>OU015757.1:47430345-47462768 GCA_907169655.1 Acomys percivali
ATACCACACACACATACACACACATGCACAAACAAGACACACACACACTTTTGTATTCACAGGAACTTTACTTTCAAAGTAGTTGTGTGAACTAACAACTGGAAAATATTTAGCTAATAATACTCTGGGTAACCAGACATCTCCAGATGTTCAAGTTCCCACATGGCTTTATAATCACAGCTGCGACTGCTTTACAATTGCTTTCTGTAACACAGAAATGAAGCTGTTGTCTCAGAGTCTTCAATCTTTTAGAGTGTTCTATAAAGCCACAAGTTCCTGCCTAGGTGATAGCTTCCAACCACAGCCACATGGAGAAAGAAGATAGAATCACGCTGAGAACCCACAAGTCTCCAACCTTAGGTGAATTAGAATTTTAGATTTACAGGTCTTTTCAGGTTCTCTTAATTACTTATCATTCAAGTTGCTCAAAAAAGGTTTTTTTGTTTGGTTGGTTTTGGTTTAGGGGTTTTGTTTGGTTGGTCGATTTGGTTTTGTGTGGTTTTTTTTTTTTGTTTGTTTCAATTCACCACAGCTTAGCTTCTTAATAACAGAAATAGTATTTTAAATAACCAATAATTTTTTACAAAGAAACATTAAAAAAATTGTGTTTTCAACCACATAAAAGGAAAATAATGTGATGTAAGTTTAGAATATTGAAGGTTGAAGGTTGGTATGCCTCTACCCATAAACCTCTATAACTTCACCCTCTTGCTTATGAAAAATGAGGTCAGTTTAATCAGAAGGCCTAGGTCTTCACTCTAGCTCCGTTGTTGGTACATTCACATTGCCAACTGACTTTGCCTAAGTTTAATCTCCTGAGGTACACATATAAGTAAATAAATGAATCACCACAATTTACAAAAGGCAACTGTCATTAAATGGTAAGTTTTCTGAAAAGAACTTGGCAATTTTTAAAATAAATTATTTCAAAGTGGCCACAGGCACTTTAGTGTCAGTTAGTGGAAAAGGTGTGGCAGGCAGATTGACTACATGAGTTTAATACTATCAGACTAGAAAGCACAATGAAACCCTCTCTATAAGAAAAAGCAAGATAAATGTGTACTACTTCATTTTATATCATTATGACAATAATATTCTTAAATGTCACAGGCCTGATCTCCATTTTCACACGTTTTACTCATTCTTTTGGATGTTTAAGTGGTTTATATGTCAGTCTTCCAAGTTATTTCACTTGGATTACAGATTGCAAGGTAAAATGTGTAAATTACTACTTTCAGAGCAGTTCAAACACTGACTATCCCCTAAAGGTGCCCACAATCAAAGAGATGAAATCAGTTTTCATGATGCATGACAGGGCATCTGCTTATGCTCTAAAGGAGGCAGCACAATAATATAGTTAAGGCTCAAATAGTAAATGCCTTGGGCTTGGTGGGCTCAAATGTCTCCAAGGCAAACAATTTGTTTTTGCTGTGAAAGCAGCCACAAATAAGTTGTAAACAAATGAGTATGGGTAACACATGGATGAGAAAATACATGTTTACTATAAGTTGGTCATTAAAGAATGTGTGTGTGTCAATGTGTGTAACTATATAACCCTAAACACATACATACATATCAATACATGTATACATTTTTTCTGTTTTTAAGTATTAAAATAATATATAAGGGCTAGCATCTAATTCAGGGTCTCATGATTACTAGGCATGTATGTTTCCACTGAGTCACATAACAAAACTTATTATTATTTTAAATACTATTTCAAAGAAGGCTGGAAAAATGTCTCAGTGTTTGAGATTACTTGCTGCTTTTACAGAGGACATGGGTTCACTTCCTACAGCTACATACTGGGTCATAACCAACTCCAAATCCAATTCAAGGATATCCGATGCCCGCTCTGACATCCAAGGGCACCAAGCTTACACATGGTGCACATATATACAAGTACTCATGTCCATAAAAATAAATCTTCAAGAATTTGTCTAAAATAATAAGCTATCAGCTGTATTTGCCATACCACCACAAGTCGGTGCCAACCACTTTCACTCTAGAATTCTGCTCCTCAATCTACACAATGAATACAATTGCATGGTGCGCTAAATGGATATTCTGACTCAATAGGACAAGGGTGGATCTAAGATTATAAAATTCAACTTGTCTCCCACATGATTAAAGTTGAAACGGCAAAAGAAACAGCGTGGTGATTAACGGTTCTCTTGCAGAGGACCTGTCTTCAGTTCCAGTACCCATGTAAGGCAGCTCGCAACCACCTGTAACTTGAGTTTCGGAGTATCTGATATCCTCTTCTACTGTCTGCAGGCAACAGCTCTCATGTGCACATATCCTGACAGAGACATATATACATACAAACAATATAACAAAATCTTTTTTTAAGCTGAACCTCACTATAGGATTTTTTGGGGTAGCAGAAATATGATAAAGTTCATGTGAAGAGGGCTCTCTCTATTTCATAGCTGTGATGACTAAAACTGTCTAACTGCAAATAAAGTGTTACATACATATTTTTGTAATGAATACATAAATAAATAAGGAAAAGTTTTGAATGTGATGCTAAACTCTTTCTTATATCATTATGATGCTATCTGTATGGGATTATCATATGTCCACCTTAATAAGCTTACTGAAAATAACAGTGCCTTTAACATTATAGGACTTCTTTCAAATATTACTCAATTAAATCACACAATTGGTAATTCTTGACAGTAAAAACACTGCATTATAGAGATTGACAAATCACTCTTAGGAATGGAAAATTCATTCAAATTACTCTTCGATGTTCATCCACAATGATCATCCATTTGCATAAGTACACTATGCTAGCTATACATCAAGACCTTCATACATTCTGCCTTCCCAGATTAACAATACTCCTCACTACTTTAAGTTAAACACACTGTCACCTGTTTAGAAGGAAGTGAACAAATAAGTATCCTTTCCCTCCCTGCAACTACTTTCCTCATTGAATACATAATTTTTCATCTAAGCACTGAGTCTTCTTCCAAGCACTTGTTATATTTATATTATATAATTCACTACTTCAGAGCTGATTTTTTAATTTTTATTTTATGTGTACAAGTGATTTACCTACATGTAAAACCATTCACCTCACCCATAAAGTGCCCGCAGAGGCCATAAGACAGCACTGTATTTTCTGGAACCAAACAACAGACTTTTAGCCTCTCTGTGGGTGCTGGTAACACAATCAGGTCTTCTGCAAGAGCAGCAAATGCTATTCACTGCTCAGCATATCTCTCCAGCATGGGCTAATTTTTTCAATATTGTCACTCTCTCCATATCTTTTCAGTATACTACTTCAAATTCTACGTAGAGCATAGACAACTAAGGAAGATGAAGGGAATACAAATTGGAAAGGAAGAAGGCACAGTATGATAATATACATAAATAACCCCAAAAATTTACCAGGGAACTCCTATGGTTGATAACTCCTTCGGTGAAGTGGCTAAATACAAGGTTAACTCAAAAAAAAAAAAAAAAAAGTCTGTAGCCTCCTATATACAAATGACAAATAGAGTAGAAAAAGAAATGAGGAAAACACCACCCTTCACAATAGTCTCAAATAATATAATATATCTTGGGGTAACTCCAAGCAAGCCAAAGACCCATAGGACAAGAATGTCAAAGATTGGAAGAAAAAAAAGAAGATCTCAGAAGATGGAAAGAAGATCTCATGCTCATGGATCCATAGTACTGACATAGTAAAAATGGCCATCCTACCAAAAGCAATCTCCAGACTCAATGCAATCCAATGAAAATTCCAAGACAATTCTTTACAGACCTTGAAAGGACAATATTCAACTTCATATGGAAAAACAAGTACTCAGGATAGCTAAAACAATCCTGAACAACAACAGAACTTCTGGAGGTATCATTATTCTTGATTTCAAGCTGTACTACATAACTGTAGTAATTTTTAAAAATACATGGTACTGCATATTGATCAATGAAATTGAACAAAAAACCCAGACATAAATCCACACACCTATAGGCACCTGACTTTTGATAAAGAAGCCAGAAATACACAATGGAAAACAAGAAAGCATTTTCAACAAATGGTACTGGGCTAATTGGATGTCATCTTTAGATAAATGCAAATAGATCCACATCTACAACCCCACACAAAACTCAAGTCCAAATGGATCAAATACCTGAACATGAAACTATAGGCACTGACTCTAACAGAAGAGAAAGTGAGGAATAGCCTTGAATGCCTTGGCACAGGAGATTACTTTCTAAACAGAACATCGATAGGGTAGGCTCTAATTCAACAATTAATAGAAGAGACTTCATGAAAAATGAAAATCTTCTGTAAGGCAAAGAATACCATCAATAAGTCAAAATGTCAGCCTACAAAATGGAAAAAAATTGACCAACTCCACATGATAGAGTCTAAAATACATTTTAAAATCTCAAGAAAGTAGTCATTATCAAAACAAAAAATCTAATTGAAAAATAGGGTACATATCTAAACAGAATTCTCAACAGAAGAATCTCAAAAGGCCAAGAAACACTTATAAATAAATGTCCCACATCCTGAGCCATCAGGGAAATCCAAATCAAAAACACTTTGAGATTCCATCTTACACCTGTTAGAATGGCTAAAATAAAAAACACAAGGACAACATGTGCTGGTGAGGATGTGGAGCATGGAAAACACTCCTCCATTGCTGTTGGGAGTGCAAACTTGCACAGCCGCTATGGAAATCAATATGGCAGATCCTCAGAAAATTCGGACTCAATCTATCTAAATACTCTTGGGCATATACCCATGATCCATCTTACCACAAGGATACTTGCTCAACTGTATTCCTAGTGGCTTTAATCATAATAGTCAGAAACTGGGAACAACATAGATGCCCCTCAACAGAAGAATGGATAAAGTAAAAATGTGGTAAATTTACACAATGGAATATGACTCAGCCATTTAAAAAATGACATCATGAAATTTGAAAGTAAATGGATGGAACTAGAAAAAAAAATCATTCTGAGTGAGATAACCCAGAACCCAGAAAGACAAACATGGTATAAGTGAGTATTAGCTGTTGGGAGCAGATGCAGAGATCTATACCCAAACATTAGTTGGAGAGAGAGCCAGTTTGGAGGTTTCCATCAAGTCCCTCCTCTTGTAGTTCAGAGAACCCCACAGAAGACAGGCAGGAGAAATTGTAGGAGGCAGAGAGTCAAGGATAACAGGAAAGCAAGGCCCACAGAATCAACTAAGAAGGGTTCATAGAGGCTCAGAGAGACTGTGGAAGCTATTGCAGAGCTTGCATGAGTCTGTGCTAGGTCCTCTACATGTACATTATGGCTGTTGGTTTTATGGGACTCCTGGAAGTGGGAGTGGGATGTCTCTGTCTCTGTTGCCTGTTCTTGAGAGCCCATTCCTCCTAACAGCTTCCCTCACTCAGCCTTGATGTGAGGGTTTGTGCCTGTTTTTTTTTTTTTTGTTTTTTTTTTTGTTTTTTTGTTCATTTGTTTGTTTTTTAATTCAGTGCCATATTCAGCTGATGTCCCTGGGAGGCCTGCTCTTTTACCAGAGAGACAGAGGGTGGGGGTATCTGTGAGAAATGGGAGGTTGGAGAGGGAGAATTGGGAGGAAGTGAAGCTGCAGTAGGGGTATATTGTATAAGAATAAAATAAAATAAAACAAAATTCCCTTTACCTACTAGTGTGTTAGCTCCTTAAGGTTTAGAACTGTACTTGTCTTACTTTTCACTAAATATCTACCAATAGCACAGTTCTGTCACATTTAAACATAAGCACATTCGTTGATTAAACATATTTATGTTTGTACACACAGTTTAACAACAGTGAGCTCCCCGCCCCCAATTCCTGATGTGGCCTTTAGTTTCTGATTCTGCTTCAACTTCCTGAGTGCTAAAATTACTATGCCACACTACCTGTTTCATACAATGCTGGATTTCAAATTTTGGGCTTCCTGTATTCTAGGCCAACCATCTACCAACTGAACTACATCCCCAACTACTTACACTGCCTTTTACCTAAGAGGGTAGAGCCAGGTTTATACTTGGTGAGGCAGCCCTTTGACTACTACGTGTTTCACAATCAGTGACATTATGGCACAAGGTGCTCCGCATTCTTTTTTCTAGGATTTTTGGAACTGGAACTAAACTCTCATCTCTCCTTCTATGCTGGTCATTCCAACTGAATAACCAAATAGTGTTGGTGGGGTGATGGCCTTCTGAGAGCACTGAGTATTAAATTGACAAAGAATAAGGAGGAAGCATAAATGATGAGAAGAGCATTGCCTGTATTCCTACTGATAGGTGGATAGCACACCCCGAGACCTCAAGCAGCCATGATTTTCTGTGGGACTTCAGAAGTTATCCTAAGAGCGTTCAGCATTTGAATTTTAGGATATATTAAAATTGGTTTCTTACAGTTACAAACAAATTAAATTAAAATAATACTTTTGGGAGTATACATATTCAGTATACACAAAGGCAAAATTATAACCACAAGATGTCTCAAAAATTGAAGAATGGGGGGCGGCTGGAGAGATGGCTCAGCAGTTGAGGACACTGACTGCTCTTCCAGAGGATCTGGGTTCAAATACCAGCACCCACATGGCAGCTGACAACTGTCTGTAACTCCAAGATCTGACATTCTTACATAGATATACATGCAAGCAAAACACTGCACATAAAATAAAGGTAAATAAAACAAAGCAACCTCTTTTTTAAAAATTGAAGAACGGAAATATTATGCAATAATGAGTTTAGTAAATGTATGATTATTATGAAATATTATTAATAAAAACTATTGAAATAAGAGTATTTATATGAAGACTAACATATTCTGAAACAAAGACTCCTATTATTACTTTAGGGGAAGATTTGCCAACAGTGGACACTTCAAACAATATTCAAGATTTTTTATGAGGTTTGCTATAAGCATATTTTAACTAAAATTTAATAACTAGAATTAATTAATTGGGTAAATATAATTTATTTTTCCCAAAATAAATAGGACAACAGCAGAAAATGGTGTATAGTATGTACAATAGATGTGAAGTTGAGGATAGAATAATATGAAAATATCACCTGTCATGCTATTGCTGTTTACACGTACATGGAAGAAAACATATCAAAATGTATCAGAGTCAATAAATTCTCTAAGACTGTCCTACGAACCTATCACTTCAATATGTGAATCAATTCTTGTGACTCCCATAGCCAATTAATTCTACTTAATCAAAAAAAACTTTGCTAATTGAGTAATTCACTTTTTTATGAAGTTATAATGTAGTGGGAGGAAAATTCTAGCAGTTTCTTTCATACTGCAATTCAAAATACCCATTATTTTCCAAGCAGAAAATGAAAATGTCAAAAACAGTTTTGCTGTAGATATTTAGTTGTTTTCCGCCAAATTAATGAAAGGAAAATATTGCACTTTGAATTGGTTAATTACTACGAATCCTTCTGCAAAAGGCTCCTGTTTGAAGAACTAAGCCAGCTTCAGCTGGCACACTTCCCTCACACTCATGGAGACTAGACTATAGGCTCCACTGTACTCAAGAGACATTTAGTTTTTGTCATCATTCAGCAGCTTACTAATCAGCCCTAACCACTCTGCATTCAACTGTCTGGATACACGGGACAAAAAGAAAGCACTTGCACACCAGGGACGCAGCACATTTGCTCCTTTCAAACTCTAAGAACTAGCTTTAGTATTCAATATACAATGAACAAATACCATGATTTCTAAATCTTCTAAAAACTGCGTGCACTTCAAGAAAAATCCTCTGTGGCAATGCTACTTAGGCAAATCCTCCAGGAGCAAAACAACAGATGGAAGGAGATCCTAAAAATCATCATTAGATATAAACATCAATATGCATATCTTTCACATGTAAGTATTATGACCAGTAAAAAATTAACAGTGAAACTAAAAACTTAATTCCTAAACTATCTAGCAAAGCATTTATTTTTATTTATTTTATTTATTTAAATATTTTATTTACTTAAAACATTAATTGGACAGTAATGCAGTGATAATATGATACAAATTGTCATATATACCTTTAGATAAATGGCAGCTAGTCCATGGCTATAACATGGATATTTCAAAGGGATAGAAACTATAAATACAGAATAAAATAAAGAAAAATATGATAAGAAGGGGAAGAAACATGATTTTTAAAAAGATGAGACAAAAACAGAATACCAAAAATTATTATAATAAATGTGAATGATCAAAATATTTAAATTAAAAAGCATAAAGTAACAGACTCCTAGAAATAAAATATACAACACATTGCTTTAAAATGTATTTAAAGTATAGACCATAAAAATTAATAGCAAAAAAGTATGGAAAAATGACACAGCATAGTAACTCTAGTTAAAGAAATTGAGTCACTACAACACCATCAGAGAAAAGCCACTACAGAAAAGAACTGTTACCAAAGATAAACAATAATTTCATGATGATAAAGTTGTTAATTTATCAAGAAAATCAAATAATCCTATATCATTATGCACGTAAATACTGAGCTTCAAAACATGAATACATGAAAAAAATGATAGGTTAAGATATATGCCATTCTTGGGCTGGAGAGACGGCTCAGCCATTAAAGGCTAGGCTCACAACCAAAAATATGACATATGCTATTCTCACAACAAAGTAAGCCTCAAGCTTTAAAAAGTCTACAACAACATAGAGCACTGTCTCTACTAACAATTATCTAAATTAAAACACAGAAATAAAAAGGTCTTTGCGAAAACACAAAATACTTAAGCTGAAACTATATTTCTGAATTACCAAAGAAAGGATCAAAGAAAAATCAAAAGTGGAAGTGGAGTTATTTTAAAATGAATTAAAAGGAAAACATACTACATCAGAAGAAATATCACTGAAACAATATGTACAGGGAAATTTGTGGTACCAAATAGCTACTATAGGAATAGCACTGTGATTGGCTTAACCAAATGAAATTAAGATAAACCAAAAACAAAATAGATCATAGTAATTTAAGGGATGAGAAAAATAGAATAATAATAAAAAACCACATTAAAATTACAATTCATTCTTTTAAGACATTAGTAAAATTCCTAAACCTCCAGAACAAACTGATCAGAATTTAAATATATAAATGAGCAATCTCAGAACTGAAAAGTGATATTACTACAGATTCTCTATATAAGCTATATTAGAAAAACTCTATGCCAATAAGTTGAACAATGTAGATTAATTTCTTGAAATTTTCAAATTAAATTTGTTTATGAATAAACAAAGAAAATCCCCAAAAGACAACTTTCCTCTACATCCTACCAAATAATTAAAAATAATTAATGTCTGTACTCCTCAAGCTGTCCCATAAAATAGTTCATTCTGGGAAGCCAGTATCATGTTGATGATCAGACAGATGAGTGCAACAAGAACAAAACTCATCACAAGCAGGCATAGGAAACGACTTTCGGAGTGTAAGTCATTGTGTAATGTGACAAATGGCATTTCGTCACACTAAGCAGCTTCTAAAAACAATAAAATAGATAACGAAGTGAGAAGACAATCTACAGGAAAGACAAACTAATATCAATAATATAAAAGTCAAAACATTAAGCACCTGAAGCAAATAATCTAATCCAACCAATAACTGAGCCAATGAATTAAGTAGACACCTTTTAAATGAGCTACAAATGGCCAATAAATTCCTATCTAAAATGCTTAAAACTCTTATCAATCAGGGAATAACCATGAAAACTACATTGAGATTCCAACTCATGCCTTCAGAATAGCTATCATCCAAAGAGGGTGGGAGAGATGCTATTGGGAATGTACAAGTCAAAAACATTCATCCATTGTTGGTAGGAATGCAAATAAGTACAGATATTATGAAAATATTATGCAGGTTCTCTAGAACTCACAACTACCACATCATTCAGCTATTCTACTTCTGCTTATATAACCAAAAGATTCAAGAGTAGTGAGCTAGTAAAGTTTTCTGTACCCATGTTTTATCAGGGTCTTACTCACAATAGCTAAGTAATGGAAATAACCTAGTTGCCCATCGAACAATTATCAGATAAAGCCAATGTCATCTATATAAAAGATTTTCATTATGAACTGAAATTATGCTAGCAGAGAAATGAATGAAACTAGAAATTATGATGTTAAGTAAAATAAGCCAACCTCAGACAAACGTTCCTGGTTTGTTTGTTTGTTTTTGCATATATGGTATAAGGGAGGGATCAGATAAGTAAAAGAGGTTCCATTCGAGATGTAAACAGAGTATAACAGAGGGTAACTGAAGCAACTACAAAAAAAAAAAAAAAGGTTTATTTTGGAGAGCGGAAAAGGAAGAGGGAAATGTTATAATTTCATATAATACTAAAATAAAAGAAATTTTAAAAATTAATTGACTCAAATCTTTATCTCTGTAAGCTTTTTTATTTACTTGTTTTTTGTTATGAGTTTTGTTTTGTTTTGAGAAAAGATCTGAAGTAGCTCAGGTGGGCCTCAATCACTGTAACCAAAGATGAATTTCAACTCCTGGTCCTGTTTCTTCACCTGGGATTACAAACATGAGCCACCAAGCTGGGCTATTGGTAAGCTTTTTTTGAATAAGCATTATATGCTAATTAAAATTCCACTTGGAAATATAGAAGACTTAGACTAACCAAAACAACTTCAAGGGGAAAAAGAAAATAGACTACCACTACCTGATTTGAGGACTTTTTATAGGTCAGCAATAATCAAGACAATACATCACAAAGATAGACAAAATAATGTCAAAACTGACCCACACAAAAATGAGCAAACAATTTTCCAAAAAGATACAAAGGCAAGGAGTGAGTAAAGATAGTCTTTTTAATAAATAATGTGAGAACTGGATATCATAATTTTAAAAATTGAAATTTGGGTATATACATGTACGAAATTCTAAAATAAAACTATTGTATTACAAAAATAAACTTAGATAGTACATAATACTGTATATAAAAATTAACCCAAAAAGGATTTCACGCTACAAGTTAACAATTCTGAAGCTAATATTTACAATATTGAGTTTCAAAGCCCACGGAAATGGATAATATGGGCTATTGAAGATTGACCTTAAAGATAATCAATTATGATAATACAAATTATCATGTAGCAAATTAGAATCAAAGACTTAAGTATGAATTCACAATTAAATAGCAAAACCAAAAATGCATAGCTGCAAAAATAACTACAAGTATTGATATAGCAAAGCTACATGTATGTTCTGACTCTGTCATGAGAAGAAGACAGCACACCAGTAGCAGTAAAGCAGCCGACCAGCCAGTGTGTGGCCCTTGGTTTGTAAAGAACATGCTCAAGAAGCAGAAACCAGGGATCCTTTGAGAAACGATTGCAAGGACAAACACAGGACATGGAAATAATGTCAGAATGCAAAGAAATCCTCAAATCAACAAATAAAAAAGGCTTCTTTGTCAAGGGAACACTGGGCCACTCTGAAAGGGCCCCTACTGGCTTAAGCTAAAGCAAGTTGGGTAGTAAAATTAAGTGACTAACATAGAACATGAGTATGATCTCTAGTGTGAAATAAATATATATGGTTTCACACTGACATAATAAGTGATTAAGGAAGAAGAAATAAATCTTTCTTACAAAATTTTAAATAATAGATGTGCTTACTTCTCTATATAGGCCATAATTACCATCTCTTCATTTCCTTTATTTCTAGGATATATTTAATGACTTACTTCCAAAGAACATAATATAGAAAGGGCAAAAATAAATTAACTTTATACTTAGGTAATCAAGAATAAACAAGAGTGACAAGGCACATTCACATGCTTGGCCCCCAACTGCCCCCAAAAATACACATTTCAGCTCAATTTCAGTATGATGAGAAGGGCACTTTGTCAGGTGGGGGTAGAGTCACACTTTATTATACATGCTGGGCTTAAAATCCTGTTGCTTCTACCTTCCGAATATTGGTATTTCGGGTATGCACCCTGACACTAGACGAAAGGGTACTTCCCAAAATTCATTTGGATTATGAAGAAAATAATCACATGAACCCATCTTTAACGACAGTCTAGCCAACGCATAGTCAAGACTGATCCAAACTTCTATAGTCATGAAACACACAGAATGAGGAAGAAATGAAGAAACTATCATGATTAAGAGCAGATGAATGAACTGTTAAAACTAAACACAAGGCAGAGCCCAGGAAAGAAATAGCTTTAGAAGAATCTTTGGTGAAATCCAAGTAAAGGCTGAAGTTAATTGGAATGCACAATTCCAGAGCTTAGTTTTGATAAATTCCCTGGGATTATGTAAGGTATTAATAATAGGAGAAAGTAGGTGAGGGGTATGCAGAACTCTCTGTACTACCTTAGCAACTTTTCAAGTCTAAAATTATTCTAAAGTAAAAAGTTTATTATCATAATAGGTTACAAACTTAAGTGTAAAAAGCAAAGCTACAAATTGTACTGAATATAGGAAATTACATCTGATGTTTAGTTTGGCAAAATGATAGCAATTCATGAGATAAAAATAATCAGTAAATCTGACTGTATCTAATGAAGAATTTATGTTCTCTAAAAGGTACTTTATAGAAATGGAAAACTAAACGAAAATAAATAAGCAATCCAGAATCTGGAAAGCATAATATGTAATAAAGGACTCATATTTATAGAACTCTCAAATTCAAAACTAATAATTTAGTTAAAATCTGGTAAATATTTGAACCCCCCAGAAAAAACAGACATATAGGATGGGCAAAATGTACAAAAACATGCCCAACATTGTCAACTACAAGATGCAATATAATACAACACAGTGCAGTCATTACCCAACTGGCTAAAATTTAAGACTTAGGAACTGATAGCAAAATTAGAGGAAGTAAAAATCTCTTCCAATGTTGGTTAGAATATAAAATTATTACATTTAAAAATGCAGCTTAGTAGCTTCTTAAAATTTTAAGCATAAACCTGCCATTCAATCTAACGATGATACTTCTGAGCACTTACTCAAAAGCAAACAAAAAATATTAATGTTCATAGCAGATTTCACCAAACTGCTTAGTGACTGAATAGCTGATCATTTTACACTCATATTGGTATTAGCTGGTAATGGATAAAACAACTTGATATATTCATCTAATACAACTCATAAATGTTTAAAAACAAATAAAACAATGTTCATGCAAAAACATGAGTCTTGTGTTGAGTGAAAGAAGCCAGGCATAATGAATACATAATGCATGATTTAATTACTATAAATCTCTAGGAAATTTAAAGAAATCTAGTGACAGGAAAACAGTGACTGCAGGAGTGGGGGCAAAACTGGGCTGTCTGAGACAGGGACAGGCAAAAGAAAGGCTGCAAAGAGATCCAGGGAAGACATGCAAAAAGTATATCCACAACTTTAATTATAGTCATGGTACTGCAAAGAGATATTGCATCGACGCCCACAAACTACACACATTAAATCGGTACAGTTGATAGTATAAAGTAAGCCTCAAAAGCCATTTTAAAATCAGTACTCAGGAAATCTGGAAAATGTGGAAATACTTTGAACCTGTAAGTCATAAGCCTTAGAAATGTCCTGATACACAGCAAACCAAATACTGATTTGATGTGTCTTATGTGGCATCATAAGTTAATTTATACTCATAGAAGAAACATCAAATTAACACTATATTAACTACATTACCAAAAAATACAGGCAGGTGGAACTGTTTGAATTTCAAGAGGTTTTAAACTTATGGAATTATATGAATAGTTAATACATTAATGGGCAGCTGGGTTATGGTTCACCAAATATCCGTAGAAAAGGCTTTGAACATTTTGTTTATGTGCTTAGTATTCTGTTTATACTACAAATTTCTATTATACAAGGTTAAGCACATAAGAACTTAATAATAATAATGGCTACCAATTACTACATTGAATAGTAGGCCTAGAAATTTAAGCAAGAAATCTATTTTACACATACACTTTATAACACGTGTAAATAATAACCATTCCTTCCAGTTTACAGGTGCACATCCCGTGCGAGAACACTAAGGGAAACGGTTACATGGAGAGTGCTCAGTCTGGTCTACAATTCAATGTTTGACTGTTCCTGGTTCACTGAAGAAATGGAGGTCATCTGTAGCCTTGTGTGATTTGATACTTAAAGAGAATGTTATTGCTCCATGTTCAGTTCTTTGAGTGTCCGCTACATCTTTCAGTGTATGATAAAGGGATATACCAACCAGTGTCTGAAATTAAAAGGGGGGGGGTTGAAGACAGTCTATGTAGTACATAAACGAGTTAGCAAAATCATAACATAACTATATCTCATCAATTCTGTAGGATTTCATCTCAGTGTGTCTTAATTGAAGCAACTATTTTTACCTAGGCTACGTGACTGTACAATCTGTTAAAGCAGTTTATTTAATCAAAAGTAAATGCGATATACAATTTGATGCAAAATTTTTCAAGTCTTTAAAATGGTTAGAATGCAAGAGATCTGTGAACTCCTCTGATTGCTTGTCAAGAAGAAGCCAGAGAGAAACCTTTTTATGACCTCCTCCTACAAATAAAACTATTCAGGGATCACACTGTCTCAAGACACAGCCTTGTTTAGTACGTTCCTCTGATGGAGAGCAAGACATCACAAAGCGAGGAAGAAAAAAAACTCACATCATTTGAAATTAGAGGCTCCATCCTCTTAAGTTCTTTGTGGTTTTAAATTAAAATATTCTTATATCTGACCAAAGTATATTTCATCAGTTTTCTTAAATTATCTAAAATATAGCTGGAGTAATCCACAGTGCACATTGGTTTGAGGGGCTTCTATACTAAACTCTCTCTCTTGCCCAGACATGATACGGAAAAAGCTTCAGTTGTTTTTGGACACTGCTGCTTTGTAACTTATACAATCAGTATAATCACTTGCAATACAGAAGTTATGAGTACAAAATTCATATAGCCTTGGCAGGTATGCCATTATTTTAGTGTACTAGAAATGTCATGAAGCCATCTTCTGCATAAAAGGCAAGCAGTCTTCTCCCAGAAGGAAAGGCTTTCTCTATGGAGGTTTCTCATGGCAGGTGCATTTAGTGGATCCGATGCCTTAAACATGGAAGTAGAGCCCAAAAACGTTCACACCTTAGTAATTTTCCCTAAAATCCTGTCTCCTTATAGCACTAATGTTTTGATTTATACTATAAGGCTCCATTCTTAAGAAAAACGTCTTTTACACACACACACACACACACACTGAGAATAAAGGCCTTTGGAGTAAGATACACACACTGTGAGCAGCAGGGGATATGGTTCCCAAGGGACAAAGGAAGGAACAACTTTAACCTGCTTTAAATGTAATCACTTTTTGTGAAACCTGATAGTGAAGTGGGAATAACTGAGTGATTTCAGAGCCCAGTAATGCAAAGCTGGGTAACTGATGACAGAAATAAAAGCTGGGCCGAGAAACCCACCGGACAAAGGAAGACTCGGAACTGACAAACCCGCCCATGTTAGCCTCAGAACATATTGCTTTAATTCTCCCATTTCCATCTTGAACTTGGCTACTGAGTTTCATTTCATAAATAAACAGGTTAACATAGAAGGTAACTGGTTTTTTTTAATATTTCACTTTGTGATCTTTCAGAGGAAACATTTCAATCTTGCAAGCTCAGGCTCCTCTAGGCAGCTTTCCTATGTCCAGCACAAGCAGATACGATTCCATAAACAGAGACCGTGCATGAATTACAGCCTCATAAGAGAAGCAGAGTCTAATTACATAAACACACTTCCCTACAGGTAGATATAAATTTCAAAGATCTCTGAAATCTTATCTTTAAAGGCTAGCAGTCCTTTTTTTAATTATGCTAAGAGTCCCTTGTCTGCTTGATCTCTTGTGAACAATTTTAATCAGGCCAGCTTAATATACTCCGTCTCACAGACAACTTAACAGAGCTCTCAACTATGAGCTAATGGGAAGACAAGGAACCAAAAGGGTTTTTATTAAAAGGAAAAAATGGCTAGCCTAGAGATTTGGCCAGCAATAAGGCAAGATTAAATCATGCTTTTCCCGCACTTAGCCTACTTAACTTCAAGAACTACAGACATATAATTAATTTGCTCTTGATATTTACTCTGCAAATGTAAACATACTGTTTCTTTAATTATCTTAAAATTCCGTGATTTCAGTCATTCTTTTTCTCTGTTTTCAAATGGACTAATGTTCTAATAACCAGTTTTTCACAGTCTAAGTAGAGTCCCAGAGTCCCTTACAGGATCTGGATAAAGACCCCATTTCAAGTGAGTGTTAAGGAGCTAAAACGCCTGAGTGACCTCACCTGCACACCTCTCCGTCAGCTGTTCCCATGAATCTCCTATATATTCCAAGGTCTCGGGAGGCAGGACTGATGTTCAAAGTCCAAATTTTCAACTGACTTCAAGTGATCTAAACCTAACAGCCATTATAATAAATGTTTCCCTTAAACAACTAAGTACAGAAGCCCCTAATAACAAAGATGGTTGCACAGACCCAAAGAATCTGCACCTATGTTTAGCCAGTTTTCTGTCTTGACTGCCAAACTACTCTGAAACAAAACATGGCACCTTGGTTTATCTCTAATTAGTTCAGTTGATTTTGGCACCATTTTCTCCACCCCTCTATTCCTCATTCCTTTATGGAAATCTGTAGTAGTTAAGAGCCATTTCTCAACAAGTTGATGTAAGAATTAAATGGCATAGCACACTGGAGAGAAGGCAACACTGCATACTGTGAACACACTGTGCACTGGACATTTTTAACTAACATAAATGATCTGAACCTAATAGCCTATATAATAAACGCTTCCTTAAACAACCAACATCGAAACTCCTAACAATAAAAATGGTTCGATGAAAGCCACTGTTCTAGACTTTAGGAACACTGGCTTCAGGATTTATGTGCAATCAGAAATGACAAGGAAACCCTGGCCATTTTCAAAACAAGTGCACCTCTTTTCTTATCTCCACACTCTGATACTCTGCTTCATCCAGCTGTTCTCATTACAGGGTGCTTTCTGCATCGCCTCTCCTCTCTTCTCCTCCTCCTCTTCTTCTCTCTCTCTCTCTGTCTCTGTCTTTCTCTTTGTCTCTCTTTCTCTCTCTCTTTGTCTCTCTGTCTGTCTTTCTCTGTCTCTGCCTCTCTCTCTCCCTCCTTTCCACCCCCTTCTCTCTTACACACTCACATCCACAGTTCCTTTATGTACTTGTCACAGTTCCTTTATGCACTAGAGCCCTCTTCATTTACTGTTATTTCATCTTTCAGCTGCTGCTTCTTTTCCTTGCTGTTTTGTTTCTTATTAATGATAATGGGAATCACTTGGTTTATTTAATACTTTTCTTGTTACATTTTATTTAAAAGATCACCCTTTATAGTTAAACTAACAAAAATTAAAATACAGATCAACACAATTAACATAGCTAATTCTTATAAAAATTATGTTTCTTTCAGTCAAGCTTATTTGTCGACTCCTATAATTCCACATATTGCAGTGATAAGCTTTATAAATTCAATCTGTTTGATGAAATGGTGCATGCCCAAGAGTATGAGAGAATATAGTCTCACAAGGTATAGAAAAATAAAAAATGACTTCCACAATTGTTCACTGGTATTACAAGGTTACAAATATATATAGTCCTCTAAAGCCTCTAAAAGTAATCTGATCTGTATATAAACTCCGTTAATAAACCCTCAATTCTAACATCAGAAGCCAAAATTTGTACAGATATTCTTCAGAACAATAAAAACTAGCTAGGAATACTGTCTAGGCAGTTTTAAATTGTTGAAAGGTCACTGGTTCTCTCTTTTTAGTCATTGTCTTCTTTTCTCAGTAAAATATTCTCTATTCTGTTGAATATAAAACTTAAAATTATTAGTGATATAAAATAAAATATTGTTCCACAGATATATATTTTTCCAGAGTTCAAGCTGGTTAGTTTTCCTAATGGAGTATAAATTCTCCTCAATAGCATAGAGATAAGCTCAACATGCTTCAAATTACCATGTTTTAAGTCTTTGCCGCAGACATTCTGTTCAAGAACACATACACCAAAAAGTTGTAGCAAATAGACATTTAAAAAAATAACAGAGATATAATAAAATTTCTGAGATTATTCATTTAAAACAGATCTTAGTATTATTTCACTTAAGTAAGGCATATTTTACACTTAAGAAAAACTTAATTATTTTAATGACCTAATTTAGTATTAGCTGTAACAAAGGCTCAACATTTAGATTTAGAGAGCTGCAATTACACCTGGCACTGGGTTTTTGGTTTCCAGTGTTAGTTTTCAGTAAGAGGACCCAGGGCTCCTTGGAGAGATGGTTGATTATAGAAGTGGGTTAGGAGATGTTCACATGAAAATTAAAATATTCTTCTCTAGTATCAGGAAAAAAATATAGTCCTCAATAATAATCACAATCAATGAGGGCCTATCAGTGAGACACAGAGGACAACTAAAAGAGCTCTTAGTGAGCAAAACAGGAATAATTTTAGAAATACAGAATTAGTGGGTGATGGCTTAATAATCTACAAAAGTACACTTATATAGATAAGTAATTTAAAAGACAATAGAGAAGCAATAAATCCCTTTTGTGGAAGTATTTAAAACAATTTACTTTTATACTCCACTGTACAGAGGTACAACCTCTCTGTCTGTCCCTTGAGTATGGGCTGTATAGTGCCAGCCTTCTGTAGAACAATTCTTAGGCATGGTAATAAGCAGCATGCTCACCTAAGTCATAGCTGGAGAGACATGTAATAGCAGGAGGAGCAGAGGATGGGGCATCTGAGAACTGCATACTATCTACAGTTTTCTGCCAAACAACAAGTATAAACGGAAGGAGGGAGAGAGAGGGACAGAATTGCATTGCTCTGGTTCTTTCAGGTCTTCTCCCTCGCGTGCATGTACAGAGTTAGGCAGTTTTAACCTGCTTCAACCACATAATTGCTCACAGCAGCCTGAATTAGCAGTCACTTGCACTGCAGCAGGGTGGAGAGCCTGAATACTACTCTAACTGCAGCCATATATACAACTTTAATAGCCAATATCTTCATCTATAGCTTGGACAAGTCAGCAAAGAGTGTCTAATCTTAGGACTGTAGAGTTCCACCAAAGGGTCTGTGCTCAGATAAACAGGCATGATTTCTATCCCAATCATACCTGTGAAATGTGAAGAAGCACACACACAAGTTTTAGAACAAGGCACCACTGATTAAAGTATCAGGAAAGAGGGATGAAAGCAAAACTAACGATTACTGGGCCCTTACCATTTGTGAAGACAGTATTTTTCATCAGATGAAGAAATACAAGAATAAAATATAATTGAAAGCAATAAAAGTGTAACTAACATAGAGCAAGGGTATCACTGCATATTTCTCTACCCTTCCTTTGCCACCGACACACACATGAAGATCGGGTGCTTTGTTCTGTTTTGTGGTTTTGGTCTGACCTTGAGCAATCAGATAGGGACTCTGCTTTCCCAGCCTTCTCATGAGATATTAACCTCACCAATCACTTATCTACTCATTATCATCTTTATGACTTATCACTATTCAATAACCACTTGTTGACAGTATTAAAGAAAAAATCTATTAGAACATGATTTCAATTTCAAAACATACAGGAGTCCAAAGAATTCCCACCTGGAGTCTCACTTTTGCCTTCTAGTGTCCTGGTGTGAAAGCACAAATTTTCCAACTTTGTTACAAAGGATGTGACAAATCCGACAATGGAAGAAACAGACTAAGAAAACCAAAAAGTATCAAAAAGCAGAGGCCTATAAACTTGAATTATACTACACTAGTTCTACACATCAAAATTCAAAGTTCTCTTATAATGAGATGCAAATTAAATTTATTGAGGACTCGGTTATTTCACAAGAGACAAAAACTCATAGATGACTGGAGCACAGCAACTTATGTGCTGTGTCACATAAAAGAACTAATATTACTAGAAAAATACTTTTTAAATGTTATTTATTTATTCACTTTACATCTCAATCCATCTCAGTCTCCTCCCTCCACTGCTCCTGGTCCCACTCTCCCTCCATCTTCCCCCTCCCACCTCCCCTACTCCTCAGAAAAGGGAGCCTTCATACCAATCCACCCCAGCACCTTAAGTCTCATCAAGACTGAGCAATTATCTTCCCCTGTGGCCTGGCAAAGCAGTCCTGCCAGGGGAAAGCGATCAAAAAGCAGGTCACAGAGCCCATGTCAGAGACAGGCCACATTCTCCTTCCCAGGGCACCCACAAGAAGCCTGAGCTGCCCATCTGTGTAGGGCTATGTCCAGTCTGGGTCGGTCATCCTGATATTAGTCCAGTTTCTATAACTCTGATGGGTTCATTTAATAAATGTGTTAGAACAACATTTCTGAAAACCACAAAATATAATTTTCAGTGCTCAAGTTTACCGTCCTCAGCACTAAACTTTAAATTGATGAATTAAGTCATGATACAAGGCTGTCTGCATCATTTAGTCACTTCACTACTGTAAACCTTACGCTGAGGCAGGATTCCACAGAATTTCATAACTAATTCTCTGCTTCCCTTCGCACTGGCAGGCTTATGGAGAACATCAGGGAAAATGATAAAATTTTCAAGCAATACTCTATATCACCGATTCCATTAGAACATACTAATTACAAGCCACACACAGTCTGTACCAAAACAAGCTCCACAGCACAGCTAAGTGTTCACCATTCCCAAGGATGCACACTGTTCCTCAGCAAGAAATGAAGGAGGCTTGTGATCACTTCATTTCTTGACAAAAGGCCTAGTGTACTGTATGTACAACAGAGAGCTAGGCATGTCCGCCTTTAGTGCACTTAATGTGCTCATAGATGACTTTTTAAGACAACAGGTGATAAGATGACAGGTTATTAAAATTTATCAAATCTAACACTTTTTAGTTATAACACCCAGCTGAGATTTACAATTTCTTTCTTATTTCTTTCTCTTTATTATTCATTTAAAATATGCGTTATAGTAGTAGCCCCATGGCTGCCACTAAGAGAGTAATTTGTTCCCTGGTTTTTTAAGTCATTCCATATAGTACGGAAATGCAATGCAGCTCATGCCGTGACATACCTCATAATGCGTAGCCATGCAAAGTACCCACAATGCCTTTAATGATTTAGTTACAGGTACTGATTCATGTTATATCATTATGTAGGTGGTATCTACTTCAAAGAGAACATTAGCAAATATACACAGGAGAGAAAATTCAAGTTCATGACTGTTATAAGAAGGAAAATGAAGAAAGGATCTATTTAAGCACCTTATGAGATCCCATTTTCTGCAATTCAAAATTTTCACTTAGTTTTAGATGTTTGTTATTTTAATAAATGACGTTCAATATTTACCAAAGCAAGAACATGCTATAAGACTTATAAAGTACGGGGGGAAAAAAAGCTTCTCCAAAGGTAGGAATCAGATTATCAGCAAGACATAAACAAAATGTAAGTAGCTAATGTTTACAAAGCTCTTGGTAAAGTTGAAATTCTAGTATTCTTAAGTTTGTTGCAAACGATAAATTATAACATAAGCACTTTAACAAATATTATCTTAATCAAAAAAATAGCATTTGTCAGTCTTATCCAAAATTTTACAAAATGTACACTGGATATGTATATAATGGTTTTAACATCAACATGTAAAAGCCATGCCTCCAGGTCAAGTCAAGCTGGTGAATAACAACTGGAATACATTAAAAGTCTTCTCAATGGTGATATAATTTGAAATAGCTTTACTCATCACGGTAAGGCAGAAGGATTACCACTTGAAGGCCTGCATGGGCTACAGAATGAGTTCAAGGTGAGTCTGTACAATTTAGTAACTCTGTCTAAAAAATAAAACATAAAGAGAGAACTATAGGGTAAACTCAGTGGTAGAGCACTGCCAAGCATACGTGAGACCCTAGGGCGAATTCATATCACCTTAACTTTCAGTTTTAAATATGAGATTGAAAAGGGCTTAAAGTAAGTAAAGCAATCTTGAAATGTAAGATAAAATGGAGGAATTTATATACTACCTAGTATAAAGTGTATGAAGTTATAATAATTAAGGAAATAGGGTTACTGACAGAAACACTGACAAAAATGGGAGAAAAATGGAGCCATGTGTGTTTATACAGTCAATTAATGATAATATCAATGTAATTAAATGATGAAATTATAAACTTTTCAACAAATGGTCCTGAAACTGGATACCCACCCATAATGTCATATACAATAATGTTACCTGACATAAGATATAATAGCAAACTCAAAAGATAATATACTTCTAAGAACAAGATTATAAACCCCTAGAAAATCATTACACAATATAAATGGCACTGGATGAGACACTATAAAGTTTTAATATAAAAACCCAAAGGAGAAATCTATAAATTGAATTTTCCCCAAATTAATCACTCTGGTTCTTTTAAAATACACTTAATAAAAACATATATTCACAGATTTGGATGTAAGGCTAGGAGAAGTTTTCAAAATATGATTCTACAAAAGAGCATGTATCCATAAAATGTAGACATATGTACCCAGACAATACAGAGATGAAATTTTATTAAAACACCAGTCATTTCAGTGAAATACAAATTAACACTGCAATGATTTACACTGTGCTTCATTGGTAAGAATGTTCATCAATTACAGCCAACATATTATCCATGACAATGTAAAAATGGTACAGATACTATGGGAAACATTTTGGAATTTACTTGCAGAGTTAAGTGTTCCCTACCATAATACATATTTCATTGTATTAATTGATCTGGGTGAGATTTTTAAATATATGGCCCTATAAATACTTACACTGAATTTACTTTTCAACTTTATTCATAACATTATAAACAGGAAACAATCTAATTCCCATCAGCTACTTTACACAGAATCAACAAGTTGTAGTACTGCCATACTGTAATCTGCTATCCAGGAATAAAAAAGAACAAACTACTGACTTGAGTTGAGGTTAAGAGTTAAGGAAGACAAGTGTAAAAACTACATACTGTATACTTCTATATGTAGGCACAGTGGGAGGATGCCCTGGTTGGATTCTTAGTACTTCAGAAAAAAGTAGAATGAATAATCCTACCATCATATGACATTCTAGAAAGGGCACAAGTGAAATCTGGGGAAGAGAATGGGGTATGCAATGGAAGTGACTCTCCTTCCTCGGCTTCTCTTCCCCCCACCTCACAATGAAATTCACTATTCTGCCTAAATATTCAGCCCTCCCCCTCAGCCTCCTGAGTAGCTGGGAGCACAAACACATATAACCACATTCAGGTATGATTGCTGTGTTGACTAGGACAATGTTACATGACATACACACTTGTCAAAGTTCATTAAACATATAAAACTTGTCAGTTACACCAAGAGTAAGCTATGACCAATAAAATCAATAAGTAAAACAAAGATACAAGGTTGTGGTAAGCTACACTTATAAATCCCAGCACTTGGGAGGCTTAGGGAGAATTATGAATTTGAAGTTAGTCTGGGCTATGACATGAGAATGCATCTAAACTAACTAGTTAAAAGCAACCAAACGTATGGTGAAGACATGTACATTGGAGAGAATGCCTGATAACTCATCTATTGAAGAAATAATTGCAATTTTTTGAAAGATTAAGTAAAAATACAAATACAAACCTGCGCCAGTATACAGTCTCTCTTACCTCCACCATCTCTAACGTGGTTTTTACAGTTTGTATTTGTTTACAATGAGCCATGTTGGTATATAAGAGCTTGGCTCCTAATGAAGATATATACATTATAAAGGGGAGTTTCAATGAAATAGAAGAATCACTTCAATGCAAATAACCCCTGGGTCAATCTTTTCCAAAGGCTTTTCTCAAGTCCTTAGAATTTGAACTCCTCAGCTCTATATGTCAGAACACCAACGGTTAATCAGCAGGTTAATATCCTACTTCTAACAATCTGACAGTTCTTACCCAATTCTATTTTGAAGCAAATACAAACTCAATAAATGTATCTTTAAGCAGTAACTGCAAAAGCAAAAGTATTATCCAGTTCTCCAGGAGCTTACATTACAAAGAGAAGGTATGCGCAAGACCCTCTCCTTGATAGCAAAAGACGTTATAGACAAAAAATAGAGTAGTAAGATATTACTGTCTTGGGGGGGAGAATTAAATTAGGAGAAAGACTTGAGTACTTTTGAACAACAGAGTTTGAGGGGGAAAATATAGCGCTGATACAGATACAATCCTGACAATAGGAATGCAAAGAACAGAGGTCAATGCTACACTTCAAACTGGCCAGTAGAGGTTGCCAATACACAGGTTCGCCTCCCTACCACAGACACCAGAGTGCCCAGGAAAATAAGCAGCAATACCATGATATGCATGCAGCCTCCTGGCCTCGTCAAAGAGATTCATACAACAGCAATCTTTTTACCTGCATCTCCTAGGCATGTGTCACAATAACCAAGAAACAGACAATTTTGAGTATTTTAAAACACGGTCATTTAGCCACAATTACCAAAAAAAAAAAAAAAAAAAAGAAAGAAAGAAAGAAAGAAAGAAAGAAAGAAAGAAAGAAAGAAATGCAATTATCATTCCAGAAATTATATTTAAGTCATGGGAAAATGAGTAAATGAGTATTTTCATTGGAGAAGAGCTCAATTTATTTCCCTAAAATCCTTCATTGAATAAATGTTTTCTGTTCCTTTAAAAATGACTCAGTTGCAGAAGAAATTAAATCATAATTTGATCTAGAATTTGGATCAATCTTAAGCTACAATACTCAGTCAGGTGAGACTATCCATCTGTGCCCTTTCCCTAGAGGCAAGGAAACAGTGACACCCAAATACACCAAGTGACAATCCCTTTCCAAAATTCATTTCATGAATCTGCTCTATGGTTTTAAGAATTGTATGTGTGGCCCTCTCCTGAGATCCACAGCACTGTTATTTCTTATGGAGAGAAAGTTTGCTGTCAATCACTGCACCCTTTCGGCACACAAATACGTCCTGCAGCTTTCACTTACCACTCCAACTGTATGTAATGTAGGCAGCTTGGTACTGAACTTAAGGAACTGCAGAAGTTAAATACATACATTATTGTAACGGTGACAGAGAAGGCAAGAACTACTTGCAGCTCCATTTGCACTCTTTGTTAAAGAAGAAAAAGCTAATTATCTGCAGCTGTCAACCATGAAAACCTAGACCTATTTAAGTCAATATTAGCTTTGGACAACTGAAAACATTTCTAATATTTTTGCCAGATTGTTTTCTTTTTTAACCAAAAATGCTCACAATTTCACTATAAAATATTAAACACTGTGAAGGACAAAGGAACAACATAGTAGAATATTAGAATTACACACTTGTATTAATAACTAATTCATTTAATAGTTCAGAAAAACTGTCGGCCATTTTTGTGATATTCATTCTGTAATTAGTAGAGGCAAATTTAGACAGATGCAAGGCATATCTATATAAATTCATATTAAAAAGCATCCAAGTTAAAGCCCAGACTGTTGACCATCAGGGGAGAAATTCTGATCCTTTATTTAGCAAAAAGAGAAAATAGAAACACAGACTCCAAAGTTAAACTGTTGCAGAAAACCCTGAGCCTCATGGGCTCCAGTGTTCATCCTGTGCTCTCTCCACCATTTTCTAGTCTACTCCCATTAGAACCCAAGCAAAGAACTAACTAGTTTTGATTTATTTCTTTTTAAAAGTTAAAGAGCATATAAAATGAAGAAAGAATTTTTAAGTCAAAGAGAGTCAATATGAAAACTATAGTACTAGGATGGGAAAGATAGCTCAGCCGGAAAGATGCTCAAGTCGGCTACACAATGGAACACGTGTAAAAAGCGGGATGTTGTTGCGAGTATCTACAATCCCAACACTCCCTAGCAGAGTCAGAAAAATTATGGAGAAGCTCACAGGACAGCTGTCCTGGAACTTGCAGCACAGCAACAGAAACAGCAAGAGAGGCCCCATCGCAACAAGGAAGGGGAAAACCAACTCAGGGAAGCTGTCCTCTGACTAATGCCACCTCCCCACTCTGCATCCCACGCCTCTTTCGCTCTAACACACATACACACACAAATATATTTTAAAAATGTAGTCTCCAACACAGTATTCTACAATGTACACATAGGTTATTGTTCATAATTATGAATATTAACATTTTTATTTTGTTCAAAGTTGAATGGTTAAACACTTTTGGGTTGGATTTTTTTCCATAAGAACTCTTCTAATAGGAACACAATATTTTTAAATTCCATATTAAAGTATCCCTTTTACTTTCTAATGTTTTTAATTACAAGGGGATTAACAAAGGTATAATCAAATGTACAAAATCAACAATGTAAGCAAATGTTGACGTGATTATGGTTTTAAAATTGCAGCTCTCCATTCAGGACCCTCACCCAGCTTCAGGAATGACACTGGAAACTACAGTTAACTTAAACATGCAGACTGCGAGTTTTCACAGGCTCCCTGCGCACTCTTGATGAAGCACCATTGTGGTCTCCTCTCTCAAATTTATCAGAAACGGGAGTTAAAGGTCAAGGACTCATCAGCATAACATAAATCCTAGATCCAGAGCACATGTGAAAATGGAATGTCAGTTAAGGATTAGACATGGACAGGTAAGGAAAACTGGGGTTTAAGTGGTCAGAATACACTGAACACTAAACCAGTTCCCACTGTTACAAACTGGGTACTGAGGGCATCAAAATTCCATCTCAACTTCCACGAACACAACCAACAGTCATGCACCCTACCGTCAGGGCGGTAACAGCTTCAGAGTTCTCATGACTGTTATCTCCATTCATATAAACACAGCAGAATGACCAAACAAAAACACTACAAAGCATAACACTTTAGAATTCTACAACTTACACATTTTTTTACGGAATTTGGTGGCAAACTCCACAGGAGAGTTCCAGAGTACCCAAGGTAGCCCTGCAGCCCTTGGCGACAGGTCCCAGCTCTATGTGCCCTGGTACTCAAGGAGCAACAGTCCACTGTGAACACTAGAGTTCTTTTGAAGTCACAGAGGGGTGAATGAGTTCCTGGCCCACAGTGCCAAAGTAGATGTGGCCTGGAGCTAGAGCAGATTGCACTTAGCCTAAAGATTCATTGACAAGACCTCCAGGGTCTTCCTGCTGGAGAAAGGCCTATTGATCAAACAAAACTGATATATGGGGTGTGGAAATAGTGTGAATCAGTTTTGTTGGCATCCACATAACCCTGACCGCTTTGTCACTGCATCTAAAGATAAAGACATTATCATGTGGGATATGAGGACTACAAATGCAAACACTAAACCTCAAAGGAAAGCATTAATACCTGCTGGAATCCGGATAGGCAGACTATAGCTGTGGCAGCAAGGACAATATTGTAACCTTTACTGATGCCAAGACACGCCCCATTCCAAACCAGAGACATGGTTTAAGTTTGAGGTCAACAATATCTCCACAACATCTCCTGGAACAATGATAATGACATGTTCCCCCTGACAGAGACCTATGGTTGTATACCATTCTCAGCCATACAGAACCGATGACTGTACAGCCGTCTATCTTTACCCATCCTTCTAACTTCATCTGTATCAATTTTAACCCCAGGGGAAAAATGTGCTAAGGAAGTGCAGGTCAGCTTCTGGGATATGCATGAGGTACTGTGTGGAAAGTGCTTTTCCAGAAACCCAGGCTCTGAGGAACCTCAGTTTTAGCCATAATGTGAAAATGCTGCCATTGGCATCCAAAAATCACGTTAACATAGCTCAAATATAGATGGGAACTGCAAGAAACAGTGTGAGACCCAGTGCTTCATTATGACTTAGCATGCCTGAAGGCTTCTGCTGGCACGCCTGTGAAGACAAAGATGGCCAGTATGCCAGTGGTCATTACCCGGAACTGTGAAGCTGACTAATGATTCCTAGACGAGAACCTGAGGAGACTCAGCAGAATTCCCTTCCTCCCTTTTAGGTTTGATTTATTCTTTAGAAATCTGTGGGTACCCTGGGTGATTTTAAATTGGTATAAAACACAAAAATCTTTGGTTATGGAGTCCTTCTCCCACTTACCTTGCGGTACTCCTAGTGAAGCAAATCTTACCCAGGGTAAAAAGGTGTTCCACCACTGAGCTACACCAAAAACACCTTCTTGGGTTTTTTTGTTGTTTTGGTATGTGCATATTGACTATTTCCACCTTTCCCCCTGGGGCATGTTAGCTAAAAGTTCTCTGTAACTATAGGTCATGACCTCAGCACAGCATGTCTTTTGGGAGTCTCCTGTTTTCAGGATTTTTCCATGTCTAGCTGTGCTCATTGACTATGCTGCTACTTGGGCAATACCTATTTTCAAACGGTTAGGACAGTGATCATTTTTTTTTAATAATTTAAAAATACATATATAATTTTGAGAATTAATCATTCAATAAAATGTCTTTTAATATGAGAGTTCTGAGCCTTTTAAAATTACAATACTACTATTCTAATCACAGGAAGAAACTGCACTTTTGTAATTTTTTAAATCTGAGAAGTAAGACAAAAATTGTAATTCAACTTAATATTTTAACTAAGAACTCTCTGAAATGTAAGAAAAAGTTTGTAGCATGTGTAGTAAGAATTTTGGTTTCCTAAAAAAAAAATCTATGTTTGAGAATATGTCTTTGTTTGAATCCAGGTGTAGGATATGGGATTCCTTCAGACTGCCTACAGGAGCTATGATTTGCCTCGTGCCCTGACAGGGGCATGACTGTGCCAGCTGAAGACAGCCTACATTTGGAATTCTGGGGACTCTGAGAGGGTATAAAAATAGCAGAGTCCTGAGAGAAGCAGCAGCTGCAGTTCCCCCTGCTGCTGCTTTTGCTGTTTGCTGTTTGCTGTTTGCTGTTTCCTGGACTGCTGCTTACTAGTTGGAGTTATCCTAACAAGGAAGACCAAATTTGCTCCAAAGAACTCAACATCCCTTATCAGCAGGAAGTAGTCTAAAGATACCCAGACCCCCTTTCCCCTCTATCCTTCTTTCTTTACTACCTAGTGTTGGGAGATTGAAAGGGAGATGGGTAGTATAGGGAGGTAGAAAAAAGAACCCAATAAAGTAGCCAAAAAGTCCAGCTTCAAGCATAGTTATACGATCCTTTAAGCCATTTGTTCATATGGTGTACATAAGCCTGACTTCATTCTACATGGATTTGAATGTAACAAATTATGGGGAAAAATGAGAAAAGTTGTCAAATATAAACAAGAAACACAAAAATAGAGTTAAAACTAATATAAATTAGAATATACTAGCCAGGCACAATGATAGACACCTGTAATCTCAGCATTCAGTAGGCAGAGGCAAGAGGATTTCTGTGAGTTCCAGGACAACCAAAGCTACACAGAGAAACCCTGTGTCAAAATCAAAACAAAAGAAAAAATCAGAATAGACAGACAAAGCTGTGAAGTAAATAGAAATATGTGAATAAGGATTCACCTGAATGATTTAAATTTTTACTTCAAGCTCCTTTGATGGCAAAAGGAAGATGAGGACAAATCAGCTTACTAATTCTTCTTTTCTTGTTTGGTTTTGATAAATACTCATTATTACCCAAGAAAGCATGGAACTTGTTAAGTAGCCTGGACTACCTGACCTCATAATCCAGCCTCAGCTTCCTATATACTGATATTATAGCTATGTACCACCATGCTTAGCTTACTTTTTATTAAGAAAACACTTTTCAGGGTTAGAGAGGGGACTCAATATGTAAATGTGTTTGCTTCCAAGCTTGACCATCTGAATTAATTCCAGGTTTTAAAATGTTGGAAGAAGAAAACAACTTCTGCAAGTTGGCTTTTGGTTCTAAAAGTACCCTAGTGCAAGTAAGCTCACACGCTGCCTGTGTGCATAAGCAGGCATGTATGTGCATGAGTGTGGACATGCACATTTGCGCGCGCGCACACACACACACACACAAATGAAACTTAATATGTTTTCAAAAACATGAGCTGGAGAGATGGTTCTGTGATAAGAGCACTTTCTGTTCTTAGAGAAGACTCAGGTTTGCTTCCCAGTGCAAACACTGATGCATACAACTGCCTGTAACTTCAGGTCCTGGAGATCCAACACCCTCTTATGGCCTCCACAAGCACTGTGTGTGTATGTATATGTGTGTGTGTGTGTATACATGTATGTATGTATGTATGTGTGTGTGTATGTATACACACATACATATACATATTCAAATACTCCATATCATACCACAGAGATTTATGAAATGCTACTCTATTCACAATTAGCAATGAAATGCAAACATGCAATATATCCACCAACAGACAAATAATGAAATTGTACATATCCATTTGTGGGATAATTTTTTTGTTTGGTTTTTGTTTAGTTTTTTTTTGTTTTTGTTTTTTTTCAAGACTGGGTTTCTCTGTGTAGCCTTGGCTGTTCTGGATTCACGTCGTAGACCACGCTGGCCTCAAACTCATAGCAATCCACCTGCCTCTGCCTCCCAAGTGCTGGGATTAAAGGCATGCGCCAGCATGCCCAACATATTGTTTAGCTATAAAGAAATATAAAATTTGCAGAAATAAAGAATGAACATGGAAAGTACAATAAGGGAAGTGATCAAAACTCAGAAAGAATAAAACCACATTCTCCCTTACTTGTGGATCTTAGTCTATAATGTGCATGTGTCTAGATGTAACAGATATAAGTGACAATACAGCAAACTACTTAGAACAGAGAGCAAAAGATGGTATAGTTGAGTGATGAGGAAGGGCAGAATAAATGAAGGCAAAAGATGAGTCATGAAAAAGGATATAAAGTGAATTTCTAGTTTCAACTCCATTGGATTTTTTTAGTAGATAAATGTATTCAACTTTCTGTGCATTGATGTAGCAATAACTATGTTTGCACCCACAAATAATAGATATGATAGTCCTTTACACTTGCCATATATTAAACACCACTGTATAAGCAGCACCCAATTATAATGCCATGCTAACCTTATCAAATGTCCTTAACTTTTTATTCTGAGTAATATTAAACTGTAACGAGGCAACTGTTATTGTTTATTATTATTATTATTATTACTACTACTACTAGTACTAGTAGTAGTAGTAGTCAAGTCTTATTTTCAAATGACAAAAGTAAAATCCTGAACATTTACATTACATGTTCAATGTTCCTTACAGATGGCAAGACCAAGTCTTAAACCCAGGTCTCCTAATTCCAAGTGCAGCATGTCTTTTGATCATGTATTCTAGGTGGAGGTAAGCATTGCTTCTGTGTAACTTTACATATATACATATATGTATGTAACCTCACCTCTCCCAGGCTGAAATTCTCTAAGAGTGATGGAGCTGATAGAGGCGTTGTGATTATGATTATGTGTGGCAGAACACCTCATGTGTTCACTGTAGTATTGTTTTCTAAGAATGTTTGTGTGACGTTGCCAAGAAATTCCCATTCACACTGTGAATGGTCAAGAATAAAATTTTTGAGCAGGTAAAATGGCTGAACAGGTAAAGGCCCTTGCCACGCAAACCAGCTGACTTGAGTTCAATCCCCTAAACCCATATAAAGATGAAGGAAAGACCAGAGCCAACCAAGTTATCCTCTGACCTCTACATATATGACCTGACCTCTACATACATGCAAACAAACATCATGTGTACACACAGAATAAAAAATATTTTTAAAATAAGAATTAGATTGCTGTTTATCAGAAAACCTTCCTAAAATCTCAAGAGAAAAACAGACACAAAAGAGATGCATAACATGCCATCCCCTTGCTCACATCAATTAAACACAACCATAGGATTATCTGCCAATTACTCAGAAACCTTCTACTAAATTCATAATGATTACTAAAGGCCAAAATAATTGCATGTAGTAAAATATGCTTCTTGCCCTTTCATTAAACTCTAAATTGTGGTATAAAGACTTAGGCTTTGTGCTTCTGACTGGCTCACAATAAAGGGCACTGACTGGCCATGAGGCCTGATGGAGTCCTGGGACACAGAAGGATCTTTTTTTCTTTTGGACTTTATCAAGAGTAGAGCTAGCAATTTATTTTGAGCCAGAAAAATAAAATATAATCTTGGGCCATCTGGTTCTGTAACACTCTATATTTGTTTAGAAAGGTCATTGTTGTCAAGTTATTGAATGTTATCTCTGGAATTGACAGGAAGAGGGAAGGTTTTGAAAGCAAGCCAGGAATACTAAAGTGCCGGATATTAATGTGTAAAATTGTAAAGTAGTATTTAAAAGGCTAGTCTTCAGTGATGAGCAGACAACAGTTCAAATCCAAGCTTTACTACCTTGAAATGGCCTGAAGCATGTTACCAGATCTCTTAATGCAATGTCCCCATCTATAAAATAAAAATAACAATGCCATGGAGGACAGGTAAGACACACAAAACATGCAGACACACACACAGACACACAAAACATG
>OU015757.1:47462778-47483043 GCA_907169655.1 Acomys percivali
ACACACAAAACATGCAGACACACACACAGACACACAAAACATGCAGATACACACACAGACACACACACACACGTAATTAACTCAGGGTTACCAGTCAAACTGTAACTGTTAATTTCAAAATAATTCTCTAGCAAATGTCCTTGCTTTTGAATGTTTACATTTACCTCTTTATTGTGCGTGTATGTATTTTATTGTGCATGTATGTAAATGTCAATGTCTTAGTTACCTTTTATTGTTACTTTGACACATCCTAGCATCATCTAAGAAGAAAGCATTGATTAAGGGATTGACTTGTGGCATAAGGTTATTGTGTGATTCAAATACTGATTTCTGTACTACCCTCAATCTGGTGGCAATCCTTGTTCTAAGAATCTCCTGTCTCAATGTTGTGTAAACACTAATTCCCAATTGTCCCCTAATATGCCAATACAGCAGCTTACAGCCTACCACTGAGCAAGGGAGAGAATAGGGTTTGACTTCCTGCCAGCCAGGGGAGGAGAAGTAGGGGAGAAATAGGGGATGCAGCCATGGGAGAGGTCCAAGAGACATCAGGAGAAAGAGCTGGAACAAGGAAAGCTACAAAGTGCAAGTATCTCTGAGATGCACGCTGGGAAGAAACCAGATTAGCTCAGAGGGTTAAGAATGAAGTAATAACCACTCAGTTATAGTGTTGAAAAGCTTATTGTTAAACAAATATAAAAGACTCAATTATTTTTATGAAAGCTGTATTTAGAGAGAAACTGAGGAACAAACTCAGTTAAATAAAATAGCCTTAACAATGACTCAGTCAGATTGGCCTGTAGCCATGTTGCTAGTGAACTGTCTTAATTTTAACTGATATTAGAAAGCTCACTGTGGGTGGTGTCATTCCTAGACTGGTGGTCCTGAATGGTATAGCCAACCTAGCTAAACATAGGCCAGAGAACCAGCCCACAAGCAATATTCCTCCAAGATTTCTGCTTAAGTTGCAGCTTGAGTCCCTGCCCTGACTCCCTCATTGATGGACTGTATCCCAGAAGTATAAGCCAAATAGATCCTTCCCTTACCTAAGTTGCATTAAGTCAGTGTTTTATCAGAGAAACAGGATGAAACTAAAACACTATGCATGTGCAGGGAGGTCAGAGGATAACACTCAAGAGTCTGTTCTCTCCTACCACATGGATTCTACGGGTCAAACTTAGGGTGTCAGGTCTGGCAGCAAACATTCTTACCTGCTGAGCCAACTTGCCAGTCTGACATGTCTGACATTTTTTTATTACCGTTATGAACACGTCTCCAAAGGGCAAAATAGGATTCAAATACAAAATCACGATTTATGCTTTGTCTACAATTATATGGGTATAGAGTCTATACTGAATAAAACATATAATCAAACCAAAAAAAATCCAACTTTTTTTTTAAGAAAGAAAAAGGCTATCGAGTCTCTTCTTGGTGACCTATTATCTTTCCTCTGATTGCCACCAGGCCTCCCCATCCAAGGGACATGGTCCGATATGGGGCACCAGAGTTTGTGTAAAAATCAGATCTCCTTCTCCACTTAACGGTGGAGAATGTCCTGTCCATCGGCTAGACTGGGTAGGGGTTCAAAGTTTACTGCCTCTATTTTCCTTGGCTGGTGCCATAGTTTGAGGAGGACCCCAGGGCCCAGACCCGCCTGTAGTTTTCCAGGACCCTCTGGATCCTTCTATTTCCTCATTCTCCCAGGCTTCACCCTTAAAGTCTCAATAGGATGTCCTCCCCTCTGACCCACTTTCCTGGTAGGTAAAGTTTTTCATGGGGGTGTACCCCTTGGACTAGTGTTTTGATATAAGTGAGTATATACCTCTTGACTCTTTTTGCTTCTGGGTGAACTCAAGGTCCCCCTCAGTCACAGACACAGGGGAAGGGAGTAGAGGGGGAAGCGGGAGGGAGGAAAGAAAGGGAGGATACAAGGGATGGGCTAACAACTGAGATGTAATATGAATAAATTAATAAAAAACATATGTATAACAAAAAAAAAGATATGTTGATATCTCAAGGCATAGCAGTGTCTAGCATGAGGTTTAAAGATGTGGAAATGAATCCGCCATCAAATAAACATCAAAATATTATTAAAAAAAAAAAAAGAAAGAAAGAAAAAGGCAGGGGGAGGGGGAAGCTCTATGAAAACTCCAACCAATAACTTTCAACTCAACAGGCCAGAGTCCAGACCAATTTATGACTCAGAGGTGGGCAGATACTTTTCTTGCACTTCAGTAGATAGGATCACTACACACAACTGTTTCCCAAATATGAAAGCAAACTTGAGATATGAGCAAAGACTGGACTCTAGGGCTCGGAAAGGCTTTCATTTTTCCCTTTCTTTAAAACACTAGCTGCTACAGAGCTCCCTGTTTAGTGTTCTATCCATGAACTGTTGGGGTCTCTAATGCTTCCATAAAACTGACTGAAGAGACCTGAGAATTATTAAAATCAAAGTTCAAGCACTGGAACTAATTACTAATACTAAATGTCTAAAATACATGCACTGGACTAGACAAATGAATCAAAGAAATGCATACACCTAAACAGAAAGAGAGAAGAAAAGTGGTTGATCAACCTTTATCTACCCAGCATGGAGTGTGAACTCACACCCACAATTTCCTGTCTAACCACACTGACATACCACAGGGGAATTCAGAGCCTATATTCTCTTTTTCAGTTTGTATCTCACATTTGATCTCAAATGCTCACATGTTGAGACACAAGAGTAGAATTTGCTCCTAACCCTTTGGGAACTTTGCTTTATAAATTCTTACCTTTCTGTACAGATTCATTGAACAAAGCCTAAAACTTGACTTCTTAGAACCACAGATGAGTATAGGTATTTCTGAAACTACGGTGCAAGAAAAGATCTTTGGTCACAATCAATATAGTTTATTTATACTTTACGTTAAAATGCTAGCGGAATGTGTTTCATTCTTATACTAGTTTTTTTTTTTTATATCGAACTTTTTTGGTGTTTGTTCAAATTAGGAGAGAGAAGCTCAGAGCTAATCCCTTGTCAAGTATAGACCATGGAAGTACAGCTGAAGTTTGAGAGTCCCTTTCACTGGAACACTGATTTCACATGACTTCTCACACTAGAGCATAGAGCTCAGTGGTAGAATACCTTAGCGTGTGCTAAGGACATGCACAACATTCATTCAGCTCTTAGCACCAACCCAATCAAAGGCTTTCCCCAAACACAAATTCACTAAAGAAGTCTGTGAAATAAAAGTAAAACAAATTAATAACATCATCTCCAGCTAACGGGTCAGATTTTACTCAGAAGTAATAGGAAATGCATCTCAAGGCAAATCAGCCAACAAGTAGCAGTGTCCTGACCACTGAGAGTTGTCCTTATTTATTCTCTTCTAGCCATATAGTACTATAATCCTTACAACAGTGAAAAACAGGCTAGAAATCATCATACTAAAGGGCTAATAAATGTAAAGGTTTCCTAAATTAAAAAAAATAAACTTATATACTCTTAACAATGTGGCTACAATCATGACCTTCACTATAAACATCATAAATATCCTCTATAAGCTGAACTAATGAAATGGTTAGAGAGTTATTAAAAAAAAAAAACACTGGATTGTAGCAAGTGTATAATCCTAAAGCAAATTCTTGACAGCACATTCATACTTAGAGCAAGAACTCATGAAGAAGTGATAACAGATCCACGAGAAGATACAGAGGGCTGAGGCGAATGGAGATGACCAGGTTCAGGGAGCACTGAAGCAGTACATCATAACGCATTGAGTGATGCCTCACAGATATGGCGTTTATCGAATGCTTGGAAACAGACACAGGAAAGGAACTTCAGTGAGGCAAGTCACTATTAAGGAAGCTGAAGGCATAGACAAAATTGCAGCTCTCTCTGCCTAGTGATGTCTCTGGGTACTATCTCACAGATTCCATAAAAAGACCACAGTTTTTAAACAATCTACATGTTCATCCTTACACATTCATTCCAGCATATATAGAACGCCGGCCCAGCCCCAATATTCTACTGTTGGGTCAAGAAACAGCAAAATACTAGGAAAACATTATAGGAAGACATTTAAAAATAGCAATATTATGTAGAAAGCAAAAAGAAAGCAAATGCTACTTTGTAGCATTAGGACAATAATGTGAATAACAGCTAAAGTGGTTACTATCAAAACGCCACAAAAGAACAACTGTTGATGAGAATGTAGAGAAATTGAAGTTGTTTTACAGGACTTGTGGGAGACAAAATTATTATGCAATCAGTATGCATTTTATCTACTTTAAAATCTATTGCGAAATATCTGATAAACTAATAGTCAATGAATCAATATGCTTCATAGGTAGCATTTCTCTTCAACAACTGAGTATATTACTTAACACAGTATTCAAATATTACTTTCACTATTAGCATAGACTGAAGCCTTGACAGGAGAGAAGGCAGTCCAAAGCAAGACACATGCCCCCCCCCTCCCCCCGCATCTTCCACTCTGAGATCACTGATACAGAAACCAAAGAACTAGAGTTTCCCTACAAACCCCAGACTGGGAGAAGGAAGCACCTGAGTGAGCCCTGATTCCACTCAAAGGAAGAGATTCACCGTGTGGCAGCATAGCTAACATAAATGTTTCTTCAAAGAGTTTGATCCAGAAAGCAGTTATGCTGTCAGGAAAAGAAGGGAAATAAAAGCCTTCTCCCAGGTTTGACCAAACTGCAAATACCAAATTTAGCTCTAGAAGAGCTGTTTCCTAATTTATCTTAGTTAGGGTGCAGGGCACTGTAAATATGGCTCAGCAGATAAAAGCACTTACTGTTCTTGCACGGAACCTGTATTTGAGTGCCAGCAGCCACATGTATGTCACAGTGACCTGTTACCTACAACTCCAAGGTATGCAGCATCCTCTTCTGGTTCCAAAGCAACCGTACACATCTACACATACTCTGTAGCCTACACACACCAAACAGTATTTAAAATAATTTTAATTACAGGGAAAGTATGTGTCAGGATTATAAATCTAAATGTCCTGTAGGATTACTATCATTTATGAGAGCATGAATGAGCTATATAATATCTTCAATGCTAAGTCCTTCTTTATTATGTTAAATAAGTACCTTCTGGTATACTTTAACATAGCTGTGTTGTTTCTTTTACTACAGTTTCTTTGAGCTACTTTCTTAGTGCTCTCCTGAGGATTACAATTAGTATTTTTCCCAAACTATTGCCTTTTGGGTTAAATTTATTAAATTATGCTGAATACAATTTTATAAATTTTGCTTAAGTTAACCATAGCTTGAAGAATATTAGAAGCAAAATTATGCTACACGTATTTCTATACATACATGTCTTTCCTAAATCTGTTGCCACCTTTACACTTGCTCTTTTTTTCAATACACTTGCTCATCTTGTGATCTTTTATTTGAACCACCGAGTTCCTTTACACCTTATAGAGGTCTCCTAGTGACAAATTCCTTTAGATTTTGCCTACATGGAAATGACTTCTCTTTTTTGAAAAGAGTTTGGCTAGACACAAAACTCATGATTGTTAATCATTTCCATTCAACGCTGAAAATGTCTTCAAACCAAAGTACTGTAAGTTAGCTGTTAACTTTACAGAGGAGCCCTGTGTGAGAGTCACTTTCCATTGCTTTCAATGGTTTTCTGCCATTCACTTTCATAAGTAAATGTGTATCCAGATATGGGGATTGTGGTATTTAATCTATTCAGATTATGCCGAACGTTTTGCCTGTGTAGATTAACATATTTAAGCTAGCTTGGGAAGATTTCTGTAATTGTTTCTTTAAATATTATTCTTGCCTTTTCTTCTAGAGCTCTGTTTGACTATGTTGGTGCATGTGGGGGTGTCTCTTGTCTCTTTTCCTGTGTTTGTTTGTGGGGTGGATTTCTCTTCACACAGGTAGTCTCTATGGACTTTCCTCCAAGTTGACTACTTCCCCTGCAGGCTAATGAAACTCATTTGCTGTGCTTTAAATTCCAGAATACCTGGGAGGTTCTTTTTTAAAACTATATCACTGTATTCTCTTTTTGATGAAACATAATTTTCTTCCTTTTTACTCTTTTGGACATGTTTCACTAAGGTCCTTGAGGTTTTACATTTATAAAAGCTACTTTTACAACCCTTATAAAATATCTGTATCCATAAAGGGGTACAATTCAAGCACTGTGGAGACAGAAACAGGGAGATGCTATACGCAACAGCCCAGTCTATTCTACCCAGTAAGGTCCAAACCAGCCAAGGCTACATAGGGAGACCCTGTCTCAAGAAACCAAAATCAATTAATTGAAATAACTATGGACTGACAAAGAACAGCTTTCTGTTGGCAATTTTTTGTTTAGCTGTTTCATTTTGTTTTGAGTATGTGTTATTTCCTGTGACAAGAAGGTGTATCTGAGAATCCAGATAGTTAACAGGTCTTCAATGCATGCCTGGTCCAGAAAACTGCAACCACAGCAGACTGGCGTGAAAATCAGAATTAACCAAATAGCACAAAGCCCTTCATTTGCATGACAGGAAGTGCATGGATAAAAAAAAATTGCAGCAAAATGTCCTACCCTGCCCACAAAGGACTCATTTCCTGTATCTAATTATCATATGTAAGTAGTTCTTTGATTAGCATGCCTGCTGCTTTAATATTAAATAAACTGCTTTTATTTCTTCTTGTCTAAAGGGTTAATTCTTTCACCAACTTGACAAATTCCTTGATATATTTCACATGTCCCTTGTTTTAAACTGGATATTTTATGTAACATGTTCTAATACACTGGCATCTGGATCCCTCAAGGCACTGTCCTCCCAATGGATCTGGATTTTTTTTCCTTCAAATTATGCTAATCTAGCACTTTTAAGAACTAATTTGCAGGTTCCACTGTGCATGTCCACTAACTTTTCTGCTACCTTTTTTAATTCCTGATTTAAATTACTAGTGGTCACACTCATGTCAATATAATAATGGCCAATGACTATTTAGATTATTTCAACTGCCTCGGTTACGTATGCTCCATTCTTGCCAAAGTGTCATTATGAAGTGCCAACCCCAGCTTTAAAGTGCTTATAAAACAGTACTTGCTTTCACTTCCTGATGAGAGCCTTAAGATGAGCCAGAAGTGACATTTTTAGACCTTTCATGGGCAAATATCGCAGCCTTATGTATTAAGCAGACTTTTAGATATCAAGGAACACATCAGAGCTTTCTAGTGTTCCTCTGGTTGGATAGTTCTCCAGGACTTCCTTTAAAATTCCTAACCAGGGTCTGGTTTGTACCAAATGAAGTTATAGCCTGAAACAGAAGTGATCTTGCCAAGGGTTTGCTATTGTCTCTGTGATGCCCTGGAGAAGAGTTTTTTCTTTCTCCAAGCACAGCTCCAAGTCAACCAACTAGCCCAGTGCTTTCTCAGAAGAGTTTTCCCAGGGAGCTGCAAGTTCAGACAAAATACTAACGAAGCTCTCGGGATAGAGGTTAATTTTAATGGAGCTCCAAAAGCAGCAAGATTCATATTCTCATTCTTTCTCCTTCTCCCTCATTCAATTTTCTCAACTATCAGAATCCTGCAGGTAGCTTGATGTTCATTATTTTACTTACATTTCTGTTGTTTTCGTATTGTTTTCCATAGCTCTTGAAGTCAACCATATCCTATATTTTTAAATTACTTTTTTAGTTTTAGAATATCTTGTTGTAAATTGTGGTACACTGATTTGTAGCTATAGAAAAAATTATTATTGCAGTGATTAAAAAAGAAAAAAAAATCCTTTTTTTCCAAGGGAATAAAAGCAAGACTCGAGTAAAGCCTTATCATATTGCATTTTTTTCCAATTAAAATAAAGGGGGTTTGGGATGGCTTGGCCACAGCCTCCTAAATCCTTTCTACAACAGGAAAGCTCCGTGAGAAGGAAAGGCTGCTCCATCTTACCTTCCGTGACTGATCCAACTCAACTGTGGCAGGACGGAACGAAAGGGAACAGGGAAATATGGAGCAAGACGGTCAAAGATGAGAAAAATGACCCAAACACAACAGATAGCCCTACAAGAGACAGGGAAGACCTCCAGAGTGAAGACAGCCTAGGCCTGCTTCTTTACAGGAAGCTCTCTCTCCAGAGTCCTCCAAAGAAACTCGATACAGGGACAGGTTTACTTCAGACTCACAAAAGTTTGGCCAAATCTGTGGAATCCAAGTCAAATTAAAAAAAAGAACTTCTGAAAAATAACTATTCATCACTATTATTTCTCTTTAATTTTAACATTAAGATCAAAACTATCAAAGTAGTTCAGCACTATTCAAGCATGTTGGCCATTTCTTTTTCTCTTGTGCAACAAGCTAAGCCAAAACTAACTGGGTTAGAGTAGTTCTCATTTTGTGTTCCATAGCTATACTCTTGGGGCAGGGCTCAAAGAGGCATCTGTCTTGCAGGTGATCATGTGACTGCTTCCCAATTGCAGCTGAGACACAGGCAGTTCCAAGAGACTAGGGTAGCTAGGCTTCACGCTCCACAAGCTTTTCCAATCATTCCCTTTCTATTCAGCCAGCTTCCCACGTGGTCTTTCTGGAAGACTGGTGAAATTTATGACAAGATTCTCCTAGAAACAAACCCTGAAGCTGGCAGGCCCTCCTAAAGTTTTCATATAGACCTAGAACAACTTTAATTCTAAGTTCTGTTGTGAAATATTCTTTTGCATATTTGTTAAAGCTCAAGTGGAAAGGAAAAGGACTCTGTAGGGTTCCGAATACCATCAATATACCCAACTTCTGCAACACTAAGGCCATTAAGACCATTAAAGTGGCCTGCTGTGGTGATGCATGCCTGTAATCTCAGCACTCTGGGAGGCCGAGGCAGGTGGATATCGGTGAGTTCAAGGCCAGCATAGTCTACAAAATAAGTCCAGGACAGCCAAGGCTACACAGAGAAACCCTGTCTCTAAATAAATAAATAAATAAGATCTGAATAAATGAAATCAAATATAAGAAACTCTGGAGTTAGTAAAACTGGATGAAGACCAGAAATTATAGTTGATTCTGTGCTCTGTTCCTTCCCACAGTGAGGGTGGTCAATATAGGCTATAAGTTAGAAACTTAATTATAAGTGAAACTTGATAATTTACTCATAAACTAAATAATCTTGTACAAGCCAATTAATCTCTTGATGTATCAGCTCTTCGTTTACATACTAGATAAAATTGTATGTGCCTTGTTTTACAGGAAATGTGGTATGAACAAGCCAAAAATGCTGTGAAAACTATAAACCGTTTACCTGCGAGAATGCTAAATTCAATCTAGACATACCAAATTTTACTACAAATAAAATTTCTACAACTTGTCCAATTATACATCAAGTAATAAGTAGGAAATCCATCTTTAAAAAGGTAATAGATTCTTAATGAATATTTGGCCTTTACACTAAAAAGCAAATAAAGGTCAGATTACCTGGCTTAAAAGCAAGCTCTTCCAACTGTATTTCACCCATATTTGCTATTCTTTTCTCTAATAATCATATTTTACATTCATCTACTAAAACTGTAGCCACGGTGTTGTGGTTTGAACATTTGATCCCTTTCTGAAAGCACTGTTCAGGAAGGTCGTGTCCCCTTTAGGAGGTAGACCCTCTCTGACTGAAGTGGGTCACAGGCCGTGGGACTTAAAAGTTTTATACAGCACACTTTTGGTTCACGCTCAGCTTCCTGGGGATGGTTGCAGTGTGACTAACCAGCCTTTGGCTCCTGCTACCACATGTTCCACTCCTGGTTCCATAGTGAACCATATCCCTCTGGGATTGAGAAGGATTGTAAATTAAGAGAACCTTTCCTCTCTTAAATTACCCTTTTCAAGTCAGGATGATACCAAGGTTTATGTGCATATACAGGGGGAGGAGGTCCCCTTCAGTCACAGTCATAGGGGAGGGGAGTAAGGGGAAAATGGTAGGGAGGGAGGAATGGGAGGCTACAAGGGATGGGATAACAATTGAGATGTAATATGAATAAATTAATAAAATGTATTTTAAAATTCAAAAAAATTACCCTTTTCAAGGTATTTTATCACAGCAACAGAAGAGTAACTAAGGCAGAATTTATTACCAAAAGTGGGGTTTCTGCTCTGATAAATTTGACCATGTGGGTCCTAGGCCTCCAGACATGGTCTATGAGAAAAAATGAAGAGGCACTTGGAACACTGAGAGAGAAAAGGTCTACAATGCCATCAGCAGGGCTTAAATGGGCTTTTCTTGTGGGAGTTTTGAACATAAGAACGTAAACAAACTGCTGACCATGAAGGCCTCGCTCATAAAGCTTAAGAGGAGAACAAGGATTCTATTAACTTTCATTCTGTCAAAGAATCTGCCTGCAGTTTGCCAATGTCCAAAGAACCTGAGTGAAGCTGAATTCAAAAGTAATGACCTAATTGTTTGGCAAAGAAGATTTCAAGCTAGAACAACATTGAGAATGTGTTACGGTTACTGCTCGCATAGTTGGTTCAATTCGTATGTACAGTCAAAGAGAACAAGTAGAGCCAAGAAGATGCAATTACAAAGCATCTGTAACTCTTTAAAGCATCATCAAAGAAATCCTGCACATCAACGACCAGCGAAAAAGAAAACCTGAGGGAAAAACTGCACCTCCAATAAAAGGCTCAGCTTGAAAGTGGCACACCTCAGCTGATATGCCACAGAGCCACCTGTTCCTGAAAAGCAACAGAAAAAGAAAGTAAGGCACCTTCATCCTTGCAAACTCCGTATTACCTCCTCCTATAAAATGGTTTCACATCTGAAAGTAGTCTTCCCTCCTTTAAACATCTAACTTTGCTGAATGCAGTGGGACGTGAGATTAAGGCAGAAAAAAATGAAACCTTTAGGGTACCAAGCTACAAAGGCTAGAGCTAGAGAGTGTGAACCTGTCTCAAATAATAAAAAATATAATAAATAATAATAATAATAATACAATAAACACATACATACAACTAATTTTTATCCTACAGACTTATCATAAGTTATATCATGAGAACACCAGCTAAGAAAAATAAACGTACACATTTACACACAAAGAAGACATTAGAACGAAACCACAAAAATCACAGCTGTGTGTTCCTGTATACATGAGTCCTTGAGATTTAAACCAGGGACCTTCTGTACATTAAGCACAGGTTCCAGAGCTGAGTCACATCTCTCCATACAATTGTTCTTAAGTAGTTTTTAAAAATGGCAGTTTTAATGACATTTTGGCTTGCAATTAATTAATCAGTGACAATGAAGTACAAATTGAGTGAATCTATATATAATGAAGTGATCTTGAAATTGGGAGCTAATGTGAAGTCTATAGGAGTTTAATGAGGTACTTACTCCAGTACCTGACACATAGCATTTGTTAAATATCAATGTTATTAAGTGTTAGTTACCACAGAAAACATAAGACTATCCAAGATAGTTGATGAGAAAGAAGTATTGCTTCAGTCTCATTCTTAACTAATTTGGCCTCTTCTGTAGTCTCGATCTAGTATTTTAAAAACATGTATGATAACATGGATTTCATTGTTTTAAGATTTTTAATCTTATTTTATGTGTATGGAATTTTTTTTTTGCATATGGGTAAGTGTGCATGCACACATGGTGACAAGGATGCCAGGAGAGGTAGGCAGATACCCCGGAACAGGAGTTATAGCCAGTTGAAAGCTGTCATGTATGTGCTGTGAACTGAACTTGGGTCCTCTGCAAGGGCAGCATCTTTCCAGCCAGACCCAACATACAATTTCTTTTATACAATACAGAAATTTCAGTGCCATAATCTCAAATGTACTTAGTTTTTAACCTTACTATACCTGAGAAAATAGTTTACACATCCCCATACGTTACATACACCATTTTTTAGTCATCAGCACAAGAGGACTACAGTACTATTCTTGCAAGTAGTTGGTGGCATTGTTATATAAGACTGACAGAGACTTAGAGAAATGGCATTATTTAGGTTAATAACTAACCCTTTTAGTCTTGAATACATGGTGGGATGTAAGGTCCCAAATATCTGAAATATCTGTCTGACTATTCCAGAGCATAAGGACCTTTAAGGAAGGTCTTCTTCATGGCAAAATAAAATTGCCCTTTAATCAGGAGTTTTAGGGGGGGAGGCAGGAAGAGATCCTAACAATAAGAGAAATAATACAAATAACTTGGAACATAAATTTGCATTAAGAATACACCTCGCATTGAACTCTACCTACATTAAGACAACACGCTTGTGGTGAAAACCTTTGCTTACTCCTCCTATGGACCACATTCTGTTGTCAGTTGGGGGACCCTCCCAATCGCTCCATGTCCAGAACAAAGGGGAAACAATCACTGAATAGTATCACCTAGGAGTGTTTAGCTTAGCACAATAAACTAAAAGATTATTCATTAACCAGCTTCAGAAAAACAGATGTCACTGCCTCTTAGATCATAACTCCAGACACATACTCAATTTGTAGGATGAATTGAGTCTAAACAATTGAATTAAATGAGTCTAACTAGCTACGTTTAGCTTGAGTTTGTAGATTTTGCACTTAACTCTTATTAAAATTCATGATGGTTTTGAAGAACCACTGATTTTAAGATTTATTCTGTTTGTAGATAAGAAACTTCATAGATTACTATACAGTAAGAATTAAATGCACATTTGTATATCATGAAAACCCACCTTGAAATTCATATGAAAGACTGCAGTTCTCTGATGTAAAAGGGAATCATTCTAGGCCCTTCTCCCACTATTCCTGAAGATCATCATGACCCAGCATCTTCACTCTATGAACAGTAGCTCATGAAATCACCTTGACAAAACCAAATGTGCTTACCTGCCAGGACTGGTGTTATAAAATCCAAGTAACAGCTTAAATACAGTAAGGAATGACAATGCTTACTAATGTCGCTTTGTATCTGAGGAATTAAATATTTAATACAGAGGAGTCTTGCATGTTTAACAATTTTTTCTATTTATTTTTTAAATTAGCATCTTGAAAACTACTACAGGATCTGATTTTTTTCAATCATTTTTATTCTATGTGGAGTATGTAAAGTCAGGAACTATTCATTGGAAAAAAAGAAAGAAAGGGGAAATATCAAAAGTCCAAATTTTATTTCTAGATCCAAAATGGCCAATAAGAATAGAAGTATATAGAAAACTGATCACCATGTAAACCAAAATAATGAACAATAAGAAACATGGTTAGCTACTCTTAGCTTCTAGCCAACCATATAGAGCCGTGGATAGCTTTGCAACTCAGGATCCCAAGTAAAAGAAACAAAAATGAATCTACTCTGCAGACCAGCTCGACTTCCAACAACCCCAAATGTAGTTCCTATGGAATTTCTTTAATTTGAAAACAATTTAAAAGTTACAGATCTGAGAATACAATAGAGTTATGTCACACTTCACAGCTATATAGTTAACACATAAACACTTCGTTACTTTAATTGCTTTTTAACCTGTTACAGCTTCCCCATTCACAGTTATGAACCAACGGCTAGACCATAAACCAACCAAGGAGAGCAAGTTCTTACAAATACTACACACACACACATTAAAAAAATCTGTAAATTATGGCTCACTATGTAAATGAGCTACATTACAATTACTGGCCTATACAAACTTGATTCCTTTCCTCCATTCCCCCTTCCAATAACCTTTTCATTTTATATACAACAAAGAAGATTAATGCTATCAAAACTAAAGATCTAAATGTCAGGCTAAAGGGAAAAATGGTGCTTCCCTTGAGGTGACATAAGGATGTTTCCTTCACTACTTTCCTAAGGAAAGGAATCCACCAACACATTCATTGGTTTATTTCCTTTACGTTACTTCTAAAAATATACTGCAATCACTTTTAACAGTACACTGTAAAGATTTCACAAATTCATATAAGTTTTATATTTATTAGATATACAATGTCTATAGTCAGATATTCTCAATTATGGAAATAAGTAAGTAAAGAGAGTATCAGATTGATTTGATTAACAACTGTAATGGCTTGAAAAATACAAGAAAATTGCAACATTTCCTAGGAAACTATCTGAACGAACTGGTACTTTAAAAAAAAATGTTGAAAAAATTATAGCTCTTAAAATATAACTCCTACACATAAATGCATAGTTATATTTCAAATCATGTTGTGAGAACTTAGAAACAAAATTAATCACCATTCTTAAAACCTTATTGTAACCTTATATCCATGATATACTGGGGAACTTTTGGTGTAATCTCTGGAGAACAAATACAGAAACACAAGTGGGATCGGGAGGCTACAGCATCAGAGTGTAAAACCATAATGCCAACAATTCCAGTTCTTGGGAGGCCGACTCAAAGCTATTCTTCATAATTAGGTCTTGTTGTCTTTGTCTCTCTGTATCTGTATCTGTACCTGTCTCTCTCTGTCTGTCTGTCTGCCTGTCTGTCCATCTCTCTCTTTCCCTCTCTTTAGATTTGAGGACACAGTTCTTATTTCTCTTTGGCCTTGTCTTTTATTAAGCAGACTGTGCATTTACTGTACCACAGAAACTGATGAATTTCCTTAGTAAAAAAGGCTACTTAAACAAAGAATCCAGAATTTTCATAGATTCTATCTTATCACCATATCTCTCATTAGAAATATATAAAGATTCATAGGACTATGAAATTAACTTGAAAAGGCAGCTTCTGAAGACAAATTGAACAAGGGGTATAGTCAGTGACAGGCCATTTACTTGGCCCATTGGAGACACTAGGTGTGATCCACACCACAGTAAAAAGTACATTAAGTCTGGTATACAGCTCAGAGAATATGCCTGGCATTCATGAAGCCCTAGGTTCAATAACCAGCACCACAGGGGTAAAAGGTAAACTACATTGAAAACCATTAAGAACATTCAATTACTAGATCATTACATCACCTACTAAAAGGTAAACCATATAATCACTGGAAAAATACCAATTTTGTTTAAGTTTCGCTTTAAAAAAGAAATGGCAAAATAATGACTTTATCAACTTTAATGGACTGGCAATTGAATTCCAACAGTTTAGAATGGTAAGAAAATAGACTGAATGGAAACACCATCTCAGAGACCAGTAACGTCCAGTATGTAAGAACGCAGCCACCAAGCCTATCCCTTGAGATAAGCCTCCCAACTACCACACATCCATCTCAGCTCATTTCATGTTTCTGAATGTCAAAGGAAGGCCTCTCTTTAAAAGTATTGTTTACAATGAAAGCAAAGGCTCACATAACCAAGCTGCAGCAACCAACTCATTACTGGGTGGAGGAATTATGACATCATCAGAAGCATGTTAGCTGATTACTCACCAAATAGCTACTCACCACTGGTGGTCCAAGTGCCATCATGTCATCATCTGAATTTCACAAAGTGACTGCTGTTTTTCTAACTAAGTAGATAAGTGCAGAAATGCAGGGCATATATCCAATTATTTGTCTATCATTTTAGGATACCCAACCCAGACATTGTGTAGGGTAACACATGGGTACCAAGGCATCTATTTTTGATCTCATTAAGCTGCTCTAAGCCTGAAAAGTACTTGATTATGTCACATAAGGGGTGTGGATATTTCCTCGTTGTTTTCCGATAAACTGAGTGATAGCTTATGACTTTTTAAATACAGCATCCTTTATTCCTACCCAAGACAGCTGTAGGGGACAGAGGAGGTAGGTGATAAGCAGAGAGAAATTCTCATAGCTTCTATAGAATCATGAAGAAACAGGTTTCCTGAAACATTTAAAAGATTCACACAATACAATCTAATAATGTCTCTACTATATATATAGGTGTAAAAGAATAAAGCTCCTCACCATATTAACTGTCAAACACTAAGAAAGAAAAGGCATATTCCAAAATTTAAATATCCACTTTTGAAAGCAATTCAGACATAAGAGTCTACATATGACAGATTCATGTATTGTACTCTTGTGGATCTCTGTGTTATATGGATAACAGAGCACATGTGATCAAGTTAGTCCTAGTCGAATGTCCAACAGCCAAGCTCAAGGCATTCTTTATCATAAGATACCAAAAATACCAAGAGTTCAAATGTGCTTTAAAAAAGTAGGTTAACATGAAATTTTTAAAAAATATCTTGAAACTGTTATTTTAAATCACTGCTTTTGAGAATACTGTATGTCTCAATTAAAGTGTTCTTTGCATGACTAAATCTCTATTTTTCTTTTACGTCTTATTAAGCCAAAAGAATTTAAGTTTGATTCTACAGACAGCAAATGTGAATATGTTTTAATGAACTGGAATCAAAGAATAAAAATAATGTTTTCAATATCAGAAAAAAATATAAATGAGGAGTTCTTAAATGTTTGCTTTACAATGTGGAAAGGAAAGAACAAGTTGTGAGTTGTGCTTAGTCTTTTTAAAAATTTTTAAATATTAATTTTTAAAATCAGATTACGTCCTGATTGTTATCCCCTCACTTGTATCTTCCCATTCCCCCCATCCTCCCTTTCACCCTGTTCCCCTCCCCTAGAACTCAGACAGAAGGGGGCGTCCTCCCCCAACATATGATTACAGCCTATCAGGTCTCATCTAGATAGCTTGCTTCCCCTTCCTCTTAGTGCCAAGGGGAAGTGATCAAATAGGGGGCTCCAGAGTTCATGTCAGAGTCGGTGCCCATTCTCCACACAACTGTGGAGAATGCGCTGTCCATTGGCTAGATCTGAACAGAGGATCTAGGTTGGTCTTATTGGAACGTGTTATTCTGTGTTTGCTTGATAATCTCTGGGAGGTCTGCTCCTTGCTAAAGGGAAACAGGAGGAGGGAATGTGGGGGAGAGGGGCTGGGAGGAGCAGAGGGGGGGACTGCATTAAGGATGTAATTTTTTTATGTATGTACACAGTAATTTTCCAGATTTTGTTTTGTTTTTAAAGAAATCTCTGGTTCATAGTAGAAATTAGAAAAAGTTATTTTGAAACCACCAATCTTTATTTCTAATATGGCCAATTATGACAATGACAGCACAAAACACACGTTTATGTATCTGTTTAAACCTGTTTAGACTGTTTTTTATGGCCTAAATTTAGTCCATGATATCACAGCTCAGTTTAGCATAGTGTATATATTATAGTCAACTGTTTACAACAACAGTTTTCTAGAATGATTTAGTTTTGTTTTCACTTTCCTTAAAGGTAGAAATGACATAAAGTGACAGTTGCCATAAAGTTTTATATTGGCCCATTAAACTTGGAAAATTAGGAAAGCAAACAGGCACAGCTGAGTCTATATGAACAGGAAGCAAATATAAACACACATATTTAGGACTAAAGAATAGACAAGAAACAAAATAATCACGGGTGTTTGTGTGTATCCAGGGGATTACAAGTCAGATTCAGAAAAGTGAAATAATCTATATTAATTCACCCACTTTCTCAAAAAAAACTGGACAACTTAAACTTTATATAATCAGGTATGTCTGCTACAGTGTGAATGTTTTCTGAAATAGTTTATTGTATATATTATACGGACTTTAATCACATAGTTTTGAATTTTCTATCTACTCCTTTAATTTTAATTATTTTCTCCAAATACCTTCCCTATGTCAACCTTACATGAGTAAGTCCATGTATCTTTGCCATTCCTCCTCTCCACACAGGCTATAAACAAAATCTCTGCTTCAAACAGCTATCTCTGTTTCCCACCACAGTGGGCTAAAATTGCTCAGATCTTTTAAGGTATTGCAACTTCCTCAGCTGCCACTAGTTCGCTGATGCAAGTTAGCCTTTACCACCCATGACTTTATCACTAAACCTAATTTATTTCTTGAGACTCTGTTCAAATACAATGATTCGATTAAGAGGAAGTATGTTGGGTATCACATATACAAATGAAAAAATCCTCACATACAGTGCACTAATACACTACTACCATGTCAACCAAATGTCCTCTCTAGTGGCCTAAGCACTAGGGTGACTTCTCAGTAATTTATTTCCTTTTCTTGTATTCTATGATGACTTCTTTGTCTCTGGTAAGGTGGTAAGCAACATGTAAGAAAGTGACTAGATGCTAGTAGATATAGTGGAAAGCAATACTAGGTTATTTCCCATTCACACCCAAATACTGTCTTTCTCAACAGCTCTGTAAGTCACCAGGAACCTAGCTATCTTTTAGCTTTTTCATTATGGTATTTCACAAATACAGTAAGATGCCCTGCTGATTTGTCAAATGAGCACTTCCAGGACCACCTTAAGAACAGGCAAGATAAAACACTGTACAAGTCCTTGCACTTTTGTCTTGGGGGTGCATTGCCTGCATGTATGTCTTGTGCAGCATATACATGCAGTGTCCATGGAGGCCAGAAAGGCATCATATCCTCCGAAACTAAAATTACTGATGGTTCTGAGTGGCCAGCAGGTGCAGAGCAGTGAGCCTGGGTCCTCTGGAAAAGTAGCAGGTATTCTCAATCTTTGAGCCATCTCTCCAGCCCTTCCTTGCACTTCTGAGTATAGACTATGACTCTCTGTCCAGGAATAAGTTCATGAAACAAGAAATTTGTTCAGTTCAGTATCATGCTGAGGTCTTAAAACTCTACTGCAGTGGATCCAGAGACCTCACAATGCACAGCCATGGGCCACCCCTCCCAATGCAGACAGAGATGTAGACATCCTTACCTTTAGCCTCGGGAGTTGTCAGGAAGAGAACTTGCAAAAAACAGAGCAAAGCTACATAGAATATACATTTTTACTTATATATGCAATATGTTTATATTTATATACACATATATGTATATGTGATGCTACATGTGTATACATGTATGCATGTGGAGCGTACATGTGGGCAAGCTACAATAAAGCACCTGGGACGTTGGAGAAGGAGGTGAACTACAGACTGGAGACAGGATGATGAGTCAGTTCTCCTTTTGCCTCTGTTCTACAAAGAACTGTTCAAGTTACAGGATAAAATACGTTCCGTCTGCTTCTTGGTAAGTATTCAAGTAGGTAAGAATATGATTTGTGACCTTTTACTTTTGTTCTTTATTGGTGTAGGGATTGGCATGATTCTCACATCTTCCTTACACAAGTGTTTCCTCAGACTCCATCTTCATTACAACACGATTGACCATGATTACTACAGCACCATCACTTGTAGTCCCACTTACTAGTCAAGTGCTACCCTGACAGTCTCAGTCACTGCCACAGTGCCAAGCAGAGAGTGCTGTTATACTTGGCCACACTTTGTAATACAACCTCAATGAACAGGGCTCATCTGAATCACCCGTGAATTGAAAAAGAGTTCAAGCTAAGTCTTTCTGAATTAAAAAACAGAATCCTGGTTTACAGGTCTTCATGCCCAATGTCTATTATCTCTTCTATTTAAATCTACCAAATTCATCTGAGTAAAGATCACTTTCATCTTCACATTGGATCCTATTTATAAAATGTACACTGGATGGCTACGTCCCAGCCGTATTTTAAATTCCATGCCTTTTCTTGTCTATTTATCTCTTTCACTATTCCCAAGGAACTCTTCCAACTCTTTACAATACCTGGTTCTGCATCTATAGTGTGCATAACCCCTTCCTCACAACTGTTAAGATACAATTCATGGTATTACCTCCTCGCTTAAAATGTCTTTATTGAAACCCAGAATCTTTTTTTTTTCAATTCGTCTATATAGTAACTAAGCTATGCCATTAGTATGGTTAGGAGCAGAAAAGACATCTTTTAACTTCAAATAACTCTATGTCACCAATCTTGTAGAAAAGCATTATAGGAAAAATGATAAAACAACTGCAGACACATAAACCTAGTGGTAATTTTATGGGAGTGAGACATTTTGGGGGACTCAGCCCTAAATGTAATGTCTGTATTAAACCCTTCCTCTCAAAACTCAAGGGTCTACGCAAAAAAGCCAGAATTGGTGGACAACTCCAAAGAAACAGTATCTTCAAGTTATAGCAGGACTGATAACGTGAACTCACAGAGAACTGTGACAGCATGCACAAGACCTATGCAAGTTCAAACAGGGAAAAATTCTAGCACAAATTCCCAGCCCTAACCAAAAAGCTACTTGCAACTGACACCTACTAGGAAAGTCAGCTTCTTCAATGGTGTGTCACATGAGTATATACCACACGCCACAATGGTGTGTCACATTAGCATATACCACACACCACAATGATGTGTCACAGGGGTATATACCACATGCCAAGAAAGGTGTTCTGTCCAGCATAAGTGCTAGCTAGCAAGACAGACTCCATGGTTTTGGGTTTGGGGTGTGTGTGTGTGTGTGTGTGTGTGTGTGTGTGTGTGTGTGTGTGTGT
>OU015757.1:47487613-47507175 GCA_907169655.1 Acomys percivali
ACATGCTTACAGACATTAGGCCTTACATGCTTACAGACATTAGGCCTGTTTTCATAAAATACTGGGAGGGAAACACAAAGATTTATTATCATAAAATACCAAAACTTGAAAAGAAAAATAAGTTATTTAATAACAACTCAATTTTAAAGAATGTATCCAGAATTTTCCAATGTCAATCTGGGTATATTAATATGACCTGTAATATTTGAACCTGAAAAATAAATTTGAAAAACCTAAACTGGGTTCTTTCTCCATGTTCATCACAATCTTTAGCCCTTCTACTGCTGATAGAGCGACCTTCCTCACTGGGAACGAGTCAAGGCTATCTCTCAGCATTGCTCTCACTTCTTCCCCTTACACACCACAGGAGCGGGGTAAAGGAAACTATTTCTCTCAGAGTCACAGAAGCAACAACAGGAGAATGTGGGGCAACTATCCCAAAACAGAGGACAAGGAATCCAAAAGGAGAGCTGAAAGAGACTGAAGTGGAGGAAAAATCTAACCCAAAAATCTCTGCCAGAGCCAAGGAGAAAATGGGCTAAGATTTAGAGATGACAGTTTGTAAATAAAGCCAGCCTGAAAACAGACCAAATAGGAAAAGTCATCCAGGAACAGGTGACAGAGACATCATATACTAGGAAGAGCAACAGAAAAGGGGGACTGGTAGATAGATACCTAGAGATTTACTTTATAGATGTGACGCTAACGAAGAAAAGTAGAAAAATTTATTCAAAAGTTTTATATTTCTTGTGTCCATTCTTACTTCCTAAGAAAGGTACAACTCAGAAGATTTTCATTTTCAAGGTTCAGAGATATCATTTGACACATGACAAGTACAGGCTCTACTTAATTTCCAAAGAAATAACTCAAATACTTTTTAATGCTCATACCTAATAAGAATTTTTTAAATTTAATTCTAAAGCTGAAGAGCCTAATATATGAAAATATTTTTAAGCAATTTCAATATTAATTCCATAAATAAAATCAAAATACTAAAATATACTACATATTCATATATATAATAACCAATAAAGTTATTAAAGCCACATTTAACTTAGGAGTATATTATTCACAGGGCATGTGCTGGCATATTTATTAAGTTCCAAAGCCGTTATTTAATTCCCGGTCAATTAATTGACAAATATATTGCACTGTTCCATTCTTATGAGGAAAAAAACTGATCTAATAAAAGCAAAGTTCTAAATCAGGGATATGATATCTTGGTATATAGGATTCTGTTAAGTAGAATTAACTGAAAGGCAACATTCTAAGTCTTGGTGGAGTGTGCTTTCTGGTTCTCACTCGCTCTTGCCCCCTTGAGACAATAGATCTGCAGTGTAAAATATGACAACCTTAAGAGAAAGCAGGCTATGAAGCTTCAGAAACATGCTGAACTATGCAGCTGTCCTTCCTCTTTATAACGCCCTATATTTGTATCACACCATCATATATCATACTCAAATGCCTACCTTCCTAAATATACTTTCTATAAATCAAAGATTTTCAGTAAATGTTAAATAGAACTCAGTTTTATATGCACCTTATTTTCCTAAGTGTTTTTAAATAAGGAACTGTCTGCCTTTGATACATCACATAATTAAGGAGGCTGACCAAGGACTTGAGGTGTGAATTTTATTAAGTACTAATTATACCATTGCAATTACAAAGAAAAAAGGATAAAACACCCCAAGTAGCATCCATACATGATGTTTCCTTACTTCTGAAGGTTTTGAGGACCAAACCCAAGGTTTCCTTTCTCATATAACAATGTTTCCTCGACTTGCTTCTTCAAATTATTTCACAGGACCTACATAGTAGAAGAAAAAAACGTGCTTTCTCAAGTTATCCTTTGACCCCACAGCAGACAGAGGTGTGTACATTCACAGGAACACAAATACCATTAATGAAAAGAAAATAAAAATTTAAATGATATTGCATATATAATTACTTAAGTGTAGAGAAAGATTTTTGTTTGAAGTTGCACAAAACTTCACTAAGTTTTACTTAGATGCTATAAAATACATATCTTCCTCCTATTAAATATATATGTGCCACTTTTTAAGCTTTCCAATGTGCAATAGCAGTAGCCTCAAATATGAAGCTATGTATTTCAGAATGGATGACAGGCAAATAATGCTGAATATTTTCCAATGAATTGAAATGGAAAATATAGTTTTGACATGAACATACTAAAAATGCTATGCTTAAAAATATCAAAATGACAATCATTACTCAAAATAACAAAAATTCAAGACAATCTGCCTCCATCAATAGCTTTTATTTATCCAAATAGATTTTTATTTATCTCCTTGCATAGTCAAAGTTTTATAAATAAATTTAACTCATAACTATGATTAAAGATGAGATGTGGTACCCAAACCATATAAGCAACAATATTACAATTTTCAGACAGGAAGTGTACTTTTAATGTAGGAGGTTTTCCCCCCATGTTAAAGTTACACATAAGCAAATCTAGAAAACCAATCAAATTGTAGTCTAGTCAATCCTATTAATTACAAAATTTACTTTGTCTCCTTTGCACATGAGTTTAGGTATTTACATTTTAGCAGTAGAGGCAGGTTTTTCAGAACCTTGAACTTGGATGCATTAAGGACTTTTTTCCAAGTCTCTAACACACACACACACACACACACACACACACACACACACACACACACACCACAATTTTTTCAGGTGAAGGCATATAAAATTTAAAATTAGCATTCAAACAGAAAAGCAGACTATGCCCCGAGAACAAGTAGGTTAAAATAGAACTGCTAATATAGCTAAAAGGTTAGCATCAACCAACCAAAGCATCAACAGTCTGAACACACAGCCATAGCTGAAGAAACACCTCCTTCATGTCTTTGTTCAAAGGTCTGACTTGCTCTCTTTAACATAGATGGCTGTTCTCCACCACTCTCATCTCTCTATCCTCCCTCCTCACCTAATAGCATTTATAACCATCCTCTAGAATCCATTTCAATTTCTTTTCTTTCTCCTTTACCTCACTGTTTGAATAAAAACTCTTCCAGGACAGAGGCCTAATCCATTTGCTCACTGCTTTATCTACAGCACTTCTTTCTTGATTCATTTTGTGCCGATAATTGATCAATAGATGCATGGCTATAAAAGTGGAAACGGGGGCTAGTGAGGGACTCAGTCAGTAAGCCAGAGGACCAGGGTATGGACCCACAGAGCCTGTGGTGTGCACTGACAATCCCAGTAATGGTAAAACCCTGGAAGCTCAAGGCTCACCTACCCTGGCAGAGTGCCAGGCCAATGAGACCCTGTCTCAAACGAAAGGTAGAAGGTGCCTCAGGATAGAGCACAGAGGTTGTTGTCTGAGCTTCATCCCCAGCCCCACACATGCACCCACTCACACACAAATGCACATTTCACACACTTTTCTTTTTTTAAGAAAATAAAAGTGAAAAGGCGAGGGAGATGGTTCAGAAGGTACAGAAGCACTTGCTCTGTAAGTCAGAATCACTTCACAGAGAGTAACTAAGCAAAATGATCACCTACATGGATGGTACACAATGAAAATATACTACCAAAAAGAGGGCAGAGGGGAGTTTTAAATTATAGCTCCATATAAAATCAAAGATTGCTTTCAGTTGAAAGTCTCTGTGTATGCTTCAAGGCAGATCACTTTCCATAATACAATCATAACTTAAATGACACAAAGCCATCACAGGTGTGACCACCATAAGAATCCCACTCTGAATCCACCAGTTACTGTGGTCATGACATCAGAACTCAAGACCCGCTCCTACTGCTTTAATATCCCAGTGGATATAATCAAGTTAGGCAGCAAAGAAACAAACACACAAGCAGCTTCCCAAAAGGTGAAACCCCATAGTTCCTCTATTTTCTCATATGGTAAGCCATACGAGAAAACCAACTCTGATAAAGCATTCCTTGACTAACACTTCTTTGTCAAGGTGCTACGACAATCCACAGGCAGATGGAGTACAAAGAGAGTAATAGTACAAAATATCATTTGAAAAGCTAAGAGGAAGTAAGACCTAAAGTCAACTCAAATCTACTGTTACCTAGGTAGTACTGCATTTAACAAAACGTCAAAATTGCATTCATTTATGCCATTAAGTGTGTTTTGTGCAAAAGGAAGTAAATAAATACAATGATATTCATTTTAAAAATGCTATTCTAGCCAGGTGATGATGGCACACAGCACTCAGGAGGCAAAGACAGGCGAATCTCTGAGCTGGAGGCCAGTCTGGTCTACAGAGCAAGTTCTAGGGCAGCCAGGACTACACAAAGAGACCCTGTCTCCAAAAAAAAGTACTGTTCTAATAACACTTGAATTTTTAGATGGAAAATAGTTAATTACAGAACAGAGTCTGAGGCTTAATCAACAAATTTATTATTGATGTCTTCTCTTAGGAAAGGACACAGGTTCTGATACTGAGTTTATAAAATCTAATACATGATCTTTCCTTAAAGAAGCTAACACTATGAAAACATCAAACATTAATAAAACAAAACTATTGATACCATGGATAACAAGTTTGTCCTAAGTGAGCCCATTTAAGTTGGGGATCACTCTTCACCTAACAAGAGACAAATTTAATTAGGGAACAAAACATATTCTAGGCCAAATAAAAATTGGGAACAAAGTATTAGGAGAACACAAAGAGCGAGGCACAGTACAGGAGACCATGCCAGACAGGGACAGGAACTCTCTTTACTTTCGCACCTAACTGTCAAGCAAGGTGACTTTAATATGCATCACATAATGCATATGTTATCAGTTCTATTTCAGACCTGAAGTCTGCCCAAGGGTTAAACTCCTGCTCAGTAGTGGACTCTAGGATTCAAGCCCACATGTGTTCATTTCAATATTCATGTTTTAGGGCTATAGGTTATATTTGTTGGTTTGGGGGTTGTTTGTATATGTATGGTTTTGGGGTGGGTGTTTGTTTATTTGTTTGTTTTTATCAATGCAGAGTTTCTCTGTGAAGCTTTGTCTGTCTTGGAAACCTCTCTGTAGACCAGGCTGGCCTAAAACTCATAAACATCCACCTGCCTCTCCTACCGAGTACTGGGATTAAAGGCCACCACCACTCGAACAAGTTCATGTTTTTTAGCCAGCTGATAATACAGTTAGCCAGGCTGGCTAGACGAATGGAATTGCAGAGCAGAGTAGTAAAGCCAAGTATGAAATGCACCTGAGACCACAACCTCTAAGTGGCAAATGCTAAGCAGTTCTTTGGCACAATGTAGAACAGAATAAATATTGCTTAATTATTCTGATGAATAAGCAAAGAGAAATCATTAAAACACTGGTTCTCAACCTGTGGGTCAAAACCCCTTTGGGAGGGTCCTATATCAGATATCCTGTATGTCAGATATTTGCATTATTATTCATAACAGTAGCAAAATTATAGCTATGAAGTAGCAATAAAATAATTTTATGTCTGGGTCACCATAACATGAGAAATTATATTAAAGAGCCACAGCATCATGAAGGTTGAGAACCACCGCTTTAAAATATTCTGGCCCAGAGAAATATAAAATGCTACTATTAACAAAAGAAAGAATTGCTAGAAGACACATTAATATAAATATACACTTAAGTGAATATATATCAGTTTAAGCAAACATGATCCAGGTTATCTGATAAGTACTCACTTGCTCTCTATACTCAGATATTAATTTGGTACCTGAAAGTATTTGGTAATTTCTTCATCTGAATTATACTTTAATATTTCTATTTTCCATTTTATGTCCCAATAAATATATTAGCAACAAAGATATATTTAAATGTAAACATAAATTGTTTTGATCACTTTCCACAGTAAAAACAAGATCATCAGCTGAGCACAGAGCAACACTTTGCATCTATTCTGAGCCCCACTTAGTTCATATGAAATTGTACTGTTTTAAACCTCAGAGAGTAAGAACTGGGAACTTTCCAGCAAGAATGCAAGAGCTAACTAATATTTCGTCATACCTTTGTTTACCATATCTCCATTTTTATTGAAGTTGAGAATAAATCCAATGGGAACAGTTTTACAAGAAGGTCTGTCTATGGGGACTTATCTTGTTAAGAGCAAATGACAAATGGTTTTCCCCCATAGGAAACCTGCTCTTGCTTTATATAAATGTAACTTTCAGATTTTATGCCACAAATTAGACTGCAGAGAAATCAGCTTGTGCTGGAAAGTTCACTTGTCATCTTCTGGGTGAATGGTGAATCTTAGATGGCTGCTTCAAATAACTAATAGTGCTAACATTCGAATTACACATCTTCATCAAGAAAAGGAAAGCAAATTGAGTTCGAGCTTGAGATTGAAGATGTACTACTAATTCTACAACAACTAATTCTACAACAGGGAAGCAGGGGCAGAAATCCAAAGTCTTGTTAATTACTTATTCCTACAACAGTCTCATACTATTAATTGGTAAACAAAATATTCTTCCAAAAATTTGTTATCAAATTAAACATGATATAATAGCATGGCTGAGTGTGTTGCTTCCCGTTGCTATGGAATTAAGGACTGCCTGTTGACATAGTCATTCTTTTGGTGCACTCATTCATATTTAAGAGTACGGCAACACCTTCAGAGCCCAGCTTGGCAAGTCTCAGCTTGTACCAACTATATCACGTATCAATTATTTCACTTTTGCTTCACTGTAGAGTAACCCACAAGAACAAGCTTTTCCATTGTTTAAATTAACAAACTGGCTTTTCATTAATAGTCCACAGGATGATTCAGATGAAGAGAAGAACTAGCGGTAGAATTCAGTGGCAGAGCAGATGCTTAGTGGATGACATCCTAGGTTCCATCTTTCACATGCAAAAATGAAAACTTACATGCCAAACCTGAGAATTCCTTATATATTTACATCAAATATGACATATCAAAAAACTTACAAATGACAAGGACAAAAAGTGTAGTTTTCAATACTGCATTTTCATTTAGTGTGCAGCCTTTAAAGGGTTTTAAAGGCTACAATTTAACTTCTAAATCACTACAGAACAATTAAATGATTCTTATACCTAAGCTTAAATGTATAATTATAAATATTTGCATTCTCTAGAAAAAAGTAAGAAAATTTAAAGTGTAAACTACAAGAAGTATAGAATTTTCAAGAACTCACACTTACGGTGTTTGCCTATACGGTGTTTCCTATAAGGAAAGTTTTGCAATAGCTAAACGTCAGGGTGAAGAATATGGCATAAAAGTCACTCACCTTCAGCTTCCTTATCTTTAAAGTAAGTGGGAGATGGAATGGGCTCCTCTAGACAACCACCAAAGTGCACATGAAACGTAAGCACTCCGAAGCTAAGATGAAGATATCCTAATTATGTCTCTAGTGGACTGGCATATGTATGTCATTTGAAAACACATGCAACTGTATTAAGAGACCAATTTATCTCTCTTGTCTTTGCCATATCCCCTCATCTGCCCACATCCCACCTCTGCTTCTTCCCTCGAGGAAAATGACAGTAGAATAGCTAAGCTGAGACAGGGGACTCAAGTTAAATATAAAAGAAATACGGCATTCATCCTATGGCATTTAAAGTTCCAGACATAAAATTTGGGGAAGTGCTAAACACCTGGATAAATTTTTTGACTAATGTTTCTCTTTACATATGAAGAGATGGGAATTCCTCCAAATTCCACCTGCTTGTTGTTAGGTGTCTACTCCAATATAGGACTATATATATATGTATATATGTATGTGTGTGTATATATATATACACACACACACAGACACACATACACACACACACACACACACACACATATCAGTATTGTTCTCACAATAGAAATGCCTGTCTTTTAAATTATCTCACATAACAGATAGTCAAATTTTTAAAAAAGAAAAATCCTGACTTGTAAAAGTTGGTCAGAATAAAATTTCATAACCTTTATTGATATTTCTGAAATGGAAAATAATAAAAAACAAAGTTATACTTTCTTACATGTTTCTAATGCACACAACTAATATTTAAGTTGGCATTGCATTAGTTTCAAATGAAATCCTCTGTAAATATCACTATAACTAGCATTATAATCCATGATCTTTCTTTGCTGGGTTATATCTTCATTAGCTTTCCTACTTTATTTCATTTTACTACTGTTTGTTTGATTTGGGAGATTCAAACCCAGGGCTTTGCCCACAGTAGGTAAATACTCCACCCATGAGTTACATCTCTAGTCTTAGCTATTTAAACTTTTCTTTAGGGAATTTTAGTTGTAGCACAAGATCATTTAATGTCAACACAGCTTTGGTTATTTTGTGTCACTGTACTATTCTGTTTACTTATTATTGAAAAGATATATTTTTAAAAACTGATATAAAATATTTAAAGTATTAGAAATTTTCATTAAAACCACAAAGTTTAGCAATTAAAATCATATAAGTTAAAATATCAAGCCTTATTTAATAAATGTATTTACCTCTTGATTTAGTAATTTGATACCAACAAAAATCAGCCTTTAAATAAAGAGATTGAAGTCTACACTTTGTGTTGTTCATTTAAATGTCAATAATTAAAATCTGTAACCCACGCTATTTTATCACATAATATTGTCTAAGAATAGTGATCTAAGTGAGGAGTTCACTCTGTCTCCTTTTGGTCTAGACTTTAACATTAGGGGAAATGTTTCATTCATGACTATATGACCTCAGTCAAATAAAAAAATGCATAAATGAAAATAATAAGCCTATGCATTATATGACAATATTGAATTCAGAAAACATTATATTGTTTTGAATATCACTAACTAGTATATCAGCTTCTAGATGTCCTTTCCTGCAAGGTGTGTCACAAATACCTAAAGGACGGCACTGAGTAGCTAACATAACTTTCCGAAGCACAGTCTCATGTATCTCAGACAGGCTTGAACTCACTATGTAGTTGAGAGTGACACCAAACTTCTGACCTTCCCACTACCACCTCCCCAGTGCTGGGATTAATAGATTCCAGGGCTTTGTCCAGCCTAGGTGAGCACCCAACCAGCGAACATCACAACTGAGCTACATGATGTACTACATCATGTCCCAGCACTACATCTAGCCCCAGCACGCAGAATATTCCAGAAGGCAGGTGCTTCTCTTCCCCTGACAACGTACAAATTATTTATCCAAATCTTCCCATAAGCAGGTTGGAATAATGAAAGATCAAATATGAACTCCATCAGATCTGAAAAGTTTATCTTCAAGACTTTTCTTTATCCTTCAAACATGGGCTTCTGTCCTTGGGCTCACGTCTTTTTCACTAAATCAAATTTCAAGTACAGAAGCCTGGCATTACTAAACATATGACTTTGCCACCAAGCAAAAGTAAATGTCCTAATTTAATGTGCTCAGAAGAAGCAATATGAAGGTCAAGCATGTTAAAATATTTTATCCTCCACATTATATAATCATTGTTTCAAATCACCATTGCAACTGTTCTTAAATTGTAAATTTCTTTAAAACATCACAGGATAAAGAAGGTTTGGAGATACTTTCAGTAGCAAGTCTTTCTATTATATACCTTTAATTTACTGAGCTCAAGTGAGCCTCCTACCTCAGGCCTCCAGTGTAGCTGAGACCACAGGCACGTACCAAGGTATTATTACATACCTTTAAGAAGAACAGCTGACATTGTGAAGTCTATGTAATAAGTACATATGTTTCCTTATAGCCTTCTACTTTGACATGCTTTACATATTCCAAAATATAAACATCTAAGAATAGACATTTATACAATATTAGCTTCTAAGATGTACACTTTTAATGTAACTAAAGATCCCAATTGCATATGTGAATTTTATTATTTTGTGTATTAATATTGTAGTTCTTTTATAACATTAAAAACATGTTGATGCAACTTAAGTTGATCCTTTTCTATACATAAAAATCTAGAAATGTCAAATTTTATACAAAAAAGGTACAAAAGCCTTATTGTAAATACTTGTGAAAAAAAACTTTTACATGTGGTAACACAAAAGAAAACTTAAGTAGTTTCTTCCTCGCCTTTTCCTACTAGTTAAAATTCATAGTCTATATCTACAGACCTATCTAGCAATAGATATCACATTCAACTAGTTATCTTACTATTCATGTTGATTTATTTATCCATCTTTGTTTAATCATTAATTATAATTTTCTTACTAATTTCACTCATTTTTTCATTATTACCTATCATTTCTTATCCTGTCATATGTCCAAGTACCATTCATTATTTTTTATCCTTCTATAATTTGAAACATTACAACTATATTTAAATAATGGCAAAATGCAATTTTGTACCTAACAATCCATTTTTTTAATTTTCTTTTGAAAGTAAGTCTTAAAACCTAATAGAAATCTAAGCCAGTTCACAATTCCTAAATTAATCAAAATATTAATGGTACCAGGTACTCACATATAAATCTTTTATTAAAACTAAACAATGGCTATAAAATTTAAAACCTATACATCAAAATATCCAAATGTCTTGTGTTCTGATAAAATGTTTTACAATTAACATTGGTGGCATTATTAGATTTGCTGTAGATGGCAAACTGGGAATCCATACAGCCTCTGGAAGGATACCTCTTAACCTCTCTGTAATGGACACTGTCTACATGTTAGTGTTTCCAACTACACAATCACACTCCCACTTATTCTCATTTTTACTCCATTCCTCCAGACCAAAGTGTTGTTCTGCGCATGGGGTGCCACCTATGGGCATCATTTCAAAAACATTTAAACCAGAAGATAAACTAGAACTTCCAAAGTTCACATATAGTGGATCCAAGAGAAATTCTAGGCAGCAATGAAAAGTGGCCAAAGCACAGCATTATGCAAAAGTGCACTGTGTATGAAAGAAATTTTAATGTACTGCTACACAGGGCTGCAGAAGTAAAGGTGAACTGGTTAGAGTATCAGGATCAAAACACATCCTCTCACAAGTCCCTGTCATCATCACCTCCAGCCCATGCTCACTTGCATGTCTTTTAACTCAAAATAAGTAAAATAAAATATTCGTGCAAATCTAAACTAGTAAAAATATTCTCTTTCCAAATTCAAAGACAAAAGAATCACAGCTCCCTTGGAAGGTGAATGGGCCAAGTCTTTGCTCAGAGATGAAGCCACGCCTATCATAGTCGTTCATTTAATAGTATTTAAAAGTTTAAAGTTTAAAAAAAAAAAAAGTTTAAAGTTTCAAAAGTTCCAAACTCAGCAAACCTCAGCAGTACAGAATGGTGGAATGTTAATCCAGCAAAATCATGTTGAGCCCTATTTTAACTGAAATGAACTGTAATTTTTGCCTTTGATCAACTCCAGCACATGTCGCACCTAGCCAAAGTAGCTTCTAAAAATCATCACACAACGTGAAGCACTGTTAAAAATTGTTCTCAGCCTCACACAAAAGTCACCTGAAGAATTTAAATATGTTCCCCAATTTCCCTGCCTCAAGAACACAGCACAGAGGGGGAGAGGCTTAAGGTTCCCAGTATGACACCAAGATGCTGCTGCTGCTGCAGAAGACAGGAGAAAACAACACCGATCACAGCACTCAACAAAATGTGCATTAGAATAACCTCCTAATTGTATACACAAAATATACACACACATAAAATATAGTATCTTACCTAAATTCCAGTTATACAAGTGCCTTAAAAGTGTAATATTTTAAAACAAAAACATTTTAAATGTCCTTTAGAGACATGTAACACAATCACAAAAATCAAAATTTATTTCATCTTTCATGTATTAAATATTGATGTTCAGTTTTCTCCACAACACATTAAAATACATGGTATAAATACCTTTAAGGTTATAAAGGAGATGTCCAGGTAATAATTTATGTTTTTATTAATGTCCCTAAGGATGACACTTTATCAAAACTCATTGTCACTCTTTTCATCAGACATAATCAGAAGCTAATAAGTAAAAGTCTGATGTTACATACAGACTCTTTGGCTTTTTAAAATGTCAGCACAATAAAAGCACAGCAAAAGAAAATGCTAGGTTTTGATGCTAAAGATATATCCACAAATCTATCTATACAAAGCAAAGCGTAAAGAGATAGATTAAGAAATCACTTACAGTCTGGGTATGTGACGACACATACCTTTAATCCCAATACTTGTGAGGCAGGGGCAGAAGGTTCAAGAGTTCAATTCCAGCCTGGTTTTAAAAAATAAAAATTTAAAAAAAAAAAAAAAGAACCTAAAAGAATCACATATGAACATTCCTAAAGCACAATGCTGGCTCTTGAAAAAGATTCTTTTTCTTCTAGTACTGTACTAATGAGATATATTAAAAATAAGTGAAATAATAAAATATAATAAACATCTTAGTAAAGTAATAAAATATCCTTGAGATGTACTTTGTGCAACAGTGCAACAAAAAAGGAACAAGATCCAGGAGAACCCATACTGCTTTAGCCTCTTCTGACTCCTGCCTCCCAAACTCAGTGCCCCTGCAACACCTACCTTTACAAGGCAGTAATACATGGGAAATATGTAAGTAACTCATATTTAACAAGAGAAATGGGATATGATATTTAAATATGCATGTTTCTTGCTCACCCTCAGTACCCATTCTAATTCCTCTACAGCTACCATATGATAGCAAAGAAAAATTTCAAGACAGGGTCCCTTGGCAGTCCTGTCCTCCAACTTGCAATTCTCCTGCCTCAACTTCCGGAGGCTTGGATTGCAGGTATGTGCCACTGAAAAAACTTAACAAGCAAAGAGTATCAGAAGTGATTTGGCACAGGGGAAAAAACAACTGTACCAACTCGGAGTGCAAAAAGGCAGATACATTTTACAAATAATTGCTACACTGAAATATACACCTATGCTATTAAACATACAAATACAAATCTGGTCCAGAAATTTAAACCTGCTTATATTAACCAATTAAAGTACTATTAAAAATAGCTTTTAAATAATAAGAATGCCAATCTCTTTATCTTATACACACACACACACACACACACACACACACTTCCCTGTTAAGCTGGTGAGAGTTGTGATACAGCAGAATATATGTTCTTTCCTAAGTATAAAAATGTTTCCTCCCTTAGCGCCTTCCTCTCCCCACACCCTCCCACCCTGTCCTCTGTCTATCCCCACACTGGGAAAAGTATGTCCTGTTTTAAATATCTCACTGGTGAGCAACAGGAGCCCCAACTGTCAGACACTTGTCTGGCACACATACTTAGAGAAGCTAGTTCCAGCAGGAGCTCAAGCTGTGAGGCTCAGCTCACTCCCATGTGGGTGAGGAAATCAGAGCACTTGGCTACCACTCTCTACCAAAATGGTAAAACCTTAGGCCTTGCCATAGGCATAACTGCACTATCACTGGGCTCTGGTTTTCTTTGTTGCTCTCTTCAGAAGAAACGACAAGTGAGCAGCATGCAAGATTTTGAGATCACAGATCAATCGCACATGAATTCCTGGTTCCGTGTCAGTAGCCTGCTTCTGTCTTTCCAAGCTAATCTTATCATGGATTTAAGGTTGCAAAGAGTCTGGAAGATCATATAGTCTCACTTTTCATCTTATGGATAGAGATACTGAGACCCACACATTTTATGTAACCAGCCTACAGTTTCAGTTAGCAGCAAACTGGGTATTTTGTCCTCTGCGGGCTCCTCTGACCACCCTCTTGAGGCCCTTTGCTTTACAGCCTAGTAACATTCTTTCTTTTCTTCTCTATCATGGCTCAGTGTATCTGTCTCCTCTTACTTTTACTCAGGCATGTTGCCACACCATTTTAATGTTCCTGGTTAAGCTTCTGTTATCCCATACTTACGTTCTGCCTGAAGAGGAAATATAAGAACCCTTGGGAATCCCTGACCAGGCACTATAAAACAAAGGCTGGCAGAACTGACTAGCCATAACTGCTTCTATAAAAGAAAGAACACTTGAGTTAAGAGTTACCATAGGTATGGGAATCTATGCAAACACAGTAACTTTGGATTAGCCTAAACATTTAACCCTTAAGTATTTTGTCAGAGATCAATACACACCCAGAAGAAACTTTTTAAATAAAAAACACGCAAATTACATCACTAATAAAGTTTCATTTCGGTTAAAAAAGGTAGAAATTGTAAAGAATATAATAGATGTTCGGGAGTAGTACAGTGTATCTATTCTCTAAGTCATATTGCCTAGCCTTCTTGCAAGGTTCCTTTGAAAAATCTATCACATTTAACTGGGAAAAGTGGCAAATCACAGGTAATAATCCCCACACCTAGAAAAATGAGCAAAAGGATTATGAGTTTAAGGCTGGCTTAAACTACACAAAAAGAAAAAATAAATCATATTTCCATTTAAGACTATGACCATTTAAAGCACTCTAAAATGAGAAAAACATTTTATTAGTAGTCAAACTCCTCAGAAAATAGAAATAGTTACTGAATATAAACTATCAAACAGCAACATTATACATGCAGCCAACTTGACACTTTTTAATATCAAAAGAGTAGAAAATAGCATCTTCTTGTGTAATATTTCATATTTTAAGTTATCTTGGGTAATGTTCCAAAGTTACTTCACAATATAAGAATCAGTTAGCAAATTATTCCTCAATGCTAAGTCAGTTTTTCAGTGGTAGCCTCACATATCCATTCCCTTAGTACTGGTGTTAAGCAGTTCATTATAAAATTGGAGAAAATTCGTGAATGAATTTGTTTTAAAACTATCTAGACTATTTACTGTCATTACATAGTAAAGATTGCATGTAGCATGAAGTTGAAGAAGAGAGCTCCAGATGTTTTCAAATATATTCATGTATAACATATGAAGAGAAAATATAAATGAGACAATGAAATGAAGAATGGAAGACTAGGAGATATTGAAATATTACATCATTATTTCTTAATACAAAAATCCCTAGACCAGAAAAGCAATGTAAACACAGTTAAAGGAGCCTATTATAAGCCTGCAATGCAAATCTAAGACATAGCTTTGGAACATTTTTTTAGTTTAGTCCAGTTTAAAAAAAAAAACTTTATCAAATGGTAACCCAAGCCTCTAATTGATAGTTTATATCTTTGTTTTAATTTCTTAATTGAGTAAAAGGGATTATTTAATGACAGTGGGTTAGTAGAAAAATGTTCAAAATTCAAGTCCCATGACAAAGGGATGGTAACATGGTCATACCAAAATGATTCTTAGGTAGCAAAAACATTGAAAAAATATTTTCTCAGCACTTCCTAATTGAAATAGCCACTAGGCATTAAGATGTATCCTAAAGACTGACCAACATACAGTACATGAATTTTATCTCTTTGAAGTTACACAGATGTCAAAAGATATGCAGGATGGGACCTGGCTGTTCAGATGAGAAAACTGAGTCTAAGTGAAAGCAACTAACCTGTCCACAGTCACACAGTGAGACCTAACTGAACGCTAACTCTCAAGCCTGTGCACGTAACCTGTGACCCGTGTCCCATCTATTAACATCTAAAACAAGTTAACTTTCTCAACTTTCATTATATCTACTTTGATACAAAATATGAGACTTCAAATACAAAGCATTTTAATACATACACAATTACATTTAAAGCTTCAGTGGCATAAATGACAAACGACCAAGAAAAATGACTTGACTACTGTAGTAAGACCCATATGCAGAACAGGTGGGGGTTGCTAGTCTCTTTTGAAGTTCTAGGATCAAGGTGTTCCTGAACACAACTTGTTAGAGCTTAGAGTTACTTTTTTAAAAAATTACAATTAATCACTGTAGCTCTGTTGGGAGAGTAGTGTATCATTATCAAGACTGAAGTTTATACGATGTAACTATACTTTTCCAAGCTTTCCTGAAGAAAATATTACTGTTTTAAAATTTGCCACTGAGCTTATACTACATAAAAGTATACTCAGTAAAGGAAGAAGCCATTCAAAAGATGAAAAACACCATTTAAAAAATAATCTCAGAGTGTGTTGGATAGCTCAGCATTAGGAACACTTGTTGCTCTTGCAAAGGACAGAAGATCAGTTGCCAGCAACCACAAAAGGATTCACAACTACTGGTATCTCCAGTTCTAAGGCATAAGACTGAAATATCCTCACATGACCAATGTATACAACTTCAGCATGTAAGTGCTAACATTAGATGTGTCAAGGCTATGCTCTCACAGATCATTTCTATGTAGTAGTAGTATTTCTAGTAGCGCATTGCTGGATCTGACATGTTATATAGTGTTACGTATTCTCTCTGTACACATAGGCTTTTCAAAAAAAAAAACTGCCAAGGTAGGCAGCACATTAAATGTTAAACTTCACAGAAAGTACATCAGATACTTAAATGCAGAAGTAACTGAAATTTTCTTTACATACAGTTCTAATCAGTTCACATTTTAGTGAAAATAATCTTATATTGCAAACAGCACAGCACCCTCTGGTGTACCTATTATAAGATATATAAAATTCCCACAAATAAAAGGATAAAATCTTAAGTAAAAAATAAACCTTAGAAATCAATAGGGTGATATTTTCTGAACTTATTCCAGTACATATATTTAACATGTTTAAACAAAAAAAATTTCATTTTAAAATATCACTATAAATTTTGTAGCAATAGTGATGACAGAAAATTTGTTTTAGTTTTAAAATATTGAACCAATCAAAATAATACATTTCCGAGATATAACTTAAATTAAAATAATGCTATAAATAAAATTCTTGAGGTATAGAATGGCAAAATTGTACTGGTTATGTAAGCTAAATTTTATTTTATTTAAATTCACCTGTTTCTCTGACTTGAATATATAAACTGTTGCTATATACTTTTTCTAAATTCAAAGGTAGCTTATTATTATTGATAAGAACAGATAGACAGATTTTTAGTATATGAATTGATAATTTCTATGGTTTGAAAATACACTGATATTCACAAACAAAAACTAGTGAGTTTGGTCACCAGTCTAGAGCACTTCATGACTAGTATTGCTCAACTTTTAATGTAAAAAGAGCCCTCTGCCTGTGAAAATAATTAACTAAAAGATGATACAACTAACTCAGCATGATGCCACCTGCTTTTAAGCAGCTCTTTTTGAACCACTGTGAGTTCCAAAACAATATAGGAAAAAGTGAGACTGACACCTGTTTAAAACAGCCATCTGTCGCCAACCAGCTAAATTTAGTCAAAGCCACTTAATCTTGGTTTTCCAAAATAAGGGAACACTATGCACCTGTGAACAGAAAAGAATTTAAAATATATTTTGCAATGACAACTGGGAGTATATAACAAAAAAGTTAAAGCGTTAAAGCAAATAATTGAGTAAGGGAAATTATTTTTAATGTGACTGCAAGTGGAAAAGGGATATATAGCCAAATGCTCAGCATAAGAACAAATTGGTAAAATTCGTAATTTAAAAGTTGACTTATTTCTTAGTCCTATTTCTTGTGAAATATTCTCACTGTGAGGATCACAAAGTCACACTGCTACTAGACTATTCAACTAGACAACTGAGGAAAAGACGTAACTCTTCCCTCATATCTGATTATCCATCCTTTTAAGCATGCGTGAGCTGAATTTTTTTTTACTTTTCAATTGCTAAAACAAGTGCCTCAATTAACTTTTTTCATTTTAAAGATTGTTTGATTACAGAATTTCTCACCATCTCCCTTATAAACTATAATCCTTTATCAGTATCTCTACAGGACAAAAGATTATTTGAATATTAGATAAATAATACAGTATTTTAGAAATTAGGGATAAGTATCTCATGCCACAAGAGCACTGTGAAATGATGGAAAGCTTCCAGGAATGCATTAGTTTCTTATACTCATAAAAACTCACTATGCACATTCCCTATACAGTCTAATAGAGTTGTGTAATAGACAAGGGATAATTCAATAAGACTAAGACAGGCATCATGGCACACTCTGAATCACAAATATTCAGCTACTCAAAACATTACTATTTAATATGTTTATTTTCAAAGCCAATCACTTTCACAGATTTCTATTAGTCCAAAAAGCTGAAAACAAAGAATGATAATACATAGTACAATCCCTCCTACGAAAACTATTATAGGAAAAAAAAATGAACTAAATAGTATTTAACTTTGTATTTAATTTTAAAGATCAATTGTTATTGTAAGTTAATCAATCCATAAAACCATTTTATCTTATCAGAAGCCAATGTGTCTCTAATATCAACTCTTAGAACACAAAGATTCATTTCAAATGAACAGGTTATTTAATATAATCCAAAGTGTTTGCTTTCAAAACAACTTGTGAACAGGAAAAAAAAATTAAAATTTCAGAAACCTGACACATGCTTGATGAGTGAAATGTCTCTGAAACATTCTTGGATACTGCAAATGAAAAATATTAAGCAAAGACATTTTAGTATATACAATCTATTCAGCCAAAACGTATGTAAATGACATAAGATCTAAAACTGTCCCAAGACAGCAAAACTCCTTTTAACTTCAGACCCAGGAGCTTCACCATCCAAAAGTGTTCAGGCATTTGACACTCATCTGAACATGAAAAAAAGAAAGAAGGAAAAAAAAGAAAAGAAAAGCAAGGCAAAAGAAAAAAAGAAAAGAAAAAATATAAGTTAGTATTTGAGATGTGCATTGAAGACACATTGGGGAAGGGATGAATCGTAAACACGTCTATAAAGAAGTCTGAGAGATTCAAACAGATTTTTTTCAGAATCAAATATCACCTTCATTTAAAATAGCAATTATATGGAAATAAATTGAAAAGCAAGATTTTTCTTATTTTACAAAATACTAGCCTTAATGACATTATAATTACCCAACCTCTTTATTGACAATCTCAAGAATAATTAATACTGTCATATTATTCACAGGCTGCTCTGTCAGTTAAATCAATATATGTTTGCTATTGGAAAGATTATTTAAATAAGCATTTTAAAATCTGAATTGGAATTTTCAATGTACCACTATAATAATAGTACATTTTATTTGTTTTAGCTCAGTCATTATCAATTCTTTTCTGATAACCTATTAATCGTTAGGATGAAAATGAGCAAAATTAAAGGATCTGTAAAATCAGGTTAGCTTTCATCAAGAAAATACTACTTGAGAACTGATAAGTATTCAAATCTACAATGGTCAACTATATTCTCTAAAGAACTACTTTAAAACGAAGTTTTTTCTTCTGAGCAGCTTTAAATCATTGTCCAAAGAAAACCAAAAAGTCAACAAAAAGAATATGTTAAGTACACACATGCCTAGATCTTAACAGTCACAAAGAAAGTGAAATATACACACGTTTCAAGTTGAGAAGCTTCATACATTCTTTATGAACAACTTGACTTCAATTTCAACTCTCCAAGGGAAAGGAACAGAGATGAAGATGGGAGGAATAAAAAAAAAAAAACTCTCAAAGTACCATAACTGTCACAAATAGCGTTGTAAACTGAGTTCTCACAAAGCTTCCTTGTGTCCTTTTCCTGTTCAACACAGACAAAGTCTCAAAACCACAATGAAAATTGTTAACACTCTCCTGTGGGGAGGGAGGTGCATCAAAGTGAAACAGAACCTCAGGACTACCCCTCCCATCTCCACATGAAAGATAAAGCGCTGTCAGTAACCACTAACCCAAGTAGCA
>OU015757.1:47519378-47554061 GCA_907169655.1 Acomys percivali
TGTGTGTGTGTGTGTGTGTGTGTGTGTGTGTGTGTGTGTGTGTGTGTTTATTTCATTCACTAGAATGGCTTGTAATAACTGCAATACATTATTTAAAACTTCATTGGTTCCAATTTCTTTTATTTGACAAAATGTTTTCCATATTGTTATCAATATTATCAATGTATTGCCGAGAAAAAGTATACTGAATGGATATACCACAATTTCTTTCCAGGTTTTTGTGTGTATGTGCATGTATGTACAAATGCTCTTGTAGGCAGACATTTTCCTTTCACTTTGGTAAACACTGGCAAGTGGAACTGCAGAATGCTGACTTCATGTGAAGTTGCCAAAGTGCTTTCTCTGTGACTTTATCATTTTGTGTTTTCCTCAGAAATACATGAGAATTCTTGTCCCACTGACAGTTTTCATCACACATTTAATATGGTTTTCCAATTATTAGCACTGTTAAGCATCACTCCGTGAACTTATTGGAAATTCTTTTCTTTGTGAACTCTCTGTTCATATATTGCTCCTTGCTCAATGTTTATAGTTGTAAACATCTTCCTGAGGAAGGGAAGTCCTTACCATATTTAGATTTGAATCTTTTGTCAGATGGACACTGTGCACATATTTCTTCCACTGATTATCTTGCCTTTTCATTTCAAAGAGCAAATTATTTTAGTTTTGATGAAGTCTTATATTCTATCGATATTATATTTTTTGGTTTATGTCCTTTTAATTTTATCTAAAATGTGTTTTCTTTTTACTCAAGCTTTGTTATTTTTACTGGTTTTATAACAAAGTTTTATTATTTTTTTCTCTTTAGTTTAGGCCTATACGTTGAGTTAGGTTTCATAGACAATGTGAGGTATGGGCCGTGGTTCACAAATCTTCATTCAAATATCCACCTGTCCAGCACAGTCAGCTAAAGAACAACCCTTCCTCACAGAGTGCCTTTCCCCTTTGGTCAAAATTGGCTGTTAATAAATACTTGGATCTACTTGGGAATTTTTAAAAATTCTGTTATTTTGATATGCTTGAATGCCACATTGTTTATAGTATGGCAACATTATAATATGTTTAGAAATCAAGGTGTATTAAACTTCCATTTTTTCTTTTATTTTGCAATCTTTTATTAGTTACTTGAGAATTTCATACAATGTCTTTTGATCTATCCACTCTCCCTCTCCAACTCTTCCCCCTCCCCCACCCACACAATTTGTATCCTCCGATTTTTTGAACCCTCCAAATCTAAATTTTGCTACCCATATACTCTTGGGTGTGCGGCCTTCTGCTAGAGTATGGCCAACCTACCAGGAGCCACACCCTTAAGGAAAACTGACATTCTCTCCCTGCAGCTACCAATTGCCAATAACTCCTCAGTAGTGTGGGACTTCACGCCCATGTCTCTCTATGCTGGGACTCGCTCTGGCTTGAGTTTGCACAGGTCTTGCACATGCTGACACAACTGCTGTGAGGTCACATGTGCAGCTGCCCCACTATGTCTGGAAAGCAGTGTCTCCTTGTAGTCATTCACTGCCTCTTCTACAATGGCTCCTGAGCCTTCAGAGGAGAACATGTAATAGCTATGTCACCTTAAGGGCTAAGTATTCCACAGTATGCTATTCTCTGAGCCCTGACCAGATATGGGCCTCTGTGTTTATCACCATCTAATAAGGAAAAAATTTTCTCTGATGAGAACTGACAAATGCACTCTTCTGTGGGTGTAACAGTTAGTCATTAAGAGTCTGTTTAATATTAAGTCTAGGTGGCAGAATGATTATAGTAGGTTTTTCCATAGGGTCTATGGCCTGTCTAGCCATGGGTTCTTGGCCCCAATAATGGTGCCAGGTATGGTACTTGTGGAGTAGAACTTAGATCTAATGATAAAGTAGCTTACTCAATGATACTCTTGCTATCAGTGTACCAGCGGGCATGTATTACCAACCAGTCATTATGTAGTACTCAGAGTCCACAGCTGGGTAAGACAATGATTACTTTTCTCCTCCAGGGGTGTGCAGTGTCTTTCAGCACTATGGAAACTAGCCAGTCAGGACAAAGCTTCCATGTGATTACCAGGTGATTTATCCATGCTCTATGACTCAAGATATGGTATCTTCAGCAATGGGATACCATCTTTTAAAAAAAGAGTCTTGACAATTCTGGTCATTTCCATTTCCATATGAATGTGAGGATTTCTTTGCTAACCTCTACAAAGAGTCTTTCTAGGATTTGAATTGGTTGTTACTTACTCTAGAAATTGGTTTTCTCAGAACAAACAGCTTAGGAATGTTGTGTTTTCTGATTATAAACAACTTATTTCTCTTTTTTCATTAGGTCCTGTCTCTCACTAATGATTTCTAGTTTTCAGTGTTGTCATAGTTTGCTTTTCTGCTGTGATAAAACATTGACTAAAACCAAGATGGAAGAGAAAAGGGTTTATTTTAGGTTATAGTCCATCCATGACCGAGGGAAGCCAAGGAACACACTGAAACAGCGGCCATGGAGAAACATGGCATTCTTAGGACTGCTCTCCATGGCTTCTTCAGCTTGTTTTCTTCTTCAGGGCCTGTGGTGGGCATTGCCCAGAGTGGAGTGGCCTCCTCTACATCAATCATCAGTCAGAGAACTGCACAGGCTGGTGTGATGGAGGTGGTACTTCAACTGAGGTGACCTCTTCCCAGGGGACTCTACTTTCTGTAAAGTCGACAAAACACTCAGCACCAAGGTCCAGCTCTTTCCTGTCTTGGTCAGATTGATTCCTAATATCTTCATATTTTGGCACCATTATAAGTGATGTGGTTTTTATAATTATTTAGTTCACTGTTAGTGTAGAGAAATATATTTTCCTCTATACTCCAATTTTCTATACTATTCAACCACATCCAATTTTTGTGTTAGCCTATGTCCTGGTACTTTGAGAAAGTCACTTATTATTTTTAGTAGCTTCTGTGAGTCTATTAGATTTTCTAAGATAATCAAAACCATATCAGTCTATCAAGCATAATTAAAGATTTTTTTTTTAAATTCTGGCAACTGAACCCAGGCCTTGGGCGTGCTAACAACATCCTACCACTGAACTGAATCTTCAGCCCCAAAGACAATTTAATTTCACCTTGTCAAAAAGTAAAAGGCTTCCTTTCCCAGCAGCCAAGTGGCCATACTACTTAGGACCAGAGATAAGTTGTTTTCATTTTGTTTGTTTTTGCTTGGTTTGGTGTCAGTTAGTCTTTCAATCATATGTGGCATCTGTGGACTTCAGATGTAGGTAGAGAGCTTCAGCACTCCCTAATGCAAGATGAACAATTACAACGGTTTTCCTTCCTCTTGTTATTACCTCTTAAATTCCTGTTTTTTTTTCTAACTAAATTTACATCATCTAGATTTATAGCTATTTCTATTTAGGACCATATGGAGGTGTTAGGAAAATTGAATAATCTTTCCTTTAACAGACATCTAAAATTTTTAGATAAGGTATTTGAACAGCTTATTAAGCACATCACTAAGCTGGTAAGAAATGAAGGGAAATTCTCAAAGACCTGAACAGGAACAAGGCTAAATCAGCGCTGACCAAAGGAAGCTGCTACCTCTAGTAAATTAGACTTTCTATTTTGATGTGCTCTTGGAGCTTGCGCGCACACACATCAAATAATTAGTTAAATAGATAAAAATGAAATTTTATTTCACTCACACATTAAATAAATAAAATTCTTAAAAATCTATTAAAAATTAAGTTTTGTTTTAGTTTTAGAGTTTTTCTGTACTTTATAAAGAAGTTAAAATTACATTGCTTGATAGGTTTTGGCCAGACCAAAAAAAAATCTGAAATACAAAGCAGCGAACATTCAAATCCCTTTCCATTAATATACAGACTTTAATTTCAGGAAAGCCTTACTTTCTATGGCATATGACAAATGAAGACCCAATTTCAAACTACCTTGAAAAATATTTTAAGAATTAAGAGCAGCCAGTGGTGCACACCTTTAACCCCAGCACTCAGGAAGCAGAAGCACGTGGATCTCTAAGTTCAAGGCCAGCCTGACCTACAGCACAAGTTCCAGGACAGCCAGGGATACACAGAGAAACTTTGTCTCAAAACCACAAAAAAAAAATTTTTTTTTGAGTGAAAATAAATAAAAAATAAATAAACAACTTTTAAAAACTGACACATGACCACCTCAACTCTTATAAAGGAAAACATTTGACTCGGGCTGGCTTACAGTTTTGAAGATTTAGTCCATCACAGCCATGGTGGGAAGCAAGGGAGTGTGCATACAGATGCGGTGCTGGAGGAGCTGGAAGTCCGAACATCTTGATCCACATGCAGCAGAAGAAGACTGTGTGCTACATAGTCTTGGACCTAGCTTGAACATAAGAGACCCCCTATAGTGACACACTTTCTCAAGCAATCCCACACCTCCTAGTAGTGTCACTCTCTATGGGCCAACCATTCAAATACATGAGTCTATAGTGACGGTTCCTATCAAACTACCCCAGTGATTTTTTTTTTTAATCTTATATTTTTCTTCCTTTGAAATGTGCTTTCTTAATGCTCACACCCTGATATCTGTTTAGTCTTTCGCTTCTCTGTGATTTATCAATTTCCTCCACAGAAAAATCTGAAAGGTTTTGTGAGATTATTTTGAATGTGTTTTGTTTTTGATTTTGCTCTTGTTTCTTGTTTTGGGGAGTATACAATCAGGTGTGCAGTTTTGTTTTCTTTTTTTTTTTTTTTTAAGGTGGGTTAGGTGACCTGAGAATAGACTAAGGAAAGGAAGCAGGTCAAAAGCCAATCTCAATCTCAAGAACCAGGTGGATGAAATGGGGGAGCTATAGTTGAAAGAGTTGCTGAGGTGGGTTACAAACTGTTCAGTGCTAGTCATCTGCAAACTGGGGAGGCATACTTGGTTCAATAAAAGTGAATCAGAACACATCTAAGCCATTTGCTGTGACTCAGAGATCACATCTCTCTGCCTGTCACAGCTCCTTACCACCCCTGAACGTCCTCTTCTCTTCCCTTAGTCTCCAACTCTGTCCATTCCATAAATTCAGTGCAAGTCTCATCTCTTCTGTCAGAGTAATAGCCAACACAAATAAATTGAGCATTTACAGTGGCCAGGCACTATGCCAAACACACAATCTCACTTAAATCTTGTTAGGAAAGGCACCTCTCTTTTCCTCATGTTGCAGATTATGAAATTGGTGCCTACAGAAGTGACTCAACTTGCACAAGATCAAGGAACACTTTACAGAGGAAAGAATAAAGCCCAAAGAGTCAGACTCAAGATTGAGCTTGCTGCTCCCTGTGGACTTCACCAGTTTCCCAGTATGGGATGCCTTTCTTTATGTATGATTGCTTATAGCATCCTATCCCCACCTCTCACTAATGTCTCCTGCTCATACATTTCATAGTGGTTGAGAAGTATCTAAAATTAAAGGTCCAATATTGACTACAAAAGGAGAATCTCAATAACTGTTTATGTCATTAATTTCTTATGATTACCAGTCAGGTTGCTTGGGGAGTGGCACTTAGGGCATTGAGTGTTGCATTAAAGAAATTCCTGCCAGTTGCATAGGGCTCAATACCTCAGCTCATCTTTTGTCCTCCCAAGATGTTTCTTTTATAAAAAGAATCTTGGTGCTCTCTCTCAGATACTGCTAGGATTAGATAAAATATTTTCTGTGTCTTTCTTATGCTCTATGTAGTGGCTGTTTGCTTCTCATAATCGTCATGCTGCTCATGGCATATATGCGGAAAATGCCCTTCATAGTCCATTCGTTGTTTTTGCTCATGTTTGACTTTGAAGTTTTATCTCTTATTTTCATTCTCTTTGGTTGGTTATTTTGGTGGGACCTTAGAGAATGATACAACATTTTGGCTTCACAGCCGAGTAACTACATTAGTCACAGACCAGATGTGACTTGAACAAAGGTTTTTTTTTCCCCGACCAACTATTTAATATAAATACGTTGGGATTTGTTTCACCCTTCAATACATATCCCTCAGTCTTTGAAGGGAAAGAAGTATGGAAGGAGAGAAAGCTAAAGTGCAATGCAGAGGTGGATGCTCACCTGTTTCAATTAGACCCAAGAAATCTTTCTCCACTAAATGCTGCAAGACACCGAATGGGTCAACCAAGGCTGTAACAAGGAGACCAGCCGAAGGTCGGCCAGGCTCTGCCTAGCTCCCCACCCATATCTCTGGGACAGTACAAGCTGCTTTTCAACCTGCCTACAAGACAGAAGAGCATGTGGAACTTCTATCTCACGCTCTAGATCACCATCAGCCAACATCCAATGTAAATGTTGCTTTTATTTCTTCACATGAGGGGATGGGATGAGAACCAGATCCCAGCTGTGTGAATACATGGCTGGGCCTGAGCCCAGAGTATTCCCCTCTGTTCTAGCTATCCCTAGGCCTAGGCCTGGTGGCGTCTAACCTCATAATCTAATCTTCTATAATCCCTTGCTGGCTTCTGCTTCCAGCCTCTGTCTGCTAACCTAGGCCTAGAATGTTTTCAGCCTCAGAGACTTACTGCTGAATAAGCTCACAGTTTCTAGTTCTTTCTGAACCCTGGCTTGCAGGTTCAACTTAGCTCTTCTGGCTCAAACTCCTCTCTAAACTGATCAATTTAGTCTGGCTTCTCACAGCCCCTGGCTGAATTGTTCTGCTTGGAAAATCTGCCTCTGAACTCTACAAACTAAACTGCACTGATTGCACAAACTGAATGGAAGTGAACTCAACTGAACTGCGTCAAATTCAACAGACTCTCTACTGTACTCCCAAATTCTACTGTACTATCTCCACAAACTCTACTGTACTTGAGTTTTTAAAAAATATTTTTCATTTTTACATATACATTTGTATTATTACACATATATACAATAAACTACTTACTCATAGCAAGAAGAACCAAGACTAAAAAAAGGGCAAGCATAGATGCAGGCAGAGTCCATGTCAAAACTCTACTGTATTTCTGTACTGTACTTTCCTCCTCTCTCTGTTCTCTCTCTCTCTGTTCTCTCTCTCTCTCTCTCTCTCTCTCTCTCTCTCTCTCTCTGTCTGTCTCTCTCTCTCTTTCTCTCCCCCTCTCTCTCTCCCTTCCTCTCTCCCTCCCTCATTCCTGTGAGAGTTTTATATATCTTATCTCTGACTCATTCTGTCAAATCTTTCTCTGATTTGTCACTTTGTCTACCCTTCAATTAGATGCCATTGTTTGGGATTAAAGGTGTGTCTGTTTTTCATGCACAGAGATTAAAGCTATGTATTCCTGCCTATCACACAGACATAGGTCTTTGGATGTGATCACTGCCAGAGTACCAATGTTGCTGGATTAAAATTTATCTACAGTCCAATAGAACAGTATGGAGAAAAAGGAGTAGTGACCTAAATAAATTCCAATAAGCAACAAGGAAATGACTTCACCTTTCTGGAAGCTGCGGGACCTCCATTAGTAGAAGAGAATGAAAGACAGAAGAAAGCCTGTAATCTGAGGCTAGAGTTGAATTCTGGAATTGAATGGAATTGAAACTGAGACAGTGGAATTACAATGAGTTCCATGCCCTTATGGGTTACAGAGTGAAACTCTGTCTCAAAAAATAATAAATGAAAAAAGAAAATAGTAAAGTTCTCTGATTTCATAAGGAAAATCTGCCAAGTTTTAAAGTAGGAGGAGAATGTACCACTTGGTACCTCAATGTGGGGTACAGTGGATCCCACTTAAAATCATCCCAGTGTAGGTGGGGTACAGTGGATGCCTGTTAAATCACAGGCTTCATTTATTTTTCATCCTTGCCTGTGTTTCTAGTACTTTTTGTCACAATAATTATAACATGGTCCATCATAGTCCTCAAACCTTCAACACACAGAGGTTCCTGACTCATCTGCTATGCTGCATTTGAACACTGAAGTCTTAGAAGGTATGGCTGTGGGACCAGGTAAGAACCAGAAGGAACTTTGAATATTTTGTACTAAGATGTTACCATACATGACTTTATATATACTTTGAAATATAAATATGTTATTAAAGAATAGCTGAGCAACCTGAAGAACAGGGATCTTATTCTGAGAAGTGTATCCTTTTGTGATTTCTTCACTGTGTAAACATGCTAGAGTGTGCTTATTTACTAAGATGGCCCCCACATTAGCAGGGGCATCTTACACAACATGGTATACAATGGCTGACCAAACCCTCATGCAACACATGACTCATTTTACAGTGGAAGAAATGTGTTTTCTTAAGTAGGTTAGATTTGCATTGAAATAACATTTGTAATTTTAGACACATTTTGATGGCAAACTCTTATAAAGGTGACATCCATGCATTATGATTTCTGATACATATTTATTTAAAGGAGAATGTGGGATGTGGGTATAACTTTATGCTTTTTAAAAATCAGTAAATAAGTTAGAATTCATATGCCCATTTTAACTCTCGAAGTATGGAACTTATATTTCACACAGCTCATCTTTACAACTGTGATGTACTGCAAGTTGGTGTGAATTAGTCATTCTGCTTTCAATACAACTAACTATTATCAAAATACTTCAGTATGGGCTGTCCAGATGGCTCAGTCGGTAAAGGCACACCCAACAAATACTGGAGTTCCATGCCAGAGTCACACATGAGAAAAATAGAGAACTGACTTACAAGTTGTCTGCTGACCTCTACATGCAGCATGCATGTACACACATGTATTCACCCATTTTATCCACACACATGTAAGTAAATGTTTTGTTGCCTGCACATATGTGTACCATGTGTGTGGTGGCATGGAAGTCAGAAGAGGGCATCAGATCCCCTGGAACTGAAGTTACAGATGGTTGGGAAGTATCAAACAGGTGCTGGCAACCACTCCCAGTTCCTCTGCAAGAGCGAGAGGTATTCTTAACCACTGAGCCTTTTCACAGCTCCTAACTAATTATTTTTGTAAAAATTTTCAGTATGAAATAAACAAGCTAGACAAATTTTGATAAGTTAATTACAGTAAATTACATAAAAAATTAGTTGGTAAAAAATGTGAAAAATGTGTGAACAAAGGGCAACTTTCTCACACAAAATTCCTATTGAAGAATAAAGGAAGCTATGGAGGGGAGGCTTCCAAAAAATGAATAAAAGTTGTAATTTCTATAGCAAAAAGAAAAGTCAAGCAAATGAATAATAGAAAGAAATGTTTCTTCAAATTAAGCTACAAATGGAGTGATCAGGAAACAGAGTAGCATCAAAACCTGAAGTTTACAGAAGGAGAAAGAGGATAAGATGCAGGTGGAGCCATGAAAAAGTTGCCTCCTGAAATGTCAGAATAGGAGGCATCTTGCGAAACTAATTTTTTACTGAAGAATTAGAAGAACCAGTCCCTGACTTCCCAGCGAACTTTTTGATTTGGATAATGGCACTCCCTGTCTCAGTAAACAGGAGCTAAAAATATTTCAGAGAAGTAATGGAGACTCTGGCTCACGCCATCTGAGAGGCAGTTGACCAGTGCAGAGTAAAGACCTGAGACTCTCTCATGCACCAGGTGACAGGGGTTATTTTCTAGTGGACACTGTCCTGAATGGAGTCAGCTTAGGGTTTAAGTCATAACCCTTCTGCCTTTGCAGAAGATACCAGCAGCTGAAACAACCGAGAAAACAGAGACGCTCATATCTACACAGATTTCTAGTTAAACGGTAATTGTTCCTTTGTCTTTTTATAAATCACTAAAAAGAATAATACTGCTAATTAATGGTGAATCATGCTCCAGTGATCTTTTCATATTTGCTGGCGCGCTGCTCTGGAGGTGCCAACCGGGAAAGTGTTGATAACTGTATTGACTCAGCTTGGAAAGAGATTAAGACTCTCAGTGTGACAACAAATATGAATTTTCTTGTTATTGAAACATTGTGCTCTTCTGTTCACAGACGACGGTCGTTTTCTCAGTCTTTTTATATAATGCTCGGTCTCCGCTGCTCATTGTCAATTTATACCAATCCTTTCTCAGTTTGCTGCCTCAGATGCCTCTATACTCTCAACCCCCAACCTCCTTCCCCCTCCCTCTTCCCCCTCAACTTCTTATTCCCACTTTCTCCCTTTTGCACAGACATCTTTTGTATAATCCAGCTTGTCCCAGTTTCTTCTTCAATCCGTGTCCACTCCATCTGTTCAATGAACGTGGGCCCCAAATCGACTGTCCTTACTGTAATGCGATGGTTATCAGCCTTCCTATTGCTGTGACCCTATAATAGAGTCCCTCGTGTTGTGGTGACCCCCAGACATAAAATTATTTAATTGCTAGTTATGAATTGTAAGTGTCTGATATGTAGGATATCTGATATACAATCCCCCCAAAGGGGGGGTCGCAACCCACAGATTGAGGACAGCTGCTGTGGTTGGTAGAGGACAAAAGCCAGAAGTCATGGATGGCCCGCTATGATTTCCCTATTAACCTTTAGTGATGACTGTGGAAAACAACACTGGTTGCCTCCTGATATCATCATCTCTTCCATCCTAATAACAAGACTCCAGTTTTGCTAGAGTAGCAGCCACTTTTCTAAGTATGCTTGTCCTGACTCCCTGATGCTAAGGGTTATCAAGTATCACAATCGTGGACCAGTTAAAGGCCTGTGAGTTTTCTCGTTGTACGCCCTTCATTTCCTCCTTTTTCTCCTCTCCCAGGACATGGATGCAATGCATGTGGTGACAATGTGCCAGGACAACCATGAAGGTATTAGTGGCATGGAGTACAGAAGCAAACTATATCTTTAAAAAAATTTATTTACGTGAATGCAGGTGCCTGAGTGTGTCTTCCTAGAGAGGCCAGAAGACGGTGGTGTCTCTTGCTTCTGCTGTTACAGGCAGCCGTGAGCCACTTGGTATGGGCACTAGGAACTGAACATGGGTCCTCTGCATGAGCAGCAAGTGCTCTCAACTACTGAGCCATTCCTTCAGCACCAGAGACTGCTTTGTTTCCCCCCCCCCCTTGGTTTTTTCAAAGCACGTTTTTCTCTGTAGCCTTGGCTGTCCAGGAACTCTGTAGACCAAGGTGTCCTTGAACTCAAGAGATCCACCTCTCAAGTGTAAGACTAAAGGTGTGCGGCACCTTCAAGCTTCAGAAACTGCTCCCTTCTATGGCCGATGAGGAAACTGAGACTGAGATCTGTTGAGTGCATTGACAGACAGTTTGCATGCAAGAAAATATGGACTCCAATTTAGTCTCTTCTGAATGCAAAGATTAACTCTTGTATGCTTTTATTTTTATTTATTTATTTATTTATTCACTTTACATCCAGGTCATGGCACCATTTCTCACCTCCCACTCTCATCCTTCCTCTCTCCCTCCCCGCTCCCCTACTCCTCAGAAATTAGTTGGTCGTTATTTCCTTCAAAATGTTCTGTTTTGAACAAACTGTCTGGTAGCTTCTGTGCTTCCACCCTGTCCCCACAACAGAGTCTCTCTGTATAGGCCTAGCTGTCATGGAATTCACTCTATAGACCAGTCAAACTCACAGATCTCCACCTGCCTCTGCCTCCAAGTGGTGGAATTAAAGGTGTCCTCCACCACCACCCGGCCAAGATTTATTTTTAGGTGCATTGGTGTTTTGTTTGCATATATGCATATGTGGGTACTATATCCTCTTGGACTGGAATTACAGTGCAGACAGTTGTAAGCTGCCATATATGTGCTCGGTCCTCTAGAAAAGCAGCCAGTACTCTTAACTACTGAGCCATCTCTTCAGACTCCTCAGCTTCTGCGCTTTAACCCAAAGGAGACATTTTTCTTACAGTGGCCTTATCACTCCTGCATGCTAATAATAGAATATTTAAATTTCGACACTGTTTTAGGGCCCTTCATATTACACTCAGATTTGTCTGTTCTACCATCACACAGTTAACTATGATTGCAACAGTGTAAATACTGGTACCCTGGAGACCTGACAATGCTAATTCACCTCAGAATGCACAGGTCAGGGAGGAGCACAGGGCATTAGAAGCATAAAGCCAGACAAAGCAAGCTTAGTACGTGGAAATACATAGCAAGCTAGTGTCTCACTTCTGCCCTCAAACCTTTACTGGAGTTGTACATCTTAAGTTAGAAACCTAAGAACACTTGAGAGCAGCTATTTCATTTCATTATCTCCTAGACCCCAGTGCTTAGTGGACATTGCCAAATATCTTCACAATAAGGTCCACATCACTAGTGTAAGTTTGTGCCTCAGGCTGTACAATTAACTTTGTAATTCCTGTTTAAATCCAAAACAGGCACAGGATCCACTTCCGAGCCACTAGAACAGCTATTGCCAAACCCAAGAGCAAGAAGCTTGGAAGAAACTAGAATGTTTAGGCACAACTGATGGCACACTAAGTGCTTTGTCAACATGCAAACAGCGCCGCTGTCCCTAAACACTTTACAACAGAATTATTTTATGATCCAGTGATTCCACTTTTATCTACATATCCAAAAAAACCTAAAGCACAGACTTGAAAGGAAATCCACGCACCTATGTTTATAATGGCCTTGCTCACAATGGGCAAATGTGGAGACAACTTAAGTAGTCACTAACAGATTGTGGATAAGCGCAGCGAGGTGCACACATGTGGTGGAATATTATTTGTTATTGGGAAGAATGTCTGACATATGCTTCAGTGTGCAAGGGCCTTGCCACCATGCTAGTGAACTGCTAAGCCAGCCACAAAAGGATAAACATGGATGATTCTACCTCAAGCTGATGAGTCAGATTCAGCAACAGAGAAAGTGCTTGTCACAGGGTCAGAGAAAGGAGGAAGTGAGGAGTAGCAAGTTTCGGCTTTGCAGAAGGAAAAGTGCCCTGGAACTAGATGCTGATGGTTATGCAACAGTGAGAATATATTTAATGACATGGAACTATATACTTAAAATGGTTAAGATAGCAATTATGTGTTTTACTGCAATTTTAACAGAAAAGATCTTTTTTAAAATTCACATCCATTTATTTGAAAATAATAGATTCATATTTGATCGGTGTCATTTGATAATTGTATGATCCTGGACTACATGTTCTCTTAATGGAAAAAATGAATCATTTGTCTGTACATGTATTTGCAAGTGTGTGTGTGTGTGTGTGTGTGTGTGTGTGTGTGTGTGTGTGTGTGTATGTGTGTAAGCATGACAGGGGTGTCCCTTGTTTAGTGGGCAGCAAGCCACATTCCAGGAAGGGATAATGTCTTGGGACTGCTAAACTCAAGAGGGAAACTTGTATGAACTTTACCTCTTCTAGGGATCTTTTGGGAAGTGTTTGAGCTGGGAGGTAATGAAATGGGGACATTTGAATCAGAGGATGAGAGACCTGTTTAAAATGTTTGGAATGGATAGATTAGTGGTGCATTTGATAATTACCATGTTTGACAAAAACATGGCAGGATGAAAAAGCTAGACAAATAAGAAAGACTCAGTTTGTGGAAAGTCTGAAGAACTCACCCAAGAAACTGGAACTTCTATTCACTAATGAATGGAAATCACTCTCCTCTTTCTTTGTCTGTCTGTCTTTCTGTCTTTCTGTCTGTCTATCTGTCTGTCTGCTGTCTGTCTGTCTGTCTCTGTCTCTGTCTCTGTTTGTCTCTGTCTCTGTGTCTCTGTCTCTCTCTCTCTCTTTGTGTGTGTGTTGTGTGTATGTTGGGTACAGGTGAATGTGTGTATGTGCGTATGTATGTATATGTGTATGTATTAGGGTACACATCCGTTTGTGTGTGTGTGTGTGTTGGGGTACATATGTGGGTGTGCACATATGCTTGTGGAAGCCAGAGATCAATATTGGTTATTCTCTTCAATCACTTGCTACCTTATTGTCTGAAACTGAATCTCTTATTGAAACAAAAGCTTGCCAATTTGGACAGTCTAGCTATCCAGTAGCCCCAGGGCTCATCCTGTCTCTGCCTCCTTACCATTTGGATCACAGGCATGGGGAATCATGTTTGGCTTTAAGTGGATGTTTGGGATCCAAGCTCAGGGCATCATGCTTGAGCAGTAGGCACTTTACCCACTGAGCCACCTCCCCGGGCCTAGCCATTGTTGACTTTCACAGTTTAGTAGAGGCTTGTGGACACGATTGCAGACATACACAGGCACTATTATATATAGACACATATAAGAGCTTAATCAAAAGCTATGAAAGTGTTAAGTCATGACCTACATCAGCTGAGATGGTGACAAAGCAAATGAAAAGTATCAGACTTGAGACATCAGAGCATGAGAAAGAGTTAGTAGTTTTTACTATGGTATGATTGCTGTAAAGCCTAAAGCAATTCTCAAACCATGTGACAGATGCTTCAGGAGGATTAGGTGCATTGTCCCCAGGACTCTGACTCATATGCCCTCTACATTGTCTATATTGTCATCTGGGTGTTCTTCAGGTGATCTAAATAAAAGTGCTCATTCTTGGATTTATAAACTTATTCCCTCCCAAGATATCTAATTTTTAAAGGAAATAACATTTATGCTTTTCCCCTCTTATTATAAATGTGATCTATCTGTATATACCTCAAACATTTAGAAATGTCATCACATTACCAAAAAAGACCCATAAAATATAATAAACCTTACTTTTAATAGTATTTACAAATTATTTTGACAACTATATTTCATAAATCTATTTATGGTCTTTAAACATATGACCAATTTTCAAATAAAAACTAACATTAAATCTACTTAGTAGCTCAGTCTTATTTTCATAAGAGACTACATACATCAAGACCAGCTTACCCATGTTGATCTTGATTAGCCATGTGATCTTGAGTAAACTGAGCTCTTAAAATGGATATGTTAATTCTTAGCTCAAGTGATTGCCATAAGGCTGTGGTTCCTAAATTCTGCTGCATGTTACAGTTGCATGAAGAGCTTTTAAATTTTTAAAATTGTATTTATTTACTTATTTAATGTGTGTGTGTGTGTGTGTGTGTGTGTGTGTGCGTGTGTGGTGTAGTGTATGTGTTTGCATGAATCTGTGGATGTGTGTAGTGGTAAGAGGACAACTTGTAGGAATCCGGAATTGATTCTCTCCCATTGAACGGGTCCCGGAGCTCTAACTCAGGTTGCCAGCTGCAGCAGCAAGCACCGTAGGCTACCGAGTCATACAGCAGCCTGCTCTGGAAATATTTAATGTCACAAAGTACAGGCCACACCTCAGAGTCTGAGGAGAGTACGTAAGGCATCAGTACTACTTGAGTCTCTGAAGATATGGATTTATAGAAAGTCAATGAATTTCATGTGTAAAAATGATGTGAGATAACAAGCCAAAAACAGCTTGATAGGGCTGGAGGGATTACACTACAGTTAGAGCACCTGTTGCTCTTGCAGACGCCCTGGGTTCAATTTAACCCACATGGCAGCCCACAAGCATCCGTAACTCCAGTTCCAGGGGATCTCATGTTTATTTCTAGCTCCCATGAGCACCAGGTTTACACGTGGTACAGACACATACATATACGGGGTCAAAAACCCAAACATGTAAAATAAAATAATAGCTGTGACGAAAAGATTTAAATCCCAACCTCCATGACGCCCTAAATGTCTAGTGCCCTGCTGCTGTCCCGTCAGCTGTAGTCAGCCTTTCGTTCGCCTTTCGCCACATCCTATGCTGCTCCGTTAGCTTCATTTTACAGCAAAGTTGAATGTTCGGTTAAGAAGCCTGCGCACTGTCACACAGTTTTCAGTTGAGGAACCGTGCTTCAGCCCAGGTTGGCCAGACTGTAGCCCAGGCCACCTCACAGCACTGTCACGTGCAGACCCCGCTTCTTCGATTTCCTTCCTAGCTTCCCTCACCCTGTCTAGCCCATGTCATCCTCACGCCCGGCTTACATTTCATGTTAAGAAATCTATGATACGCATTTTGTGGCTTTCTAGGCTCTCCTGGACTAGCTCTGTAGACCAGGCTGGCCTCGAACTCACAGCGATCCGCCTGCCTCTGCCTCCCGAGTGCTGGGATTAAAGGCGTGTGCCACCACGTCCGGCCAAGAGAATTTATTCTTTTATCCGGGATCTATTAACAATGAAGGGGTAGAATGTCATACATAGATGATACTCAAAGCCTTATTCAGCCATCATTCAAATATGTAGTGTTTACTATAAGGGAATCTTTACTGCTTACAGACGACTAGTTGCCACTGTGGGGAAACTAGCCACAAGTATATACATTTTATATACAATGTGACTGTTTTGAAACAGAATCCCTGGCTACAGCCGGGCTATTCTGGGCTTCTAACCACGTCTCTGCTCTGTGGGCTGTTCTGCTCTGTTAGCACAGCGCTTCCATCTGTACGCGCTTAGGAATCCTGTCAATTTTTATCATGTAGTAAGACACAGTCAAATTATTTCCATAACTTTGGAAGTTTCTCATCCCACATTTTCTTTATTATTTTCTTCCTGGCATTTGAGCCTATTTTATTGCTCCGACCAAATGTCTATGTCTTGATAGCAAAAACATTTGCTTTTTATCTCAACTTACTTGATATTTTTGGAGGAACAACTTGACAGCTCCCCAGCAGGATTGTGAGTTAGTAGGGCAGCATCTGTTGCTCTTCCTCTTTGGATGATCACTGAGATGCAGATCCCATCAGTTCAAAGCACAAGTGTTGCCTTCTCCAGCATCAATGCCTATCTCCATCCTTCACCCCCAAGGGACCTCAAAGTGTCACTGTTTCCTTGGTAGAGGGGTTAACAAATGCTATTCCCACCAACAATGCACAGCCCCTGTACTGAATGCCCTGTCACTTACTTATTGCATTTGACCATTTGATGTCCAGGGTGACTTCTGTTTTAAAGTTCTGTAAGCAGTGGAAAGAGCCATAGATTCACTGCATTTGATCAGACTGGCATGTACACGTAGTAAATGGGATCTTTTTTTCCAAAAGACTTATCATCCCTGAGTAACAGTGAGTGGATTCATTTCTTTACTGTGCTTGTATTGAATTTTCTTCATCCACGCTTTATATTTCTTAGCATTCTTTTACTGGTACTTTTACATGTATTCTCTTGACTAGTTTTTTTTTTTTTTTTTAGAAAGATAAAGCTATCGTTAAATATCTTTGGGGAAATGTTCAAAAAATGTTAAAATGCTGGGCTTCGTAAAATTATGACAGGCAACATAAGCCAGACTGAGAAGTATCCTGCCAAATAGTATTTCTCAGCAAGCTATTTGGAGAGACTAAACATTTTTTCAAGTAGTTGATACCTTGATAAAAATGTATATGTGTACTTTCTCTTTTCCTCTTCAACATTTGAGTCTTGTATGTATACTAATCTTTATGTGGCTGTCATTTTAAAATAGTCTTTGGATGTGCATATAATTAAATATAAACAATGGTTTTCAGGTAATATAAAGGAAGTAAGAAGGCCACAGTGGCATAAACACATTATATTTAAGAAACTGATTTCATATTTCATATTATCTTCTATCCTTTGGCCTCTGATGCCATGCACTCTTGACGAAGGCAGAAGGAATGGGTCACTCTCTTGAATGATCAGCCTCTTGTCCTCCTGACTCTTACCTTCATAGGAAAATATCCTTGCTTGGCTTCTGATTATGACACAAAGCCTCTGTGACAGCTCGGAAGGAACAGCTCTGCTGCCTTAGACAGCAGCAGCAGCACTGGGCTGGGAGGAGCTCATCTGGACAGGGGGTCAGGGAATGACTCTCTCATGCAAACCTCGAAACCTGCGTTCTGAAGCAAGCAAGACCTGGGAGGACAGCACAGGGAATATCCCTTGCTTCTGAGACATGGGCAGTATCTCCATGTGTCTAAGATGAAGTGACAAAGGGAAGAATGTATTGTAGCAGGCAGGACAGATCACTAGGCTCCTTTAAGGCACAGTGAAAGAGGTTTCCTTTTAGGTGATTTACTGGGTTTAAAAGAACTGGTGACATGATTTAACTTCATACTTAAACAGCTTAGCCGCTAGATTATGCACAGGAGGAGGCAACGCCAATCCAAAAGCTATTAAAAAGCAAATATGACCCAAACTGACCCCACAAGGTCAGCATGGAACCAATCACAGCGGTTAAAGATCAGTCATTCACAAGAAGAGCTTGGGATGCTTCTCTTTCACCGCTGACGACCACATAATTGCTCTTGGTCCATACCTTCTAGTCTGTAAGACAAGCAGAAAGACCTTCTAGCTGAAGTGGGAATTGCCTTACAAAAACACGATGACAGGTAGCAAACCAAATCATTTGGGGCTAGGAGTATAACTCTGTAGTAGGTATACCACACTTGCTCAAGGCCCAGTTTCAATAAGCAGTGCATGGGGCGGGGGGGGGGGGGGGTTTCAGGGTAATTCAGCACATAAGTATTAGAGCAAGGAAACCATATTGGTTGGGCCCATGTTCATGCTCAAGTCATTTGACAAAGTTTATCAGCTGTTCCTAATCAAATCTAGGAAAACTGAGAACAAAAGAAAACTCACCAGTGTTTCAGCAGCCAGAAGAGGAGGTGGTGTGCGGGAATTCACCCACAGCTCTGAAGGAAATGGATTCCTCATGTGTCCTCCTTCCGTGTTTTACCTGCGGTCCCAGAGGCCAGGCTGAGAAGCCTGGATGCCTTATAAGCAGCTGAATGTGGTTGAGTGCAAAGCCCTGCTGCTGACAGCACTCCAAGATCCATCGCAGTTGGCGCTGCTGCTCCCAGTTGCAGGGAAACAAGAGCCAGGGCTTTGCTGTTCTCAGCCTGGGCAGGCCCACCTTCGCAGCAAAGGTCAGACTGTCTTTAGTTAGGTTCAGAGCTTCCTCTCCCCTTATCCTCCTTGTGTCAGGCATCTCCTATCTCTGTAGGAAAAAAAAATACATATATATTATATATATAATTATATAGTATAATTATATTATATATTATAATTATATATTAATTAATCAACATATATTAATATATTATAATTAATACATAATATATGTATTATATTGTTATATAATAATTATATATAACTAATATATAATATATATTAATTAATCTATATTATAATTATATATTATAATTAAATATGTATTTTAAGACAATACACTTAAAGAAAGAAAAGTTTATTTTCCATTTCAGAGGGTTTAATCCATGATCACGTGACTCCGCTGCTCCAGTGGCTGTGATGTGACAGATACGGTGAGGAGGATGTATCAGCGGAAACTGCTCACCTCGTGACCATCAGGGAGCAGAAAGATAAGAAGGAGACAGGGCAAGACATACTTGAATGGCATGCTCCTGAGGAGTCACCTCCCCAACCAAATCTCACCTTGTAAATTTCTGTCACTTTCCAGTAGCACATCAGATTATGAGCTGATGCATGAATCCGTTGATAAGGTCTGAGTCCCCACCATACAATTCCCCCAAGACCTCCCTCTGAATCTTGCTGCAGTGGAGAACAAGTCTTCCACACAGGAGCCTGGAGAACACATTTCAGACGCGAACGGTAGCATGCCCATTGGTAGAGGGCTTTCAGGGGTTTGGGGAAGCAAAGCGTCTCAACTCTGGCACTACTGAAATGATCTGTTCCTCACTGTGGGACTTTCAACAATACCAGCCTTTACTGTTAATTACCAGCAGACACACTCCTCCCTCTCTACTTCCAGTCGCCCTACCAATGGCAAGCAAAAATGCCACCCGGTATTGCCCAATGGGATTGAGACCCACTGGGTTACATAGTAATGTCATTACTGTGCCATCGTTTATGGCTTTGTAGGACTGAGTTTACCAACAAACTCTCAGCTGTGGGAGGGTGGCGGCATTAGTCAGCTCTGCCGTTGACTGGCTGGCTTAAATAGCAAACAGTCATTTTCTGAAAGCTAGAAACCTGAGATCAGGGTGGCAGCATGGCTAGACTCTGGTGAGAGTCCTCTCTCTGACATCCATGTGGCCACCTTCCAGCTGTGTCACCCATGAAGGAGAGGAAGAGAACTTTGGTGTACAGGCCTATTGGGCACTGGCTGATCCACTCTCTGAATATATTGAATTTCAGTCACACTCTTGAAAGCCAGTACAGAAATATGGAGGTGAAATAGCCAAAATAGAAAATTCAGGAGGACATAATTTATTACCTAGAACCATCTAAGCAAAAGTTTAAAAGTTTCTCTACTTAAATGCAGTAATTACATACATAATCAGCAAACATTTTTTTATTACTTCAGTAACAAGTAGTATTCTTAGAAAAACTGTATAGATTATAAAACCAAAAAAGGAAGCAGTTTAAATCATGGACAATGAAAGATAATTTTGTCTTGGAGTTTGTATGGCAACATACTTAGAATATACAAGATTAATTACTAAAAATCATTTACAGTTAATAAGAGAATTTGTCCATAAGATAAGCCAGCTATGAAATTAATAGCTTTTCTTTCTATTAACATTACACAGTTGAAATTGGAATGGGAAAATATACCATCAAGAGTATAATAAAAAAAGAGAAATTACTGAAAATAAATCTAGGAAGACAGGAATTAGGCCATACTCTGGGAATTCCAGGTATGGACCTGGCCAGTATTTAAGGAAGCTTGCTTCAAAGTTGGCTCAAAAAATGGGGGTCGGGGGCAGGAATTACATCTAAGTGAAGAAAACAAAAGCCTTTTATTGAAGGACATAAAACAAGACCTGGAACATGGATAGATAAGCTCTCCTATATTAATACATAAATTTATTTCAGGCATAATCATATTCCAAGAGAGGTTTTTCCCCAAATTGATCAAATACTTTTTAAGTATTTATGAGAAAAGATTATGCAATTGATTTCTACCTAAAAATATTATCAAGGATGGATTTTTCTCAGACATGAAAACTATCATAAATCTGCTGTTATTAAAACATTATGTAATAATTTAATAATAAAACATGATTGATTTTAAATTAGATAAAATAATAAAGTTGACATTTTGATTTGATTTTTAAAAAACTCTTAAAGGTATTAACATTACTGCTTACTTACCTAAAGGAGCACAAATACTTACTATTTTGACTAAAGATAAAATTGTCAAAATTGTAAGGTAAAAATATCAGAAGAAAATTAAAAGGCTTTTAGAAATACCCTCAAAGTTTTCAAAGTCAGGCCATAAAATCTTGAAAACATGTAGAGAAAGCAACAAACTTTGCTACATGAAAGTAAAATATTTTTTTCCAGGACAGAGAGGCAAGTTCAGTTACCATAACAATAATGACAGCAGAGATGGGAAGAAGAAACGCTTAACATATATTTTCATGTTGAAAGATCAGAATTTTTATATAGATCAGATGTGTATGTAAAAGTGGGAAGGAAGTCCTACTGGATCCAGGTTTTGTATGATCGTTTTAAAGAAAGAAACTCAAAATTGCTCATGCCAAAGTAGATAAAAGTATTTCCTTCGAATGAGAAAAAAAAAACCCACAATAAATTACAATTTTCTCAAAGCTGCCAAATACTATAAACATTACCAAATCCTCAAAAAAAAAAAAAAAAAAAAAGACACACTATTTTTAATCAATCAACTGCTTTAAATGTTTTGGCAGTAAACTCTGATTTTGCCGTTTATATGACAATGATCTTGCAAGTTCCTCCCTTAAATGAGGACTGGAGTAATGACTCAAGATTCATGCTGGCCTGGTTATCAACATTTGCGATTTTACCGTAGAGATTTGGCATGTATAAGACTTGTGACATCACACATAGAAACACTTGCTTTCTGGCGGTGCAGCTTTCAGCTTTTGCTGTATAGATAACAGTTTTGATAAATTCTATGCCATATAATTTGTATCTAAATAATAGAGAGTGCCCACCACTGTGCATCTCACAGTATTGAATGTACATGCAAAGAGAAATCCATTTTGCACAGGCATCCCTTTGCCGCTAGTGTGCTAGGATTAACCAAACTAAGTAAGACATTACCTATCTAGAGACTGGAAGAGTTTTCCTTGGGCTCACTTCCGGAGCGCTTGATTGCAAGCATTTGTCCTCTAGTGTGAGACTCACTGTGCTCTTAATTCAAGACAGGCAGGGGAGGTCCTGAACCTTCGTGTCCCAGCAGAGCTCCCCATAGCTGCCCCCGCAAGAATGATGAGTGATAACTTCACTGCCTACGGCCATGACTGTGGACAGCAAACGGTCAGCCCACTGGACCCATGGTGAAAATATCTCTAAAACTGCAGCTCCTTAGTCAGACCTCAAAGGAGCCTGGCACAATGTCCTGAGGGTGTGGGAGAGAGGAAAAGTCAGGGGAAAAAAAAGGGAGGGGGTTATAATCTTAACTAATTTTCAAATATGCTATTGTGGTAAAGTTCAACAAATACAAAAAATGGCTATGTGACTGCCTTTAGGTTCCAGTGTCCCAAAAATGTTGACAAGGACATTTATGCTTCACAGCTGCTCAGTCAATTCATTTCTGATTAGCAGTGGGAAGAGCTGTGGATCATTCTAGGCTTCTGACTTGGTCAGCTCAAATCTGGCTGTTTGTAAATGTCATCTTGTTCATGGTTGATGACATCTAACTAATCAGGTGATCATACGGTTCTAGGAAAGAAAATCCTGCAAAGTTAGTTATCTGACCCAGGAAGCTTTTTCTCTGTGCGGGAGAGACCTCCTTCTCCTTGTAGAGAGACTAGACTTTTTGGGCTAGAAATGGGTTTTCTCTTTCTCCAAGCAACACCATCACTGGTATGAGGAGATAAATGAAGTGAATGAAATGTTCATGAAAGCTATGAAAATTAAATTGCTTTGGAAAAGCACAGCCCATAAAAGTAGATGAAGATGTTCATGCCAAGCCTAAACAGGATTATTTAAGATTCTTAGCATCCTTTTCCTTTCTGTTCTCTAATCTGGCTCCACACTAATAAATACAACTTTCACTAACCAATCATATGCCTCACCAGTCTCTTCATTTCCTGTCTCTGTACAACCTTCCCACCTACCACCTACTATCTTTTTAATGAAACGTTTACTATCATGATTTCTGTTTCTATAACATTATCGATTCCACTTTGTTGAATCTATTCAAACTTAAACATGCATTAGATTACCCATCAAGTTAACTCAAAGAATAGGCAGACAGACAAGTGTCCCTTTGACTTAATATCTCAGCGACCGTTTACCTCTCTGCTGTCCTAGGCAGAAATAATGGGACACCGTATTGTCTCTACTTCTTCACCCATCATGATCTCAAAATAACTCTTGTAGGAATTGCTTCTGACCTCATGATAAAAGTGGGTCTTATCTCACCGATGAACTCATCTTGCTAAAGCTTATGGCTGCTTCTGAGATCATCTCACTGAAACTCTTAACAATTGATACCATGTGCTTTTTGCCCTTTTGTGACACCCCACTGGCATTGTGGTTCCCTGAGTATCAGATGCCTATAGCCTTTTGGGCTATGTCACCTCATCCCCCCTTTACCTCCTCCCCTGACCTTTAAGTGTTTTGATGACTGAAAATATTCTCCTTGGCTCTCTTCCCCAACTATGATATCATATGGACCATTTCAACTGGTCCCCAGGCCAGCTTTAGCAGATAACTCAAATGTATATGGTCAGCTTAGTTCTCCCTTTTTAACTCCAAACTTCCATATTCTGCCTGGTATATCCTTCTGATGATCTCTTGAACTCACACAAAGGTGTGAGCATTACTAACTCCCTTTCCAAAATTGCTCTTCCAGATTCCTTCATTTCTCAATAAACATATTTATCATCTACTTAACTCCTTAAAAGAAATGAGAGGTTTGGGAATCCCTGATCCGTCAATTAGTACTGTCAGTGCTGCCTCTGGGATGCTCCGGATCTGTCTCCACTGCTGAGATGCGCATCCTCACCCTCTACTGACCTTAAGTTTAATGACTAACCCATTTTTATGAAGCTGGAAAAACACAGACAAAATATAAGTATTAAATATAATGTGGGCTATATTAGTTATGACAGACTTATGCTAAGGATCGGCTCACATGATACTGAGAGTGAGAAAGTCTTGGGATGGTTTGTATGTATCAGTCCAGCTCAAGTCTACAGATCTAGAAACAAGGAACATTGACAGTGTAGGCTTCAGTTGCAGGGAAAGGAAAACAAAAACCCAAAGCAAGCAAGCAAGCAAACAAAAACTCCAAACCAGTGTAACAGCCACCTTTCTTTTCTGCACTTAAAGAAAAAGGATGGTAGGAACAGACATACTTCAAACTTCCCCATGATCACATATTGTACCTAAAGTTTCAAATTTGATCTGGGTCTTAGATAATAGTTTATGGAGAGGAAATTTCAAATATTTGTTCAGAGCAGAAATATTTGAAAATATGATTTTTTAAAGGAATGGAGAACTTAAAGAATAGAGAATCAAGGGTGAATTTAAAATATTTTAATGAATGTTTAAGAATAATCTGAGTCATATGACTTATGGAGCCAAGGCTTATATAAAACAATAAGAAAAAAAAGGGATTTTAAAAGTTACATTTATGAGCTAGAAGAGCAGGCAGGAAAGAGGAGGCCCTCTGCTTGAGACAGATGGTGATAACAGATGACGAAAACAAAGCAGGATGACTCTGTTGCCACACTGCCTATCTACTGCGTCAAAGACAATGCTCCTCAGGCTGGAGAGGGCAGAACAAACAAGTTTAGGAGAGAATGGGTGTCAGTGATAGGTGGGGAGAGAGAACACAGAGTGCCTTGGCAGAGATGAGCAGCATCACAGGTCAGAGGCAGCAGGGAATGAGTTAGCTCTGAGAACAGTGTTGGGTATTTGGGGGTGGGGACAGAGAGTGATGGGAGGAAGGGGGAGATAGGAAGATGGGGAGAGAGAGAGGATGGGAAGCAGTGCTGTGTGTATAGATCAGTGAACCTGATATTAAACTCTATATAAAAATCACAGAATGCATTGTTGAAATATATGATTAATACAGTAGTGTCAAATGGGAGCGTGTAAAGTCTTAGGAAGAAAAATGGTGGTCCCCAGGACCTTCTATTGGCTCCCAAGGCTTCAACTGTGCCAAGCTAACCAGTCTCCTTTCAGGGCAGGTTAGCAACCACTGTTAAGACCTTATATTTCTCAAACCTGTTTTAATATTAGGTCTTAGGTGAAATAGCTTACCTGCATTTTCTCATTCTTCTTAACTATTATACTCTTTCACCTCTGCTTTATCCACATGAGGTGCCATTCATGAGAACTTTGGGGAGTACCTACAGTAGCTCAAGTGTGTTATGAATTCTATGGAAAATACATTCTTAGAATCGTGACTAAAGATCACAATATAGGAACCAAGTAAGCTAGGGCAACCCAATGCCACAGTAGGAGCTGAATAACACATATCATCCTGTGGGTGTGCACACAAGCCTAGAGTGGACTAAGGCTTGGCTCTGACATGGATATTGAAGAATTTGAAATAGTTTAATAACAGTAACTCTGAAAGAGAGGGGTATCCACTTCCTGGAGAAGGTAATAGTCGTGACTTATCAATTTGTGAGACTGACTGGAGAAATAATTGTTTGTGAGAGAGAATAGAAATTTCTGAGAGCTTACAAACAAGAAGGCAGTACAGGATGAAAGCAAAGGTTTTGGGTTTCGCTAGGCACTTTTAGAGGCCAAGGTTAGTACTTATTAGTCATTTAGCCATGCATAGGTTTATAGTGAGAATTTTGGAATTTGTGGGGTTTTTAAAAACAGAAATATTGTAAGAATATGTTTTCATTTTAATCCCAGATGTGGGATATGGGGCTGTTTCACAGCAGCTGACTATGGTTTGCCTTGTATTGTGGCAGGGGCATGATTTTGCCAGCTGCAGATAGTTTCTGCGATTGTATGACATTTGAAATTCTGGAGACTTTTCAGAGGGTATATAACTGCTAGGGCCCCTGGAGGGTGTGTAGATGGTGGGGTAGGGTGTTGCTGTTGGTTGTAGTTAGCTAAGTAGTTGTGCCTAAAGAAGAAATAAGAAAGAGGAGGAGGAGGAGGAAGGAGGAGGAGGAGGAAGGAGGAGGAGGAGGAGGAGGAGGAGGAGGAGGAGGAGGAGGAGAAGAAGAAGAAGAAGAAGAAGAAGAAGAAGAAGAAGAAGAAGAAGGAATAAAGGAAATTTTTAGATATCCTGACAGTGAAAATCAAGCTTGCCCCAAGGAACTCAAAACCCCTAATCAGCAGGATGACAATAATGTCATCTCTTTTTTGACCTCTGACTTTATTCAGGATCTCTTTCCTCTCCTCTCTATCCTATTTCTCTCTCATCTAGTGTTAGGGGGTTGAAAGGGTGGAAGAAAAGGGGTACAGAAATGGAGAAGAAAAAAGAACCCACAAAGTAGCAAACACAAGCTACATAGGTTACTTAAATTTCTCTGTACAGCAGCTTCTCCATCCATAAAATAACTGATCAAAATTATAGCAAAGCATTAGACTTAAATAAGTTACCTTACATAAAATCACTTACTATGATAAGCACTTATAATTTTGCCTATTAATAACATAAAACATTTTAAAATTACCTCTTATTGAATAACAGTAAATTTGTGAGTCCACTTTTGGTAGTGGCTTAATTGGGAAGGAAGCCAAAGGAAGAGTCCGTCCTGAGAATTTGAATTTGCTTCTGTTTATCATGAGTTAGATTTAGTTGAGGAAAGAGTACACTGTAATTACTCCAGTTACAGTGTCTTCAAGCATCTACTAAGGTTCCATAACCCAGAAAGATCAAATACGAACTGATTACTATTTTAAGAAATTTAATTGTCAAGATTATAAGCAATCAAAAAAAAAAGTATATAAGCTATCCAGCAGGCTTAGGAAACCTCTTGGGCTTTGCATAAAAAGCCACGATGAGAAGAAACACTGAAAGCATCCTCCAAAATAGTACTGTAAAAGCTACCTCTCACTTTACCAAGGGCACAGGCAACTCTTAAGTTACTATAGCTCTCTGTTATCTGTACTAGAAAAACATGTGTGCACAGAAGAAAATGCTCTTACTATAAAGTAAAATGCGTTACATGCCTAAATGATTGAAACTTGGTACCTGCTACAAGCTTTGCTGTAAATCTTCTCTTTTCAAGTGTCACACTTTGGAAACAGGATCTCCTTAGTTGACAATGAATGGGAGCTAATAGATAATCCAAGCAAGTGAATTTAGTTGTATAGAAGAATACTTGGACTTTAAACAAGACTTTAACATGTAAAACAAAGACACAAATTCAAATGGTGATGAGCTGTATCCTGAATATTTTGGCTAGTGCCCTAAACAATAAGATTTCAGAAATCCTTCATTCATCCCTTCAGCAGAGTTTGAATGGGCACATATGATATGGCCACTTCTTTTCTAAGCCCTGTTTTTAAAAGTAGCAATAAGAAAGGTGTAGCATCATTCCTAGTGGTCTCATTTTAGTGGGAGGCAAATGAAACACACTAAAAAAATTCCAGAAAGTGTTTATAGCTTTAGTAATCAAAAAGGTGAATACGTGTGGGCCAAGATTACATGGCTCCCATGGACTGAATGTCTATGGAGGTGCCTCTCTAAAGAGATGCTATCTGTAGAGAGAAATGAATAAGAAGTCTGAAATGTGAGGATCAAGAAAAACAAAAACAAAAACACTTCAAGAAAAAGTGAACAGCTAGTTCAAAGAGCCTAGGATGAGAAAAGGCTAACTTGACTGAAAGGTTAAGGAGAAGGTAAATGATGTTTACAGGAAGTTTAGAGCCTTAGGTGGAGACATTGAGAGCACTACAGAACAAAGTCAATTTAGGGGGCCTCACGTGAGGGAATTTGCACATCTGGTTGTGAATCTGACCAGGTGACCTTGGAAATACCTATTATACAATGATGCTCTAGGATTCTTTTATTGTGCAGTATTACCTAAAATTGCTCCCTTACCTGTCTAAATTGGTGGTGCTCTGTCCTCCACCTGATCTCTCTGCAACCTTATCAAGGATGGGTAAATTATTTCATTAGGCTTTATAAGATACTGGAAATAGCTCTTGAATTTTTATTACTTTCTCAGCAGACTCCAGATTGAGGGGGGAAAATGATCTTTTGTCGTTGTCTCATAATGGAGGTAAGACAAATATCTCTAAAAAAAAAATGAAAAGACTAGTCAATATAAAATTCAAAGATAATAACAAAGCATGAGCTAGAATCCATCTCTCCTGAATTCTTGGCATTTGCACATTGGTGATGTTTTCTCTTCAAGAATGAGCTGGGTCATTCATCCCAGTTTGCAAATGCCAAGAATTAAAGACTGTCTGCTCTTTGGTTTTGTTTTGGAATTGTCTGGATAATTTTAACAATGTTATAAAAGATGTAATTACAAGAAGATTGTTTTTAGGGTATAGAGTGATCTGAACCAGAAACGAAGATGTCTTAACATGATCTGAAATGAAGTCACTGAGCCCAGCCCTCTGTGAACTGGCAAGCCGTATGGCGAGCTGGACGCAGCAAGCCATTCATCATAAGATGGAAGTGATATGTCAGGGATAAGGCAGATATAAGCAGGAGAGGGCACAGTGAAGCCACATGGTCACCTCTTCCTCAGCAAGGACTCAATCCATTTCAAGGCTCCTGTGTGACCAATGAAATAAAAAGACAGCTGTGGCTCTCACAGTTGTCCAAAAATGGGGTCAGGGTTAGAAGGGGACTGAAGTTGCACTGTGACTCATTCCGGGTCTCTGGAAGCAATAGCTAGCTCTTACAATGGCCGAGCTTCAGGCAAGGAACCAGCTCTCACAACTTGAGTGGGAAGAATAATCACCAAAGTAGCAAGCTCTACTTATTCACGAGCAGAGGAAAATTATTTGGCTTATTGTCAAGGGACCAGGGAAAACAAATACAAGAAAATAGGTAACAAGGGTCCTTTGGGAAGAAGCTTGTGGGTGGCCTGTGGGAACAAACCCAAATGGGAAAGTCTTTGTGTGCTAATTTACACTAAAGCACATGCTTTAAAGAGGCACCAAGCAACCAAAACCACTTTGATTTGGCCAGCTTCTCTGTTAACCATTTCAATGCTGGCCCAATGATCATTGAAACAGAGTATATAAACACAGTGGTTGGAATAGTGGATATACATGGGCCCAGTAACATGGATCTTACTCATCCAGGCTAATCTAGCTATGCCTGTTGCCCAACATACTACCCACCAACAGGAGAGACCAACATTAAACAATGGTGTGGCATAATCTTCAAGAACACAAACCAAATATTTGGTGGTTACTTGTGTCCATGGAACTCAGATTTTTGCCTTGTAGAAATCTCAACTGGTAGAAATCCACCGCACAGGTTCCAGGGTTGGGCTTTCCTTTATTATCTATATCCTCATCAAGCACCATTATACATATGCCTGGCAAGTATTAGACCCATTGACATGAGATAATACAGAATTCCTATGAAGCTCACTGGTCCCACCATTACACCAGCCTGACGTGAGAGAACAGCCCTTCGAAAGTGTGAGACCCCAGTCCATCTATAATACTCAGTGACAGTGGGGGTACAACATGATGCTCTGTCCCCAGCAAATAGAGCATCTGAGACTGAGATTCAAAGAAGGAACCAGGTGTACCCCATGTCTAGCATCCTCCCCCAAAAAACTAACTTGTAGACTTTGTGTTTTCTATACCAGAAACTCTAGACAACTCGGATTTAGGTATTCTGTTTCCCATAAGGTAAAATGCTTATGTTTTCTCAATGGACACAGCAAGAACCTCATTAAGCTTTAAAACTCTAATGGCTGCTTTAGGATGATCATGATAAGAAGAATTCAAATTGAGTCATGCATAAGGAAGATGCCACCACCTTAGCAAGATGTTTGTCTCTGACCATTGACGGGTAGAACTCTATTTTACAATAAGGGCAAAGCACAGTAGGTTTTGCACCTATGGAGTCCACTGGAGCACTTATTTATTCTACAATCCCTTAATTTTTGTGATGACAGAGTAGGTACCATAGCTGCAGAGTGAGAAAGCCATGATGATCATGGACCACATCATAAAGAATGAGCGTTCACCACCATGCAACTCTTTTAGAAAAGCCAACAAATGAAATGAAGAACATCTAGATGATAACATACAGAGAAAACCTAACAAAATATATGTAAATGGATCCCAATGACATAAAAGAGAGGTTCTAGAACATAGTATTATGCCCTGGACTTCCCCTTCAAGATTGAGGAATTCAGTATCTCAGGTGCCGGGAGCATTGCTGACTGATGACCCTCATCTCGATTCTCATCTTGGAGTTGGTCTCAGCTGAAAAGAGCTTCTAATTCAAGTTCACAACCATCCCATTTCACTTCCTATGCAAAGACTCAGCCACTTCACTGCAAGGGGCAACTCTAGCAGGCTTGTTCTAACTCCACGTTTGCCTGGGTATTACTGCAACTTCATTGTGACTTGGTCTATTCTCCCTACACAATCTGACTGCCTGAACCCTAAAATTAGCCATCTTCTTGCTTTGGCCTCCCCATTGCTTGGATTACAGGCATGAGCCACCACACTCAGATTGGGCTTTACTTTTGACTCAGCCATTTTCTTTGCAGTATTGAGTATTTGTCTCGGGGCCTTCTATTTGCCGAAGAATTTCTCTCCCATGAAGGTACATCCCCACTCCTTTTTATTTATTACTAAACAATCCAGCAATACCCTAGCCAAAACAAAAGGATTTGGTTGTATTAAAAATGCAATATATGGGACATGATGGTACACACCTGTAATCCCAGTACTCAGGAGGCAGAGGCAGGTAGATCTCTGAGTTTGAGGCCAGCCTGAATAGTTCCAGGACAGCTGAAGCCACACAGAGAATCTCTGTCTCAAAACAAAACAAAAATTTGTAATATAAATTTTATTTTTAAATTCAATATAAATGTTATAGAATATCCTGCAGTAAAGTGACCACACATAATACATGTGCCTTTCTTTCTTAGAGCCTGTCCCACAAGGACAACTAGTTCTGAACTCTAGCACATCAGTAGGAGAGAACACTCTGTGCCCAGGAGACAGATACTGCAGTAGGACTTCATCCTGAAGTCAGAAATATTAGAATATGAAAATTGTGATGTCTTTCTTGTACTTAAAATTAATGTACTTATAGCTTTAGAGATATGATTTGAGAAAAATAATAAAGTAGCAAAATATTAAGTGATGATCTTTGTGATATCTTTCTATACTTTAAAACACAGCTAATAATTAACACTTAGATATATTATCATTTTTCCATATAGGATGTTGTTAGTAAAAAAAGTTGAATGTTAGCTCGGCAGGAGTTGGTGCACACCTTTAGTCCCAGCACTCAGGAGGAGAGGCAAGGAGATCTTAGTGAGTTTGAGGCCAGCCTGGTCTACAGAGTGAGTTCCAGGACAGACAAAGCTGTCTCAAAAAATGTTTATTTTATACATATAAGAAGTCGAAACTTAAGTCTAAAACTAATGTGGAAATAAGAAACTCAAAATTCAATACAATTAGTGTAGTCCAGAATATCTTACTCTATGAATGAGAAAGGGTTTCATCTCTTTCTTATAATCCACTTTCTGGACTAATTAAAATTCTTAGATGAAATGGGCCAAAAAGGCAATAAATATCCAGGATCTACCTTGCTGGGTTAGTAACTGTGTTTCAGTGTTTGGAACAGGTGCATCCTCAGGCAGTGGACCACTTTCCAAGCCACAGCTAGTATAAACCACAGTAGATAGCTACCTAGTCTGAACAGGCTTCTCAGAGAGTCTGCATTTTCTGCAATAAGCAAGATAATCATCTCTCTTAGGTAGTCCTATGCAGGGTGCTAACCAAATAAAAAACTAGAGAAAGCCAATGCAATTGTGTTGTCTCCCAAGACTTCATCCAAAGAGCAAGATCAGTCGCTCCACTCCTTATCAGTCCTTAGATATTAAACTCTTGCGATGCTTCTCTTACTGTTCTGTCCATCCACTGAAGGACTGTGTTGATTGTCCCAAACCATTCAAGAATCAGTCGTGAAAAAAAAAAATCAGTCATGCTTGACACAATGGTACAAGTATATAATCCTAACCACTTGACAGGGTGAGGCAGCAGGACTAGATAGTAAATTAAAAATAAACCTGGATAGCTTAGTAATTGAAAAAAAAAGAAAGGTTGGAGTGGGGATGTACCTTCATTGTAGAGAACCTGTCTGGATAATAGGAGGCCCTGGGACAAATACTCAATATTTCAAAGAAAATGGCTGAGTCAAAAGAAAGACCCGAGCTGGGTGTGGTGGCTCATGCCTGTAATCGCAGGACTGGGGAGGCCAAAGCAAGAGTGTCACTGAGATCCAAGTCAGCATGTTCTACAGACCCTATCCACCCAACACATAGGAACGAAGGAGTAAGCAAATAAACAAAAATGTCCTCATTGGACAAATTTCTTTCTCAAATACCCTCAAAGGAAGTTTTGTGACTGTTACCTGCTCAGTTACTTTACCTTGCATAGAGAGAACATTTGAACACAAATCAGAAATTGTTCAGACCACTGTCCAAAACAAGAGCATTTTGGTTACCTTTTAAATGCAATTTAAATTTCATTTGAGGTGATATTTGCCTTCCTCTTCTCTCGGGACTAAAGCACCCCCAAAATTTGTAAGGAAAATTCTGTAAACAATGGCTGAATACCATTATCAACCCTGCAGGTCCTGGCAGCAATTCTCGTTTGACAAGAAGCATATGTTTAAAATAATACACTTTCTGTTACAAAATTTTAATGGGAAATTATGATTTATACAAGTAGCTTCGAGGAGCCACTTGTGTAAATCAATGACCACAATGTTTCTCACAGGTTTACAGAAAAATGCAGAAGCATTCTTCAAGTGGATGTACCTTGATCAACTCTAAATAAAGCCAGATGAAAAACATCAGAGCCTATTTTCCGTGAAAATTATTTTTTGAGGAAGTTAATCAAATGTAGTTCAAGAGCAATGTGGCCACATTTAATTTGATTTTGAACTTCGTTAATTTGAAGTGGTGTGGTATGAAACGTTTTACAAGTCTTTAGTTACATATTTTGAAATAATTTACATCATCTCCAACTACAAAACATAATGAGAAATTACATAACTCAAGGCTAACTGGTTGAATAAATTGTGCACTCTGCCTCTGACTTCCCTAGTCAACTAGTAACTTTGCTGGCACACAGACACACCATCCTTTTTCAGACCAGTGAGGCTTTCAGTAATGTGTTATTCACATGGCCCAGCAGCCATGCCTCGAGCTGCTTGGGGCTATCTTTTTATAGAACACAAAATGCATTAATCTCTTAGAGATAAGGCATGCTTCTGTTACATGCTACTTCTCTACATGTTATCTTAATGTATTATATGTTTGTTTGTTTGTTTGTTTGTTTGTTTATTGGCCAGCACTTAAATTTTTCACCAGTCACCCAGCGTGGTTATTATTTTTAAAATATTTTGTCATGCCCATTATAGAAATAACTATTTCATTCAGTCATTTTGGAACACGTAGCACTTTGGTTAAGTTAAAAAATTTTAAAAGTCCAAGTAATGTTTACCCAGGGGAATGGTCTCTCTTCTGTCTATCTCCCAGTTTCCACTCCTTTTCTCTAGAGCCAATCCATTATTAGCAGCTGCTTGTGTAATCTTCTAGAAATATTTCATGCTTACAGAAGTGAGTATGTATTTGCACCCATTTTAGCAGCACTGGTAAAATGTGTAAACACTATTTGTTGCTTAATAAAAACATCTGGATTACTGGCTCCTAGCCATACATAAAGAGGATTCTCATTAATTTTTGCCTATGAGTTGCATATTATCGTATGGATATATGCCAACTTGCTTAACTAGTAGACCTTGGAAGTTCTAGATAAAACAATATGCCTAGGACTTCTCAGTAATCTGTGCAATAGAAGTGTATGAACCAGACTTTCGGGATACATTTTTAACTATCGCCAGTTGACTGTTACCCAACAATTCTGACATCTTTTGACAGATAGTTTTTAGGGAATCACCAAGTATTTTTTTTTTATTTACTTAGTTTTATTTATTTTATGTGTGTGGGTGTTTTATCTGTATGCATGTCTATGTCTGATTCTTTCTGGAACTGGAATTCCAGGCAGCTGTGAGCTGCCATGTGGGTGCTGGGAATTGAACCTCATGGCAGTCTGGAGGAGCACCCTGTGCTGGAGCCATCTCTCCAGCCTCCATCATGCGTTTCTTAAAGGATCTACCTATTAAACTGAGTAACCACTGCATTTCACTCGGTTTGGTGAGTATTTTGGATAGACATAGACTTGAAATCACACGACTTACCTAAAAAAAAAAAAAAAAAAAAAAAAAAAAAAAGCGGGATATAAATTGAAAATATACTTAGGGTCATTTTGATGTGTAGTAGCACGTGTAAGCTATTTGTGGTTCTTCTCGCGTACGCCGCCCCGCCCACCCAGCCTCAGGAACACTTTCCATTCTTTGGTATTTGCTTGCCTTTAGTTTTATCAGGCTCATTATCAATGGGAAAGCGAAAGTAAAATTGCTCGTCAGCTGAGTTTGCCTGGAGGCTTCGCAAGGAGACTTAGAGATTTGCTGTAATTGATGTGTTGTTTTAGTTTGAGCAATTTGAAAACATAAATCAATTCTTTAAAACAACTATAGCAGAAGATGGAGTGTCTTTACTGCTTTGGATGCTAATGGGGCGTGGAGTCTCAGCATTTTAATCAATGATAGTCACTTTTCATAAGGATTTTATGGAAGTGGGCAAGAAGACTAACCAGCATTGATTGTATTCTATATAGATCACTGAAAGCAATTGTACAGGGAATAATCATAGGATAGACAAAGAATCGGGTCTCGGCGGTTAA
>OU015757.1:47562712-47592384 GCA_907169655.1 Acomys percivali
CTCTCTCTCTCTCTCTCTCTCTCTCTCTCTCTCTCTCTCTCTCTCTCTGTGTGTGTGTGTGTGTGTGTTTGTTTGTGTGTGTGTGTGTGTGTGTGTGTGTGCGCGCACTTCCCTATGCAGCATGTGAAAAAGAGGAAGAGGAGAGGGGAGGGGAGGAGAGGAGAGGAGAGGAGAGAATCGGTTATATGTCTTTCTTGTGCCAATCATTTTAAGCTACCAATAAGTCACCTACTAGTTAATGCAGGTAGTCTTTTTTTTTTTCCTACTTCTTGATGTTTTCTTCCGACTACAATTGTCTTTCCTCTCTTAAGCAAGGGTGGCAGGTCATGGACAGACCCACCACACGGAAAACTCAAGGAGGCGCAGTGATTGTAGTATGAGCTCAAAATGGAAGCCTGACCTCTGACCCAGCCCAGATTTTCTTATGTGGAAGTTTCTATGCACCTTAAGTAGCATAAAAGACAACAAATGGAAGACCTTATATATCTCACTTGGAGGTCACATCAATCAGCAAACCTCCATTTTAAAAAAAAAGAGCAAGGGGTTACCAAGGAGGCATGTACACATGATTGGAGGCTTTCTCCTTGACACTTCAGCAGGCTTGGTAATTTTTAGAGTAAAAATCACTTTGGACCAAGCATAAGTTGTCATTCCTATCCGTAGTCTAAACTTGGGGGGAGCAACAAGTCTGGTGGAGACAAGTGCCATTGTTACTAATGATGCTGGTGGCTCTGGAACATGGATGCTTGTGCTGCAGCACATGTAGGGAGTAGAGGATCCTTGTTCAGCCCTACTGCAGATACTATGGGGCCCATCTTTATATCACAACACAAATCATTCAGGCTTTTGTTTTAGGATCGGTTACTTTCCACACTCAGAAATAGAGAAGAGCGGAAAGATTAGGCAAGGGCAGCCATGGACCATCAGAGCTCATCTAGCGGTCTATGAGACACACTCTTCCAGCTGTCCCTCGCCTAAATGTAGGGTGTGAGCTGGGCCTGGGTAGAGACAGGGTCCCAAGTCAGTGGCTAGTTTTTAGTTATTTCTCAAATTACATTTGCTTGTGCATACGTTCATGTGTGTGAACAGGCACACTGTGCCACGGTGTGTGTGGTCTGAGAACAAGTTGTGGGAGTCAATTATTTTCTTTTACCACATTGGTCAGCTGATCAGACTCAGCTGGTCTGGCTTGGAGGTAAGCGCCTTTACCTGCTGAGCCATCTCACCTTTCCCCAAGGCCAGTTTTAAACATTTGGTTAACATTTGTGCCTATCATACAAACTCATTCATTTTTTTTCCAGGTCTCCCAGAAGTCATTTCCCTCATAATGCCAGCCATGGTAAGAATAGCTTCCTTCTCTTAGGATTCACTGTCCCAAGCTTTGTCAGCTTTTGTCTGACCTGTCAGTGTGTCCCTGTAGTGTCACTCTATTAGGCACTGTTTCTATGTAGTGTGCTATTCATCTATAGATCAATGTGTCTTCCTATCATTCGAATATTTCAATTTAACAAGACATGCTAAGCTTCTACTATCCTAGAGACAAATATTTCCTTACTACTTTGTGAAGAAAACCCTTCTGTTAATGCGTGTCTTCAGTTCCAAGTAGCTTATTCCTTGCCTTGATTTAAATTTATCTCTCTGAAGCTTTCATCCAGTACAGCACATGACATACACACTTCCTTTTCCAGAGGGTAAGATTTATATATGGAAGACAGTGGATCTCAATCTTCCTAATGCTGTGACCCTTTAATCCAGTCCTTCACGTTGTGGTGACCCCCCCAAGCAAAAATTTATTTTTGTTGCTACTTCACAACTATAATTCTGCTACTGTTATGAGTCATAATGCAAATATCTGTTGTGCAAGATGGTTTTAGGTAATCCGTGTGAAGGGTCGTTCAACCTCCCCACCCCACCCCCCAAGGTGTTGTAACCCACAGGTTGAGAACCACTGTTGTAAGATGAAAATGTTTTTCTCCTATGGGCCATTCAAGCAAATCCAGTAACTAACTATCCCTTAGCCTGTGCTACTGTTTAACTCAAATGCTTATAAACATAACAGAAAACATCATAAAACATAAGCGATAAGGCTATGACCAACTGGCAAACACAAATTGTGTCTTAGGTGGCAAATAATAAACCTAGAAGAGAGAATTGTGGCAGCAGCACTTGTCAAACTTTAATCGTCTCATTGTTTTAGACAAAAACGTATCTGAAAAAAATCCTTGGGCAAGTGGACTTTTAAACGGGAAACCAGACATTCATTTGGTGCCAAACTGATAACACAAATAGTCTTTAATCACAGGAGGTCAAATAGAATTGCACAATGGAAGGTTCCAATTGCTTTGACTCCAGAGAAAGTCAACTCCAGCAAATTAGTGGTGAATGAGTTAGGAGTTCTGTCTCAGACATAATTTAACATGAAGTATACCATTTCACACATTTGCCATGTTTGGATTGACTCTATTAAGCTTTTCCAAAACTGTTTTCATGGGGCTGGGCATGTGTTTCAGTTGATGGGGGTGCTTGCTTGGCATACATGAGCACTGGATAAATGGATATGGCAGCACACACCTGAAATCTCAGCACTGGTGTGAATGAGTCAGAAAGGTCAGGAGTCCCAGGCCATCTTTGGCTATATGGTGAGGGAGGCCAGGCTGGGATACATGAGAGCCTACCTCAAAGCAATTACAAATAACAGTTCCACAAGGAATAAAGTAAAAGAGGCTCAGTCAGAAGAATTTAAGGGTTAGAACACTTTGTGGGCTGGCTGGCAGTTACTCTTAAGTCGCCACTGGAACCAACTAAGCAACACACACAACATTCAAAAGCTATTCAGTAGGCATTAACTATGGTACAACAGTGGTGATACTATTTCCTACCTTAGTCTATATGTTCCATTTTCTTCGATTCACATGCATTTTCTTTTTCATCAAAATCACTGGTGTTGTGCCTGGATGCATGGCTTACCCAGCCAGCACTGTGCTGCACTCACCACGCCCCAGTGGCTGAATGTCCATTATCTATTGTCGTCCCATCTGAATTGTGAGCTGCATTGTTTAGCAATATGTCTCAGATGTAACCATATTGGCTAGAGTTGATTTCCTCGATCCGACAGGTATTAAAGTAAGTAAAGACTTGTGTGGCTTTCGAACAGTGCAATCATACTGTTGACTGTCATAAGTCTGCTGACCAGAATGAAGGTTAAGGGCATGAGCTCTGGAGAGCTTAGGAAAATTACTTAATTTCACTAAGTGTCAAAGTTTTCTTTTGCAAAATGAAAGAAATACAGGGACCTGTTTGAGAAGGCAGTTACAAGGAATTGAATAGGGTGCTTAATTCGTAGTATACCAAAATCAGCTAGGGCCGTTATTATCGTTCCCATAATCATATCTAAGTATCAAGTATATATAAGTCATATATAAGGATCAGTTATCATTTTGCCAGCATTCTGATAAAATATGCCTATTAAAACTAGGACCAAAAGCTGGGCACCATGATGCACCCTTGTAATCCCAGCACTCAAGAGGCAGAGGTAGGTGGATATCTGTCAGTTCGAGGCCACCCTGGTCTACAAAGAGAGTGCAGCACAGCCACGGCTACACAGAGAAACCCTGTCTCAAAAAAAAAAAAAAAAAAAAAAAAAAAAAAAAAAAAGAAAGAAGGAAAAAAGAAAAAGAAAAAAGAAAAAAGAAATAAGACCAAATAGCGAATCATCTTTGACTCACAAGTATGTTAATATATTTCTAGTTTTTCTTTTTTGTTTCTTTTAGGGTTTTTTTTTTTTTAAAGACAGGGTTTTTCTGTGTAGTCTTGGCTGTCTAGGAACTCATTCTGCTGACTAGGCTGGCCATGAACTCAGAGATCAGCTGCCTCTGCCTCCCCAGTGCTGGAATCAAAGATGTGCCTGAAATCCACTGCCTGATTTCTAGTTTTCCTATACTGTGAATTCAATAACCCTGAGATTTCAGGCTTGAGGGGTGTTCCATGAGAATGGAAAGTAAAGTTTCACTGTTGTTCTGTGATAACGTGCCAAAACAATTGTAATGTCTTGATAACTGAAGGCTCTGAGCTCCCGTGAGGGCCACATCCCTCTGTGTAAGGACATGTGTTTTCTACTAGATAGTGGAATCATGGTCCCGATACACAAGGATCAAATTTTTCAGAATATTATGAGCCTATCAATTCAAATGGAAAGATAAAGAGATGATTATCCATGTTGCAGCCAAAGTGACAGAGAATCTTAAGCTTTACAGCAAAGCTTTCCCTCCAAACCCAATTAAGCTCAAATACAGAGAAAACCGTAAAGATAAATTACTTCCAAGTAATACAGGGAAAAACATGAGAGATGAATTACTTCACTGTAATCCATTTCTTGGTGTTATATGTGCACCATTAATAATTCAGTTAACATTATGGATTCTGTTGTGTATTAACTGGAGCTATAGACTCTTCAACAATTGAAACAGCAGTGCAATGTGCTGCCTCACAGAACTGGGAGCTAAGAAGCAGGTCCGGCAGTAGGGTTGGCTGCCTCTGAGGCTGTCAGCTCTCTCTCTCTCCTGAAGGCAATTCTCTGGCTCTGTCACTTCCATTGCTGACGTCACAAAAAGGCATCCTCGGTTTGCCCTGTCCATAGCTTCTTCCTATGGCTCCCATGGAAGGTTTCATTTCTAGAAACTGGTCAGAATCAGGTCTTACTCATATCCCGTGACTGAGACATAAATAAATTGATAAGATTACTCCCGCAACCTGTGATAAGAGAGCAATATGTTCATAAATGAAAAGCAATCAAGTGTTCCTGGGGAAAGGGAAGACAGTATTGGATGAATGGGCAATGAAAACTTCATCAGGATCTTTCTAGAGGCTGGGTGGAGTAGGGATTCCCCAGGCCCTCTTAAAGTTTTTCAAACAGTACTTTGTTTTTTAATTATTATGAAGGAAAACAACCCAGACTTCTCCCACCTGATTTTCTCCTTTGCTGAAATGACAACAGTGATTATGAGTGGGCGTGGTAACATTGATTCATGCGGTATCGAGCCCCAGCTAGGTTTTGAGAATTTGAAAATGGCCTTAAAGACTTTTGGATTGTTTGGAGCTTTAAAGATTTAACTGGCAATTTCCTCATTGTTTTGAGGATGGAGAATTTTTTAAAAGATGGAAATGCAATGTGTATATAATAACCCAAACTTCAGAATGTTTTTATGGAGTCGCTATTTGATGTTGACAAGCTTTCGACACTCCTTAACAAGCTTGTTTATATCTGTAAGAAATAAATTCACTGAATACAAATCTGAGCGGGAGTATTGTAAGTTCAGCTTCTTCTTCTTCTTTTTTTTTTTTTAAGGGGTGGACTGTCATCTAAATCCAGGAAACCAGCTTTTAATTTCCTTAAAGTGAAAAATGCCGACATGTCTAATAGTTTGCATTTCATTGCTTTTCCTTTGGCTTTTGTGTTAAGAAACCCAAACAAGCCAACAGAGTGGAGTGAGCACAGAAGAACTAGATTCCAGTCTGAAGCTCGTTGTGATGGCTCAGGAAAACCATTTCATTTACTAAAATCAGGTTTTCCTCTCAGATTGTCAGGCTCCGTGAGTTATTTTTACTCATTCTTATTTATTTATCTGTTCAGTGAACATTTATGATGGTCCCGGTGGCTTAGAGAATTAGAAAACGTAATAAGATGGTCTTCACTTTGAAGGAAGTCACAATAAAGCGACACAGATGAGACTTTGCCCAAAGAGCATTTTGTCATGAGTTAAGTGCAGTGATGGAGATGTGGGGAAAGGTTTTGGGATTAGCTACAAAGCATACGTAAGTCACCTGAAGCCTGGAGATGGGGGAAGATAGTTTCCTTGGAGATGGTGGTGTGGGAGCTGGATTTGGAAGGATGAGTAAGCATTTACAGACAGGGCAGGCTCAGGGATGAAGACATTCAGAAAGAAGAGACGTCATGATTAAAGTATGAAGTGAGTACATCGCCTTGTAGATCAGGAACTGCTGGAGAAAGATTGTAAAGCTGAGAGTGAGAACCGAGGAGCTGAGTGGGAGCCAGAAGGCATTGGGTGGCTTTGCTGTTAGTAGGTGATGATTCATCAAAATATGTCACTTTAGGGTCAAACTTAAACAATTTCACAGTTTCTGCAATATCTCACTCTAGCCTTCTTTATTCCTAATTTATCCTTGACGCTGAAAACAATTCAAAGAAAGTGTTCAAAAGCATCTATTCTGTACTCTCTCGCCTTCCAAACACCACCACCACTAAATCCATATGGACAATGTACACTGAATTCATCCTTTTATCCCCCACCTTGTCATAAAACTGAATCTGAAGAGCTGTAAATCTTTATTTGTTTTTAAAACCATAATTTTATGAATTAGTAAATTTTGGTCAAAGAGGTTTACCAAAGCCTCAACTATTATTTTGGGTAAAAAACCCTCACCCAAATTTCTTTCTATTTCATAAGGTTAAACTGTTCCCTTCTGCAAAGTAGACTTAAGAACTACTAGAGTATTCTGTTGTCTGGCCTCTTCTATCTAACATGTATAGCGCTCTAGATATTAAAAATGAGTTTTCTCCATGTCAGTCTCTCTTTCACAACCCCTCCCACCTCCTCCTTCTTAACTTGGAAGAGTCTCTTATTAACATGCAAATTATTCAAGTGGAATTCATTTTGCTATTATCTGATGATGGTAATGTGAATTAACTCATTACTGGACAACCAGAGGAAATGGAAATGTTCCTGGAGTACAGGGTCGAGTGTCTACAGCTGAGGGGGAAGGCCCATATTTCACCTCTGCCTCTTCATTGGAGAACCATTTTCAGACTGTTGAATCTGTTCTGTAAAAGTAATCAAAAGTCAGGAACTCCATAATATTTCCAATAAAGTAATGGAAGGGTCTCAGATTTGAAAAAAACAGAGAGAAACTCCCAAGCCACTAAATAGCAGGGCATTTTCTCAATCCAACTGCAGAAACATCATCTTGGATAATAATGGGATGCTTGTCTCACTGATGAGCTGGGCAGTTGAATACAAAATGTTCTGAAGCTCTCTAAACAAGGACACTGGCTTGAAATTTGGAGCACCAACAATCATCATCATCCTTGTGTGTGTGTGGAGGGGGGGAGGGTGTAAATTTTCTCTCATTTCACTTCAATGAACGGAGAAGAGGCACCATGTGACCTGCCAACAATAGAACACGTTTCTTTCAGGATTCCCTTTTGGTGGGCGTGCTAGATTGCTGTGTGGAGGTCTGAACAAACTGAGAAAATGGGGAGAGTGGGTCACAAGATCAACAGGGAGAAAGTATGTAGGCATGAGGAGCATCGGCTTGAGGCTTCCATCGGGAAAGGCCTTCCTACAGGCTGCAATAATGGGTATAGGTCAGAGAGAATGTTTGTGACAACCATGCCTTCTCATTACCCTACCAAGCCCACTCTCTGGGTGCACAGCACATGTGATTACATGTGCTCACGAGGGACCTTCAGTTGGTTTGATGCTTTGTTTTTCTTGTATTAAAAAAATTCATGTGTGTGTGTTTGTGTTTGTGTGTGTGTGTGTGTGTGTGTAAGTGAAGCCCAAGGGGACCATAGAGTATGAGCTAGGATACAACAGAGTGCTACCCTTCTCCTCCTCCTCAATTACACATCATGTTCAGGATTCCCATGAGCATGGGCTTCTCCAGACCTAAGACATGTGGGACTTCAGAAACTCAAGGCAAGCCTGGAGCAAGTACAGGGTAGCTGCTCCCTCCAGATGGGGCGCCATTATCATGGTCTCAAAGCCAAGCGATGGCCAAGACCCACCTGAGATCCTCAAGGTATCAGGATGTGCATGGGGAATGGCGGAAAGCAATGAGAACCTCTTCAAGAGAATTTCTCTATGCATCTCCCATCTCCAGACATTGTAGGCACAGCTTTTTAAAGGAGTGAACACGAGACTTCTCCACAGCAGCAGCCTGTGAGTGGTCAACACTCTGGAAACTAACCCCAGAAACTGATTGGTTCACCAAGACAGATTTGAACAGAGTGTTTACTTATCTATCTATCTATCTATCTATTTATTTATTTATTTATAATTTATTTATTTATTTGTCTCTTGGTGTTCTCTTTTTTTATTTTAGGGAGAATGAGCATTTCTGTATCTTGTCTCTAGAAGAGTCACTCAACAGCTCACTTGTTACACTCATGTCTTAGAAAGCTGAGGCTGAATGGTTGCAGGAGACTAGGCTTCCTGTTTGAGTGAACACACACACCGAGTGTAGAAACAAGGCAACAACGAAGAGATGACCTACACAACAGAAGATATCAATTTACAAATCATACACGTGATAAGTGATTAATATAAAAATATAAGGGACTCAAATATGTCTTTATAGCACTAAGGGTGCTCATTTCTTCATTTGTGGTCAAGGGCCCTTCATTTTCATTGGTAGTAGAACTCATATTTTATGTATCATGCCCTGATATCATACTTCTTTAAAAATTATTTCATTTTATTATGTGTGTGTGTTAGTGTGTATGTGAATGCACATACATGGTAGTGTATATATGGAAATCAGAAGACATCTTGTTTGAGTTCTCCTTCTACTGTGTGGGTCCAGGTATCAAAGCCAAGTTGTTGGACTTTGTGGCAAGCCCATTTACTTACTGAGCCACTTACCAGTGCTGCCTCCCCTCCTGATTCCTGTCTGAACATTCACAATAATGTTTTAATACATTTTTACAATAATAGAATGTGTTTCATCTAGTGGGGTCTTTATTTCCAGCATGCTTTATAGCAAGGATGATTAGTATCAGGAACAGTGTGGGAAATACATTGTATGGAAAACCAACTTGGCATTCTGAAGTAATTGCTAAACTATGAGAAGATCAAGTTTGCTTGAGAGACAATAGGTCCATTTTCTTTTTTATTATTTAATTAATTTATTCAGATTACAACTCAACTGTTATCCTATCACTTGTATCCTCCCGTTCCTCCCTCTCTCCTGCTTTTACCCTATTCTGCTCCCCTAGGTCTAAGATGGAGGGGGACTGCCTCTCCCACTATATGCTCATAAGCTATCAAATCTCATCTTATTCTTTCTTTGAGTGCCATCAGGCCTCCCCACCAAGGGAAGGTGGTTAAATATGGGGAGTCAGAGTTCATGTCAGAGTCAGTCCCTGCTCTCCACATAACTGTGGAGAATGTCCTGTCCATTGGATAGATCAGAGTAGGAGTTCAATATTTACTACTTCTTGATGGTTCCTTGAGAAAACTTCAAAGAGAATATCAAATCTACTATTCTTGACACATTTGATTAACTATCACATACCATTATATTTCTAACTAAAGTTCATTGACATAATCAAGGCTTGTCTATAACAAAATTCATACTTGTGGCATCTTGTATATAAAATATCATATATTATAATTTGCCTCAAATTCAAGGGACAGAAAGAGCCTCCTGATCCCATCAAATGATAATTTTTGTCACATGCTTTCTTAACTCTGATAGTAAGGAGACAGGCATCAGTATGTATTCTACAGCCTATGACCCAGGTCCCCTCTATTTCATGGCTCAGCTATGTGTAGCCTTAGAAATCTAGGTTGTGAACATGAAGGAAGGAAGGAAGGAAAAATGGGAATAAAACCATGGCTCCTTCCCTTAAGACATTTTCAGAAATTGATACAGACACCATTACTGACCTATTAGCAAAAACCTAAGCCTATTGGCATATTACATATAAAAGAGACCTGTAAATATAATTCTACACTGTCAGCAAAAAGCACAGTTACTGAGGAAAATCAGGAAAATGGAAACTGTGCATATAACAATTTAAGCCATTCATGACAATTCTGCAAGGTTTCTCTTTTCAGTAAATCATAATAGCTTGGGCCCTGATACAATATATTGGAGGTAATCAATGGGTGTTTGCTCAACAGATTTGTAAATCATCACAACTTACATTTATATTATTGGCTAATTTGTCTAATATTTATTTATTTTACGTGGTAATTCAGGAGCTAATAAAAACACTACTTAATCGTATTATCAAATATTTTTAAAGACAATAATACCCTATTTACATACCATATATCTGATACAGCCACCTTGTTAGAAACTAGATTTATTTTCTAGTGTCGTTGATGTGACAGAAAGTGATAAGCACACCTGAGTATACATTGCCAGTCTCAGTGTGAAAGGCAATGAGAGCTGCTGTTACAGGGCACTGCAGTTTGCCCTGTCTCTTCCTGAACCCTTTTTCCTGGAGAATCCAGCCCAGGACCAAATCTTTAAATGGTTACTTGCAAAACCTATCCTATCTTCAGGCAATTTTTGAAAATCCCAGGCAACTGTCCTTCTGTCACTTAGACTTCCTGGTTCTACTTTATTTCTGGCTTCCTCTCTCCTCTTCACTACAGAATCTGATTCCACCCATTGAACGACACAGAATAGCTGCTGGGGGGTGCCTTTTTACCTACTCTGGGGAGAGCAGGGTTGGTGGGACAGAGCAGAAGGGAATACAAGCCATTTGCCATTATATTTACTTATTTTTCCAGTAGGTAGGTAAAAATACCAATTTCTTTATGTAGTATTTTAAATACAGTTCATAGAGGTAGACCCTAATCTTATAACTGTTAGCTGTTTTCAGATCACTATTATTTTGACATTGATTTATTCTATAGTTCAGTATTTCTAAGAGTATTCTGTACACCTTATGTACACAAAGCAATTAGAAGGGGGTCACCTTTGCAGATTCTAAATGAGTAGTTTCCTATTTATTTTCCTATTTATTTTTGCATCTCTGGCAAGCTGCTCTGAATTTCTATAAGTGGGGTTGACATAAAGAAAAACATAAGTTAGCGGTCGTTTACAAAGAAAAATTGGAATCTCAAAGATGACCTAAAAAACTTGAGGCGCCAAGTGACCATCAATATGGATTTTGTTGAACCAATTATGATTATCCATTAAGTGGAATACTATGCGGTCATTTTAAAAAACTAGAATTGGGTAGAAGGCAGTTATGGTGAGAGACACAGGGGTGAGGGAATGGGGGTGGGTATCAAAGAAGGATGCAAGTTGGAGAGGCTCCATAGAGGGAGAGGAGGTTGAGGAGGAGGTTGAGCATCTCTGGACTATGAAGGCAGCAGTCTGACCAACAAACATCAAGTATCTCAAAGAAAAGAAGCAACAGGGACATAAACCCAGGAGCAAGGCGAAGCTCATCTCCTCTGTAGAAGTGCAGGCAGCTCCGTGGGGTCCGAGTGTGATGTGTACACTGGGACATGGCTAGAGCTGAGTCTGGCCTAGTTGGTGGCAGATGGTGGAGAGAGCGCCCTAGTGGTATTTTAAGCAGGGTCAAGGGATGCCACTGAGGGCTTCAAGTAAGGCCGCAACACCATCATGACACTGGTCTTGAGCAATGACATATGTGGCTGGGGTGGGGTGGGATGGTTATTCAGGAAGAGATCAGCATCACAATGTAGACCAGAAAAGGGGTCTCAGCAGGAGGAGAGGGAGGCCCTAAGCAGCAGGAAGTAGTGACTGGACCAAGAAGCCAAGACTAAATTCCAGGTCTCTTAAGTGTTAGAAAAATATAGAGAAATGAAAAGGACACACAGTGACAACAATCTGTAATTTACTCTGTCTGAGGTGCTTGAAAAAACATCTTAGTGTCCATCAGCCTTTGTAGGCCTATGGAGGAGACAGAAATGGATGGCTGTGGTCTGTCAGCCTTAAGAATAGCTTGTATCAGTGTATTTCGGTAATTACTTGTCCGACAATCTTCTGTGTGTTTACATGTACATACGTGTGTGTTTGTGTAAGTATGTGTGTGCATGTTTGTGGAGGCCAGAAAGAGGTCAACAATCTCAGATGCTATTCCTCAGGAACAGTGCACATTAAAAATCATTATTTATGTATGTATCTTTAGGCAGAGTCTCTAACTGGGATCTGGACATCCCCAGTTTAGCTAAACTGACTGTCTAATGTGCCTCAAGCTGGGATTCCAAGCATGCGCAGCTGTGTGCAGCTTTTGCTCATGTGGGTTCTGAACTCAGGTCCTTGTGCTTGCACACAGCAGAGCTGCTCTCAAGCCCTGACAAATTTGGCTGCCTCGTGCTGTGTGTCCTCCCCAAAGATTTTGGTCTCGCTACTTGGAGGCTGATTCACAGCAGCTCTCTTTCAGACCCCTCTGCTAGGCAGTAGTTGGTGACCCAGCCTCTTACTACCTGATCAAAATGTCACAGGCTCCTCTAAAAGGCATTCCACAGAGAGCTCTGAGATGTCATTCCCACTCCAAGAGCACCATGAGCCTGTTTGGATGGGCTATCAAAATAAAAGACATTCTAAAATGCAGAGCAAATTGCTCCTTCTTTTACCTTGCTCCTTGAATTTGCAGAAACTCTGTTTTTGCTGAAGAGTGGGGTTTTTCTAAAGCTGCAGTAAAATTGAGGTGTTCCCCTCTTAAAAGAGGCCAGATACATCAGAGCTTGGGGGGGGGGGGGGGAACAGTGCCATGCCTGTGGAGCTTACAATAATACTTGGCTTTGCCTGGTGTTGAGAGTGACCAAAACGAATCAGGTCCCGAAGAGCACTCCACAAAGCTGCTTTTCTGACTCTCTGCCTCTGCCCTGCCTGCTTTTGCTGCTGAGCAGATTGCAGGAGCTGCTGCCAAATCTACATTGCTTAATAATAATTCTCATTAGCATGCTGCCTTGGATGTGTAGCACAGAGCAAAATTTAGCTTCTCCTTGGTGTGAATCAAGAGACGGGCATGAAATTCTCAGCCTATGCAAAGGGTTTGAGGACCTTGGATGGGGTTACTTTTACACAAAACAGAGTAGCTGCTCTCTTGGGTCCCCCCCCCAAATCAGGGGAGCAGGGAGACAAAGAGGAATTTTACTCCCAAATGGGGAACTTTGTGTTCTTTCTGTCTTTCCACTTGCAGCCTCTGAGTTTGCACTTGTTTGTGCCTTGCTATTCAATAGTCTGATACACATTCCAAACACTCAGGGCCTGTCCAAGTCCAGTGCCCCGTAGAGTAAAATGCTCCTAGCTCTGATGGGCGCGTCTACCCAGCACAGCAGCTGGCCCCAGGTACCTGTAGCTCCATGACTTTCCTAAGGCCGCTCACATTAGCTTTCGTTGTGAAAGCGAACAAGAGGCTGTTTGCTCTCCTGCAGATGCCAGGGTGACTTGAACGGCACTCTGAGGAGACACGCACAACCTTGCACATTCACAGCCTGTTTAACAGGGGCCGTATTTCCCACAACGGCTTTCACATGCCATCTGCTGTCACATGGTACCACGTGCCAGGTCCTTATAAGAAATGTATTTGATCACTCCCTTCCTCATTCTTCCTTTAGAAGTGGCAAACTGAAGACAACTTCAAGCAAGGTTTCACACTTAAGGAATTATGTGCATATCAAATGTATTGAATTAAAAGAGGATTTTTTTTTTTTTAAATTGTCATTCCCGGCTGCAAAATGGCAATCAGACACCCTCATGAAAATTTTAGAGAAGTCATCAGACTCAGTGGGTAGTGGAAAAGACACCACTGCAAAGTAATCTTTTGTGTGTGTGAATCTACTTGCCAAAAGAATGACAACTGAAAAAAAAAAAAAAAAAAAAAAAAAAAATTGGAAGAAAAGAGTCCAAGGTATTTTATAATTCTATACTCTCTTTTTCTTGGTGCTGGGGATGGACCTCAGGGCTCCATGCACACTGTAAAACCTTTGCACCCCCAGCCCCTCACGGCTGCCATTCTCCTGTTGGTTTGTGTGCCCTTTCTCTGATCCAATCTAGTGCTGAGCTCAGTGGTAGAGGAGAGCCACTTTCTAACAGGGTGAGGGCACTGATACAAAGCATCCTGGGAACAAATGAATTAGCACATCCTGTCACGCTTCCTCTTGAATGATGGCGCCTTCTTTGTAAATTGAAAAGAAATGTAAAATGGGAGAAAAAAGCAAAAGGAAACAAGACAAAGCAAAAAAAAAAAAAAAAGCAATAGAAAAGCTCTCTGTGCCTTCTCTCTCCTCTCTCCTCCTTCATGGCCTGTTGGCAGCACACTGTACTGTGTCCCAGTCATACATCTTTATGCACTGTTCTGATGCTGTCTGGGGGGAGCCTAGAACAGGAGGCTGGAGAGACAGTCTGTAATTGAAAGTTCTATCAGGCCTGCTAAGAGAGTCAGTCGCACCTGCTGGCTTTTTTTTTTTTTTTTTAATGTTGAGCAGCTCTGAAAGGATGCAAAGCATAAAGAAATTGAATAGTGTCATTTCTTTTATAATTTCTCAGTGGAAATATCGTTTCAAAATTATTGATAAGATGCACCAGTGTAACCAAGGTTTTTAAGATGAAAACACGGACTATAGCTTGTTCCAGGCATGTAGGTTGAGTTTGGCTTCTCTGAGATGGGCTAAACAATTGCTGTAATCTGTAACAATATGGGAATTCATAAGCACTCTTAGGCAGTGCTCGGCTCTCCAGACACTGCATCCCTCAGCCATTAATACTATGCCACTGGCCCATGTGCGTGTTTGTTTTAAGAAGATTTAGTCTCTGGTTATGGAGTGGTTTAGAAGAAATGCTAGCTACTTAGGATCTAAGGAACAGAGGCGAAAACAATCGTATTTTAACCAGCACAGACATGATCTGAGTATCGGTGTTCATGTCTGAGTGCAGCCACACACAGCTCCCACACAGCTGCTCAGCTGTCTTTGCCTGGAAGGCAGTTGCTGTGAGGACACATGGAAGGCCTTGCGAGCCTGCTTGGCTCTTAATTCCCTGGACAAGGAGACCCCTGAGGGTGAGCATGTGTCTGTGCGTCTTGCAGTGCCCATGCTGTGAGTTTTACCACCCATGTAGATTTTGCTCCTAGGTAAAGGATAAGCTACGTTCTTGTTGGATTCAAGCAGGAGGGGAAACCATCCTTATTGGTGGCTCAGGTGTTGTGTTTAGAAAGACATCTTTACATTATGTATGTATTTATGTAGCAGTATTGTAAGTCCTGTTGAAGGTGGAAATGTTATCAACACACAGCATCCTCCTAGGCCCTGGATAGCAGAACTCACTTTACACCAGATAATTTCTGTGGAAGTCTCAGCTTGGTTCTCGGCCTTACTAACAAGCTTTCCCAGCTTTTGTCATCTGGTAGCACACCATGCAATCCTAGAGTTACCAACAACCTGGTCTTCAGGAGTAGTCACATGACCCTGACCTGCCCTATCCTCCGGTCCAGTCAGAGTGCTGCCCTGGGATTCATGCCCACACCGGAGAGGAAAGGGCCTGCCTTCTTGCTCAGGAGTTGCCACCTTACAGCTGCTTGCGGGCATGTTCTTTTCCACGCATAAGGTAAAAAGAACAAGCCAGACTTCAAAGAGAAGGTGAAGACGGGCAACAATGAGAACCCTACTTAGAGAAAAGCCCAATAGTGCCGACTGTCTGTTCAGTTCCCAAAGTCTGGCTTCCTATAGTCCTTAATCAGCTCCTAGTGGATCCGAGGCCGGATCCCATGACTGTATGGTGGGTTTCTGTTATTTGCAACATCCCTCTTACAATAGACATGAGTTCTATGGCTCAGGCATACTTACAGTGAAGGGGACAGGCCATCTTTCCACCAAGGCTGCAATTACAGCAGTACAGGGGGAAGGAGAAACAGCGCTTTCCCAAGAGCTCCCTCTCCACCCGCCCCATCACCGCCCCCGTTTTTTTCCACAGTAGTTCCCCAATCTCCTGTGATCTTTCTCCTCGAGCGGAGAAAGAGGATGGTATGGTCACATGCCACAAGGCCACAGAAGGGAGATTGGAAGTTTGTGGTAAAGGCCCGTGGCTGAGAACAAAGGACACTCACTGTACTCTTAACCTCCTGAGTCTTGAGCCCCACAGTCTGGGCCTCAGTTTCTCTGCTTATGGTTTTACCTGAGAGGGCTGATTCAAAGAATTCACACAATTAATCCCAAGCAATAGGGGTGTCAAGAGAATCCTTTGTGGATATGAGGCCTTGTTGCCTTAAGCAGCAGAAGTGGAGGTAAGGAAAACAGAGAAAGGAGGGTGGACCTCTAAGACACTGTGGTGTCTCCCCCAGCTGCGGGCCAAGTTAGAAGTTGAGCTGAGGTTGGAAAATTACTACCGCCGAGGTTTACCTTCCAGGGTGCTTCACAACTATATGATGAGAAGAAGGCAAAAAGAGCAAAGCAGCTTGCTGGATTCGACCCCCAGGGGACAAGGCGTCAGGAAGTCCAAGGAACCCAGAGTTGTGCATTTCCAACACGTTTCTCACTGGTACCGATAGACTTGTTCCCATGACTCCTTCCTTGTAAGGAAAGTGCTAATCTACGGCACCTCTCTTTAAATCCTGGACTCCACCTACACAGTGCCACAGCATACTTTTTTCTTTTTTCTTTTTAACAGCGCACCAGGCAAGGTACTTTCTCTACCCCAATGCAACGCTGACATCTTATCAGTATTTCCAAAACGTGAGATTCCGGGAATAACGGTTCATATCAAAAGCTCACTTTCTGCACACTTCTGCAATTCTGTGCTATGTAGCTGAAGTCGGACTGTGTTATTCTGGACCCAGGCAACAAACGCTGAGGCGGAAAGGAAAAGGATTCTAAACCCTGATGTCCATGTTCCCTTTCTGTGCATTTTAATCTGGAAGAGTGTGGCTTGGGAGTAGGGCTGTGCGGCAGCAGAACGTATGGGAAGTGATAACTTCAGCGCTCCACATGAAATGTACATCAGGAGAAAAAATAAACAAGACGAACTCAAAATACTGTAGCAAATGTTGGGCTGAAATACTGCCAGGTGTGGAGGTGTAGAAATATGAACACACATTTTGGTGGCAAGGCACAAAACTGTTTAAATCCTTCTACAGAAGTTTTAGAGGACTATAATTTTGGCATGGATATCTATGAGCACAGTTACCAGGTTTATCATGTAGGCAGGCCAACAGGATCTGTGAGGATTACCTTGTCCAGCCTTGGATATTGCATAACTCCTGGAAAACATCACCTTCACATATGCCAAAGAATACAACATGGAGGAAGAAGTCAGAACATTTCTTCATTCCCCACCCCCCAAAATACCAGAAGGTGTGAATTGTCAGTAAGTGGTAGCTCGCTTGTGCTCACTTCACAAAGTAATATTCTTACAAAGGACTCAAGTGAATATATTTGGGTACATGCAAATGTGTGTGTGTGTGTGTGTGTGTGTGTGTGTGTGTGTGTGTGTGTGTTTAAAACATTTTCTTAAGTTTAACTCACTATAAAATGTACTGGTGATAACTTCTGCTCATCACTGATGCTGATGTAAAAGTTTAAGATGGAAGTTTCCAGGCTATATCTATATAATGGTGATGTACATCTTTCAAACGATAGAATCTGACATCTGAAATGCATTATCCCAAAAGTAATTGGTAAAGGGTAGGGATGGAGACTTATATACCCTGTATTTTAAAATTAAAATCATGTAGCCATATCATGTAGTCATAATCGTTGTTACTTCTGGTTGATAGTAGCTGCAACCTATGAAGTGTTCATGCTGTCATCAGCTTTTAGTAACAGAGCTGACGGGCGTGTAAGGTGGCACAAATCCTGGGGACTCTGCTCTCTTTTGTTCCTTACGTCCCCACTATCTTTCTACGCAAGTGGTCAAACCACAGCACACACATACATGCAAGGAAGGCGATTACCCAGCCCATTGACAAACCTAAACCCTAGCTATGAAGTGGATTTCACTAGGCGCGGTTTACAAATACTGAGATGTTAGTTTGGAAAAAATAAAATAAAAACAGAAGCAGGGTCTAGAACATTACCACAAAACAAGGAACAATGAGAGTGGTCTGTACTAGTAAGCAGTTAAAGAAATGCCTTTGGGTTTGTTCAAAGTTTTCTCCTTCACTGCCTCCCAAACTGAGAAGTGAATCTATCTATATATTATATATGTACATATATATGTGCAAGACTCTTACTAACTTCTCATTATCACTGTAGTGCTCATAGAGAGGTGTTTTCATAATCTGATAGGTGAGAGAACTTAAAGAGGCCTTGCACACGATTGATTGATAACCAAGGGAAGTGGGATGTGTAAACCTGCTGTCTTAGACCCAGAGAACTGATGCTTCCTCCTGCCTACTGCTCTCACACATTGGAGACATTTTTCTGAAGATACAGTTCGAAGGTTAACATCTTGTAATGGATTGTGTGCTAGTGACTGGGACTTGGGATACGTGCAAATGCAGGGTAAGAGAAGGACAGGAAGGAGAGGGGCGTGTGGGAAAGGCTATGGAGGTAACTCCTTTAAGAAGAAAGATGGATTGAAAGTTTGCCAGTCTTTTGATTTGTCCTGGGGTTGTTCCTGACTGTGGAGTAATGGAGTAACCAATCCATTTGGCACGCATTTATCAAATATTTGTTATACAGTAAGCACTATGCTTGGGTCATAGGACTTGTCTCCACTGATGCTCAAACTGTCACCCTCACGATATCCTGAAGACTTCGGGAAAGTTCTGATGATAGTGACGTACCTCTAAACAACTTGGATTCACTTCCTGGTAGCAGTTTGGGTGAGAATGACCCCTATAGGGGCAACTGCAGAAGGTATGCTTGTTGGAGGAGGGGTGTCACTGGCCCAGAGTCTCTGTCTGTCTGTCTGTCTGTTTCTCTCTCTCTCCTCTCTCTCTCTCTCTCTCTCTCTCTCTCTCTCTCTCTCTCTCTCTCTCTCTCTCCTCTCTCTCTCTCTCTCTCTCTCTCTCTCTCTCTCTCTCTCTCTCCTTACTTCCCTCCCTTCCTCTCGCCCTCCTTTCCTCCCTCTCTTGTCTTTCAGCTTGCTGCTTATGAATCAGGATGTAAAGCTCTTAGCTATTGTTCCAATGCCATGTCTGTCTGCTTCCCACCATAATGATCATAGACTGACCCTCTTAAACTATAAGCGAGCCCCGAATTAGATACTTCCTTTTATAAGAGCTGCCTTGTGCCTTGGTCATGGTATCTCTACACAGCAATAGAACAGTAACTAATACATTTGCCCTAGAGTAAAATCTAGACATTAACTTTTTTAAAATTCTGAGGTCTGGTGGTTAAAATGTAGTCATGTCTGAGAATCCATTTAGGGATGAAATAAGTCAGGAATGGTAGGGTGGCGATGAATTTTATAGGAGGACTATTGGGCCCTTATGGAGTTTGTGCAAATATTTTTATTTCCTGTTCTTGATGTGACATGTAAAAGACCAGGGAATACTGAAATCATTAACAAATAGGCCATTCTGCTGCTGCTGGTGCATATGTAAAATGCATGCTAACTTGTAAGTGGGTATGTATTGTGTATCCATGTACCTGTGTGTGCCTACACACACATGCACGCACACATGCATCTCTCTCTGAAGAGTCAATGAAAAATATGAACCACAACCCAAAAACTTGCTCTGAGTAGTTTTCCCTTTTTTTTTTTTTTTCAGAATTTCTCCCAGTAGATCAAATATAACTGATAAAATCAGAACAGAAAGAGGGACCTTAGACACCATCTTCCACCGCAATCTCTTTTGTCTCTGGAGAGAGGAAGCTACTTCAAATCACAGAATAAGACAGGGATGGAGTTTGGCACAGAACCCACTCCTTCAGACACTTTCTGGGTAGCTGGATGGTAGATCACATCCCTGAATAGGATGCAGCATATAATTTCATCAAGTGCGAAATTAAATGCTGCATCCCAGTTACATCTTTACGATGCATCATCCCACAAAGGACAACTATTCATTCTGTCGTCGCTCCCGACTCTGCATAGTAGGAAGAGTGACAGTCCACAAGGTAGACATCCAAGGCTCAGTATCTCAAGAGGGGCTGATATTTCCTTACAATCCACACAGACACACACACACACACACACAAAAAGAAGAAGAAGAAGAAGAAGAAAAATGACATCTGAGGTTTTCCCCAGGTAGATAGAGTGCCAAGCGCCTGCCAACCTTTCTTTCCTTTCCCTGGGTCGCCTCCCCAGTCCCTCCTCCTGCTGCTGTTTTCATTGCTATCATTATTTCTGTTTCTCTGAGGACAGAGAGTGCTGCCTTCCTGCTCTGTCCTTCTCGGGCGCTGTCATCTGACGGTTCTCTAAGCTCCCTTCCATCTCCTCCAGCTTTTACATTATTCCTCACTCTCCCTGAGGTGTTCGCCATCATATCACTCACTTTCTGCCACGGCTATTATTGCTGCTGCTGTTCCCTGCTGTCTTTGTGGCTTTATTCAGCACCATTTCCAGGGGAAACTCTAGCTGCCCTGATTATAAGATTTGGGTCCTCTGCTCCATCTTGTTGGTGGGACTGACTGGGCTGACAACACATACTGGCTGGAAACACTCAGTTCTGTGCAATAAGTTAGTTTACTTGTTCCCATGTGTTGCTTTCATCTGTTCCTAAGATGATGCCCGAGTCCTTTGCCCCTCCCTTCTTCATTCTACCCTTCCTCAGGCTCTTCCTCCACACGGTATTCCCCAGCTTCTCAGAGTCCTCACGACTATTTGGTAGCTACTCTGTCACAGTATTGTTGACTCTATGGGCTTTGGCCTCACCATCTTGCTGAAAACTGCCACACACCAGTTATGTGACCTCAGGCAAATCTCTGACCTCTTTGGTCCCTAATAAAGGGGGAGACTAGTGTTAGTGAGTTCATGACGTTATGGCCATGAGACAGTGCATGGGAAGCACATAGCACTCATAGCACATAGAAAAGTGACTTTTCACTGACATCAGCTGCTATTATTTGATTGTGACTATCAACTACTTATGTACACATCCTGCAGTGTCGATGTAGTGGGACACAATATTATCAAAGCCTGGAAATGCAGTCTGTAGTTCTTTGATGCTTTATTGGCAAAATGCGAAGGGAATAAAAGATGCCATAGAACTTAAGTGACCTGCGATAAGCTCAACATGACAGAGAGTTCAGTGGGAAGAGAAAGATGTGCACATGAGTGATGGGGATCTGCTCTGCCCTTCTTCACCTAACTCTCCTCATGGTAAGTCTTAACTCCACTCAAAACCAACAGTAGCCCAATTCTTTCTTTTAGCTGCTTTTATAATTGGATCATTTGTTTCTCTCTCGGTAATAGTTTATAGATTCTAAGTAGGTTATTTAAACAATAGATCATAATACTTTATCGACCACATCCTATAGTTGCTAACTAGGTGATTTGAGCCAATCCTCTTGTAAAAGGCAATGGAAGAAGTGGAAGTAGAGGAACACATTTCTGAAAGCATAAAAGAAGCAAACTATTGAAGAAATTTGGGGCAAAAGAAATATAAGAAACTGGGTGTAGGCAAACATCAGCCTCAAAGTAGATTTTCTTCCTGTGGGCTTTTATTGTCTAATAGAGTGGTTACAAAGCTAAGCAGTCTTTGGTGGCATTCTTTGGCTGGACAAAGAAGCTAAAAACTAAAGTGTCCTTGGAGAAAGTCCCTTTAAGATAAGAACATGGCTGCACAGTTACCCATAGGTTTATCTATCTATCTATCTATCTATCTATCTATCTATCTATCTATCTGTCTTTCTATCTATCTTGAAAGATAGGAGCTTTACAACAGAGCTACACTCCCAATGGAAGCCACACTACTGCTGTAAGGAATTAATTCAACCACACCCATCTTGCATGAATTTGTAATAAGTTCTACATCACTTTGCAATGCTTAATGGTACAAGGCAAACTCCAACTTTGAAACTATATTACAATATTCCTGGAATGCTAACACACACAGCTCCTTGGAATAGCTCCTTGGAATGAAGGTATCATTTTACCAGGCTTAAAAGCTGCTTCCAACTAATTTGTAAACTATGATATCCAGCATGCGGTGACGAAAACTTACTAGGCTTGTAGAGCAACAGGACACAATGAATGAGTCATAGGAAGAACAGGAATCATAGCAAGCTGTCCCCAACACCTGAGTTATCACATTTATCAAATAGATATGCTGCACAAAAGAGCTGGGCTTGCTATATTTATAGAACCAATCTTAATTCTGGAAATATCAGAAGTAAACTAGAAACTCCAAAGATTAGTATAGCATAGTAAGAAAGATAATTTATAACTTGAAAACTACAGTTCTTCAAATTAAGATGAGCTTAAGGGCAAGTTTAAGGTAGTTAAAATTTAAAATTATAAAACAGATGACATTAAGAGGGAACGCTCTAGAAAACAACGTGCGGAGACAAAGCAATGGAAAGCACACCAGAGTGGGTAAGAGGCATCGGGAACACAGTGAGAAGCTCTGGTCCAGAAAGCGTGAGGTGAGGAAGAGGGACAGAGGGAAAGAGAATAGTTTGAAGCTGTCCACATCAAGAAGGGGTCAATCCAAGGTGGTGGGATGCCCAGTATATTCCTAAGCAGAGGAGGTGATAAGACACCACACCTGAGGAACAAGGACAAGGAGATGGCCCTTCAGAGTGCGATGGACGCACAGAGGCACTTTACTTCTCAGTCCTGATAAAGGAAACCGGAACGGGACAGGATGGTATCTCAAGCAAATATTAAAATATAATATAGAGTCAGGCATGGTGGCACATGCCTGTAATCCCAGTACTTGACGAGGCAGAGGCAGGTGAATCTCTGTGAGTTCGAGGCCAGCTTGGTCTACAAAGCGAGTCCAGAACAGCCAAGGTGACACAGAGAAACTCTGTCTCGGAAAACTTTTTTTTAAAAAAAAATCAATATGGTAAGAGAACATCTTTTTATTTACTGTTAAATACCTTTAAAAGATTAAAATATTGTAACTTAGACACTAATAGAGACAAAAGTTTGAGGTTCAAGAGAAAATCCAAATAAGATGATTGGGACAAGTGTCAGAAAATAAAGTGGTAACTTTAACTCAAGTAATCAGTAATTATATTAAACATAAAATAATCAAAAACTCAATTTGAAAACATACGTACAAAGACCTGGCTTCTGAAGGAGACCACGGCCAACAGTGAGTGTACCTTCATTGCCATTAACCCCGCAGGGGCTTGTGGGCAAGATCATCAAGTATTTAGAACAGAAGGGATTCCGCCTTGTTGACTGGAATTTTATGCAGGCTTCAGAGGGCCTCTTCTCAAGAAGCAGGACCGACCATCCCTTCTCCACTGGCTTGGTGGAGTATATGCACTCAGGACCTGTGGTTGCTATGGTCTGGGAGGCGCTGAATGTTATGACTGGGTGATGCTTGGAGAGACCAGTCCCAACTGACTCTATCTAAGCCTGGGACCATCCGAGGAGACTCCTGCATCCAAGCTGGCAGGAGCATCATCCCCAGCAGCAATTCTGTGGAGAGTGCAGAGAAGGAGATCAGCTTGTGGTTTCAGCCCAAGGAACTGGTGGGTTACAAGGGCTGTGCTCAGAACTGGATCTATGAGTGACAGGAGGGCACCCGCTTCTCTACCTGCTTACCCCTGTTCTCACAGGCAGGGGACAAGCAACTCTAGATATTTCTGGAACTTCCTTTGACCTGGAAGGAACCTCTGAGAGCTGTGACTCCCTGTGCAGTGGATTAAAATGTTTCACCTCCAAAAAATAAATAAATAAATAAATAAATAAATAAATAAATAAATAAATAGAAAAAGAAAAGAAGGAAGGAAAGAAGAAAAGAAAACATGTATACAAGTAACATTATAAATATAATATATATATAAATGCAAATGAGTGGGTTATATTTAGGCATATATATATGTACACATACACACAAATACATGTATGCATGTAACAGCAACTCATTAAAAAGGCAGTTGTTTTAAAGAAAGCAAGAAGGAGTATATGGGAGGATTTGGAGGCAGGAAAGAAAAGAGGGAATGATGTAGTCTTATTATCTCAAAAATGAAGGGAAAACTCAATTTGAAAGAGAAATATGACTGAATTGTAAATAAGAGAAAAATCCAGCTAGGCAGTGGTGGCACAGGCCTTTAATCTTAGCTCTCAGAAGGCAGAGGCAGGTGAATCTCTGAGTTGCAGGCCAGCCTGGTCTACAAAGCAAATTCTAGGACAGCCAGGGCTACACAGAGATACCCTTTCTCAAAAAACAAAGCAAACAAACAAACAAAAATCTAAACAATAAAACAAAAGAAAAAATCCAGTGATATGTTCTCAGTAAGAGATAGTGAATAGAAAAGGATAAAAAAAAAAATCACAGTTAAAGAAAAAATAAATTCTTTCAAACACTTCCTGAAAGAATGACCCATGGCTAAGGTTATGCTGGTGTAAACAGCATGGCTTTTAGAGTAAAATCACTCTGTATGTTGATTTTTAAAATGCCCTATTTACTGTAAAATTACAAGTTATGATTTGCAAGTGTCCAGTAACATGGCCTCAAAATGCAGTAAGCCAAGCACTAAAATTATTAAAATAAAAACCACAAATCTACAAGCACAACGGGAGGTTTTCAGTTCACACCTTGGTAACATGGAATAAAAGGCCAGAAAGAAGAGTAATGTAACAGTTCAAATAACAGATAAAACTGACATAACAGCAACTATGGTGAGAAAGATAGGGTCTTCCTATGTAGTCCTGGCTAGACCAGAACTCACTATATAGACCAGGCTAGACTGGACTTCAAGAGATTCTCCTGCCTCTTGCCTCCCAAGTGCAGGAATTAAAGATATGTGCTACCATGCGGGGTCCAATCCACACAACACATTCTTTTCAAGCATGTGGCCCATAAACGGCTCAGCAGAATGCTCCTCCAATCCAATGAAACTATACTATATGTTAATAAAACCATATAGAATTTTGAAATTGAGAGATACACTACCAAAGAATTCTTAAGTAAAAAGGGGAAAAACTGGCCAGGTGGTGTTGGCACACGCCTTTAATCCCAGCACTTGGGAGGCAGAGGCAAGTAGATCTTTATGAGTTTGAGGGTAGCTTGGTCTATAGAGCAAGTTGCAGGATAGCCAGGGGCTATACAGAGAAACCCTGTCTTGAACCACTACCACTCCCCAAAAAGGAAATGAAGATCAGAAAACAAATCAAACTTCCTGGGTTGCAGCTCACACAGCAGCTTAATAAATATGTCGGAAAAGAAGAAAATCTAATTTTTTAAAAAATCAGTGCTTTAAAGTATCTACTGTCAGAGAACAGAGAGGTAAGCCAGGGTGAAATGGAAAGAACTAATTACTAAAAAGGATGAAGGCAGAACTTAAGCAAGAAAACAAACACATAAGACACTGGACAAAGCCAAAGGCTGGTCCTCTGAGCAGGAGATAAAATACATAAGGTCCTGGTAGGACTGGTGTAGGAAAAGAAGAAAGAATATTAATGGATATTGACCATGGAAAGGGAGCTATTGCTATAGATCCTATGATGTTAAGTTGAAAAGCAGGTGTTCTGTCAAGACTTTTAGATGGAGAAATTCCTAGGTAGATTTACCTTGCCGTTAAAAAAAAATGGGGATTGTGAAAAGACCCTCAAAACTGACTCAGCGGTTAAAACCCTTCTCATGAGAAGAAGGCGCCAGCCAGAGCAAAAGTGAGAGGGGGATCTGAGGGGATGTGAGTGCACATGCTCACAACACATTCTGCATATGCATGTACAGAAAGAATAGGATCCTATTCTAGATCCAGCCAGAGGGTTTCACTGATGAGTTTGCCAAATGTTTGAGGATGAAATTATAGGCTTAAAAAAAAAAAAATCTAAAAAGTAAAATGCAGGATGCTGTCCCAAAATTACTGTGTAAGGACCAGAATAACCTGATAACAGACACTGACAAGTGCAGAAGGAGAAGGGGGATCTGCCAGCCATTCTCACGCATGACACAGATGCTGGTTCTAAATAAAATATAAGCATTGTGATCAACACATACATCCCAAGGAGAGGGAGGGACACTGCCACTAAACTCCGTATCTACTCATCGTAATGCCTTAGACTTAAACAAGAGCACTCTCACATTCGTGAAGCCATCTGCAGGAAGAGTCACCTTTGTAACATTCTCTAAGTAAAAAAAAAAAAAAAAATGGAATATTTCCCTCCAGTCATATCAGTAGCACTAATATAGCATCAACTCAATATTTCACCTTATAGTTCATTTAAATGATTATTGTGCCTGTTCGTGTGTGTGCACGTGCATGTGCGTGTGCGTGTGCGTGTGCGTGTGCATGTGTGTGTGTGTGTGTGTGTGTGTGTGTGTGTGTGTAAAATATCATGGCTAATATATAGAGATCAGAGGACCTCTTTGGGGAGTCAGTTCTCTTCCTCCACCTTCACATGGATTCTGGGTGCCAAACTCAACTCACCAAGCTTCATTGGCAAGTACTTTGTCACTGTGCCATTTCACAAGCCACCTTCTGCCTTTTAAAAATTACTTGGTAGTATTTTCAAACAAAACAAAGAGGGGAAATGTAGGGAAAAAAATCAGAATTATTTACAGAATATAGAATTGTTTATGTAGAAAATCCAAAATGATAAAACTTAAATCATTATAATTTATAGTTGAATTTAGACATTTGCTGACTAATAATCGACATAAACTATCAAATGTTGCCTATGACACCAATCAAAGAATACATAGTATTTTAGAGATTCAATCTTAAGTTACAACAAAATGGTATAGACCCAAGTACACTCCAAATAAATGATGCTTAACGCTTTTTCAAATAAAAATATAACCATTGATTGTGAGATATTCTGGAAGAACTAAGACATGGGGGGGGGGAATCATATAAATCTAGATTAGGAATTGGGACCATAATTATAAAAATTACTTAAGTTGACCACTCTGGCTCTAAAATTGAAAGAGCCACAAGCAGAAAATTCTGTGCCACGAAACTTTGCTATGTGTAGAACATTATGTAAAAGCATGGAATAAAGCTACTACCTTCAAGCTGTATGCATAAGATCTGTGTGAAACATAAATGAGACTGGTCTTCCGACTGGGCTGACAGCTCTGAGGGCATCTCATTATATGTAGGCAAACTATAAAATTTGAAGCACTTTTAGTTTGAAGCAGTTTAGATAAGAGACATTCTTTTAAAATGAGAGATTCTACAGAATCTTCCTCAAAAAAAAAAAAAAAAAAAAAAAAAAAAACCCAAGAGATGAGCTAATAGACTTGCATAAAGATGTCTTAAAATTTTATATGTAAATGAAAAGGGCTGAAAATATCTATGAGGGACAATATGAGGGACAAGGACAGAGAGCTGGTTTTCATGGTATTGTGTGTACGTGCCACTGGTGGAAGTTCAAATAGATATCCGGCAGGAGGGACTGCGTAAAGAAACAGGCACACACATTAGGACACTTGGATTATGACAAAGGTGGCACCTTGGGGAAGAAGAGACAGTATGGTCTTGTAATAAAAGAAGTAAGCAAATTAGCTCATCAGTGGGGAGAAAGTTATTAGGAAGTCAGTGGTAATGGGTTATCTTGACTGTCAACTTGATTGAATCTAGAGGCACTTTGATTAGTAAAGGGTGTCTCTGGGAGTATTTGTGTGTTACAGAGACTCATCGGTACAAAGGGTCTATCCTGGCACATGGTTTAATCCATAGATGGATTGCATTTCTAACTAGAATAATAGGAACTGGTGGACTGTGGGAGAGATGACTTAATTGGAGGCAATGAGTGACCAGGGTGTGCCCTTGAATGTTATAACCTGGTCCTTCCTACCACTTCCTGGCTACCCTCAGGTGGGCCACTTCTGCCCACTTCTACCACTCTGTTTCTTCTTTGCTTCAGGACCACAGTGATGAGATCCCAGCCACAGATTGGACCCTGTGAACCCAGGACTAGAAACACCGTTTCTTCCTTTACCTTGTCTTTCCCTCCCAGGTCTCCATTTCAGTGCTGAACATCTGTCTAACATTCACCACTTAAAAATGGAATGAGAACCTACTGAGAAAGGCAAGGCACCATCATGTATAGACAGCCACTGGGAGAGACTGTCGTCATGACTGCCTTTTAGTGGAAGCTGCATCTACATCAGAGGCCTGAGTAGATGATGCTGATACTGGATTTGAGTGGGCAAGTGTTTGCTCAGTCTGCCTTTAACATGCTGGGAGGCTTTTCGTCATCACCACCTACCTATCTACATCTTTGGAAGACATCTAACGTCATGCCCAGCTGGGACCACTAAGACCACAGAAGCCTCTGGAGCCTAGTGTGATGAAGATAAGCTCAGCTCCTCTTTATTTTTTTTCCTAGCCTGAGAAACTGAGCACCAAATACGAAGTTCCCAGCAAAGAAGAAACACTGAGAAAAGAAGACAATGGCTTCTTCCCACAGATGTTTTATTTCATAGACACTAGCTTATTGTGCGCGCATCTATTTGAGGTTCACAAAGTGGAATTACAGAAACGGAAAATACAGTGTCTGTTAAATAGATATTTTTAAAAAATGTTTGGTGTCCTACTTAACTACAATCTGTATTACCTTTAGACAAGAAAACCTCAGCATGCAAGCAAAGCAGATGAAATTTAAACAAATATGGAATGCAAATCATGGGGGAGCAAGGTGAATTCTGAGGGAGTTCGGAAGCTGCGTGGCCTTTCACCATCACTAGAGAAGCAGTGATTAAAGGTGGGCAGAGCTAGCGATGCCTTGTTGGTGGATGTACGAGTGTTCTTAAGTACTTGTCCTCCATCAGCCTCCAGCTTCCTCCCCTTAAATTTCTGACCTTTTCTATAATGTTGAAATTCTACCTTGGTGGAGTTTCTTTAGCTTGTAAATGCAAATACAAGGAAAACAACATCATCGCTATTGGTTTCATATACACAACTCGATAGAGACATCCTGATGGGAATGCATCAAACACTCACAGGAGTGAAGGAATGGCTTTCCCAGGAACTGAGGTCACTGAGTCGGAAGAAGAGGACAGGACTAAGAGGGGTGGATGTAGCTCAGGCTAGACCACAGGGAGACAGATTGGGCTGCTATTGTGGATGGACTAGAAAAGTGACTTAGCCAGTCATAGCCCCCAATTTCCCCAGCTGTAAAATCAAACACTTGTTTTTGCCTGTAGGGTTATTTATTTATTATTGTTGGTGCCTATGCTACAGCCTTTGCTTTGTTTTTCTGAGACCATTCTGAATCCACTCTTTTGTCACAGCCTATTTAGGCATTGAGATACTTTTATTCATCTGTAGCTATTGAATGACTTGGAAAATATTTAGAAAACAAAAAAAGTAGAGTGAGTTTATTTTCTATCTCTTATAATAGTTTGGGAGGCTATCTTTCAGAAGACCATCCAGGCATTTGAAGAAAAAATGCCAAAAAGTTATTTATTCTCATAATGTATTTTTTTTTCTTACTTAATTTGACAATGTTTTTTAAACCTCTGTCCTGAGGGGGCAGGCAGATGTATTGCTACTGTTGCAGGTGCATTATGATCTGAAATAATACTTGTACAGCTTAGAACTGACTCAAGGACAAGGGCCTTGAGATGGAAGTCTGTAGTCTGTAGAAGCAAAGACTGTGTCTTTGAACAAGGCCAAGAGAAAAATCTGGTTTATTGAAAAGGACTTAGCTATTTCTTTGCTTTTGAGCAGTGGCCTTTAAAGTTTATTGGAAACCACAATCTACTGTAGCAATGTAGTTTACATTGTAGCTTGACATGCACAACTGCATTGTGTGTTTGCACATCAGAACTAAATGCCTCACGTGAGGAAGCTTATCCTTGCTATGTGTCCAATTCTGACTAAGTTGTTCAAATCCCCTCTGAGGCAACAGCATCAAGGTCTGTG
>OU015757.1:47592394-47619258 GCA_907169655.1 Acomys percivali
CACACACACACACACACACACACACACACACACACACACACACACCACTATCAACACTACCAACCACCAACAACAACAACAACAATAAAAACCTAGGAAGAAAGTAACTTGCCCAAGGTAAGGATGTCCCCAAAGCTAGTGTGTGGGAAAACTGAGCTGCAAGTCCAGGACAGGCAGACACCGGAATCACCAAAAGGCTCTATCTCCTTGATATCAAAGTATGTTAACACCATGAAAAGAAAAAAAAAAAGTAGACCATATGTTTTTAACGTGTTCACCCCAGCCAAGCTTGTTGGCATGCTTCTCCTTGAATTGTTGTGTGCTCTTAGGCGCTCATATTTACCAATCATCGGGTGGAACATATGTTGAACTGTACAACACGCGTTTGTGTGTGCATTCCCATCCCTCCCAGAACATCGTTTACTCATTAGAGTGTAGTTTACAACCAACTTAGGTGATTTTTCCCCCACAAGGATTCCTTGCTTTCTGTTTCTTAACAAAGAAACTCAGAATTCTAACTTACCTTTTTTAAACACAACACTTGCTTTTACTAACTTCCTTAGTAATTGACGAGAAGATAAAAACAGATGATTTCATAAACTTTAGATCTAAGCAGAAACCGTAGTGACTTTAATTACTTTATAGTTGCTGTTGTCATTAGTGTGGGAAACGGTACACATGCCACAGTACATGTGTGGAAGGACAGTAAAGGACACTTTTGTCAAGTCACATCTCTCTTTCCATCTTTACGTGTCCCCGGCATTTAACTCAGGCCAATAGGCTCCCAGGGCAAGCTCCTTTATGGGTTGAGCCATCTTGTCAGCCCTTTCAATTACTTTTAAAGCAGACACTTGCATTGGAAAATATTTTGCATCATGGTAAATTGGTTTTGCATGCTTTTAGAAAAGAGTGGATTTAATTAAAATACCATGAGTGATGAGCAATGGTTAACCACTCTTCTATGCCCAATAAGCTGATATTGGGCATAGAAATCCCAGAACACCCACCAAGCTACTGGAGGCACTAATTCTAAAGTCAAAGCAGGTATCCGGTGTTGTGATGGTTGTTGTTTTAATTATCAGTTTTATTAAGATAAAGCTTACATACTCTATTATAACCCCAGTGCCGTTTTCATCAACAACAAAATTCCCAGCTCCCAAACTTTAAAAGTGCTAACTAGTTCTTTATTCATTCATGCTTTCACTATTTGCATGCCACTAATCTCCTTTGTAAACGCGCTCCCCTACCAGGACTTTCCAGCAAGGCCTGGCAGGAATTGGGTCCTGACATGCAGATCTGGGTGTTTTCACACACAGTCTTTCAGCAGTCCCTTACTGGGTGTGTTTGGTTTTCAGGCAGGAGCGATGGGAACAGCACCCTAATGCTTGGAAGTACAATCACCTCAAGCACACCTGACACCTTCACCTTCGTACTAGAGAAGAGCAAACTGGCTCAGAAAAGGGATGTAGTTTTTAGTGTTTCCCTTACAGAGGCTGGAAGGTGACTCTGGCAGGGATGTCTCAGTTCAGGGACAGTCCCAGCAGCCTGTGATAATGTCAACGTGAGAACATTGGCGTCATCTTCTGAACCACATCTTCGGTGATGCTAAGACACTCCTCATGTTAATTCCCCAGCCCCTCCAGGATACCACGCATACGGACACTGTTTTAACATCTAAAAATCACATAAAGAGTCAAAATTGTAGAAATTCACACAGATTGGAAGGCCCTGTCATTCTCAGGTGACAGTGCAGATGTTCTATAGCAAGGTGTTGCGCTACAGATAGCTTTGTGTGTGCTTCTTCCTGCTCTGGGGAGAAGTGTGCGGAAGAAGAATCAGCTTGGGGAGCCCATATTTAGGAAGAGGGTGGAGTGGCTGATGGGGCATCATGGAAGGTGGTTCTTCAGGAGTGCAGTATAGGCAAGGCCTCTGGGAAATGGTCAGATGAGGCTGCGTACCCAGCAATTACAGGGGACAGATGACACAGAAACCATGTCTTGGAACAAATAGGTTTTTGCCCCCAAAGAAGAAGTATCATCAGGCATCCTAATTATTTGAGTTACAAACTGGAGTATAATTTGCTGACAGGGAAAGAAAACAAAAACAAAACAGCACCAACAAAAACAAAACAAAAGGACTTCATGGTAAAAACTGAGTATGTGACAAGGGTTGAAAACCGGTAGGGAAGTTTTGGCTGAGGCCAAAGTGGCAGGAGCTGATGGTGTTTCTTAGAGGACTGTAGAAGGTGGGATATCTTGGCATCACTGCAGAGGGAGCCAGCACCTTCCCTGGCATGTAAAGGACCAGCCACTAGCAGCCTGGAGGGAGGGAGCAGCCATGTTGATGTTTAAGTTGAACTGGCAGTTTTGGCTTACATAAAGGCCAGATTTTTTGTTGTTGTTGTTGTTTTTCAGATAATTTATGGAAACAAGATGTGTTAGTTTTTTCTTCTCAATGCTATTAGCAGTCACCACAAAATTTGTGTTGCTTTACTTGCTTAAGAAATAGAAACGGATTATCTTACAGTTCTGTGGGCCTGAAGGACAAACTATCTCCCACAGGGATAGAGTCCCGGTGTGGTAAGGATGCACTATTCCCCACAGGAAACTCTCAGGGAGATTCCATTTCTTTGCCTTGTTCAGCAGCCTGAGGCTGCCCTAGTCTTGGTTAGTGACCCCCTTCCTCCAGCAACATCAGGCCAAATCTTTCTCACACCACCATATTCCTGCTTCCTTTCTCCTGCTTCTCCCTCTCATTCAAAGGGACCCTGTGGACTGCACTGCACTCATCTCAGTAGCTCTCCAGTCTTAACTTTTAGCTGCAATCCTACCTCTCCTTTACCACATAAGCAAATGTACTCGTTAGTTCCAGGGATAGCTGGAGAGAAAGCATCGTGAAGGATGCCACGCAGAGGGACCCTACTGGGTTAAGTCCCAAAGTTTCTGGTGATGAGGTATGTAGGAAAACAGCACAAGCAAGAAAACGGCTAGCTCTAAGAGCCAGCTGCTGTACCATTATGAGAAAGGCCTTAGCAGATAGTCATGCCCAGGTGGCACCTTCACATATTCTGACTTAATCCTGGATAGGTTGAAAAGTGGTGATGCCAGGAGACCCGTCTGCAGGAGGGAGACTCTTACATCCCACCAGGGTTGAAAACCTGCTAACACATGAACACAGAATGTAAACTTGTGTCTTAGCTCCAGGGCATGTGGATGGAAACTCAGATGACAGACATCTGAAATTCCTATGGTCTTTTCTAATCCCCAGCAGTAACTTTTGCAAAATGTTTCTTTCCACTTCTTTATCTCATCCTATCAAATTTAGTATATGGCCTGCACATACTCCTGGGGAAATATTATTCTAAATTGCACTTTATACCTTTAGCTCATTCTTTCAATCTACCTAAGCTTGTTTCACAAGGCTTAAGAAGAAAAATTACTTCATTAAAGTTCATCAATAGCAGTTTGTGTCATAATACCTAGCCCATACACTGCAGAGTTAGCATGAGTTTCAACTTCATGTTAGCACATTCTGGTTTCATTAGAGCCCATTCTGTAGTATTTACTATGTAAATGCTTCCTGGTGTTTGAATCACTTTATGCATTTTTTTTTAAATTTTTTGGTTTTGTCTCTTTTCTTACTTTATTTTATTTCCTTCTTGCATATAAAGTTGTTGGTAGTTACCATGGCAATTCTAATTGATTTCTTTCTGATGTTTTTACAGGCTCTAAAAAAGATTTGCACAATACATCCTTCGCATTGTTATTTTTATCTTCGTAAGTCCATAATGGCCTCTCAAAAGATAAATAAAAGCAAGCAACAGGAACATCTGACGCTACCTTGCTTGGTGTCAAAGGCTGTGAGGAGAAACAGAAGAAAACCAAAGAAGAAGAAAAGCCGAGCCAGGGAGGACAATGGGGAAAGGGCTAGAGATCAAAAGTAAAAGTGTATGTCACACAAAAGAGAGAGAGTTCAGGTACCTGAGTCGTCAGCCATGCACGGCAAGAAATGTGCTTTTGGAGAAAATGAACTTGTCTATGTAATGGGAGTATAGAAGACCTACAAACGATGGAGAGAAAAACCAAAGAGGAAAACCAGAGAGATGTTTCTGTTTTGTTTTAACTCCTGGTAGATTAAAAACTTCTATTACACACACACACATACACACACACACACACACACACACACACACACACACACACACCCATGAACACATACAGATGAGCATGGCTTTCCAGGGTACATCCATGTATCTGTAAGCCCAGGTAAGACCAGTGCACAGTCTTATTTCAGCAAGTTAAAAACATGTTCTTTGACATGATTGTTGCTTAGCTATGTCTCTGGTCACCAGCCTTCTGCACAAGAGCGAATGATCCCAACATGTGTAGTCACAAAGGTAAGTGAGGGGGAAGCACAATGTTTCTAGGAGCTCTGGAGTGACCTGGCTGTGTTTTAGGGTTTTTTAATACCTCCAGAAATTTTGCATTTTTAAGTTAATGTTTTTTCAAAGTTAATAGCTACAAACTTTGAAAACTATAGGCATATGAAGGCCAAGTGTGGGGGCACAGCCTGGTGACCTCAGACTTTGGGTGGAGGAAGATGGAAGATCAACAGAGCACCATGCTGTATAATAGATCACTAGAACTTCCTTCTCCTTTCTGAGTCTTTTTATATAAGAAACATCTTCCTTCTCTCCATCAGCTTCTTTACTCCATCCCACTTTTTTCTCTTATATATCCTTTAACTTGCTTCCATTTTGACTGGTAATTTATGTTGGGTATTCAATGTCAATTATTCATAATAGTAAACATTTCCCTTACTGGAAAAAAAAGGAGTGTAAGGTCATTCCCATTGATGGAGAGTTCATGGTCAGCCTGGGTAATATGAAATCCTGATTCAAAAAAAAAAAAAAAAAAAAAAAAAAAGAGAAAAGAAAAAGAAGCAAGCAGACAAAAACAACATGAAAGAAAACTTCTTGAAGTAAATACATAAATACTAAATTCAAGATGTAAACCTATAGGATAAGTTCTATACAACAATTAAAGACCACTCAGTGGCACACACCTGCAATCCCAGCACTTGAGGCTTCACTTGAGACTTAATGAGGCAGAGGTAGGCGGATCTCTGTGAGTTCAAGGCCAGCCTGGTCTACAAAGGGAGTCCGGGACAGCCCAGGCTACACAGAGAAACCCTGACTTGGGGAGGGGAACATAATAAAATAAAATAAAGAGTAGTCATGAGTTTTCCTTTGAGCTTCCTACTGGCCAAGAGGAAACATGCTCATAAATGAGGTTGACAGTATGCCTATGAAGACATACTGGAGGAATAAAGTACTTCCAAGAATTGAAATAAGGCAGAAATTTCCTCAATGAAAAGATATACTTGTTTTATTTTATTTTTGAGATTGTAACTCAATTACAACATTTTCCTTCCCTTTCTTCCCTCCAATTCTTCCCACATGCCCCTCCCTACTCGCCTTCAAATTTATGACTTATTTTTTTATTACTGATTGTTATTGTATGCATATTTGCATATACATATATATTCCCTGATACATCCTGTTGAGTCCATATAATGTTACTTCTATATATGTTTTCAGGACTTACCATTTGCCACTGGACAACCAATTGCTGTGCTCTTCTCTGAGAAGGCCACCTCTCTCATTCCCACTTAATTTTCAACTGAAAATCAAATGATATTTTAATCTACAATCACCTCAACAACATTCCTGAGAATATGAAATAGCATGTTGTACACAGTTTCACTTCAAATATGTCCATCAGCAGATGTCAAAGGATACTGCTAGAACAAAGCACAGCAAACTCCATTACAAGATGCACAATAGCCCCAGGGCCAAAGACTCTGCTCATGCCCAGAGAATTGTTCTACACTGGACCCAAAGCTGGCGTGTTTAATTCAGAGGACATTTGAACCCCATGTGCGCCCTTCCTTATGTGCTAAAGTCCAGATGTTTCATGAGGCTGCATCTATAAGGTCCTACACATTCTCAGCTTACAACGGAGAAGCATAAGCTCATGTCCTCCATACTTAGATAAAAAGATCTTGGGGATAGTAAACATGATTTATCCAAGAAACGCATTGTAAAAATTACATTACACAGGCTTATGTGAAATATGCCAAGCCTCAGGGAGATAAATGCCTAGAATAACCCGCCATGAAACTTCTAGATAAATTCTATGACCCTGTTCATCTGGTGCAAACATAAATGTGTTTCCGATAAATACATTTTATTATGCTTTGCTTCATAAGACCACCCCATTATAAATTCAGGATGGTTAAAAGAAAAATTTAAGATCCTCTCTTCCTTTGGCAACCAGAACAAGATTTTTGAAACCAAAAACATATGTTTAAATTTAGCTCCACATGTGCCAGCTAGCTATTGACTGAACACTGACGTGTGTCTGAGCTCTAGGGATTTCAAATCTCTCTCTGCTCTCTGCTTCACTTCTCAGTTCCCTAGTGCACACTCTCTGGATCGCTGTCTCTGTCTCTTTCTCACTGTCTCTCTCTGTTTCATTGTCTCTCTGTCTTTGTCTCTCTGTCTCTGTCTCTGTCTGTCTCTGTCTCTGTCTCTCTCTGTCTCTCTGTCTCTGTCTCTCTCTCTCTCTCTCTCTCTCATACACACACACCCACACACATACACACACACACACACATGCATACACACATGCACATGCATATGCACACACACCACACCATTGCTTCTCAGGAATTCATATGTATCTACCTACTAATGGTAGTTACTGTTCAGCTGGCTCTTTCCTTAATGGTAGAATTCTATGAATTACTCTATGAAAGCACCTCATCTTGGGAGGCGCACATGAATGCTTCTTAGAAAACCTAAGCAATCTCTGAGCTTGTTCATTAGCGAATTATTTTGTTCTATTTCTCAATTATGTGCAAGACGTACTGAAAACAGTGCATTTCTTAATCCAATCTCTCCATGTGAGTGAAAACATTCCGCTGACAGAGTTGAAAACACCCAGGTATGGAGACCTGTCTGATCAAGAACCCCAGGGACATCATTCTGAAATCTGTCACTACATCTCTGATTTGTGCCCAGGTCACACTTTTCAGGCTTCTATCAGCCTCTGGTCAGTCAGAGTCAGGGCAGGAGTGCTAAGAGGTGATGCAGGACTCGTAGTCTGACTGCCCAGGTCACTTTCAAAAATTCGTGTGTGTGTGTGTGTGTGTGTGTGTGTGTGTGTGTGTGTGTGTATGTGTGTGTGTTCGAGTGGTAGTGGTATTGTGTGTGTCTGTGTGTGTGCATACATGTGTGTCTATATACATGTGTGTGGTATATATGTGTATGTGCATATGCATGTGTGTGTTGTGTATGTATTCTAGGTGTGCTTACGTGTGTTGGTGCATGAGTGTGTGTGTGTGTGTGTTGTATGTGCCTATATGTGTGTGTGGTGTTTGTATGCTATGGTGTATATGTGTGTTTATGGTGTTTATATACTGCAGTATTGGAATGGTGTGTGTGTGTGTGTGTGTGTGTGTGTGTGTGTGTGTGTGTGTGTGCATGTGTATACGATGGTGCATTCAGAGTTCAGAAGAAGACATCAGGCATCCTGCTTTATCACTCTCTTGCCTTAATTTCCTTGAGATTGGATATCTAGGTGAAACTAAAGCTAGACCAACAGCCAGCAAGGCCCTGCTGCGAGCCTCCTGTCTCCATTCTCCTATGACCCACTCCACACGCAGCCTTTTACATGGGTGCCGGGGACTTGAACTCAGGTCATCATGCTTGCATGTTTGAACAGCAAGTGCTGTTAGCCGCTGAACCTTTTCCCATCCCCAGGCCATTCCTTTTTAATCTTTAATTTGTCTTTGATACCCTATCAGTCAACTTTCACGTTTTTTCAATTCCCTCTCTATTTTTGCTCAAAAAAAACAAAAAAACAAAAAACATAGCACTCTAGTAAAGGAGAGCCACATTGCTGCCCAGAGAGCAAAACCTTCATACAGTGGAAGACTAACTCTAAATTGTTCCTCTGCTGAGAAAGTCTGCTAGTTTTCAACATAACATCACCACTCTTTGGTTTGGAGCATAGTTTGAGTCAAGTCCAAGACCTTTATAAATGACTTTCAAAATAAAAATCTAACTAATTCTCTTTTCCAAAAAGCTACAAGACTCCATTTAGTCCCAGAGCCATCAGCAAGCTATTCTAATAAAGCTGAATTTTGCTCTCCAGGACCATTCTTTCAAGTAGATCTTACCTATAAATTCTGTTGATTAGATGATATGTCCTGTGGCCTAAGCCTCAACCTCCATCTTCTACTTGATAACCAGACTTGGAAGTATGTTCGCTTACATTGTTGCTCTGTGAAAGTTCTTGCTGAAACAACAGGGGCTGGTCCTTGTGAACTTACAACACTCTGAAAAAAGTCTAGCTTTAGGGGGATTTTCTGAAGTTAACAGAAGTCTACCCCTATTCAGACCAAATTTAGAACCATTGAAAACACAGACAATGAAATTCAACAGAGACCAAAACGATTGCCTCTAAACAGTCCATAGACTTTATCTCCAGGCCATCCATGAGTTTTCCCATCTAATCGTTTGCAGCACAGATAGACCTGTAGGGTAGGGATGTGAGCCCCAGGATAGCAATGGAAAAACTGTAGCAGGTAACAGATGACAGACCAAAGAATAAACAGTATCTGAGACCAGGAGCAGCTGAAAAGTTCAGTTTCCAGCAAAGGACCAGTGTGGTGTCCACCTCTCAACTGAGGTAAGTTGTTCTTTCCCTGTGTTGGGGCACAGCGAGGAAGGAGCAGAAAAAGACATTCAAATTCTTCTGAAATGACAGCAGTCTGACTGTGTGGGTCGCACCAGAGAATCTAAGAAAGGAAAAAGAGCTTGCCATAAAACTCCAAGTCCAAGGCTACTTGTGTCGGGCAGTGGCATCAGCTCTGGCCGTCAAGGCCAAGAGCATCACCCGGCCACCGCAACCACATGGCTAGCAGAGCAGATGCTGAAAAGAAGGACAAGCAAGCTCTCTTCTCTCCTCCACCTCAGCACTCTTCACGTGTTTCAGAACAATTCATTCAAGATTCACATAAAGTTAGCTATGGGCTTTTCTAAATAGAGCTCTTACATCTTAAAAATAAACCCCAGGCTTTTAAAGCGCTGTAATTATCTTGTCTATTATCTCATCTGCTGCTTCATCTCTCATCCCCTCCCTTGATCTTCTGTCTGTAAGGGGTGTTGCCATTTTTTGCATAGCTTTTAAAGCAAATTTTGGATATTTTCAGGAATGGGGGAGGGGCGGGAGAATAGATATGTCACCATTTGTGTTACTTACTCATTTTTCTAGAAATTAACTCCTTAGGCCCAGGATGAGTTCTAAATAAATGGACATTTGGACTGACACTTTGATCGTATCTTTTTTTTTTTATCGCTGGGAACATGCTTAGAGATGAGCATGCTTACAGTTCCCTGTACTCCAGTTGAAATCATACTTCTAGGGCACACGTCTTAGGAATCCTGTGACTCATGATTTATATCATGAATGTGGAGCTCAGTGAGGCCTTCACAGTACACTCACTTCTCAGATCTGGAGAATGTGTAAGAAACAAGTCATGTTGGGCTAAATACTACATAAAGAAGTGTAAATTTATGCAGAGCATTTGGCTTTAAAGGTATCAAATATTCACGCAAACTTTAGAGATTACAAAATTTTAAAAATAGAAGAAAACATATAATATGGGAAAATCTTTTAAGCTATTATTTGGTAGAGCCATTGTTAGTTAGTATTCTAGTGTCTTTATAGTATTGGTGACACAGACCTTGTGCTTATAAATTTGGAGTCTTTTCATTTAACATTATGAATGGTGTTCATGTTAATTTATTCCTACAATTTTTATGTCTTACTTTGTGTACATGTGTTGTAATGTATATGTATGGTATGTGGAGTGGGTGGGGTGGGGTATGTGCTTGTGATGCAGGTACCCATGGAGACCCGAGCTGTGACATATAGTTATAGGCAGTTGTGATTAAAACCAAACTCCATCTTCTGCAAGAAGAGCACACACTGCACTTCTAACTACCGAGCCATCTCTCCAGCGTGACATCAAATGATTTTCAATGGCAGCATCAATAAGAATCTCTCTCAAGTATTTTATTTGAACACTTTTATAGATATAATACTTGTGACACCAACATTTTATTTGTAACAAATGGTGTTGTTATAAACATTGCCAAATAACATTTTCACTGTATCGTATTACTGGTTATTTCCATAGGAAAGACGTACTAAAATTAAGGAATTAATGTTTAGAGAGCAAAAGATCTCTTGATCTAAATCAGAGGCCAAGAAGTGATTTTTTTTTAAAAAAATTTCAAATGAACAGCTATAAACCTACTTTGGGAAATAGTTTTGTAGAAACAGGATCAGTTGAAAGGCAAATGAACAGTCAAGATGTTCTCTCATGAGTGCAGAGTCAGGGCAAGAGCTGGGAGGTTTTGAGTATTTCCTCTCAGCTGTGGTGAGACCTGATAGTTAGGACTTCTTCAGCTCAATGGATATCTTTATGCTAAAACAATTTGTCAGCATCATCTTGATTTATATTATAAAACTTACCATCTTACCAAGCACTTCAAAACTCTGTGTGTGCCCAGATGACTCTGTACACTCAACAAAGAGCACCATTTTTCCCAGCTGAAGGACCACTGCTGAGCTAGAGCTGTCACAATGAGAATATGTTCCGGGGAAGCAGGAAGAGAGGTGGCCCAGATCATGGGAACTTGAGAACTAAGTGTTCATAAGACGGAGCAGAGCATCTTGAGAATTGAGAGTGACAGCCTCACATGCCAAAACTTGAAAATGAAATGGAGGTATTGATTGCTTGGATGTAATCAAGATAGCTCCTACTGTCATCATTGTCACATGGGACTTTATAGGCTATTGAAGGATTACTCAAGGAGACCATCTACAGCATGTAGGTAATAGAGCAAATATGATACAAATGCAGAGGAAGCAAAAACATGATGGGATGAAGAATGATCAAAATTCTGAACTCAACTTAGTGATACTTTGTCCATTCTTTCAGCAAACATTTATCAAAATCTGGTAAATAGTGATACTTAAGTAGGCAGTGCAGATATAAGAATGAGCATCTCCTTCAATTTCACTCAGAAGGGGAAATAGAAAAGGCAGAGGCAGTGGTTGAAGAGAGGGAACAAGGTAGGAGAGTGAGTACAGAGAGGAATAGGGTGGAGACCAGACTTAGGGAGAGCAGGGGTTTGTGGACCAAAGGCCTGCAGAAAAAAGAGAAACTGTGCTGGGGGCACCTCTGTGACAAGCTAGAGGCCTAAATCAGAATAAGATATTCAGGCATAAAGATAGAACAGAGATTGAGGGAATGTCCAACTAATGCCTGTCCTAAGCCAAGACCCACCCCATGGAAGACAGCCAACCCCTGACACTATTAATGATATTCTGCTATGCTTGCAGACAAGAGCCTAGCAGAGTTGTCCTCTGAGAGGCTCCACCCAGCAGTGTTTTGAAACAGATGCTGAGACTCACAGCCAAACATTGGGTGAAGCAAAGAGAGTCTAGTGGAAAGGAGGAGAGGGAAGATTAAAGGATGTAGAGGTGACAAAAACTCCACAAGAAGACCAACAGAGCCAACCAGCCAGGGCCCAGAGGGGCTTGTGTGGAGTCTGAATCATCAACCAGGGACCACACATTGACTGGACCTAGGTCCTCTATGTAGATGCAGCCTATGGGCAGCTCAGACTTCATATGGGTCCACTAGTAAGGGGAGCGGAGACTGTCTCTGACATGGACTCTGTTGTCTGCTTTTCAACCACTTCCCCCTGATGGGACTGCCTTGCCAGGCCACAGTGGTCAGAGGATGAACTCGGGTCCTGATGTGACTTGAAGAGCTGGGGTACTCCTTTTCTGAGGAGTAGGAGAGGGGTGATAGGGAAGGGAGTGTCAGACTGGGAGGAAAGGAGGGATGGGACTCCAACTGGGATGTAAAGTGAGTAAATAAATCCATTAATTAAAATGGAGTGAGCATCTAGAAAGATGCTTGTACTATTTTTGAAGTCACAGCATGGAAGACAGAAGATAATACGCACACAGAGGGTATGGCGTTAAGGTATACGTGCTCGAGGATGGAGCGAGCTGTGTCAGTAGATGGAGAGGGATGGGACAACATTCTATCTGGAGATATTAGGGCTGAAGGACTGCAGGAGAGAGGAATGGGAGGGGCAAGAGGAAGGGAACACAGGAGAGCAGAGGAAGTGATTTAAAACCTGGCCACGTGCCAACACTTAGAGGTCATTATGAAACACTGCAAGCAGGTTGAAAAAGAACGGAGAAGTGGCCGGTGAAGTTGGCAACATGGAGGTCACTGGTTGGATGATTTATTGCCCATGTAATTTATAGTTCACTGCACAAGTTTTTTTTTTGAGAGTGAGAGGGAAGTTATTAATAATTTGCCAAGACAGTGTGCAAACTGGGACTGTCCTGGCAAACAAGAACATATGGTCACCCTCTGCCATTGTTGACCTTGATAAGACTGGTTTCACTGGAGGTGGAGTGATGGCAATCTGATTTGTATGGGCTGGGGGTAGAATAAAAGATGAAGAAAATAGGAGCCACATAGGCACATCTTTAAAAGAAATTTCACAGTAGAGAAAGGAGAGGGGAAAGCGGGGCACAGTTAGGGAGGGTATGAGACCACAGGAAAGATTGTTTTGAAATGGAGATTTTTTTAAGCATCAATGTACGTTAGGGTGAAAGATCGAGGGCTGGAATAGAGGCTCTGGGCAACAGAGTGAGAAGAACAGAGCTTGCAGAGGAGTTTGTGAGTGGGTTCTGTGATTACTAGAGTGACCATTGTCAGACATGACTATGACCAGTTGCTCCCTTCAGTGGGGACAGGCAGCGTGAGTAGAGATGGGTGGGCACAGCTGCTACATTTCATGAGGAGAAAAACGAAGTTTCTTCCTAGCCAGAGCAAAACAGGCTACTTTCCGTGGAAAGTCTTCTTTCCCTCCCAGGAGGAGTCACAGCTCACCACTTGGGGGCAATTTTCTTTACAGACATTAAGAAGATACGCGCGAGCTATTGCTTCTCCTGGGAAAATGTCCCAATGTGAAGCCTTTTATGCTTTAGCAGCCAATGTAAAAAATTCTCCCAGGTCCAATTTAGATCAAACAAAGAAGATGAATATTATAGTGGTCAGCAATTGCCTGCCACAGAGGCTTCGGTTGAAAGTGGACGCCAACAGCTGCAGCGTCTACTTCAGAATTAGAACTAAGAAATAAAGGACAGAAGCCACAGTACACAGAGATCTAGGTGAAATCCAGGGTCTTTGATGGCACCTGCAGAATGTGATTTCTAGTCCAAGCGTTAGCACCTGAGAACCCTGTGATCCTGGGGATCTTTGCTGGGCCTTCACTGATTTGTGTAGAAAGGAAACCACGAGAATAGATATCCTGGAGCAGGGCAAAGGCTGTGTGGACTCAGCAAGCCACACAAGTACACACACGCGCACATGCATACACACACTTATAGGAATTCTGGGGAAATGTAAGCTTCTTGTAGGTGCGGCAGAAAATAAAGCCATCTGGGTGAGCATTTCCAGTGATTCAGTGAAGAAAACCAGAGTTAAATGGCTCAGAAGCCAAATAGCATTCTTTCCAGAGTCGAACCCTCTTGAGTCAGCTCTACGGTAGGGATGACAACAAAGTCTATTTTCTCCTACTTTTCTGAGATAAACTTTAATTTCCCCAGTCATCCAGGAACAGTAACTTAAAGCGAATTTATTCACCAGGCAAATAAGACCTGAGCAGCCGGCTCCAGATGTGCCTTTGGTTACTGCAGACATTGGCTCAGCACACAGAATCACAGTGTGGTTCCTGTTGCCATCTTCCATGTAAGTCATGCCTGTGAGGGTGCTGCAGGAGGGCTAAGATGTGCACCAGGGGCTCCCTGCCACATGCGCCTCTTCTATGACCTACAGGGTCTTCCTGGGTAATCACTTACCTGTGAGCAAGATCTGGGCTCTCTTAAATGGGTTCTTTTCATCATTAAGAACAAGCTTTTTAAAAAATGGCATGGAAATACCAGTCTGTAGGTGCAGTGTTGCAAGATTGAAAATGGGCTGCTGTTACGAGTGGATGAACACCTGGACTATGCTTGATAACTACTGCATCCGAACTTGCTCCTTGTCAGCGGGGCAGTAACAAAAACACATGTAGACAAGACCAGTTTGTCTTGTATGGATAAAGCCAGTTACGGAGAAACCTCTACCGCATAACTGCTTCCCAGAAATATTATTGATTTTAAAATTGGACATGTTTATTACATTTTCCTCTATTGACATACCATAAACTTGGAAAGAACGCAGGATTCTATGTTCAGCTATCAGTTAGAATTTACACTTAGATGCTTGGACATTTCCTATGTCTCTTTCCATTCAAATTTACAATGCAAGATGGAGTGACAAAAAGCAGTATGGTGGGACTCAGAACGGACTGTGGAGATAACCGTTTCCGATGGTTCATAGGGTCTGTGGCCTCTCACTTTTGGAAGCCTCTTTACCATTTATTACATGTATTAAAATGTACTTATATTGAATTGAGTTGAATTACCCTTAACTTGTTAACCTCATGTCACAGTTTAAATACATGGAGCCATAGGCTTATTAATTTCAGTGATGTTATCTTCATTATATACTATTGAATCAATAAAGTATATATTTGTTCCAAACAGTTTGTTAGAGGTTGAATTAACACTCATGGTCTTTCATTTTGCTATTTCCTTTTCTTTTCTTTGTTTGTTTTACTTTTATTGAATGTCTATGATTTACACGTCATGCACCAAAATCCCTCTCCTCCCCCAAGTAAAATAAAACAAACAAACAAACATAAATCTTGTCACAGAAGCTGTAGTGTATCACATGGTATAGCCTTTTGTCCACATATGCTTACTTTCAAATGTTCATTGCTATGAGTCATGGGTCTGGTTGGAGGCCTACACAATCGTTACCAGATCTTCACTGGGACTGCTGTCAGATATCCTGTTGTTGCTGTGTGTCAAGGAGATTCTTAATCTTTGAATCTGCAGGTCTGGCCCCTTCATGTGTTCCAGCACGTCATACATGGGGTATATGTTGGGGTGAGGTCCACTCAGAGCCCTGGATCAGGGCCTGCTCCCTTTGTCCTCAGGGCCAGCTCTCCCACTCCCATGTCATAATGGCAGGGCCAGATCTCCTGCTCCCATGTCCTCAGGGCAGGGCCGGCTCACCTGCTCCTGTGTCCTATTTCCTTCTCTAGTCCTGGAATCATTCAGTTTTATTTCTTTCCTTGTTCTTTCATAGGCTCTTGAAAAACTCATGGCCTGGACCTTAGGCTTGAGCAACGTGTGAAATCACAGCTTTGTAAAACATCAGAAGGATTGCAGCAGGATACAAATATTTCTTTCTGCCATCCTAACTTAGAGTTACCAGATCCAGTGCAGCATTTATTTTTTAAAGATTGATTTGCTTTAATTTTTGTGCTTCTAAGTGTCTGCGTCTATTTACATACAGCAAGTGCCTGCCTGGTACCCATAGAGACCAGAAGGGTGAGTCAGATTCCCCAGAATTGGAGTTATAGAAGGTTCTGAGTCACCATGTGAGTGATGGTAACTGAACCCAGGTCCTCTACAAGAGCAGCAAGTGCTCTTGCCACAGATCCATCTCTCCAGCCCATATATTTTTTAAGTAATTTTTCATCCACAATCTGAGTTTTCTTCTCCAATCATGTTTTCACAGATGTCTAGCATGTCAGACACAAATTTTGCAGCTGATTTTTATTTTGCCTTTATTTTAACATATTTTATTTTGTCTGAGGGTCTTTCACCAGAGGACCACTCCTCCAGACCTGCTATGATGTTAGTCAGCCAAAATAAATAAATAAATAAATAAATAAATAAATAAATAAAGACAATTTAATTAACCAATGGAACAGTCAAATAAAATCACAATTATCTTATAGTAATTTCCTATGCATGTTTGTTGTTTGCATATAAATGCTTAGCTTTATCTAAACTGTCTCCTAACTTAACTTTCCATCAAAACCACTCTTCTAATGTAGAAGGATCCAGTGGGTCCTAGAAACCTACAAGTAGAACATTATGATAGGAAGATTTGGGCCAAGGGGTCCCGCTCAAACTAAGGCACTAGCCAAGGACAATACAGGCGATAAAATTTAAACCCCTACCCAGATCTAGCCAATGGACAGGACAGTCTCCACACTTGAGTGGAGAGTGGGATATGACTTTCTCATGTACTCTGGTGCCTCACATTTGACCATATCCCCTGGAGAGGGAGACCTGGTGGCACTCAGAGGAAGGACAGCAGGTCACAGAGAAGAGACTTGATACCCTATGAGCATATACAGGGGGAGGTAACCCCCCTCAGGAACAGTCATAGGGGAGGGGAATAAGGGGAAAATGGGAGGGAAGGGAGAATGGGAGGATACAAGGGATGGGATAACCATAGAGATGTAACAAGAATAATTTAATAAAATAAATTTTTAAAAATTAAATTAAAAAAAAAAACACTCTTCTGACCCTTCCTGCACTGAACTGAATACTTCCTCACCTTTGTCTGTCCTTCAATTTATTCATTCAATAAATAGAGTTTTAGACTCAGAGTCACTGAGGGAAGCAACAGTGAACAAGAGTAACCCTTGCCCTTGCATCACTGTAGCTCCGGTAAAGGCAAAGAACAGGATGCATGAGCTGGGAACACCACTGCTTTCTTGGAAAAGCTGAGTGTGGACCACAGTGAAGAGTGGCAAGGCAGAGTGGTCATCATGCCTGGAGGAAGTGGGAGGTGGAGCAGGGAAATTTGACTTCTGGTAAATGTCAGCCATTTTACCTGGTATACTTTTGGGCAAAGGCATTCTGGGCAGAAGAAGAAATGTGAGTAAAGGCATTAGTCAAGGAATAGCTTTTGAAAATGTTATTGAAACAGCAAATTTAGACTTGTTAAGTCAAAGATAGTAAATGACAATAAATAATTTAAATTCAAGTGGTATGCATCTTAATATGCTTACTTTTTTCCAGATATCTTAGTATTCTAAGAGATTATTGTTGTTGATTTTTTTTTAAAGCATGTGCTTTTGGCTCTCCATGGTGATACACAATAGTCAGTTTTAGGCAGGAGGATCTTTGAGGTCCAGGAGTCCAGGGACATCTAGTATCTAAGAGCACACACAACTCCCTGCTTGCCTCAGGCTCTGATAGGAATTAGCAGAGCTCCATCAGATTCCATTTTTATTTTCAATCATGATGCTTGTTCACTGCAGGTTTTGCTCATTAATTTTGATTTGTTGGTAAATTTTTTATTTAAATATTAGTTATTTTGATGTTTAAAATTTCCAACAGGTCCCTGCATTATATATCCAAGGTGAATCCTTGCCAAACCGCTCCCTTTTCTAACCCAGAAAATGACATATCTGGAAAAAAAATCGAAGCAAACTTAATGTCTATCATCATAGTAGATGTGAAAGCTAAGGGTTGCCTAAACCAAAGCAGCAAAGGGGATGGACAGGAGGCAGTGAGAGGGGCAGTCACAGTCAGAAATGGGAAGAGCATCATAGAAACCAGGTATACATGGGACACTCTCTGGCATGAATTCACTCTACGTGCACTATGGTTCACAAGAGTGACCCCCTTCTTCAGCGGGTCCTCTCTAGACCATTTCACACAGGGCCGATCCAACCTTCTAACTCGTCATTTGACATCTCTTTGCTGACAATGGCTATGTTGCACATTTCACTGTGTCTCTGGTTATGTGATAAGCACAGTAGGTGTTCAGAAAATACTTGTTGAAAGGACCAAAACCATCATTGATTTTCAACATTGCCCTAGAGAGTGCCCGCAATCATTAAGCCTACAGATGAAGAATTTGAATCTTCTTCCTTGGATATACTTAAGGTTAGGACACTCATTTATCCATCCAACATGGCATAAATGATGTCTTAGGGCCCTTTCTAGGGACATGATTAACCACTCTTTCTGAGAAGAGTTTTATATATGTTACTGCTAATGGCAAAAGAACTTCTCCTGGGGCCATTTTCCCTTTTATGTGATTACATTGATATTTTACAGTAAATGAAATTACTGCATCCCAGCTGGGAAGTCCTTTTGAATTTATGAAAAGCAGAGATTGCTATAAGGACTCTAAAGTTGAGGAAGGTCTCTTATCCAATCATCAATAGATAATTTTGGTTATTATAACCCTCCTTACAGAAGTTCCACTGTGGTTACCAAAGTCCAAAATTTGACATTAGTGTTGCCCTTGACAACTGCATCCAGACAGCTTCTGTGAGAAATACTCTGGTTATAGTAAAAAGATAATTACAATTGTAAAAAGAAAAAAGATCTTATATGTCTGGGTGTAATTTTATTAGATTTCCTTTTGTGGTGCTCTCTTGATCCATTCTACGAGAAATTACTATTATTATTCATTATTATTGTCATTACTATTATTTTAGACAAGGGGCTTGCAGTAAAGATCCTCAGTAGGGACTAGATCAATTCCTCACATTCTCTTTCTATTCCCCCTTTACCCTTCAAGAAGGAACACAATGCTGAAGGTGGAGAGTTTCCAACTGGATGGGTCATGTGCTAGTCACATCCAGGCTTCTCAAAGAAAACTGTTCATATGTTTAGGCTGCCAGTTCTCAGTCCTTTCTGATTCGGAGCTGACTATAATGTCAGTCTGAGCAGATTCGGTATATAGAAGAGGAGTGCTTCGTGCAGAGCTAAGATGGAATTGACTTTTGTGGGAGAAAGGAGGACTTGCGGACTCCAAGCAGGAGGGCTGGGATCATTACTGTGTATTTGATTGAATTGCTGCCTGCTTTTCAGGAAAGCTGGGACCCCTTGATTAGGAGGAACCGGGCAAAGCCTTCACCTATTGGCATGTGCAGGTTCCAGCACTTTCAGCAATGTCTTACTGGAGAGGCCATGCCGGACTCCCTAACTAGAGCTGGCTAGAGGGAAGGAAAATTACTGGCTTTGTTTCCAGCATCCTCCTTCCCTATCTGGGGTCCCCATACATGACAGTAAAGATGGTTTGAATGCAGCCACTAGAGCCATCATAAAAAGTGACTGACTTACAGTTGGGTAAGCTATTGCTCCATTGGAAATGAGACCCAAAGCCCCAGGGCTGGCTTTTGTGCCTGTGCGCATGCGTGCGTGCGTGCATGCATACGTGTGTGTGCGTGCATGCATGCATGTGTGTGGTAGGGTGTCTAACGTTTTGCTTCCCAGAGATGATTTCGGTTGACTGACTCACTGTGCTCCAAGCCAGGAAGAAGGACTGAGCTCAGGGACCTAGAGCTAAGAGAGGAGGTTGCTTGGGGTTCAATTAAAGCACTGGCCTGTCCTTCCCTCAAACTTGCAATTTATCAGAATCAAAGAGAGAAAATTTGAAATAACATTAAAGGAAATATATATTTCCAGTGTGTATTCCTCCCTTCCAAACAGCCCTGAAAACTCCTATGGCTAATGTGATGTAAACGTTAATAGTCAACTTGACAAAATGTACTGTCCCCTGGAAGAAGGACCACTGGACATGCAAGTGAAGAACTGTCCTTAGTACGTTAATTGATATAGAACACCCACCTTATGGGTGAGGCCTAAGCTATATAGAACTGGAAAGGGCAAGCTGAGCACTATGTGAACTTTATGGCTCTCTTGTTCTGACCATCGATATAAAAATGGCCTGCTGCTGGGAGTTTCCCAGGTGGTATCCTGTAATTTGGAGCTGTGAGCTAAAATACGCCCTTTCTCTCCTAGGTTGCTTTTGCTGTAGTATCTTATCACAGCAACAGGAAAAGAAACTGAGACAGCCACCAGCCCCTAAAATAGTTCCTGATCCCTTAACACAAATGCACCAAGTTGACAGAGAGAGCTCCGTACTCCTGGAAAGGCATCCTCACCAGATGTTTTAAGAGAGAGAGAGAATAAGTATGAGAGCAGAGGGGGGGCGGGCCTCGTGGATCCTTCCAGAAAGAGTGACCAGGTCCTGTCCTGCTGACCAAGCAAAGGAGCAATTCCACAGCAAGAAAGGGAGTTGGTGTTTCTGCCACATGAAACTGCTTAATCTCCACCATCAAAGGGTTACTGCTCCCCTTCCATTCCAACAGGAGCATATTATAGCAGTTCTGTTTCTTCTGCCCACACTAAGGGAAGATGGTTTGCCCTTTGGTCCTTAGGCCAGCTGATCCATAGCAAACCAAACGGGTCCCCTTCCTATCTGTATCTGATTAAAGACTGTATGCCAGCAGAATGCATGCCATATGAAGTCAGATGGGAGAAGACTATGGGTAGGCAGGGTTAATGGGAAGCAGGGATTGGGGAGAGAAGAAGGTAAGGGTAAGATCAAACAAAACTAAGTGTATATGTACAAAGAAGCCATAAAGAAGCCTGCAACTGTACATGCTAGTTCAAAAATAACATTTAAAAAGTAAAAATAAAATACTGAGGATCTGAGGTCATTTTCTTGTGCTTCCGTTGTGTTTGAGTTCCCAGGGTTGAATTCTTTGGAATAGAAGGGTTCTGGAGATGCCATTTTATTTTGCTTTTTGTTGTTTGTGTTTTTTACACTGGCCTCTAGTCATCTTGCTGTGTCTGACAATGGAGGAGGGGTAGTTTCTGGTGTCCTTTACTGGCCATTGAGAGCAGTTCGTTGGTGAATGCCTATAGGTTGAGAACTCTCACCTGTGAGGATCAGGGAACCCTTCCCTGGATCAGGCAGGTGAACTGCTTTCAGCTCCAGGAGACTTTGCTCTATACCTTGGCCTCAAAACTGGGTCAGCAGAGGCCAGTGCTGGTGCTCTGCAGCCCAAGGATCAATTTGAGGTAGTGCAGGTACAGCTGGTTATCCTGCCTTTAGCTGGGATTTGAAAACCCTGCCCTTGGGCACTGGGTCTTTGTGGGCCTTGTCTCAGTCCGCCCTAGAGTGCCAGAACCCCCACTGGGTTGTGGTGGTTGACTAGGATTCTGCCTGATCTTTCCAGATCCATCCAGGCCATGGCGCCTAGGTTCAGTCCCACCTGAGAGAGCAGAGACCTCTGGTTTGTGGTTTGTGGCGGCTGGCTAGGTTTCTGCCTCGGGCTGGTTCAGTCCCATGGAGACCAGGAACCCCAGCTTGGTTGTGGCTGCAGGTTAGGCTTCCATACATCTCCTTAGGCCAGTTCTGTCCTGACCAAGTGTACAGAAACAATCTGCTGGGGTGGCTGGCTAGGTTTCTGCCTAATCAGTTCAGGCTGTGCCGCCTTAGATCAGTCAACCCGAGACTGCGGCTGCGTAGCTGCAGCTGGAGAAAGTGTCCACATCTGCCTGGGCCCCTATGTGGGCCCTGGGTCCCTCTGTGGACTGGCGGGATGATCTGAGTTCAGATCTATCCTAGATCAGCACTCTCAGCATCCCCTGGGCCAGCCCACACTGATGCTGTTTCTCTGTAGCCCACAGATCAGTCAGAGAGATAGAGAGAAAGAGTGTAGGTATGGCATGGCATGATAGGGCATGTTGGACTTTGGATTGTGTGCCCATGTGGTTGCTGGCCCTGGGCCTTTCTGTGGACTGGCGGTCTGAAGTCAGATCCATCTATTTTCCTGAGTTCTCCCCAGGCCAGCAGATCCAGACTCTGGTGCTTCACTGCCCAGAGTTCAGTCCCAGATGCCCTGTCTGTGACATAGCTCATAGGCGGGTATGGGTCCAGACTCTGGGGTCTGGGCACCCATCCTCAGTGAGCCAGTTGGATGGCTGGAGGCCAGACCCACCTGTGCTCTGCACTGTGTGGACCTCTCTCTCTTAGGGCTCTCCAGGTCTTGTGGTCTGTAACTCCCAGCCTGCCGATCAGATACCATGCATCTTTGGCACCGCCATCTTGGATCTCCTGACTGCTGCTTGATAAGCTCCTATGTTCATGAGAAAGATGAAAGTGACATGACAAAGCTGCATGTCACAATTTTACTGGCTCATCGGTGAGATGAGTAACTTTTCAGCTCATCATTTTCAAACAGGGGCTTGTTTCTTTCGGCTGCCATCTTAGGAGGGAGGGCATGAGTCATGGAATACTTTCAAGTCTAATTTGCCTTAGCAACACCTTTATCGTCGTCACCATCATCATTGTAGCTGTCCCATCCTCTAGTCCAAAGTGTGGACAATCAACACGCCAAGCTTCAAGCTCTGGTTCTGAGGGTTAGCTGATTCGTGTGGTGTAACTCCTCCCTCCCTGGCTGATTTAAGTTGATCACGTGCTGTTGCTGAGGGCAGACCCGGGATACAGAGTGCCACCTCTCTCTCATATGTGCAGACAACACATTCAAAGCTTAGGGATATATGAGTGTAAGGTAGTAAAGTAATTAGGAAGTGATAGAGCCTAAGTATACATTATGCATTTCTTATGATTTATTAATTGTACATCTGCGTAATTTAATTCTTGTCTAATTTTAGCCACCAATGTGCAAAATCCTTGAAAGGTAAACTTATGGCTTTTCTGAGTGACTATACACTACTTTCCATAGTACAGTAAATAAGGGCATATTTTAGAGTAAATGTAGTGAGGGAATACGTTATAGTCCACAATGCTTTTCTGCCTAATACCCATCCTTCCAAGCTAACAAAATCTAGCTTTACTAGGTACATGAAATGCCAAATTAATAAATGATATTTTCCATCCTTTATTTATATAGGGGTAGCCTACAAGAGGGTATTGAGCAAGACAAATTAATAACATTTAATGGGACTTCCATAAAATTCTCCCTAAAAGTAGTAGCGGGAAACAGATGTGTACCTTTTTTAATTTGCCCACCCATTTGTATCTGTCAGTTTAGACTACAGTAGGCTGCAGGGACAATTTAATCCCAACATCTCAAGTCTAAACAGAAGCATATTCCTTACTTTGTGTGCATGGCAGGTGGCACTGGTTGCTCTCATCCATGCGTCACTGAGGGACACAGTATGACAAGTCCATCCTTCAGCTGTAATATCTGGAATGCAAGGGTTCACTTGATGTCAAGGCTCTTCTTTCTCTTATACTTCAGCCCAGAACAGAGAGAGGCACTTCATTCCCACACAGCCCGTTGGTTCAAATTATTCAACTATCTCTGTTAATTGAAGGGTAAACTAGGACCCTACCTTTATTATGAAGGAAAAACAAACATCTGATTTGTGTAAGAGCATTATTTTTAGATCTTGGTTATAATCAAATGCAATTCCTAAGGGACAAATGGGCACTAAATTTTGTAAATTTTAAAGTCAATAGCATACAGATTGTGTCATAGTTGAATTCTGATATACAAAGGCAGTAAGTGGAGCTAACTTGAAGGATGTGGAATAAACCCACCCTGTATTGTAGCCTATAGCACAGCTCTTGTGTACAGTTGGCCCTTTGTATCCATGGGACCCACTTTGTGGATTCAATTCGATTGAAAATACGCTTTTGAAAACTTGTATCTGTATTGAATGTGTGTAGACTTCTCTAAACAATGCAGTTTAAGGTGATTTTTGAATGTTTGTATTGTATTGTCTATTATGAATAATATAGAGATGATTTTAAAACTTATACATGGGCATGCCAAGGCTTTATAGGGGCCTTGAGCATCATAATTTAGGCATTGTTGGAGTTCCTGGAATTGTTCTTATGGATACTCAGAGACCACTGAGATCTTAAAGAAGAGGGAGGCACAGCTGGGCCTGCTGCCACACCTCTAATGCCCACACCTCTAATGCCCACACCTCTATTGCCCACACCTCTAATGCCCACACCTCTAATGCCCACACTTGGGAGGACAAGGCAAGAGGGCTCCTCTTCAGTTCAAAGCCAGCCTGGACCTACACAGTGAGACTCTGTCTTAAAAACGACCAATGGGAAAAAATAAATTAAGTTATGAGTGTTACTGTTTTTACACAAAAATTAATTTTAAACACTAAAAGGGTTTTCTCTTCTGCCTTCCCAAGTATAAAGCATTTATCCTAATCCGCCCTGTGTATCTATTTGTGACGGAAAGTTAGAAATGAAAGCAAATGAACACTCAGCTCTTGACAGTCAGAATCCAGTTGCTCAACAACTCAGGGTTGTTGAGTGACACCCTACGGGCGTTCCACGGGTCAGCCTGGTAAAACAAGCTGCAGAGGTAAAGAACAGGACCGCGACAGCGAAGGGCTGAGTGGGACCTGAGCACTCGGAAGCTGAGCCAAGAAGCGGAGACATGGCCAGCACAGGAATGACCACGGAGTTAAGAGACTGGAGCTAGTGAACCCCCTGAGATGAAAGTAGGGAAAAGATTGTAGGAACAGGCCTAGAGGAATACCCTAGGGTCCTGAGTTTTCTGGCCAGGCACTACTGAGGGTGCCTCCCCCTTCCTCAGCATCCTCCTCCATAAAGATGGCTCTCCCTGCCCTTAATCACAAAGATGCTATCTGGAATGGAAGAGTAGCCTCTGAGGCCAGACAGATTTCATCCAGTGACTAAACTTTGCTTCCATGGAGTATTCAAATCGTAGAGATATATTAAACAGAGACCAGATTACATAGCTAATCCATGTTCCTCCTATCTGGCTGGCTGTAGTATATTGTGGGTTCCAGGAGAGCGTAGCTTATAGCAGAGACAAAGAACTCACGTTCTGGGCAGTGATATTACATTCTGTGGTCTCACTATGGAATACTTCTGTCAGCTCCTCTTCCTCTCCCCTTTGTCATTTGCTTGGGTTTTATTTAAATTAGCATGCCAAGTGAAAGACTTATTACAGCATTTTCACATATACTTTGTCTTTTACAATCCTCTCCCACCTCCCGCATTGCTCTGCGTATACTCGTGCAGGTCCGCCTCTTCCCCTGAGTAGCACTCTTCTGCTTTCTTACGGCATATTTGCGTCCCTGTCTCCCTTTATTAAGACCTCTAGCTTCCCTGTCATAGCCAATTCCTTCTCTAGTTTCATGACCTATATGCACCCATACCTATATATAAAATATGTATATTAAAATTGAGGAGTGCATAGAAGAGAAAACATTGGTATTTATCTTCTGAGTCTGGACTACATCCCTTAATATAATTTCTAGCTTCACCAATTTTCCTGCAAATGTCACGATTTCGGTTTTCTTTACAGCTGAATAAAATTTTATTGTGTGTATATACTATATTTTCTTCATGCATTCCTTTCCTGATAGACATCTAGGGCTATGCTGCAATGAGGACATGGACGAACAACTATCCCTGTGGTTGTTGATTTAGGATGCTGTGGATATCCATCCCAGAGTGGTATAGCTGGATCAGATGGTGCTATTTTTAGTGTTTTGGGTTTTCTCTTTAGATGCTTTTATTTTTATTTTTATGTATCTGTGTGTAACTGAGTGTGTATGCACACATGTGTTCAGGTCCCCTGGAGGCCAGAATAGGACATTAGATCCCAAAGAGTTGCAAGCAGTGTGAACCTCCTAAAATGAGTGTTGGTAACCACACTCTGGTCCTGCATAACAGCAGCAAGCCTTAAACTCTGACCTGTCTCTCTAGCCCCCTGTTTTTAATTTTTGTGAGCGAACCTTTGTTGTGTGCAATTGTTTAATTGTCATATTCTTTTTGGACTCACTGAAAACTGACTCTCGGGGCAGTGTTGTCCCCTCAGATCAGTTACCTCTCGGCACACAGCATGTTTATTTCAAAGTGCCCTCCAAGACCCTGTGTCCAGGAATGGGCTGCTCACCCCACCAACCCTGCCAGAAGCCTGGCAAAACAGCACAGCAGTAAAATAGGGTGTCCTTGAAATACTTAGAAAGCGAATCATCTCTAACCCAAGTTAGTCCTGCTTATCCCTGGTATAAAAATGTCCGAGGTGATGACGGAACCGGAAGTTCAGGCGTAGAAATCTTATCCGTGGGGGTGATGGTCACCTGGGAACTCCCACTGACTATCTCAATGTCCCTAGTCAATTTTGCTGAATGCTGTAAACTCAGGTTTGATGCTGCTGCTTTTGCTTGCTCTCTCAATCCTGATTCGGTGATGTTTCCCTGGTATCTGCCTCTATTCTACCTCTGCTCCTCACAACTTATGCTTTTGCTTCTGCTTGCTATGTATGTAATAAGCTCATTCATTTGAAACAGAAGGTAGATCTACCGTAGTCCACTCTCCCGACTGTAGAGGGCATCCCCATACTGGTTTCCACAGTGGCTGTACCATTTTACTCTCCCACACGGTGAATAAGTGTTCAAGCTTCCCTTGAGATGATGGGTTTGCACAGTAGGTGGCCGGTGCTGCCCAGAGTGCAAATCTGTCCTCAGGGAGGGGTGGCTCCCTAGTAAAGATGTTCACTGTACCTCCGATGCCAGCCTTTCATTGCTGTGACTAATTATCACTGAACTGTCTACGATATACCAGTGAACAGCCACAATATTGTTTCCAAGTAATGAATAGGGGAGGGACCTTTCCTATCTCCAACACATATGCAGACAGAGAAAGAAAGAGAAGTAGGGAGGAGCAAGGGAGGGGAGATGTATGTGTGGGATTTGTCAGCAAGTTTACAGGACCTGGTGCAAAATTAAAATGCAGCATTTCTTGTTTAAACATTGTTAAGACTTTTAATACAGCAATAGCAAAATATTATACTAAGAGTAAAGAGGTCCTTATAAGTGCAGCATCTGGTAAAAGCTGTTCATCTACCTGTTATTTTTGTCTGTGTGTCTGTCTGTATGTCTATGTGTCTGTCTGTGTGTCTGTGTGTCTGTCTGTGTGTCTGTGTGTCTGTCTGTCTGTCTGTCTCTCTCTCTCTCTCTCGTGTGTGTGTGTGTGTGTGTGTGTGTGTGTGTGTGTGTGTGTGTGTG
>OU015757.1:47631960-47658005 GCA_907169655.1 Acomys percivali
ATCATCACCATCATCAGCATCACCACCATCATCACCATCACCATCACAGTTGTCATCCTCCTCATCCCCTCCCCCAGGCTCTGACACTTTCTGATGATGTGTGGTATGGTATACATGACCTGGAAGTTTAGACTCTGAAGTCACATTCCTGGAGGTTATCCTGTAGCACTGTCTCTAATAAATTGGATTGTAGAAGCTACTTAAGCTCTCAGATTCCCTATTCCTCATTTGTAGAATGAAGAGAAACTGGGTTGATGTCAATAAGCCCTTTAGAACAGTTCCTGGAGTTTAGGAAGCACTGTGTGTGTGTGATGTTTTCCATCACTTCATCTGATTGGTCAGCACATCTGTCTGTACCCCAACCTTGCCTAAGCCATGAGCACTTCAAGGTTATTATCCTGCCTGCTTTGCCCTCTGGGAGGTTCAGCTTCCTTTATGTTCTCCTCTCAGCCAGCTGATGGAAAGGAAAGGTTAAACATAAACTGGAACAGGGCTACTCAATTTGAATGCCCATGCAAATCCTGTGATGTTCTTGTGTAAATGCAGGTCTGCACTTAGCTGGTCCAGGGCCTAGTGATCTGCCGATGCTGTTCTGTGGGCCACATTGGGGAAAGGAGTAGGCTTAGCTCATCAAAGTCCAGGCTCTGATCTGTTTGAGGGCTTTTGGACTTTATGAAGACTCATCCAATTTCATCCAATATATTTAAGATACAGATTCTTTATTGGACTGATATAAACATTAAATTAAGAATAAATAAACACAAAATGTTCAGCAAAGTATTCCACATTTAACAACTGACTTCCAATGATGGGTAGCTATTAAGTTGTTAAGAGCAGGTTGCTAGACATTAATTCCCAAGGGTAATTTCATTGTAAAGAAAGCTACCTGGAGGAAATTCACTGCTATAATTCCCAATTGAATTATCAAATAAAGAATTCTCAGGTGTTACTGCAACCAACTTACTAATTGCCAAAGGAAAAAATATACAAATCAAGCATTGTAATTTCCAAACAAACAAAACCCCCATTAAGATCCAGCATCACAGAACCCACAGCCCAAGGACAAATCTTTGGAGCCAAAACTTAATATGGAGAGTTACTTCCTGCCTAAAATATTGGAACACTTAAATCAGCAGTTCTCAAGCTTTGGGTCTCAACACCTTTGGGGGTCACCTATCAAATATCCTGCCTATCAGATGCTTACATCAACCGTAGCAAAATTACTTATGAAGTAGCAACAAAATAATGTTATGCTTGGGGGTCACCACAACATGAGGAACTGCATTAAAGGGCTACAGCATTAGGAACCACTGAATCAAAGGTCATTCTGGGAACACAATATGTGGGTCAGGGTATGTTGATGGAAAACCCATCTGGGGCTGGGAAAGAGCCAAATAAAAGGACCAGAAAGTACAGAACTGGCATTCTCATAGGTCAGAAACACTGACTATTCCTACAGCTAGATAGACAACCAAGCAGTGCATATTGCATTTGGGCAGACTTCCCCAAAGGTTTACCTCTATAGTATAGGGCAACATATACCTAAACCAAATATTTCTCTAGTAACAACAACAATAACAACAACAACAACAAAAGACCTAGGAGGACGAAATGAATTCCAAAGTAATTTGACTACACCACAGACAAGAACATTCAACACTCAGTGAAGTAGAAACGATGAAGTCTGGCATAGAATCAGATCACGAAGCATGAAAAAGAAAGCAGGAAAATACAATATGTAATAAAGAGAAAAATCAACCAATAAAATCCAATTCAGAAATGACATTAATATTTGAATTAATGGAGAAAACTCATTATATGCACCTAGGTGTTAAAATTTCTTATCATAGATGCAAAAGATATAAAAAAAGATTCACATTAAACCTTTAGAGATATAAGCAGTAAGTGTCTCAAATGAAAAAAAAAATGTGCTGGATAGGATTAATTGCAAGTCAGATATTGGAAAAGAAACAATTAACAAAGCTACACCCCGATGAGTAAAAACCATCCGCACTAAAAACAGAGAGAAAAACAAATTTAGAGAATGAACAAAGTAGCACTAAGATATGAGATATCTTCAAGTAGCCAAAAGGATGTTCAGTTGGGATTGAGTTCTACACACTGGGATGAGGAAACAGAAACAGTAAAAACATGGGACATTACATGATATGTCCTTTTTTTTTTTTTTTTTTTAATTACTTTAAAGAACAACAGAAAGGGCTGGGAAGATGGCTCCATTGTTAAAGGACTTTGCTACTCAACCATGAGGACCTGAGTTCAAATCTCCAGCATCCATGTAAAAAAAAAAAAAACTCAGGAACAGCCACATCCATCTGCAATCCCAGCTACTGAGGAGGTAAACGCACAAGGATTACTGGGGCTTGCTGGGCAGCTGGTCTAGGCAAATAGTGAACTCCACACTCAATTAAAAAAAAAAGTCTCAAATGTAAAGGTGAGAATTCTTTGTTTAGCTCCTTTACCTTATTTTAAATTGGATTATGTAGTTTGTTTAATTTTCTTGAGTTCTTTTTATATATTTTGGATATTAGCGCTCAGTCAGATGTAGGGTTGGTGAAGATTTTTTCCCAGTCTATAGGCTGTCATTTTGTTCTGTTGACAGTGTCCTTTGCCTTACAGAAGCTTTTCAGTTTCATAAGGTACCATTTATTAATTGCTGATATCAGGGCCTGAACTGTAGGTGTTCTGCTCAGGAAGTTGTCTCCTGTGCCAATGAGTTCAAGACTCTTTCCCAGTTTTCTTCTAACAGATTTAGTGTGTCTGGTTTTATGTTAAAGTCTTAGATATATGTGGACTTGACCTTGCTCAGGGTGATAAATATGGATCTACTTGCATTTTTCTACATGTAGACATCCAGTTAGATCAGCACCATTTATTGAAGATGCTATCTTTTTCCTATTGTGTGATTTTGGCTTCTTTGTCCAAAATCAAGTGTCTATAAGTGTGTAGGTTTATTTCTGGGTCTTTGATTCCATCCCGTTGATGGACCAGTTTATTTCTAAGCTAGTACCATGGAATTTTTATTACTGTTATTCTATAACACAGTTTGATATCAAGGATGGGGATGCCTCTAGAAGATATTTTATGGTACTGGATTCGCTTAGCTATTCAGGGTTTTTTCTTTTCCCATATGAAGTTGAGAATTGTATTTTCAAGGTCTGTAAAGAATTGTGTTGGGGGGCTGGAGAGATGGCTCAGTGGTTAAGAGCACCACCTGCTCTTCCAAAGGTCTTGAGTTTAATTCCCAGCAACCACATGGTGGCTCATAACCATCTGTAATGTGATATGGCGCTCTCTTCTGGCTTGCAGGAGTACATGCAAGCAGAGTACTGTATACATAATAAATAAATAAATCTTTTTTTAAAAAGGAATTGTGTTGGTATTTTGATGGGAATTGCACTGAATCTGTAGATTGCTTTTGGTAAGATTGTCATTTTTACTATGTTAAACCTACCTACCCATGCGTATGGGAGATCTTTCCATCTTCTGATATCTTCTTCAATTTCTTTCTTCAGAGACTTAAGATTTTCTTTAGACAAGTCTTTCACTTTCATGGTTAGAGTTACACCAAGATACTTTATGGTTTTTGTGGCTATTTATAGGATGCTGTTTCTCTACTATATTTCTCAGCCCATTTTTCTTTTGTATGCAGGAGGGCTACTTTTTATTTATTTATTTAGAGTTAGTTTGAATCCATCCACCTTGCTGAAGGTGTTTATCAGCCCAAAGAGTTTCCTGGTAGACTTTTTGGAGGCACTTATGTATACTATCGTGCCATCTGCAAATAGTGAGATTTTGACTTCTTCTTTTCCATCATCCTGAGTGAAGTAACCTAGACCCAGAAGGACACACATGGTATATGCTCACTTATAAGTGTATATTAGCCAGGTAATACAGGATAACCATATTATAATCCACAAACCTAAAGAAGTTAAGTAACAAGGGGGACCTTAGGGAGTATGCTTCATTCTCATTCAGAAGAGCAAATAGAATAGACGCTGGAAGCTGTTGAAGAGAGGACGCAGGACAGAAGCCTACCATAGATGTCCTCTGAAAGACTCCTCCGAGCAGAGGTTCGAAGCAGGGGTTTGAAGCAGAAGCTTAGTCTCATAGAAAACTTTGGGCAGAGGGCAGGAAGCCTTATGGAAGATGGTAGGATAGGAGGACCCAGAGGAGGCAGGACCTTCACAGGAAGACCAATAGCACCAACAAATCTGGGCCCAGGGGAGTCTGCAGAGACTGATGCACCAAACAAGGCCCAGGTATTGAGATGACCTAGACTCCCTCATCAGATGTAGGTAATAGACAACCCAGTCTCCATAGGGATGCCCCGATATGGATTCTGCTGACTGCTCTTTGACCACTTCCCCCTGGAGGGTACCTTACCAGGTACAGAGGAAGTGGATACAGGCAGTCCTGATGAGACTTGGTAGGGCTGGGTTAAGTTGATAAGGGAGAAGGGCTTCCCATCTCTAAGGACTAGGGGAGGGGCATAGGGAGAAGAGGGAGGGAGAGTGAGATAGGGAGGAGATGAGGGAGGGGCTATGATTCGGATGTAAAGTGAACGCATTGTTTTATTTTATTATAATTAGTTCACATTACATCCCAATTGTAATCCCCTTGCTCTTATCTTCCTGTTCCCACTCTCTCTCCCTCTTCCATCCTATTCCCCTCTTTTAGACCTCTAAGAGGTGAGGTCCTCCTCCCCCACCATCTGACCACAGCCTATCAGGTCTCATCTGGATAGACTGCATCCCCTTCCTCTGTGTTCCCACAGGGCCTCTCAGCCAAGGGGTAGTGATATGGAAACAACTTAGATGTCCCTCAACTGAAGAATGGATAAAGAAACTGTGGTACATTTACACAATGGAATACTATTCAGCTATTAAAAAGGAGGAAATCTTGAAATTTGCAGGCATCTTTTCTTCTCAGCAGTGTACCAATGGTTCTAATCAATGCAAGAGGCATCTGGTGGGCAAGAAAGAAGTAAAACTCTCTTTATCCACAGAGGATATGACAATCTACATAGAAAACACTGGGATCTATCTATATCATGCCATCTCGTCCCAATGGTTAATATAATTGCAAAAGATGGGTCAGAACAAATGTAAAAATCAGAAGACAGAATGAAATTAGTCTGCATGACTCAAGGTAATACTGACCTCCTGAAGTGGGTTTGAAGTTAGTCCATCCTTCTCCTTCTTGAGTGTGTGTGTAACACTGAGTTCAATATTGAACTCATTTAGTCATGGAGTTCTCTCCATAGGAAGGTCTTTAACTATAAATTCATCTTTTATAAATTATTTAGGGCAATCCCTGTTATCTATTCTTTTCATGAGAATATATATATATTTCTTCCTGGAACCACTACGTGACCTTTTTAGGATAGCTGAAAAACATAAGAAAATGTACTGTACTTCTATGTTTCAGCCTTAAATGATCATAAGTAAAAATTAATAATAATTTCATTTATAATAGTTTCAACATACAAAATAATAAGAGATAATTGAAAATATATGCAAGATATGTACATGTAAAATATAAAACATTATTATTAGATATGAAAGTTTAAATTATTTGTTGGTTAAGAGTTCCTCTTGTTATGACATTACCTCCTATTACATGTTGTAAAGGTTTATGGCAATTGGTATCAAAATCTCAACAGAATTCTTTCCCTTCAGTACAAGATTCATATAGAAATAAAAAGGATTGAGATCACTCAACAGTTCTGAAAGAAAGCTAAGTTGGGAGGACAGATAATACCAGCTGATTTTTCCATGACTTATACAACTGTACATTCTCTAGGCTTCATTCCTGAGTTGTGTCACTTAAAAAAAAAACCTTCAAATTTAGTTTTACCTAATACTTTTGCTCCTAACAAAAAGACATCTAGCATTGAAAAAGTGTTATTTATTTTAACGTGTCTTTTATTTATTAAGTCTTCAATAATTTCACACATTATGCTTTGACCATATTCATCCTCCCTCTCTCATCTCCTCCCAGATTCACCCCCATTCCACCCCACCCAACTATGTATCATTATTTTCATTTTGTTTGGGTTTTCAACACATCCATTGAGTCCAGTCAATATTGCCATACAACGCTCACGATGTGTGGTCTTCCACTGAAGTGTGCTAGAACAGTCAAGGGTCACACCCTTAAAGGAAACTGAATCTCTCCCTCCTATCAGCTCTCTTTTGGTGGCCGAAAGCTCCCCAGCTGTGGGTGGAACTTCACTCGTGACCATCCGCCAGCTTTTTCTCTCCATCATGGGATTCTGTCGGGCTTGATCTCCTTCAGGTTACAACAGTTCAATACAAGCAACTGTTCTGTTGTTTCTGGAAAACACTATCTCCTTTTAGCCAGTCGTTGTGTCTTCTTACAGCCTTTCTGACCCACTTTTGCAATCATACTAAGCATTGGGATGCGGGGCTGATATAGCAGCCCCATTCAGGACTGGGCACTCTGCAGTCATTTGTTTCCCATACCGTGACTAGCTGTGGATATGTGTATGAGTCACCCTCTGCTGCCAAAAGAAGCGTCTTTCGTGAGGTCTGAAGAGTGAATGATTCTATCGCTGTGAGGAGAAGTTGTTAGGAATCAGTTTGATACTTTATTCCATTAACAGAGAAAGAGTAGCAGGTTCCACTCTAGAATCTATGATCTGTCTAATCACATATTCTCAGTCAGTCCCACTAACTGCAGGTATGGGTTCCATCTTGTGGTGCATACCTTAAAACCAATCAGAAGGTGGTTAGTTACCTGCGTGGCATTCTTGCCACGATTGCATCAGTGGGCATGTCTTGACAGGCCAGTTTATGCAGCTTTCACAGCTGCCTAAGGTTTAATTAATACTTTTATCCTCTGGTAACATACGTAACACCTTCCAGAACCACGTAAACTAGCCAGCAGAAATGAAGCATCCAGGTAAATAGCAGCTTAATTTCTTCCATGCTTTATGATTCAAGTATGTGATGCCTTAAGCAATAGAGTCTAGAAGGGAACGAGAGCAGTGGCATTAGCCTGTAACATTTTGAGTTCTATGGAGCCTTACTGACCAGCAACTGCAATTACAGGGAACTTATTCCTGGCAATGAGCATTTTATTTGTTCGCCTGGGGTATTTAGTTGGGCCATTAACGTCCCGTCCTATACACTCTTCTACAGCTTGTCTGTGTTCACACTTAAGAAGCATCTGCAGCAGTACTTTCTCACCTGATTCTTCCGTGAGGTCTTCCACGTTTGTTATCCCTCTCCACACTCTCTTTTCTACCCTTCCCTCCCATCGCCCCACACCATCTAACACTCTCTGCCCCGTTAGTTCCCTTTCCCTTTCTCATATCATTGTACTCTATCTTTCTTCCCTTGAAATCTCCCCCCATGGCCCATTACCCAGAATCCTTCTGCCACTCCACCCATCCTCACACCCCACTGTTGCGTGATATCTAATATTTTAAAAATGCCCATCACTAAAGGGGCCTTGGAGCACTAAGACTAAGCTGGGTTCTGAGGTTAAAATCTTAGTAACTCAGTTAGGGCAAGACTGTCAAAATGAATTGTAAAATATGTATTGAGTTGGCATAAAATATGGCTAGTCTTTTGGTCTTAGTCTTTCTTTTTGGATTTAGGTTCTTACTGCCTATTTTACTCCTATTCCATCAGCCTTAAAATATATCTATATCTATATCTATATCTATATCTATATCTATATATCCTATTATCTTGTTCCATGAAATCTTCATAAAGAAACACAAGGTAATTCATTCCATAATAATTCACACTATAGCTTACTTACATTTTAGATAGGGGTTACTTCAGTTTTTAAAAATCTCTTTTATTTTTGACACCGAGAATTAGAGCACTAAACACATTTTTTAAGACTTCTCTGAGGTCTAGTGACTTTGCCTTGATCCTGGAGCAGCTTCAGCATTAGCTCTACTTCTAGCTCACCTGTTACCGTCTATGTGCTGCTCGGACAACAAAGTCGTCCATCAAAGATGGTGGTCAAATCATGTGCTTCTCTCCATTTTGAATGCCCTTGACTTCTAATTCCTCAGAGACGGACACAACTTCTGACCTCATGTCCGTCCTACCCTTCCCTCTATTTAATTCTTAGACCCACTTAACCTGTAACTCCATTCCTGAGACTTGCTAGGCACGTTGTTGCTGTAGGGCCTTTGCACCTGCCATTCAATCTGTTTCTCACCCCATACATCAGAAACAGAGCTGACTCCATAGCTCTCTGAGGCTTGGCTCCAGTTGGAGTTACACAGTTACCTCAGTGAGATCCAACTTAACTACCATTTTCAAATTGCAACCCATCTCCCACTCATCTTACTTTATTGTAGTTTATTATTGTTCTATAAAGGCAGTGATTTTTTAAATGTATTTTCTTAGAGAAGAGTGTCTAGCATACAGTGGAGACTGATAAACATTTGTTGAATCAGTGACTAATTACATATTCCTCTAGCCAGACATGGATGAGAATAACTAAATGATCTTGCCCAGTCTATATGCAAACAGCCCAACATGACCTTTCCTAAAGATTAAAGAACTAGCGTTCTCATTTTAGTCAGGCTATAGTGAGTCTAGGTGATCACCTCTGGTCATAATCCAGAAACTGGGGAGGCCAAGCTCTTAGCATTTTCACATTCTCCTTGAATTGTTTTCACATGTTATTATTATGGCTGTATTGCTTGTTCTGAGAGAGGCCCATCTGTCTCCTCTCTGTTCCCTACTCCATCTGTCTTCTCATTGCATGCTCCCTCTCTCTCTCTCTCTCCCACTTTCTCTCACTGACCTTATGATTTGAATAAGTGCAAAATGTCTTTGGCACTATCCAGAGTGAATTAAAAGCTGAAGGCTCTCTCTGTTGATACAACAAAGGGAAGCCAAGTAAATCAATTAGAGGAATAGTGTGGAAAAAAGTGTGAGATGGGAAGTTTGTTTGCTTGTTTATTCGTGTGTGTGTGTATGTGTGTGTGTGTGTGTGTGTGTGTGTGTGTGCCTAAACTTCACTTCATCTAAAAAAGGATCTTTAGCTGAGCCGAGGATAGAATTTGTTCTTCTTATTTTAGTCTAAAGGAGAGAATCAATATTTTAAAACATCTACAATTTGTTATTGGCGTTTGCATATTCATTAATATATGTATTTGGTACATATAGAATATAAGTAAAAGCTATATTTTTAAGTGAAAGACTTTTTACAGTGTTGAAAATACCTCAAATAAGCAAAAAAGAAGAAAAAAACATAAAATAATCGACCATGTTTTTAAATCAGTCATATTTTAGTATATCTTGTTCTATACATTTTATCTAGCATTTACATATTTATATATAATTTAATAACATAATATTTTGCTAATCTGCTTAGACATGATGCACAGTCATACACATCACTTATAACTATTTTAGGATCCATTCTTAAAAATCAAGGACATTCTCCTAATTAATCACAATAGCATTGTGACACCTTGTCTTACTTACTTTTCTGCTGCCGTGATGAAACATAATGACTAAGACAACTTATAAAAATTTTCATCTCAGTTTCGGGGTTAGAGCTCACAATGGCAGAACAAAGGCACTGTGGCAGCAACATCTGAAACTCACATCTGATCCACAAGCAGGAGCCGGAGAGCACACTGGGAAGGGCGTGAGTCTTTTGAAACTTCAAAGCCCACCTCCAGGGACACATCTCCACCAAAGAGGCCACACCTCCTAATCCTTCCTATGCACTTCCACCAACTGGGGACCAAGTATTCAAATGTGAGTCTCTGGGAGCATTCTCATTCAAACTACCATACACCTAAAAAATAACTGCCTAATATTAATTCCTACTTATATCTCTCTAATGGATCCCCAAACTTAGACTGTATAATCATCAATTGTATGCCTTATAGCTCTATCAGTTTTTCCTTTTTTTTTCCCCTATAATATTAACTCTGTCAAGAATTCAGGCCAATTGGACTCTGCAGATAGACAACAAAGAAAGCCTGTCTCAAGCAAAGTGGAAGGCAAGAGCCAACACTTAAGGTTGCCCTCTGGCTTCCACACACATATTGTGCCACCCATCCATCCATACACAATCACATAGATAACACACACACACACACACATGAAATGTGTAAGTGTGTAATCTCTGGCATCAATCTAGATCTACACAGAGCCAATAGCATGGACTCCCATCTTTTCTCTTGTAGAATTCTCCTTTGAGTCTCAGATTCGTGTTCAGGTTTGACAGTACTCCAAATCTGAAGCTTAACGCTACTTTCTTTAGAATCCCAATTGACTTTCCATGGAACATAAAGGAGATGGGTAATATTTTTTGTTCCCTTGCCCTACACACACACACACACACACACACACACACACACACACACACACAATGGGTAGGACTTTTCTATGACTGCAATACAAATGAACTTACCTTAAAACCGCTCATATATCTAATTCTACCCAAAGCTGCTTTATGTAACATTTTATTTAATATATAAGAAAATACTTTTTGAATTAATAAAAGGTATTAAAAAGAGATGAGAAATAAAGAATGGAAAAATAAAGAAGACTCTTGCATGGATGAACATGGATATAAGCCACAAATGAAGGGATAAATCAGAAGGATTTAGTGATACTTCAGCTTTCAAGGTCAACCTACATAGAAGTTTTTCTCTTAATATTATGGTCAACCCACATGTCCTTGGACTCAGTTTTTATTTCTTTAAAATGGGAACGTAACCTGCATCTGTGATTCCTAAGAAAAATTTGTGAGATTTTTGTGAATGACAAAAAAACTGTATAATCGTAAAATATGACATGTTATGAATTAAAAATAATTGTTGTGGAGTGAAAGCTGTGAGGCACAGTTCAAAGATAGCTTTTCATGTAATAACAAAAACAAGAGATAAAAATAAGGCTGGTTTCTACTGAAGAAACATTACTTTGAAGTGAGTCTATGACCAAGTTAGTAGTACTCAGAAGGCCATTATGGTACAGTTACAGGGCTGATTTTTGACTATTTAATTTTATTTCTATGAGTATGTATGTTTGGGGTCCATGTGAGTGCAATGCTCTTGGGGGCCAGAAGAGGGCATCAGATATCCTGAAACTGGAGCTACAGATGTTTGATAGATATTGCTTGGATGCTGAGAATTAAACCCAGGTCACTTGGAAAAACAGACAGTGCTCTTAATTGCTGAGCCTTCTCTCCAGTCCCCAATTTTGCCAACTTAAAGCACCTAGGCTTTGCTGAGATGAAGTTATAACCAATTATGTTGTCACAGATTATAAATATGCATGTTGTTTTGTCCTGTGTTTTATTTTTCTCATACACAACAGACAAGTCTTAGCACAACTAGCCATGGAGGAAAGCTTCTCGAAAGTCTGTAGCATATTTGACATGAAGCTAGCATTTTTATGGTGAAGATGGATTGTTTATTATACTCTTAAGCATAATTCTATTAATCTGAGGACTTTGTAGACTTACCTGCTGTTCAAGTTATCTCCTCTCATTTACAGACAATCTGTACCCAGATGGTCCTGTGAAAATCTAACTCATTTAAATTACTTGTAAGTTTATTACCTGGATGCCAATAACTCACGAACTTATATGCTGTCACATACATGGTGAATAGTCCCATCAAACGGCAAACCCAGAACGCACCCGTCACGTGCTTTTAGGACCTCTACTCTTTGGTTTTATTATTTGAATAGCATTATGCTTCCTTGATATGGCAAAATGAAGGCATCTGGTTTCTCTTGGACACCAGCTGGTGATCAAATTGTTTCCCTTTTACTTTTAATACGTCACTTGAACAAGCTATCCATTCTGTCTATGCTTATGATCTCTGTGTAGGTTTGGTGGTCGCTAGCTTTTATTTAGACTGTTGATAAGCATTTTTTCTTGTGATTTTTCATCTTTATAAGAATGTCTTCTTTCAGAAAATACCTGGCTATTACAGCAAGAATTCAGAATACTTCCTACATACCAACCATATATGTAGTAAGCCGCTTCCATATACAATCTTGTATCTTTACAAATGAAGATATTATTTTACTTTCTGTCCCCACAGTTCAACAGCTCTTCCTTGTCTCCATCATGCAATCTAAAACTATTTTAGTACCTTCAACATAGATCTTTAAGACAAGTCTCCTACCACCTATGTGTTTTCTCCAAGTTCAACAAAATAGGACTGTTGTCATTTTCCTAATGCATCACTTTTTTTTTAGTTACTGTTTTTATCAAATTTTACTTCTGCATGCACTTTAAACTCCAACTTAGGTACTATCTTTCCCACCATCAACTTTTACTGTTTAATGGGGAAAAACAAATACTGAGTGAATAAATACATTTTCAACAAAGAGTTTGCTTCTATGCTCCCAGAGCACTGCAGATCTCCAGTACCAGCCCAGAAGCTGTCTTAGAGCCAGGGTAGGCTTAACATGCCTATTTTTTCTTCAACATTATAATTTCCTTAAGGATAAAGGCTGTCTTCATTTCTGTAGCTCAGTGCACTGCCTCTTTGACACAATGCTTAAAATACATCCGCATATGCATTCCTTCATTTAAAAGAGTTGACAAAGACCTTCATGTTCCCGGAACTGGGGATGGATGACAAATACCACAAGCGCTGTAACTGGCTGCTTATAGATTAGATGGCTGTAGAAACCAGTTTACAGAAGATTGAAATTCAATATGAAATTTGTGGGGAAATAGTGATTAATCACGGTCAGGGGCGGGATGGGGTGGGGGTGGGGGGTGGGGTCGGCATATGAGTGGGTCCTCAGGAGGGAGGAGGAGCTTCTTAGGAGAGGAAGATAATCCAGAAAGCAGAAAGGGCAGGCCAAGGACCATGGCAATGTGGCAGTGTGGTGAGTTTAGGAAAAGGTCAATAATTCTGAGTTATGAGGGCTGGAGAGATGGCACAGTGGGTAACACTCTTCCTGTATAAGCCTGAGTTTGGATCACCAGAACAACATAAAAGCTGAAAGTGCTAGGGCACACATTTGTTATCCCAGCACACCTATGCACGGGTATACAGGAAATGGGGGGTGGGGGGGAATACTAGAATCTCCTAAAGCTCCTTCCTAGCCAGCTTGCCTGTCATAGGCATGAGAAACAGCAAAGTTGGTCTCAAGGAAGGTGGAAGGCAATTGTCAACACTTGAGCTTGTCCTCTGATCTCTACACATGTGTAAGCATCCACAGACACATGGCCATACCCCCACAATACACACACAGATACACATACACACAGACACACACACACACATTATACACATATACACATGCACACATTATACACACAGATACACATATACAAACACCACACACATCCACACACGCACACAGCACACAGACAGATACACACAAACACACATCCACACACACACAAATTAATTAACTGAATAAATCATTCTGAACCTCTAGAACTCACAAGTTTAGTGGAAGGAGAAATGGCAGATCACAGCTAGATTAAAAGACCTTAATTGCCATGTCAAGTGGCACCACTGGGAAACTTTTAAAGTAACATACACTGGTTATTTATTGAATTAAATAGCATGTTTCTAGAGAGCTGACTAGCACATCCTTCACACTTTTGTGGCTCTTGAGTTTCAGGCCCCATTACAGATCAATTCCTTGTACCCAGCTGCATCCGTGGTTAAACACAACTTCTGCAAACCAGGATTTGTTGGGCTCCCTGCTACTCACAGAACAGTGCCCATCATTACCAACTCTTGCCATGCAGTGACACTGTCCCAGGCCTGGAAGGCACAGGGACACACATGCAGTTAGAAGAGGCTCCTTCCAACCCCCTCGGTTCTGATATAGTCCTCCAAGGAAGGGTAAACCACTGGCAATGACGTCAATCCCATCTGTCATTCACACTCCCAAGACTTTGTTTTTTCATTTTTCAACTTGGGTAGTGCCTTTTGTTTAAATTAGGTAAACTATTAATTTTCCTTAGCACAGTAGATAAAGAATGAATATTTCAAGCGGGGATGTTCCTATCAGTATTTTTTAAATTAATTATTTGAACCTGAACCTGGTCTTTTAAGACGCAAATCTAGGACCAGGCACTTGAGGTATAATTATCGCCCTCGACCCCACCATACCCATAGTCAGTAAATGTCCAAGCCCTTCAAAGACTTGTTTAGACAGAGGAGAGGACTAAGGATCCTGGGTCTGGAGTTGCCAGGTTTCAGCCAGTTAGGCATCGTGCGGCTGCTGAGTCCTGCTTGGACCTGGGGGTGGATGTCTTTCCCTGGGAAGGCGCTCCTGGTTGGGCATTGTAATGAGCTCTTCAGTTAGCTCTGGGCCACAGTCATTCACTACCATGTAGCAGGTCTAAGGACCATGAGGTCACACTCACAGAGAACTAAAGATGCAGCTGTCCTAAGCCTCTCCTTGATCTGCTCAACGTAATCTGTCCAGCTAGAAAGGAGAGAAGTTCAACATTGCCGGTTTCTACAGCTTTTTCCCACTACCTCCAATCAGGCTGTAGGGTTGTCAAAGGAAGGCAACCCGTGAGTTGACTATAAGAATTCATACAGGTTTAGCTAATCTTTGAAAGGGGGGATTTGTTGAGTCTATGGTGGTGGATAGTGTCTCGTAACTCTTGGTGGCTTTATAGCAAGTGACTGAGTTTGAATGCATTTTGGAAATGGCTTCCAATCCTTTGTGCAAAACTACTTTTCTGCTCCGGTGAGCAGCTGGCATTATGCTGGGAGAGACTTTATAATGCTAGATTTTCCTCAGTCAAGATACATACTTTACATACATGTGAGGGAAGAGTGGGCTTCAAGCACGACATACAGATGTTATAACACAATGCTTCTGGAAATACTTGAAAATGGCACTATAGAAAGCCTTAGCGATTTGTCCTTCAGCCACACAGCAGACAATAGAAATGTTCAGGCAACAGTGATATCATGACAAACCTTTGAAAGGCAGTGTTCTATATAGCTCATCACTAAGATACAACGAGGTAGTAAACACAGATAGATTCTGCAACTAAAATCAAAACTGATTTGCTAATTCGAAAAACCAAGGTTAATGGTTACACAGATTGATTTCAAACTGGGTTGTTTCTCTAATTCTTATTGGTGTTCCATTATTTCCCCTCCTCCCTCATTTGGTACCCAACAGTTTACCTTAGATACTATGGCCTCTACAAAGATGCGCAGATTCAGTGTGCTTGAGGAAGGCAGTGACAGAAACCTGGACTGGATGGGAGCAGGTTCATGTCAGCTATTCTGTATTAGAACTGTGGCCTAATGCTAGGCTTTTGGTGCTCTGGGAACTGAACTAGGCATCTTCTAAGATCCCACCTTTGAAATCCTGAACCTCTGTCGGGTTGTCTGAAGTCTCAGGCTGCTAGCTTCCTGGATCTCACAGGTGACGACTACTTTCTGCAGCTGTGCTGATAATCACACAAGATGGGCGTCCCTTCCATTCCAGCACAGTAATCCCCACGGGGAGACCATAATGCCTATTCTACTCTTGAGATAGATTTTTTTTAAGTTAAATTAGTTTTATTGGAGAACAAAGCATTCTTTGGTTTGTGGTAATTAAAAAGGAGGAAAAGGAGACAGAAAAAAAAAAAAAGTCCAACGGCCAAAAACTGAGGACATCAGCCCGAGAAATAGTTTTAAAGGCTCATCCAGGCTGGTGTGGAGGCACACACCTTTAAACACAGCATTTGGGTGGCAAAGGCCAGCTTAGTCTACAGAGTGAGTCCCAGGATAGCCAGGGCTACAGCAAGAATACTGTCCTAAATTTTTTTTTTTAAGTCCAGGATTCAAAACCATAAACTTAAAGGCCACCAGGTAGGTGCCATTCTGGGTGATGACAAATAGGCACTTGGCATTGCCATCTTTATAATTAGATGCCTGGAGTATACAGTAAAAATGCGTACATTTTTCTTCCAACCTTCTTTTAGTTAACAAACTTCCTTCATCTCCTGCAAGCTGACAGAAGAAGACTGGGTTTTGGCTCACAAGAACCCCATGCTGGTCACACATAGCTGTTTACAAAAACCCAGTCAAAGAGCTGTTTCAGCTGGCGCTTGGGAGTAAAAGGCAAGGGGCTACCTCTAAAGCCTGATTTTCATTTGGGTTGTAGGACAAGGACAGCTGGCTCTCCATAACTTCCAGAGACCGATACAAACACACGTGCAATGTGAGAGCGACTTGGAAATCTGGGAATTCAGGGAAACCACTGAATTCTCTCCCATTCTATAAATAGCACTACCCAGGCTGAGACGTCACTGCACAGATAGGCAGCAGTGCACACGCACGCGTGTACACACACACACACACACACACACACACACACACACACACACACACACACAAATCTCCACTAACAGAGATCACCAAAGGGAGGTTTGTTAGAGGATACAGAGGCCTAAAATCTGTAAGGAATGTCTGCAGTACAAATGAAGCAGGCACACCCAGAAAACACCCTCTGGTTTGCAGAAGCCGGCAGGGGCTACTGCACTGAAACCCATGGCTCCGGCTGCATCGCAATGCAGTGCTACGTTTATTCACCAGGGGTCATCAAAGGTCTGGGTTTTCCTTTGTCTACTTGTTGACTCACATGTACTCTGCACACTTAAGAACTCCGGAATGCCTCCCAATTGCTCACGGGGAACATACGGTATAGTATTCCTCTCTACTAGCACTCTAGCTCGCCCCACCCCTATTACAGAGCATCAGATTATTGTTTTCTATAGACTTTTACCCACACATTACAGGCAACACATCCATTAGATACATCGAGGGAAATGCCTTTACTAACCAAACTAGCTTGCTCAACATGGAGGCAATGTGGCATTTAATTAGATTTTTTTGTTTTTATTTATTTATTTATTTATTTATTTTAGTTAAAGAAAAGCATTTTTTCAAAGGTATGAAGTGAAAGGTTAGTCCCACTGTTGTTTCCACATTGCAAGACTCCATCTTGTGAGATTTTCCTTAGCACCTCAGCATCTGGGATCTGAGGTCTGAGCAGTCCCATGGGAGAGAACAGGGCAGTGCCATTTGCTGGTATCAGCTCCACGAAAGAAGCAAAGAATGAAAAACACTTTGACGTGACAATTTATGGAACTGGCCCGAAGGGCAAAGTCTCACAGGTCTTGGTGATCTGGGTCGTGTCTGGTACAAACACTGTCCTTTGACATGCTTAACCTCGGCTTTCCTTAAACTGCCCTTGAATGAGCCTGTTGTGGGCAGTTTGGTTTTTCTTATCCACTTCGCTGTATAGACCAAATTGCATCCTTGCAAAGCTCAACGGTAAACCATGTTTCAACAATGAGGACGGGATTCCTCTTACAGATGCTTCCCAGGGCTGCACAGCTCCCCTCTAAGGACCCAGACCCTCCCTCCTTCCTGAAGGATGCAGGACAACCACATTTTGGAGATGGAGGTGTTCAATCTGGGTTCCTTTTAGACTCCATTTAAAATGCAATGTTGCACCACCCAAATCACCTGGTTTTAGAATGTGACAGTTGACAGTGGCTTCAAAATCTAACTCAGTCCTTTGGTGTCATGCTTTGTAAGCACTTTAAGTCATCGCAGACAAAATTGCTCTGTTCACTTTATCCTCTTCCGCCTCAACTCTTTCAAAGGAAATGAAAAGAACCCTCACAATACAAAATCTGTGAGGCAATGTTGCATTTAAAGGTGAGCAAGGTACAGAAGGAAAAGCAAGTCAACTAGGTCTGGCCATCCAGCTGATGCACTCAGCTCCCAGGCCTCTGCCGAAAGCCAGGTACCAAGATGCGCACTCCCGTTTGGTCAGAGATGCTGTAAAACGCGATAGAACACCTGAGAATGTGGGTGTGCCCACAGGAAAAGTTTTTCTAAAGTTTGTCGTTTGGAGAGAGATTGTGAAGCTAATACAAGATGAGGTTGGGGGGTAGATGTTGGTGAAATTCCAGAAGCTTTGGAAATCTCTACTCTGCCCTGGGATAGAGCAAACATTCAAGGGAATGGAGTCCCAGGCCAACACGTAAGTCTTAAGCCCAGCCCCTTAACCCTCATGATGTGATGTGAATTTAACAATCCCAGAAAAAGAGAGCAGAGAGACACAAGGACAAGGTTGGTTCCTTTTTGTTTTCTCCGGGTATAAATTATTTCTCAAAAGCTGAATGAAGTAGGACTTAGCCACTGACCTTAGTCTGTTGAGTGTGAAATCATATAGCCCAATGCCAGCTCCTGTGACAGCACTACCTGTGTAAGCCTCCTCCAGCTAAATAGCAAGGACAGTTATTTCAAAGTGACATTTACACTGTCGATGGGGATCAGAATGGCTGAAGGGTAAGATAGTGATCAAGAGAGGATTAAATCGCAGAACCAAAAGGAGGCAGGTATCCGCGAAAGAGATAAGAGTGCCGGGAGCTGTCCAGAGCTGTTCCTATCTAAACAGCTGGGCAACACTTCACATTGCTGGTGGCTTTACCAGCTGGTGTGTGTGCATGTGTGTGTGTGTGTGTGTGTGTGCCTGTGTGTGTGTGTGTGTGAGAGAGAGAGAGAGACAGAGACAGAGACAGAGAGACAGAGAGACAGAGAGACAGAGAGAGAGACAGAGAGAGAAAAGAAGCTGCTGACTTGATCCAGTATTATTTAGTTGCGTCTTCATTGCCCATTCTTGCCGTTCTCAGGTTCATCAGTTTTGGGTCTACTCTCTACATACCCAGAAAATGGTCCATCCGTTCATAAGGATTGTATTGAGTCCATCAGGTGACAGACACTGTGGGGAATGGGATTAATTTTTTTAAACCCATAGGCCTTATCTCATTTTAGGCTAGGGGATTAAACACTTCATAATATATTTCAAAATTCAGGCCTGCTTATAGAACTGTCTATTTCCTGTAGTTCTCCCAGGATGGGGACAGGGGAGCTCAGGTTACTATTTGAATGCTTTAATGAGGTCTTTAAGAGAAAAGATGAGGAAACTGGTTGAGTTTCTGCCTTGTGAGAAGAGGAGAAGGCCGCAGCAGGCAAAGACTACAGCTACTAACGTCTAAAAGCACATCAGAGAAGACTGTGCCTTTGTTTTCTAGTAACATTAAAACAATGTGATCCATTTAAAAAAAAAGCCCGAGAGTCTTGATTGTATCAGCACGCTGGAGGTACAGCTTAGCGACAGAGCACTTGCCAGCCATGAGCAAGGCTCTGGGTTCAAGTCCTAGCACAGAAGTTGGTGGGGAGCCATTATAACATGGCAGCCAGGAGTCATGTGGACTAGGAATTACATGAAAAGAAGAGGAAGGGGAAAATCCATTAACAGGAGAGCCTGACTAAGGGCAAGCCCCATGAAGGCAGCATGTTAGCTTCTGAGTAGCCACAGGGACTGCTAAGAACAAGTTCAGCTGGGGGAAGTTCCACAGACGATTTCAACAGGAAGATCTAATCCAGGAAGTCCCTCCCATCACCTCTTCTCAATATCCTCTCACTAAGTGTGTGAACACAGGCTGGAGGACCATCTGATAGAATACTATATGCAGGATTCCTGTAACTCAATGCAACATAGTCAGATGTTGCATTGAACAATTCCAAAATCTGCACAACTAAGCCTGGTGGAACCAAGATAACAAGAGTAGGTGGAGGCACTTATAAAAGTACATTAAACTCGGAACTAAATCAGGCAGGAGGCTACTGAACATGACTGTCCTGTTTTGTGGAACTTTACTGAACATCAAAATGAGACCATTTTCTCCTCCATCACCAACCACACTGCTAACTCAGGTCTTTTATTCTTCCTGTCCAAAATCGGTGAGTAATACTGAGCTTGAAAAATCACTACTAGGCGTGTCAGCGAATTTTGCAGGACGTGTTAAATGCGATTAAGCTGGGCTGACAAGATGACTTAGCAGGTAAAGGCGCCTGCTGCCAAGCCTGGTGAGCTGAGTTCTGTCCCTGAGATAGAAATATTGGAAGGACAGAACTCCCTCCTGAAGTTGTCCTTTGACTGTCAGCGAAGTGCCATGACATGTCCACACACACACACACACACACACACACACACACACACACACACACAAAGAAAAAAAACCTCAATGTAATTAAACACAATTATTTTCCAAAATTCTGAAATAACAAGCTTTCTTGGGATATTCATTATTTAGTTTTCTGATACATAACAATTTCTCGAAGCAAGCATTGGGAGCTAGTGTATGAGTGCCATGGTGAGGTTGAGGATCCTGAAGTCTTAATATTCTTTTCCACCATCTTCTGTGTGTGTCTTTTGCCTCATGGCCCAAGATAGCTGTTGGAATTCCCGCCTTCATCCCAGATAGCAGGATGGAGGAAGGAGAGAAAAAGTCATGCTTCACCCTTTAAACAGATTCATTGAAATTCTTACAGAACAGCTTTCCCTATCTTACCAGCTGTTTCCTGATAGATTCAAATTCTAGATAATGAATAAACTCACTAGGACAGCGCAGGGCAGGCCGGCTGTAGCATGCTATTGTCTTGATTTCTGATTCCTATGAAGTGTGGGTGCATAGAGAGCAGAGACCCAAGCTTTGAGTAAATGGTGTTGAATAGAGTGTAAATGGCATTTTACCTTGAGAAATGATACGAATATTTTGAAAAGTACCCATTTTGATTTGTGTGTGTGTGTGTGTGTGTGTGTGTGTGTGTGTGTGTGTGTGTGAGACAGAGTTTCTCTATGTAGCCTTGGCTGTCCTGGACTTGCTTGGTAGACTAGGCTAGTCTTGAATTCACAGCAATCTGCTTGCCTCTGTCTCATGAGTGCTGGGATTAAAGGTGTATGCCCCAGGCCCAGCTCATTTTGATTGTTACAGTTTAATAAGTGTAGATTATAGTATTGGCTATTTGCTACTGTTTTCAAAAAGGAATTAAGTACTGATCATTTACTACGATGCCATTCTATCGTGAAACAATATGCTCTTTCTACTGGTCCTTTGCTCCAGGATCACAGGGCCCTTTGAAAAATGGTATTTTTACCAAGGCTCACTATTAGATCTTTAACATTCACATTTTTTCCATTAACAAGTCTTTCTCACACCAAAGCTGCAAATGTTTTACTTGTTTATTAAGTTTAAGTTAATTTAACATTTTTCATATTTTCTTATTTTTACTTATTCTTTGATAAGTAAATATGCATTTTCATCATATTCACCTCCAATTCCTTTCCTAAACTCCTCCCAGATTCACCCCCATTGTCCTACCCGCCCCTAACTTCAACTTCCTATCTTTTTTAATCCAATAACTATTGAGTCCAATGTGTGCTGCTCACCATATACCTCTGTGATTGGGGCACTGGGTCAAGGTTGACCTACCAGGAGCCATACTCTTAAAGAAAATCAACCCCCCACCCCTTCCCCAGAACTTATCCACTTCTCTATAACTCCTCGATTACGGACACAGGCTCATAAGCCCCTTCCCACTCCGGGCTAAATCTTGACTGGCTTAACTGGCAACACTAACATCTGTGAGCCGATGAGTGCTCAGGTGCTGCCACATGCAAGAGACACAGCTTCGCTTCAGTCTTCCCTGAGCCCTGGCCACTACAGTCTTACTCTGTAACTCTCTGTGTAGACCAGGCTGGCCTCCACTTCTATCAGTTCTCCTGCCTATTTCCTGAGTGCTGTGCCTGACACTTCAAATAGCACAGTTTTCCTCTTTTGCCATGCCCTTCTTTGTTAAGGACTTGGAGTACTATCAGGCAAAATTCCCAACATTATTTAACTTTGCGAAATCTTAGCTCATTTTTAAGATTTTTAACCTCAATTCTCAATTGGCTTTTACTCCTAAATGTTCAGGACTCACTGTCTGAAATACACTCAAATTCACAAATATGATGGATGTGTAGAAATGGGTACTGCTCCTTCACAGAGAGGAATGTCTAAAATGAATAAGCAGAAAGTTCATTGTTCCATATTTTTCTGTTTTAAAAGCTTTTGTTTCTGTGGACAATTTGATAAGTATAAGATTTTAAAGTCTTCAGTAAAGAGGACTTTGCATTTTTATGTTATACTGGGATAGTTAGGAAACTAAAAAAATGATATATGTATATAGTATATAAATATATAAGATGAGTACTTACCTTGCATACATAAGTATGTAAAATTAGCTATTATTCAAGATATATATATATATGTATATGTATATCCACATAGACCTGGAGCATTTACCATACACTAAGTACTATTCTAGAAGCATTTTGTATTCTATTTCACATAATACAAACCTATAAAGTTTTAATTCCTAGTTATAAATCATAAAACCTGGAAAATATAAGTAATTTACAAGTACAGATTATTACATGGTTCTTATGTAATTCAGGACTATTTGACTCCAAGACCTTTGCTATTTGCCCTAAAAACATGCTATTCTTCAAGGGTTTTTAATCAGTGTGTTTTTAATGGATTATCACCACTAATGCAACAGAAAGAAAGGAGAGAATGTTTCCTTCTGGTCAGTTTAACACACATCAGGTTTGACACCTCCTTGAAGGCAGAGGCTTTGCTGCCAAGCCTGATGGCATGAGTTCAATCCCCAGGATCTGCATGACAGAAAGTGCAAACTGCCTTTTGTAAGTTGTCCTCTGACCACCACACACAGCTGTGGTATGCACGTGCATATACACATACACACAAAGATAGACTAGTAGATACGTAAAATGTAATTTTAAAATGTAAGAAATTAATTATCTGGGGTCTTTTGAAAGACAGACTCTCCATCTTGATGATATTGACCAAGTCTCTACGTAGGCAAATAGAACCTTACCTTTCACATCCCTTCAGATGATTCTGAAGAGCAGAAAGGTTTGCAAACCTCGTCTGACTTAGTCCATAAAGGAACTAATTTTCTCAATAAACAGGAAGTACAAAGGCAGGATGTGTCGGGATACAGCAGGAGAGGCCACATTCCATTTTTCCTCTCTATGATCTCCTGATTTCTGTCCATTTGAACAAGTTGCCTTTTCCTAAGGCTGACTTGCCTCACGGCCGTAACAGTAAGGGATAGCAAAGAACCCATCTGTTCTTTTCCAAAAAATCCTCCCAAAAGTTTCCATGCAAGTGTCATATTAAAAATGCTGTTACCTCACGAGATGTTCAGGCAATCACTGGAACAGAGAGGGAACCACAGGACTGCCTGATATATTCTAAAAAGACATCTGTTGTCTAATTAGGCCAAAGATGAAGGTAGTTGAATGCAGGAAGGTCTCAGGTAAAAGATGCTGCAGAGCAAGGAGGCGGTGTGTGGGAACAGACAATGCACTGTCACCAGGAAACGTGTTGGTTTACACCACAGTGAATTCTTCCACTCCATGAGGACATGAAACCTCGTTTTAATAAATTAATAATTCTAGATTATTAGCCTTTGAAAGTTTCAGGTCAGTGTCAATGACCAAGCAGCACAACATTTTCACATTTTGATAATTATGGTCCAACATTTAAAAGCAGCTGAGCATAATAATATATGAAAGAGGCCTTTAGCAGCACCAGTCAGGGATCTGTTTCATCTACTTTAGTTAAATGTTCTATATTTTTACACTAGAGATTTGAAATAGTTATAATTAAAAGGACACACAACTGTGACTAAAATATGAATTTCCCCTCTACAAGTCTTAGTGCTTCTTCAAATGACAGGTGTTTTTTTTTTTTTAAGAAAGTAAATTCTATTAATTGCTATCTTTCCTATGGCAGAAAAAAAAAGCCCTTGAATTTTAAATAATGACTTTTTAGAAGAGAGAAACTCTGAAGTGATGAACGGATTGCTTTGATCAGTGCTTTGCTGAACAGCATGCACAGTTGTTTGGAGACAGGTAGGGTTACATCAAACGTTTAATTTTTGCTTGACTAGCACATGAAACTTTTAGTCAGAAAGATTAGTAATTACAAACTCCTCTCCTCAATCAGACATGAATGCCACACAGCTCTGCAACCGTTTAGCTGTAATATGGAACTGATCTCAGCAGATGCCATAAACTGCAGTTCATATCCATAACAGGCTAGAAAATATTCACACAGCCTGCGTTTCATTGCGGCTCTGTACTTCAGCCTTCCCCAGCCCTCTCATGGCTTGGTCTTCAATTAAGTGCTTGCCTCATTTATATTCTACATCTGATCAAACACCAAAAAATGTGGATTAGTCACATTCCTACATAAATTTGAACATTATGTAACAAGTGTCCCGGCAGTTTGAGAACAACTCTCAGTGTGGTATTTTGGAAAGAGCCAGGGGCTGGAATACTGAAGCTCACCGTGGCTCCATCAACTCTACCCCCAGTCTGCCTGGAACTTTGTACCGATCCATTCCCTTTAAACTGCTGGACCTTAGATTTCTGGGGCAAACGTAGGGGGTTGGCATTCATTGTTTCTGAATTCCCCATCTGTTCTATTGTCCCGGACACAGGCTGGTTGGCATGAAAGGCGGACTGGCATAGTGTGAAAAGCCTTTTCCTTCACGTCTCGGCTCAGCTACTTATTAACTGTGTGACCTTGGGCAAATTACTGAAAAAAATCTCTAAAAGTGTTTTCTCATGGGTAGATGGGGTTAACATCAACCTCAGTCTCAGTTGTTACAAGGTTGAGAAAATACACTGGGTGCACCTAGCATGGCTGGTGCTGTATTAATAGCAAGGTTTAAAAGAAAAAGAGGAAAGCCACACTTTTTTCTTTTCTAATCTTCTCTATAAATCTTGAAGCAAGATTTAAAAAAAAAAAAAAAAAAACTAGACTAAAATAAAAGGTAGTGAGGCTGAAGAGATGGCTCGGCCATTAGGGATGCTTGTGTATTTGCAGAAGACCACGCCCACCATGGTTCATAACCACCTGTAACTCCAGTTTCAGGGGGTCCATTGCCCACTTCTGGGATCCATGCACACCAGGCTTACACATTGTACACACACGTCCATGCAGGCAAAACACTCATACATATACCATTTAAGGAGTCTCTGGAAACTGAAGATCAACGCTTGACTCTACTTTTGGTCTACTCATTCATTAACCCCCTGGATTGGTTGCTGCTGACAGGTTTCTCCCTGCATGGGACCTGTGTGTCTCTAATTTAAGTTCAGAATTCAGGGATTTCTAAATCTTTGACTGCAGGGCCCAAGATTCCGGATTTGTGGTACAAGAGATCTGAGCACTTGGATTTCTTAACGTGCACATAGCTAAAGTTACAGTAAGTGAGGGTCACAACTGATCAGCCAAGCTTGAAAAGTTTACAAAAGGATAACAGGACCAGGAACTTTTCATTGAAGTGCTGGTTCAGGAAGGGAGCCTGGGTCCTAGGAATCTATCTTGAAAACTCTTCAGTTGATTCTCATGTTCAGCTAGGTTGGTGGCACCTACTGTCACCAGCTCTGCGTTTCAAAAGCCATCTAGGGGTTTTATCGATACAACAGTTTTTTCTCGACTCTTAATCCTTCTGGGCCTCTCTCCCTTTTCACCATCAAAGATCATGAGAGTCACCTCAGCCTTTCCTGATATATGTGACTTCTTCTATTGTCTGGAACTGGAATTTCCGATACCTTATGGATCTAAGTGTCTGCCTTTGAAGACACTGATCTTTCTGTATCTTTTACGTGTGTGTGTGTGTGTGTGTGTGTGTGTGTGTGTGTGTGTGTGTGTGTAATTTTTCTTTGACTCTGATCCTTTCTCCAACATACCTAATAATTCCCTCAGTGCAAATATTGCATTCTATTCAAAGCACGTTGTAGAACAGAATGTCCTCTCCTGGTGCTGTGTAGTATAGGTTTGTCTAGATGAGGGTAGCTATCTGCTGCTGTGCTCTCACACCCAGCACTCCCGCTGCCCTGAACACCTTTGTACCCCACCATTCATCCCTCCCTCCTCCAGCCTTCATTCTTGTATAGTGTGTAAACACCAGTCAGAACTCTAAACCAAATAGGACAACATGTGGATTGGCACCAAAAATTACAACATGCACATGCACTTAACGTCTATAAGCCTTTTGATCTTGTGGATGAAGAAAGAAAGAAAGAAAGAAAGAAAGAAAGAAAGAAAGAAAGAAAGAAAGAAAGAAAGAA
>OU015757.1:47658015-47668470 GCA_907169655.1 Acomys percivali
GAAAGAAAGAAAGAAAGAAAGAAAGAAAGAAAGAAAGAAAGAAAGAAGGAAAGATCATCACTGTGAGAGCCTTTTAGACAATATCAGGCAGAAAAGCCATTTTAGAAACTAACACTACAAATAAGAAATTTGGTAGGGACACAGGCCTGAGTACATGGAGTTATGTAAGTCTACAGGGTTTGTCTTATCATGTTGTCTGTGGACACCCGTGATTTGGGGAGCACTTAGTTGGTGGGGATCAAGGGTTCCATACATCCTGCAAGGGGCTGACAATCCTGACCTGTGTACTGGAGGACTGTTCTCCCTTAATTGGATTTTCAAGTCCAATTGTAGTTTGAGTAGCTGATTATGTAGTTAGAATAGCTGTTTGTGGTGGTCCACATGAAGATCATTACTTTAATATAAAATCATCAAGTAGCTTTACATGCAAATTGCCATGTGCTATTATCCATCTAATTGGAACTGTAAGTATTTAGAATGATTTGTCTATTTTTATATTATATGTGTAGAACATATTCATAAATATACCATGTATGCATATATACATAAACACACACAATTATTTGAGTACTAGGCACTATTAAATTATATAACATATTCATTATGTATTCATATCACCTTTATTTTTAAAACATAAAAAATAACTTAAACTTAATTCTAGCCAAATGCTACTTCCTAATTTCAACCTTATGGATCTTGAGTGTGCAAGCACTTCACTCTGTTCTCATTCTCCTTACAGTGGAGCTGTTCCTACACATTTACACACTAAAACACATGATTTTTGCTCTACAATCACTGTCTCTTCATTGCCCTTTGTGCTACCCTTAAAGTATGATACTGTATTTTTGAATTTGGGCTCCAAGATAAGGTGTTTCACCTGGAAGTTAATTCAGAATAGTGGAAGGTCTAACACAAAACAGTCAATCTACAGGGAAGCTGAGACCAAGAGGTGCAGAAATACTTCTGTATAAAGAAAGGTTAAGGCTTGCTAGAGTCTTCACTTATACACAGGAAGCTAACTGAATGGAATTGTCTGGGGATGGATGCCCTCTGTTCTTTACGCTATCAAGGCCATTACATAAGGTGTCACTCCACTTTCCCCTCTGTCCTCTAGCTTGCACCCATGGGTTATGGTTCTCCATGGTACCTCAAGGACAGAACAGAGACAATTGTCATCTATGATGTGAGAGTTGATCCCACAGAACAATGGCTTCTGGCCAAAAATAAGTGTCTTATTTTTGAAGCCATTAACTCTGGGTTTGCTTATTACATGGTACTGCACATTAGAGATCCAGATGCCATGTGGAGCTATGGAAGACAGAGTCCCGAAGGTAATGTGAAAGGGATTCAGAGAAGCAGAGTTTGAATTGTACATTAAAGGGATGACTGGCTCCTGAGAGCCACATCCATAGCCCTCACCTAACCAAGCTCCACCCTAAGATAGGCGTGCTTGTCCTAGAAGAAAAACATCAAAATGGCAACTGATTAAAGGTATAAGAAAAGGGCCCAGTGGCCAGAATCTCTGGCACCAGGATAAGGTGATGTTCCTCAGGACCTTGACCCTCAATGTGCTCAATCACTCTTTCCCTCCTCATCCACCCCTCCCTGGTCAGTCTCTTTTTCTTCACTGACAACTTTCCTTTTTTCTTCAAAGGTGCTCTTCTGCCTACCGAAGCACCTCTATTTCCTGTCATAATAACGTGCTAAGATCTGCCCCCCATGTCTTAATTTTTATGACTTCAAAAAACTAGTGATTTTTCCTATCAGGTACCCTTGAAGGGGTTGTGAAATTATATGGTACCCAGTGTGCCATTAATTTGTTATAAAAAAGGGGGAAAAAGTATGTGTGTCTGTGTGTGTGTGTGTGTGTGTGTGTTCCAGCAAAGGAAGCAATAAAAGTCAATGACTTTTGCTAACTTTCTTCTCACAGTTTCTAATGAGTCAACATGTGCTGAGGAGAAATTAGTCAGAGCAGAATGAATCCTATTATGCAGTCCCACTTTTGTAAGCATTAGTCAGAGATCCCTGTGTGGCAGTGCTGTGAGCACCTGGCCACGGTGAGCAGGGTTGGGGGAGGGTAAAGGAACTCATTCTTTAAAACTTAGAAAAGTAGCAGAGACACCTTCAGAGTGCAAATGAGAAAAGGAACAAACGCGAAAAGGAACAAATCCCACGGTCAGACTTTAGTTCCCTTATTATGGGATATGTGTGGCATTGCTCTCCCCTACCCCTCTACCTGGTGAATAATGGTTACAATTTGTAACTGACCAGGCAAAGCCCCTATTGTGCTACATAAAGCAAACAAAAAGGTGAGCATTCAGTGTGGATATGGCCTCTCAACTACACACACTATACACCTACCTTTGATCCATTATACCCGGCACATGCTTAATTTGATTTGTCTTCTATGTAAAGTAGTGAGCTGGGAGAGGGGAGGAAGGCCAAGATGAATGAGACATTGCCTGTTTTCTCAGGGGTTAGTAGGTAAATAGGGATAAGATCACAGTGGGAATGACTCGGGTGCCTGTATCTATGGGATGCTTTTCGAAGATGTGATTTGTGAGCATCAATGCACCTTCTTCAGATTTGACAGGTATTTCTAGTTGAGCTGTGTTAAAGACTTACACACAGTATGCAACATGGGATCTGGAGTAAAAAGTACAAGCCGTCCTCTTATTTTTGAATAAGCACATGCATACTGTATTTCTGGAACCTCAAGTATGAACCCATTGTCTAACATATTCCTGCAGGACAAAGTCTTTAAAGTGTGAAGACCAAAGGTAGTAATCATAAGACAATGAAGCTGGAAACATGTCATGCTAAAGCTGGGTTCATGGCCTTTGCTACTGCACGTAGTTACAAATGCTCCTGGTAAAAGTTATCATCCCAGTAACTAATATTTTCAAGGTAGGACAACAGTGTGTTTGAATAGTCACAGTTTTAAACACTCAAAAATCTTTGCTTTTATAAACAAGACTGAGTTAGGCAGGAGAAGGAGAACCATATGGGAGGGCACAGAAGTGGCAAGCAATTATTTTTAAGTTGGATGTATTCAAGCCTCACTTCGGCAAGGACCCAACCAGTAAATATCACTGTGGGAACGCTAACATGGAAACTGGTCTCATCTTTGTTTATTTTGTATTGAATAAACATTGATGGGGAAGCTGCGTGCAGGGTATTGTGCCTCCTACAGACCTGCTCATCCATCTGCCTGGTCAACCTTTCTGTGGAGACACAGTGCCAGGACCGCAAACTCAGTGTGTCAAACTGAAACTCATCTGGCCCCAAACCTGTTCAAGCCGTCTGTGTTTCCTATCTGGGTCCATGACGTCATCAGCCTCCCAAATGCTCAAATCCACCCTTGTCATCACCTTCATCCTTCACCACCTCCATTGCAGCTCCCCACATACCACACCAATGGCCAAATATGATCACATTGCTCCCCTGTCTCTATTTAATAGTTCCAGCAGCTTCTTGCCTGGTCTGTTTCATCTCTTTGGGACCTCGATGGGTTTTTGACACCGTGCATTTATCTGTATGGAAAATGGGGGACAGGTTGGCTCTGGGAGAAGAGAGTTCTTTCTACTCTTGTTGATTTGAATATGAGAAGACAGAAGAGGCGGAGCCAGGACAGAGCCCAGCCACTTGATCCCTAAAAAAAATAAAAAAGAAGCCGATACATTTAGTCTTCATGCCTAGGGAGATACTTAGATTTGGCCAGACACTCATATTCTCTCCCTTCTTTTCCACACCTCTCAGCGTATTGTTACCCTGTCACAATCAAGGGAACTCTGATTAAACTGTAGTTATATGCCCTGTCAGATAAGGAATAGAATCCCTTTAGAATCTAAGCCCAATCCAATTTTCTTCCACTTGCTAATATCTATGAGAAGGCAGCTTAAGTTTTACTGGTAGCAAAAGCCCTATATTTAGACTCACGTCTCTCACTTTGGTAACTGTTTCCTCAAAGTTTTGTGTCTCTAGTTGGAATATTCTTTCTCCTATACTTATGCTTTGAACCCCTATTGAAACTGTGATGCCCTTCTCAACCACTGTTGTTAATATAAAGCTCTCTTTGCCCTAATCCCTTGTTTAATTCACAGCTTCCCCCTGGTGCATGAAACTCAATATTTTAGGGCATAGGTACAGCTCCCTGCTCTCTCCTTCAGTAGCCTGGGACATTTCCCTAGAGTTTAAGGGACCTTGATTCAGGCCAAAACAGAAGTCATGGCTCAGACAGACGTAAAAGAATGTCAAGATTAGCCTTGCTTATGAGGCATAGTTGCAGATTGTATTAAAGACATTTGAACACACGCTTGGGCAGGAGACTTAAGAGAAAAAGAATTGTTAAAAAAGAAAGCCAAACATCCCTAAGTGTGAGTTACTGCCCATTGATCTCACAATAGTTCCATACAGGATTTTGAAGATATTACCTATTTTATCTACTTTTCTATTGCTGTGAAGAGACACCACAACCAAAGCCACTTATAGAAGAAAAAGTTTATTAGGGCTTACAGTTTCAGAGGGTGAGTCCATGACCATCATGGCAGGGAGCATGGCAGCAGGTAGGCAGGCATGGTGCTGGAACAGTACCTGAGAGCACATATCTAGATCCACAGGCATCAGGCAGAGAGAGGAAGCTAACTGGGAATGACAATGGCTTTTGAGACCCTAAACTCACCCCTACTGACAAACATCGTACAACAAGGCCACACTTCCTAATCCTCTCCAAACAGTTCTACCAATTGGTAGCAAATCATCCAAATACATGAAGGGGAGGGGGGGAGGCATTCTTATTCTGATCACCACACTATCTTATCATCAGTTCACTCTTGAGGGATACAGAAGTGTCTTTACTATAACATGTTCTGTTTGAGATGCTCAGGTAGGTCATCTCTGGGGAACAGAATCAGGCCCTGCCCAGAGTGGCATACAACCGGGCACTTGGCATAGATTAGCTCTACTTTAACAGAATCCATCTGTGTATGAAAATGACATGAATCCCATGTCCATAGCCTGACAGTGCATGTTATTGATTGCACTGAGATATTTGCTTCTCAGCTGGGAAACATACTTTAATGGCTTCTTTCCTCTCCCTTCTCATATCCCCATCGTCTGCCTATCTTTATCCGGCCTCAGAACCACAGTAGCACCTACCATGTTTGACTTTCTACATTGCATACCCAGTTTCCTCCTCAGTAATAACTCTGCATTTTCTTCTATTCTAACTCCTTCCATTGTTTATTGCATCAATAATCTCATTTTCCTTTCAGTATATCATTAATCTTTACCAATATTTGATCCTAGACATTCTGTTGTCTCAGTCACTGCATTAATGGTGAAAATTTACATAGTGCTTATTACCTGCCAGGCACTGTTCTTAACATTTGGGATTTGCATCATTTAATATGAATAACAACTCTATGAGTTTAGGCATTATGGTGCTAGCACTCAAGCTCAAACAAACCAGATCCAGAGTCAGTGCTCTTAGCTCCACACTCCTCTTTCTTCTATAGGACTGCAAGGAAAATATTGTGGCTTACTTTCATTGCAAACAAATGGCTACAAATGCAGACACTGCCTGATAATGCCACTTCTAAAAAGGTCTGACAGTTCCAAGCGTGCTGAGGAGGGCAGCATGGTGGGCTGCTGGTGGCAGTACAGGGCAGAGGCATCAGCCTGGAAGACATTTTAGCACTGTCAAGTAAAGCTGAAGGTACACTAGGCTTATAATCCACAGATCACGTGACAGGGACCATAGAGAAATCTGTGTCCACGTGCACACAGCAGAGACTCCAAGCCTGCCCTGGCCACTGCTGCTCTGAGAAGTGCAAACAGACAATAGTGCTGTCAGCGGAAGGATGGATGAGCATCTTGTTACACTCTTGTTTGTGACTATTTCAAAACAATGAAAATTAATGAATTAGAAACCTCGCATCCCAAATCACACGGATAAAGCGTACAAAGAAAAAATGAGTGACTGAAGCTAGATAGGACTGAACACCATGTCTGATTTCAATAAAAGAGTGAAAATGGACAAAGTAAAAATTGATTATGGAGTCATATGCATAGGATGAAGCTGAACATCAGCAACCGAGTAACTATTATAGAAGTCACACTCAGGGTGATGCTAGGGAGGGAGGGAGTTTGGAGAAGGTCTGAAAAACTGCTGGGAGGTTTTAAAAAAGGATTACTTTTTAACTTGGGTGGTTTTGGTTTTTTTGTTTTTTGTTTTTGTTTTTTTGTTTTGTTTTTTGTTTTGACTTGATGCATAATTTGGCTTAAAGCAATTGGTTAAATTCTAATGACTATAGCACTTCTTTGCCTGGCAGTTAAGTTTCACAATAAATGATAATTCAGTTGAAAGACAAATGGGATGTCCTATTTCCTGGGCCTCCTCCTGATATTTGGATGCCCCTTTCTGTCTGTCTGTCTGTCTACTCCTCTCTGTATGACTCTCTCTCCCACTCTTTCTCCCTTCTCTCCCTCTCAAGTACCGACATATAAATTGACAATGAAGCAAATACTGAATGAAGTAAGACCCGGGAGGAAGCAGGGAGAAGGAAGGCTTCGGGGAGACCATGGGGAACAATAGCTAGTTTCTCTTGTCCCTCTGCATTGCGATACATAAGATGCTGCTACACACCTGTATCTTCAAAAGAAGAAGAGGGAGGAACAGGCGCCCTCACTGTCATACCAAGGGATTGAAAAGAGTGGGTTTGAACATCAGAAGGCCCCCAACCCATAGACGCTTGTGAAAGAGCTAGACCTTCTGAAGTTTTTAACTGGTGTCCTTTCTTTGAATCTGAAAACACTGCATAAAGCTGGAAGAAGTCTTTGTCTGGCATCGCCACCCAGAGAGGATAGCCCAAGATATGCTGTCATGCTTTTTGGTAAGCCTTGGAGAAAGTGAACCCATTTCTAGAAATAACAGTGGTTGTGGCCAAGCTGGAAGAACACACCGAATGGAAAACAACTTTGAAAACAGGCAAGATAATCAAATTTAAGTAATCAAATTTATTCTTTCTGTCTTCCCCCCACCCCACCCCGAACACAGAACAGTGAAGCCACAGGCTGGTGAATTTTGGCCACTTTGCCATGGACCAAACCACAGAAGAGCATTGCCTTCAAATGCAGGATTATGGCAGTCGTGGTTTTGAAAGCAGGAACCTGCTGCATCATTCATTCCAGAAATCTTTCAGGGGTTTTATTTTTTTTCTTTCAAGAAAGCAATGGAACAACAACATTCCACACATTCTTTCATAGAAATGATTGACTAGGCTTGGAAGTAACTTTGCTATGCTACCTTGCCTGGTACAGATGCCCTGGTAACAAAACAGAAAGAAGTGGAATCCCTGTAGCCCCCCCCCCCCCCCATTGGTACAGGCCCAGCACTGCTCTCCAGGGAGTGGAGGCTGGCAGGGTCCTCCATAAATTCTCTCCAAACTGAGCAGCGCTCACATAGGTTGAAGACTTGTGACTTTCAGGCTTTCAACTCCCTCTTCATCTCCCTTTCTTGTCTTGGGCAAACTCTGCAAGCTGGCGGTGTGATGGCCAAGTCAAGGTCGTTACCCCATTTAGAAGGAACGCTATGAGAGAGAACAGAGCAGGCTGCCAGAGTATGAGGGTGCCTCTTTGCTTTTCAGATCCTATCACAGCACAGAGACAACAATTTCCCAACAAGCACTGTCTTTTGTTGTGCCAAGAGGTGGAGTTTAGGCACACACCCATCTTACAACCTCTCTAAATGATGAAAAGTATTATCAGGAAAAGCTAGGTGTGTTTCAGCACTGTGGGCGAGGTAGCCCTGAAGATTTGTTTGTTTGCTTGTGTTACAAAAACCTGTATATATTGAAGATCTGAGGAATATAGAAAGAGAAATTCATCTAAGGAGGACAAAGCATCGCTCACCACCCCACTACCAGAGACCCGCTTAGGAAAGCTGTGTGTTTGCTACCTTTATGTTGCATTACAGTCACTGGCTTTGCTAATGTGTCGTTTCCCTAGAGCCTGCACAATGCACCCAAATAAAATATATGGAAGGGCTTCTTATATTTAGATGCTAACTCATCTCATCCTTAAACGTATAGAATTCCAGGAAATGAGTCTCTAATCCAGTTTCTGTAAATAACAAATCAGTCAAAGCACTCATCTCGGCTGCCTCCTTCTGTGCCATCCCAGCTGATGGTTCTCAATGTGGGCCTGGTAGGATCAAAGTTCGGTCAGACCCCACAGTGGCCTGCCTTGTCTCTTTTTCTGCCTTCTTCTGGAAAAAGCAAACTGCTAGCACCTCCCGATCCTCAAGTCCCCTGGGTCACATGCTCCCAACGCCTCCAGAAATGAATCTAAAGGAATGCATCCTACATCTGCAGCTCCAGTGTTACATCACTCTGGGTCACTTCAGACCTCATGGGGAAAGGGAGGGACAAATCTGCCATCACTCCCTTCCCCTACTCCCCCTCCACCCCCGCCAACTCCACTCCCATCCTTTCCATCTGGTTAATGCTGGTTTTGGAAGCTGAGGTTTATGTTTATTTCTTTTGAGGTATAAGCAATTAAATCCACAGATATTTCCTCTGCTGCGTGTTCTGTTTAAGGCTTTGCTGACTTCAACTGTAAGCAGTTAGCAAAGGCCCGCACCAGGGGTGTTGCTTATGGCACTCCAGTCTTGATCTTCCCAGCTACTCATTTATACATTTTAGCTACCAATGTGGGATCTGACTTCTTCATGTCCACAAATGCAATTTCTGAGCTGAAACTATCTTGTGACTTTTAGGAAAGGGACCGAGCCTACTGTCAGGACACAGACACAGGCACAATTCCTTATGGTGAGTTGGGGGCTCAGTTCTTACCACACTTGCTGGAGGCCACAACAGGAGACTGCCACACTGAGCATCAGGGCAGCAGCTGGATGGTAAGGTCTCCCTGACATTAATGTGTCCCTGGAGAGTGTCTTCTCCGTGCTACTTGCTTTCTTCCATTTTGGGGGCTGCCTTCCCAGATCTGCTCCCAGAGTCAACAACTGTCAGGTGACTCTCCTGCTTCCTCCCTCTGCCTCTGTCCATCTGTTTCCCAATTCTCACTCCTCACTCTGAGCAAAGGAACCAATTATTTCAGCTCTGAAACCTTGAAACAGAATCTACCAAGAGCAGAGCTGGCCACCCTTTCCTTTACACTTTGTTTTCCTCTGAGGATTTTAAGGCCAGCCTACTGGGGGAGGGGTGGCAGGGGGGGGGGCTCTCGCCTCTTAAGGTGGCTAAAGGCTTTAGAGTTGTAAATATGATAGGAAGAAGACAAAAGTGCATTTATTCCTATATTCAAATAAGTTAAAACCTTTTAACGAAAGGGCTACATTTAGATAAGGTTTGTTTCTAAAGTCATTAGTAAAAATCCTGTAAATTACCAAAAGTGGAATTATACTAAGCACACTTAGTTTGCTGTTCGCTTGATAAGGGAAGGAATAAGGGCATAATATATCTGTTAATGTCAAGACATTTTCTCCTGTTCTGCTGGTCACATAGCAATGGGATCTCCATCAATAAATTCAGAAATAAGCAAAGAATCCTGAAATGCTTCCAACTCTTCAGGATCTGGGCTAGGTAGTTGCACTGCCAAACCCATAACCTTAATCTACACAAGGAAACACAAATGATACTGGGGGTCTGTCACTTGACACTTGTGGGGGCTTCAGTTTGATCAATGAAATGTAAAAACAAAGGAAGAGTATTAAAAGATTACAGGACTTAGAGGAATGAGTGACAGTTTGCCAGGAATTAAGTTACCCAGTGACCCAGACAATCAAATGCACATCTGTAACAGAGAACAGCAGCTACTTATAGCATACGCACATGCGGTATAATGTGCAACTAACCTGTTGCAGCATTATATTTTCATACTCCACACTCATTTATTAATTCTTTTTCTTTAGAATGTATGTGTCTCCTCTTTGGATGTGTAAATGTAAGCTTTTTTTTTTTTTGTAATCAAATCTAGCACTCAAACCCTGAGACAAGGTTTTACTATGTGGCCCTAGCTAGCGTGTAACTCACTATGTAGACCAGGCTGTCCTTGAACTCACAGAGATCCACTTGCCTTTCCTCCTTGGGATTAGAGGTATGTAGCATTAAGTATAAATATAAATGGAATGGAATCTCTGTTGGTGTTATGTTTTCAAAAAGCAAATTGCAAAATAAAATTGATATCAACCTGTGTCTCTCTATTAACGATATTGTGTGCCTTTTCATATACACCAACCCCTTAAGATTTTTGTGCTGTGAGGTGTACAGGAATCAAACTTTCCCTAAAAATGTTAGATGGTTTCATTGCCATCTTGGTTGTTTTTTTCTTTAAATAAACTGCTATTTGAAATGTCCCTTACAACATTCTAAGCCGTTATTCTATTCTTAGAGGTTTATGACATTTGTTTATTTCTACCCCAGATCACATTGCTTTAAT
>OU015757.1:47682403-47700216 GCA_907169655.1 Acomys percivali
GAGAGAGAGAGAGAGAGAGAGAGAGAGAGAGAGAGAGAGAGAGAGAGTGAGTGAGTGTATTAGGGCTCATAGTTTTAGAGGGTTAGAAGTCATGACCATCATGGTAGGAAACATGGCAGCAGACAGGCAGGCATGGCATTGGAGCAGTCGCTGAGAGCTTACATCTGACCCAGAAGTGGCAGGCAGAGGAAAGAAGAGACTATGGTTTGCTTTTGTAACATTAGATCATCAACTCCACCCTGCACCCTGTCCCCTGCAGTGACACGCATCCTCCAACAAGGCCACACCTCCTAATCCTTCTCAAACAGTTCCCCCAACTGCTAACTAAGCATTCAAATATATCAGCCTACAGAGGCCATTCTCACTCAAACTACCATATTTCACTCCCTGGCCCCCATAGGTTCATGGCTATATCATAATGCAAAGTGTAAAATGCATTTAGTCCAACTTAAAAAGTCCAAAAGTCTCTTCTGAGAATCAAGGCAATCTCTCTGCCTTATGCATGTAGATAACAGGTGAGCTTTCAGCTACTGTTCCAATGCCACGCCTGCCTGATGCCATGAGACCCACCATGATAGTCATGGACTCACCATCTGAAACAATAAGCAAGCTCCCAATTAAATGTTTTATTTTTATAAGTTTTCTTGGTCCTGATGTCTCTTTATAAAAACAGGAAAGTAGCTGAAAGGCCCCAATAAGTCTATAAATCAAGGTCCTGTAGACCTTGCTAACACAACACTTTCACTCCAGCACTATAAAAAACATCAGATAGAGGGAGGCGACCACAATCTCACCTGTGTATTTCTGCCAACCACATATCATGATGGACACTCTGGTTCTTGCTTGACTAAGTAAAAGCTGGAACTTCCTGCTAAGCCATTTGCCTCACCTGCCATCTGCCTGCATCTGCAGTTCCGAGGAGTGACCAAGTGTGTCATTCCCTTTTCGCTCTTGACACTATGGGCCCAGGCTCCATCCAGTAATCTGGGCCTCTTAGCTTCAGTGTTTTGTCCGTCTAGCCTTAAGGGCAGTGGGAGTCTCTGTTCTTACTAACTCCTGGGCTCTGAGCATCTCATCTGGCTTCTCAGTTCCTCCATCATTTATGCACTTATGAAACCAGCCCTTGTATGGATTCTATCTGTGTCAAGCCTGAGCATGGTTTCCTGATTGGGCCTCAATACCCATGATTTCTTTCCTTTATTTACACAGTATTACTCAGAAAGTTAGATAATTAAATACAGTCTCTCTCTGAAGTCTATACTCACCCTGCCCCACCTGGCTGTCAGCTAGACTATGGGCTCTTATTGATAGTGTGAATAAACAGAATTACTCCAGATGGTACTCAAGAAACATAAACTGAGCAAACGAGCCCCCCCCCCCCCCCCCGTGTCTGTCTCTGTCTCTATATGTGTCTCTTTGTCTCTAGCTCTTTGTCTCTCTCTGTCTCTGTGTGTGAGAGTCTGTCTCTGTCTCTGTGTGTCTCTCTGTCTCTGTATCACTGTCTGTCTCTCTGTATCTCTGTGTTCTCTCTCTGTGTCTGTGTCTATGTCTCTGTCTCTGTATGTCTCTCTCTGTGTCTCTGTGTCTGTCTCTGTCTTTCTCTCTCTCTCTCTCTCTCTCTCTCTCTCTCTGTGTGTGTGTGTGTGTGTGTGTGTGTGTGTGTGTGTGTGTTTGAGACAAGATTTTGAAGCCCTGGTTGTCCTAGAATTCTCTCTGTAGACCAGGATGGCCATGGACTCAGAGATGTGCCTGCCTCTGTCTCCTGAGTGATGGGAAACAGCCTGCCTTGCAGGGTACAATAAGGCTCCTATATCTTTAGGGGTCAACTTTTCCTCAGGGGTCTACCCACCTATGTGACCTGAGGTATTGGCTGTCATACGGTAAAATAATCTACAAATAAAAGTTTTATATATATATATATATATATATTTTTTTTTTTTAAGACTAAAACTGATCTAACTTAGCCAGGCGCCATGGCAGACACCTTTGACCCTAGCACTTGGGAAGACAGAGGCAGGTGTATCACTGTGAGTTCGAGGCCAGCCTGGTCTACAAAGCGAGTCCAGGACAGCCAAGTCTACAAAGAGAAACCCTGTCTTGAAAAAAGAAAGGGTCTAACTGTAGTATACGGAGGTAAGGCCTCCAGGCAGTGATTAGCATTAGATATACTTGTCAGAGTGGGGGCCCCATGATCAGAAACTATGTTACCTCCTGCTCTGTGGTGCTCCAGAAAGTGACTAGCATTAGAGACAGTTGTTAGAGTGGAGGCCTCCCCATCAGAAACCATACTACCTCCTGCTCTGTGGGGTTGTGTGCCATCCTGAACCTTACCAGCAAGACCCTGAGTCTTGAGCTTCTTAGGTATTTAATATAATGACAAGAAACAAACAAATAAAAAGAAAATAATCCTAGATTAATAAAAACACATCAGAATATGATTAAAACATATTATGGAAACCAAATCAAATTAATTTAACAATTAAGTGGAAGAAGTAACTAAAAAACCCAGAAGTTCTGTAGTACAAGCTTTGGACACAGCTGGATGTGAAAGTTCAAACAAGAGCCTCTACATCACTCCATGTTTCCTTTATGTTAGCTCCATTTACAGACTAGTTACCGTGACCTCAGAAGGCCCTCCTATAGGATGACAGGAACATCAGTCTCCGCTGTACAGACAGTGTCAGGGTGTGTGTCACTACTACCCTTTATGAAAGGACTCTGATGGTGTTGTTTGGATTTTGTAGACACTCCTGAACCACTGCGTCCTTGCGTGGTGAGGCCTTGAGACACCATGACAAGAGAGTGACCCTACTCCTCAACTACCTGCAGGAGGGGAGATGACAAGCCCTTGATAGAAGCCAAAAGGAATATTGGTAGGTGACAGTAATCATGGAATACCACACGGCAGTCAGACATAAAGGGAAGGGAGAAGCCGTCACATGACGGCGTGACCCTGAATCCTAAGCACATGCTCAGCTCACGGTGGATTCAGGAAAAGTGTTCCCCACTCTCAGCTTGGAAAATGTTCAGACCAGCTTTGCAAAAAAAGTGCTTTTTTTTTTTTTAACAATAATTTTAAATAATTCTTTACTGTGGACCCTTCTCTCTCCAAATAATTGCTTATGTAAAACAGAATCATACCAAGGCTGCTAAAAGATACCAGAGAGCTTCAAGTCCCTCTTCATGGGGCTTCTTGAAACTTCCAGGCGCCCCCGTCCTTGAAAACCCCAAGGGATTCTGAGTACATGGTTTTTAAAAGTCTGATAGCTGATCTCGGGGCCTCTTCCAGCTTGAACTTTGGAGAATTCTGTGTAGATTGTCCAACCCTCTTTAATCTAATTTTTCTCACTTTCCCTCTATTTATTTTTTTGGCCAAACTCATGGACTTTGGCTATGTGTGAGAGGCCACTTAGGAAAAATAATCATTTATTCAAATCCCTGGGTAATTTATTCTGGCCTATTTGGAGCTTGCTTTTTCTGACAGAAAGGGAATAAATCTCCCAAATTCGCTCTCAAGCTGGGACCAGAAAAGGTGAATATACAAGTGAAGACAAGCAGGCAACGGAAGTTGCCAACGCTGGACCGAGCTGGAAGCTCTAGATGCACAAAGTCGGACTGCCTTCCCAGTCCATTTCCCTGGCTTGGCACCTAGGGCCTAGTGCTCACTCTGGAGCGGATAGTGGGGGCGGGGGCGGGGGCAGTGGGTTTTGGCTCTGCAGCTTGTGAAAACTTGATCTTAGGGAGGGACACCTTCAGCTCCAACATAAGCGGAGCGGGGATTGGCGGGGATGGGGTGGGGGTGGGGATACCAAGTGAGCTAGGCCTTCCTGCAGCTTGTGAGCAAGATAAAAGGCAGGCTTCCTGATACAGGCAGTACCACCCCTTGCGTGAGAAATTGGTTTAGGGGGATCTAGGAGGCTGGAGCTCTGTAATTATTTTTCATATGACTGTTTATGCAGAATATATCCAGGGAGGGTTAGCCGTTGACAGGTACTCTTTGGGGAGTGTAGGGATGAATGATGGCGGCCTTTGGCTTGTGGGGCTGTAGAATCATCAAATAGAGGATGCAGGCAAATCAAGGAATAGGACTGTGGGAAGGCTGGTATCCAGCTGGTACTCACTGGCTGGTGAGTGGCCACCAGTGTCGCTTCTGATTGGTCAGTGTCCAGCCTATGCAAATAGCTAACTATTCTAACATCACTCTGTTCTGTGTTGTATGAGCAGGACCACTGGTTTTATGTTCTCCTCACAGCGGTACAGAGAATAACAACAGAACAAATAAGTGGTGGGGTAGAAGAGGATTTACAGGTGTGGTAGCCTTTGTTCTGGGTCCCAAATAAACAGTAGGACATTATTGAGAAGTGGGAGGGAGGAGAGGTGCTCTAGAGGAGCTAGGAGAAGGCTCCATAAAGCCAACATTTATGGAGCATTTCGTCTGGGCTGAATTTTCACACCATGTCTCCTCTCAGGAAATCCTACAAGTGTTTCTGGCTCTACTCACTGACCTTGGGTTAAACATAAGAAGACCAAGGGCTTCAGGAAGGTGCCAAGTCACTGCCCTGGGAAGCAGGGGTCAGGATCAGAGTGACAAGAAAGACAGCTAGTGAGTGCCATCTCTGGCTGGCTCCAGAAAAGCTGGACAGGGTGTCTCTGGCAGGTAATTTTCATAATCTGCACCTTGGCTGGTAGCAGTTGTATTGTTAAAGTTGCTCAGGCCACACACTTTGGATACACTCTTTCTTCTCACGTCCCACATATGATCTCTAAGAAACCGTGTTAGCACTCAAGGTCCAGTCTGTCCCTCAACTCTGGCTGGTTTGGCCCAGCCCATCCACTCCTTTCTCTTGGATTCCTAATCTGTGGGTTAGGACAGGGTGTCCTGTCTCTATCCTGAATTCTACCTACCATATTCCATAAAGCAGCCTGGCTAGGTTACCTAAAGCCAACGCTCAAAATCCTTTACCAGCTCCCCATGCCAACAATCACAGCTCTCAGCTGGCTTCTGGTGACCAGCTTAAGCCCACTGCTCCCATTCTCAGAAGCCCCAATCTGGCCTCCTTTCACTCTTCATGGTACCAGGCCATCTATCCTCTTGACTCTTTCTTATGTCACCAATCATGCTCCTGTCTCAGGACCCGCACTCGCCCTAGTTCATCCCGAATCTGGCACTCACATCTTCTCTCCAGGAACATCTTGTGGGACTTGCTTATCTTCAGACGTTTTGATCAGGAAGGCTGTACTTACAACTCTTCTCAGTTTGCAACCAGAACCCAGTCACTCTACAAAGCATTCCCCTTTGATCTAATCTATGATTTTTTTTCCCATATAGCATTAATCACTTTCTAATACAGTCGTTCTAATATGCTGTTCATCTTCTTACTCCGTGGCCTAATTGTCTGTTTTCTTGCTCAAGGCTGAAATCCATGAGCGAGGACATCTTTGTCTGCCTTGCTGTCTAATTCTAATACCTCACAGAGCTGGGCAGAAAGTAGATAGCACATAAAGAGTGGTAGGAGACAGACTCTTAGTCAATAATGCAAATAAGCAGTAAAGGCAACACTGAGACTAAGGTTTCTCTGATGCTGACAGTGCTTCTTGCTGTCACAGGTGAGCGGAATTGGAGAATGAATTGAAGCCGTGGTGGGTAACAGCCTCCATGGTGGGATTTCACACTAGTCATGCCAACACAAGATGATATTAATGGCAGCTGCTGCAGCAGGGGAGGGGTAAGCTTTTACTGTTCTGCTTTATTGCTGTGGGTTCTTTTACACTGACCAATAAAAACATAGATGCAAAGACATCCTGCTTGTGAGTGTAAATGCATGAGTGTGAGAGAAAATAAATGCATGTGAGCACGTATATTAGCAGGTGCTGGTGCATGGGTGTGAGCATGTATACCTGTTTGTTTCTCTCCTTCCCTCCCTCTCTCCCTCTCTCCCTCCCTCCCTCCCTCTCTCTCTCTCTTTGTGTGTGTATGTGTTTGTGTAGTGGCATTGGCCTTTATCCTAGAGCCTTACCTCATTCAACAGGTATTTAACAAAAATAGCCTTATTGAATGGGAACTAATTATTTGGCAGCAGAGGGAGAGGCTGGAAATGGATGGTGCAGAGCACACCTGACCCAGTGAAATGCTGGTCCACATGAATGTCTTTAAGACAGAATGAAACCTGGAGAAATGCCATCTCTTTAGATGTCATTAACCCTGGGAGGGCAGGCTGACTTTGCAGGAAGGAACCTGAAGGTTATTTGGGGGCCGCCTGTAGTCCCTGATAGTTGTTGCCCAGAACCTAGGAGCTAGGACCAGCTTAGCTGCTTCTCTACATTCTAGGCTTCCCTGGTCTACACAGAACTTTTGCTGCTCTCGAGAGACTGCCTCTGGCCCAGGAACATGCTTAGAAGGATGACTGAACTGCAAGGAGAAGGGAGAGTCCTTTACAATCAACTGGTAGTCATAATGTAATGGTATTATTGGGAGGTAGTGGGAACCAGGACAGGGCAAGCTGGAGAAAGGAGCTCACCATGGGCATGCCCTGCAAGCACATCTTTTCTCCACGGTCCTTCTCGGCTTCCCTTTGCTTCCCATAAGAGAAGCAGCTTTGATTCACCATGTCTTCCATGCCCCTCTGTTGTGATGCCTGCCTCAGCAGAGGCCTAAAACAGTGGAGCCCAGTGACTGAAGCCTCAAACCTCAGCGTGTTGGCTAGTTTTATGTCGATCCTGACACAAGCTAGGGTCATCAGAGAAGAGGGAATGTAAATTGAGAAAACGCCTCCATAAACTGGTCTGTAAGCAGGCCTACACAGCATTTTCTTAATGAGTGACTGAAGTGGGAGAGTACAGTCATTGTGGATGGAGCCACCGCTGGGCTGGCAGTCCGGGGTTCTGTAACAAGCTGAGCAAGCCAGTAATCACCTCTCCCTGCCTCAGCATCAGCTCCTGGCTCCAAGTCCCAACCCTGTTTGAGTTCTTGCCCTCACTTCCTGCAATGGGGAGCTTGGGAAACATGCAAACAAAACAAAACAAAACCCAAAACCAAACATCAAGCACCAAACCAGACAAACAGTACTCTGGAAGTTTCTCTTGCTCATGCTTCCAAGTCACAACACAGCTGCTGACTCTGGGATCTTGCTTTGAGCCCATCTACTCCGATTTCTACTTTGGTTGCTCCTTGAAAACAATATTGAAGCCAGGCACTGAAACAATGCCTGGAATCCCAGCACTTAGGGAGGCAGAGGCAAGCAGATCTCTGTGAGTTCGAGGCCAGCCTTGTCTACAAAGTGAGTTAAGGACAGCCAAGGCTACACCCTGTCTCGAAAAACCAAAAGAAAAAGAAAAAAAAGAAAATAAACAATGCTGGTCTAGAACTGCACACAGTTGGAGCTCCAAACATCAGGGCCATGAGAGCGTGAGGCTATTGGGTAATGAGCTAGAATGGAGAAGCCCTGCCCTGGAGTAGGAGGTGCAGATACTTGTGGGTATGGTTCACTGTCCTCAAGTATCTATATTTAAAATAAAAAACAAAAACAAATTTAAAAACTTTCTTTTTTTTTTTTTGAGGTGAATATAGCATCTTGGCTATAAAGTTTAATGGCATATTAACAAATTGTTCATTTCTAATGTTTTTAACAAATGGAATATGTAGAAATTTAATACTTATTTTGGAGACATTGTCTTGCTCTGTAGCATAGGCAACTCACAATCTTCCTTTCTCAGCCTTCTGGGTGCTAAGATTTATATGCATGTGCCACCAAACCTGGACATCTTTTTAAATGTAAGAGAGATCTTAAAAATAAATATAAAACTAAAATGACAGCTGGTAGATACTTTGTCTGATGCGTAAGTGGGAGCCCACTGTCTACTACAGTGCTACAGTGAATAACAAGAGAGTCTCCAGATCATTGTATTTAGTGAAACACAGAATAAAAATTCTGTACTACCCCTCAGAAGAATTGCACAATTGTGGCCTCAATGATTTTTTTTTTTTTTTACTTTTTATCAGATCTGTTCTCTACAGATGAATATAATCAAGTTAACAGTATAGTTTTGTTACCATAAAAAACCTCCATTTTCACATAACAATGTATTATTAATATATAATACAAACTACAACTAGCCATGCCTTCATTTCTTTATAGAAAGGTGGTACTAGAGAGCAGTGTCCCAGCGAATAGATACGAAGTAGATGAACTTTGAAGGAATTTCCACAGTAGCTCATCAAATAGCACCGGAGAAGGCATGGCAATGCCATTAGGCAAATGGCCACATTGGCTTCAGAATCTGGGCTAATGAAGCCCACAATTTAATCCACATACCCCTTAACTTACAAAAAACATACACATTGGATAAGCAGTTATATCTGCATTATCCCCATCCCAGTTGGTTATCACAAATTTTTTTAGGTAGGTATTCTTGTTGTCTATTTTGAAACTTAAAGATGTATAATTCACCTTAGCAACTAAAAAGCAAGAGTGACATTTGTCAATTTAACAGAATGTTAGCGCAGGTTTTCCTTCATTATTAGAAATAAAGGTATCCAACAGCGATGCTTTAAGAACAGCATAACTATATAAGAGATGTTTTCTATAACAAGCATAAATGTAACACAAAGATATTAGTGTGTAAGACCAGAGCCAACAACTTTGATGTATGAAGAAATGGGCTACTTCATTTCATTATGACTTCCTTCACAGCTGCTATGATGTGTCTGGCCCTGATTCCACACATCTCCAGCAGCTCACCAGGTTGCCCACTTCGAGGCACTCCCCCTACTGCAAGCTGACGAATGATGATGCCAAGCTCTCTGGAGACCGCCGCACACATGGCTTCGCCAATGCCACCTTCTGGGTAGTGATCTTCCACTGTGACGATCCGGCCGCCTGTGGCTTTGGCACTTTGAATGATGGTGGCAGCATCCAGGGGTTTGATAGTGAAGGGGTCAATGACACGAACAGAAATCCCTTGTTGAGAAAGCTCGTTGGCAGCTACTAACGCTTCATGTAGTGTGACTCCTGCTCCAATAACCGTCACCTTGTCAACTGCACTGTGGCGGATCACCTTGGCCTGTCCAATCACAAAGTTCTCTTGTGAAGTATAAATCACTGCAGTTTTGGGCCGGCTGGTGCGGATGAAGCACATTCCCTTGGTGATGGCTGCGAGATAAACAGCGTGCTCTGTAGCGACAGCATCACTTGGATAGAAAACAGTACAGTGAGGAACGCTTCTGAACAGGGTTAGGTCCTCCAGCGCCATCCGGGGAGGCCCATCTTCTCTAACAGACACCCCACAGTAGGAACCAATAAAGTTGATGCTGGTCTGAGAGACGGCTCCCATTCGGATCTGATCAAAGGCTCTGGTCAGGAAGGCAGCAAAGATACCTACGAAAACAATAGTCTGTCCTCGTGTGGCACACCCCAGGGCCACACTTACCATGTTTTGTTCAGCAATAAAGCACTCTATGAAATGCTCAGCGTGTTCTTTCTTGAATGTCTCTGTTAAAGTCAAATTTTTTGTGCCACCATCTAGAACAATAACTCTTTTGTTAGAGTGGCCCAATTTAGCCAGAGCCAAGCCATATGCTTCCTGGGTAGCTACCATGTCACCCAGTTTATATGCAGGTGGAGAGGTCATTTCTGTGTTGGAGATCTGGGGTGAGTCTTCAACAGGGGGCTTTGGCGTGAGATTTCTGTTTGTCTGTATCTGACTCTCAATGAATCTGACGATTCCATCAGCTCTGACTCTGGGCATAGGCTTTCCATGCCAATTTTCTGCATCCTCAACATTAGGAATACCCCTACCCTTGAAGGTCTTGGCAATCAGGGCAGTGGGTTTGCTCTTGAGTCGCTTTCCAGCAAGCCTGGCAGAGGGCTTCCACATCGTGACCATCCACCACGTAGGTATTCCACCCAAACGCTTGGCAGCGCTGCTCACAGGCGTCTGTGCAGCGCTCTAGCGGCGCAATGCCACTCTGTCCCAAGCAGTTCATGTCAAAGATTGCCATGAGGTTATCCAAGTTGTAGTGGGAAGCAAAGGCCAGGGCCCCCCCGGACAGAGCCTTCGAAGGACTCACAATCCCCCATGAGGCAGAACACACGGTAGCTGGCCTTGTCAAAGTACTTGCCAGTATAAGCCATTCCACAGTCCGCACCCAGTCCTTGCCCAAGGGACCTTGTGGCCACATCAACAAACGACAGCCACGGGGTGGGATGACCCTCCAGGTCGCAGTGGATTTTCCACAAGTTTAACAGGTCGGATTCACAGATACTGCCCACCTCCACCCAAACCGCATAGAGGATGGGCGCCGAGTAGCCCTTGGAGAGGACAAAGCGGTCATTGTCAGGGTGTTCCGGGTCTGTTTGTTTGTACCTCATGGTGTGGAAGAAGAGCACGGCCATGATCTCCGAGGCACTACAGCACGACGTGGGATGCCCCGAGGTGCAGGCGCACTTAGCCCTGCATGAGTGGATTCGCAGGCGACTGGCCACATCCTGAAGCACCTGTAAAGTCTCAGAGTCCAGAGTGGCATCTTTGACCAAGGCCATGGCTTTAGGCTGGTCCGGCTGCGGAAGAACAAGGAAGCCACGTCAGCGTAATGGCCCGTTCGCCGACCGTTGAGAAAAGTGTGCGCTTGCGCAGCACCTGTTTGGCGGCCGTTGAGTAACGTCTGTGCATGCACAGCGCCTGTTTGATGGTTGGAAAGTCTGCACATGTGGATCCACAGGGTTGCAGCTGTCTGCTGCTGCGCATGTTCAATGGTTTTGAAAGTCTGCGCGTGCGCAGCGCCTGTTTGGCGACCACTGAGGTAAGTCTGCGCATGCACAGGCACAGGCACAGGCACAGGTTTTTTTTGTTTTGTTTTGCGCCTTGATACCACATCCCAGGCCCGGCTTTTTCTTTTCTTTTTTTTCCAAGGCAGGGTTTCTCTGTGTTAGCCTTGGCTGTCCTGAACTTGCTTTGTAGACCAGGCTGGCCTCGAATTCACAGCGATCCACCTGCCTCTGCCTCCTGAGTGCTGGGAGGCACCTTTAGGTGTGTGCCACCATGCCTGGATTTTTAATGTTCGTTTTTTCACTTTCAGGCTCAATATTATTAAAAATAATTAAGCATCATTTTACATCTCCTTAAGGCAGAAATTCAAAATGGGATAGATGCTCTTATAGCCACATATCATGTCTCAGAAAAAAATATTTTAGGTAGTATTGTGCCCTTTCACCTGCTGACACTTCAGTTTTTAAAAGTTCTTCAACTTGGATTTTACGTGATGGGTGTTTTTGTCTGTCTGTGTGTCTGTCTACCACTTGCATGAGAGGCCCTCAATCCCCTGGAACTAAACTTACAGATGGTTGTGACCTGCAGGATGAGTATTAGGAGATCTAATCCGGGTGCTCTGGAAGAGCAGCCTGTGCTCTTAATCGCCCAGCCATCTCTCCAGCTCCTAGTACCTCAATTTTTAAAAACATATATATTTATTACACATGAATGAAACAAACTACATACATTAGGGAGAGCCATGAGACCATCATGAGTTATATAAATGTTACACTCATAGTGATTTGGCTATTTGTGTTTGTCAAACTTGAAATAAACATCTTTCCTATTTTGTTAGGTCTAAATTTCTGAATGAAATTCAGTATCTATCATAGCTCATCTCTATTAACTTAAATCCTTTATCTTGATCTAAAAAGATCTTATCCCTTAACCAACTAAACTTGATTGTAAAATTAAACTATCTGGTCTTCAGCCCCTCTCAGAGACTTGAGGAGGAATGAAACTTAAATGCCTGAGTGAACTGGTAGTGCAGGTTAGCAGCTTCCAAAATGAAAAACTGACTGAGACAGTTTACTACTTGAACAGTCACCCAACACTCTCTATAATGTTGGAGCCTTATCTTTGGCCTTCTAGCCCAATATATCTGCCAGATTCATTTGCGAGGCAGGAACTATTGAGGACTTGCCTACCCTGTCTAGGCAGAGTTGAGATTTGCTTTGTGGCAAAATAGATGGTCAGTTTTGGAGAAAGTACCATAAGGTGCTGAAAAGAATGTGTATTCTTTTGCATTTGGGTGAAATGTTCTGTAGATATCCGTTAGGTCCATTTGTTTCATGATGTCTATTAGTTTCCTTGTTTCTCCACTTAGTTTTTGTCTTGATGATCTCTCTATTGGGGAGAGAAGAATATTGAAGTCTCCCTCTATTAATGTGTAGGGTTCGATGTGTGGCTTAAGTTTTAGTCACGTTTCTTTTACAAATGTAGGTGCTCTTGAATTTGGGGCATAAATACAGAATTGAGACATAATCTTGGTGTATTTTTCCTTTGATGAGGGTATAGTGACTTTCCCCATCTCTTTTGATTAGTTTTGGTTGGAAGTATATTTTATCAAATACTAGGATGGCTACTCCAGCTTGCTTCTTGGGTCCATTTGTTTGGAATACAGTTTTCCAACCCTTTACTCTGAGGTAATGTTTATCTTTATTGCTGAGGTGTGTTTCTTGTATGGAGCAGAATGATGGAGCCTGTTTTTGCATTCATTCTGCCAGCCTGTGTCTTTTTAATGGGGAGTTGAGGCCATAGATGACCAGTGATTCTTAGTTTCTTTTGTTTTGATGTTGGTGGTGGTAGAATGTGTGCATTTCTGTGTTTTGGACTTGTGGATGTGGAGTTATTTATTTCCTGTGTTTTCCTGCATGTAGTTAGCCTTCTTGGGTTGGAGTTTTCTTTCTAGTACCTTCTGTATTGCTATATTTGTGGCTAGGTACTGATTAAACTTAGTTTTGTCATGGAATATATTGTTTTCTCTATATATGGTGATTGAAAGTTTTGCAGAGTATAGTAGTCTGGGTTGACATCTGTGGTCTCTTAAAGTTTGCATGACATCTGTCCAGGTCCTTCTGGCTGTCATAGTCTCTTTTGAGAAGTCAGATGTCACTCTAATTGGTTTGCTTTTATATGTGATTTAGTCTTTTTCTCTTGCAGCTTTTAATATTCTTTCTTTGTTCTATACATTTAATGTTTTGATTATTATGTGGCAGGAGGATTTTCTTTTCTGGTCAGATTTATTTGGAGTTCTACAGGCTTCTTGTATGTTCATGGGCATTTCTGTCTTTAGATTGGGGAAGTTTTCTTCTATGATTTTGTTGAAAATGTTTTCTGGGCCTTGGAGCTTGTAGTCTTCTTCTTCTATTCCTATTACTCTTAGTTTTGGTTTTTTTTATAGTGTCCCAGATTTCTTGAGTGTTGTGTCAGGAACTTTTTTTTTTAACGTTTTCTTTGACTGATGTATCTATAACTTCGATCGTGACTTCTACACTTGAGATTCTCTCTTCCATCTCTTGTATTCAGTTTGTGTGGCTTGTGTCTGTAGTTCCTGTCCTCTTCCCTATGTTTTCCAACTCTAAGATTGCCTCAGCTTGTGTTTCCTTTGTTGCTTCTAATTCCCTCTTTGGGTCTTGAATAGTCATATTCACTTCTTTCTCCTGTTTGATTGAATTTTCCTGTGATTCTTTATAGGAATTATTCAATTCCTCTATCTGTTTGGATGTATTTTCCTATAATTCTTTATAGAATTTATTCAATTCCTTCATCTCTTTAGATGTGTTTTCCTGTAGTTCTTTATAGGATTTTTTCAATTCCTTCATCTGTTTGAATGTATTTTCCTGTGTTTCTTTGAGTGATTTATTTTCCTCTTCCAAAGCTTCTATCATTTTCATCACCTCTGATTTAATGTCTTCTCCTTGTGCTTTGTGGGTGTTCATATCTCCAGGGCTTGCTCTGTTAGGCTCACTGGTTTCCAGTGCTGTCATATGGCTCTCTGTTTTGTTGCTAGTCTCCTATGCTGTCCCCTAGGCATCTGGTTGTCTCTGGGGTTAGCAGGCCTAGAGGTTTCTCCAATAAGGTCGCTCTCTGTGACCCAGGTTGGCCAGCAGGTTGGGAGCAAGTAACAAGAACTCCAAGCCAAACTTTTTTTTTTGCTGGGGTTCCCCAGAGATCTCCTCAGGGTGTTGGACAGTGGGTGTTAGAGCCTGCACTCAGCTCAGTTCATCTCAGATGCGTTCCCTGACTGTATCCCAGTTGGGCAGGGCAGGAGAGGAATGAGCTGATAGATTGCTAAGCCCATAGTTGCTCAGAAACCCTATAGTCTTTGTTGAGATAGCAGGGCTCTATCTATCTGCTGTGTTCCAGATGGTTCTCCGAGCCCCAGTTGGGCTAGGTCAGTAAGCTGCTGGCAGGCCAAGAGAGAGTAGAGGCCCAAGCTGGTCACAAAACAGCAGCTAATGTGGGGTGTGACCTGCACAGGTCTCTGCTCTGTGACCTAGGTGGATCAAGCCAATAGGCTGTAGGTGGGTGGGGTGAGATCAGAGCCAAGATCTGCTAGCAGGATAGCAGGTAATGAGGACTGTGGCCTGAGCAGGTCTCTGCTTGGCTTCCTTGCCTTGTGTTTTAGCTGTATTTGAGCAGTATGCTTCAGGTGGGTGTGCTGAGGGAGACCAAGGCCTAAAGTTGCTCTGGTGGCTAATGCGACCATGGCAGGCATCTGGATTCAGCTCTGTGGGCCTAAGATATGTTCCCAGATGATAAGCAGCTGAGGTGGGGACTGTGAGGGATTGGATCTCCAAGCTGCTCAGAAGTTCCATAGGTCCTCTTGGGATGGCAGGGGTATACTTATCTGCTCTGTGACCCAGCCAGGGTAGGCCAGCAGCAGCTGGGGGGCTGACAGAGATAAGATCTCAAAGGAGCTTGGGTGCTCTGCACTCTTTCGCGGGAAGGCGCGGCTCAGCTAATATGGATTATGTCTGGTGCCAGGACTTTCTGTCCCAGATCTTGCAAGCAGTAGATGGCTGGTTAGAGCCGCAAGCTGCAGGGAAATACCACCACAGTCCTTCCCAAGATGGCTGCTAATGTGGGCTGCCCGCTGGGAATTTTCTGTGGGTTAACTGGATGGCCAGGGTTCAGACCACCCCCGCGCCCCATGCCCCACACAATGTGGACCCCTTTCACCTGGGAATCAGCAGCACTTGTGTTTTGTAGCTCTCAGTTTGGTCTTTAGGCCGCTGTGCAGTGCCATTTTTCCTGTTAATCAGATGCAGTGTGTAAACGGTGCAGCCATCTTCCAAAAAACTTTTTTTGTTTTGTTTTGTTTTTGGTTTTTGGCTTTTTGAGACAGGGTCTCTCTGTGTAACCTTGGCTGTTCTGGACTTGCTTTGTAGACCAGGCCGGCCTGGAACTTACAGCAATCCTCCTGCCTCTGCCTCCCAAGTGCTGGGACTAAAGGCGTGTGCTTCCATGCCTGGCCTCAAAAAACTTTCTTAATCATCAGAGTCCAAAGAGGAATGATCCAAATCAGACAGGATGGAATCCTTCAGTGCTGAGTGAGAAAGGGGAAGTTACGAACGCAACCTAGACAACCTTAACAAGGTTAGTATACACAAAACACCCTACGGTCTCCTGTAAGGCTCAACTTACTGCACATGCTTAAGAGTTCCTGCAGGCAGCTCTAATCTCTGCTTCCTGTCCATGCACTTTCTTCTCCGGCTGAGTCTGAGATGCTGGTCATCCGGTATATGGTAACCATAGTCCTTTAGGAAGGGTGCTGTCACGGCCGCCCTAGGTACACACACTGTGTGGGGCAACCCTCATGATGAAGAACAGAAAGAAAATCAAGGAGTGGACCGATGCCCTACAGACTAGCCAGAGACGCCAGGACTGTGGGATAAACACCCCTTGGGTTCTCAAAGTTTCATGTTACTCAAATCCAACTGCAGTCAGCTAAGGAAATGTTGCACAGATAATTTACCTCCTGGGGACCTCATGCAAAACATTTTCCTCCTTTGACGCTGTTAGATGTAAAATGTCACTGCTTGGTTTAGGGCAGAACCTGCTACTTCAAGAGGAGAATTTGCTGGGAAGGGTGTCATAGGTAAGGGAAATGGTGCTATCATTTTCCCTGGGTCCCCAAACGCTTACAAAGTCAGTCTTTCCCTAAGACTCTGAAAGACACAATGCTTTTGTGAGTACTATTTTTGTCCTGTAGAGTTTTTAATTAGCCCTTCATGTAAACAAGCACACGAACAAAAAGCCATTAAGCAGAACAAAGCAGAGCACAGCAGACAGTGGCTGCCCCAGCCTCGGTGGTGCTCCTTGTCTGAACAGTGACATAGGCAGGGAGGGCCTGCAAATAAAATCAGTTGTTTGTTTGTTTGGTTGGTTGCTTGTTTGACTGATTGTTTTTCTAAAATTAGAAATTTTTCTAAAATTAGAAAAATAAAGTCTTTTCTTCTGAGTCAGCAGCCAAACATATGGATTCTCTTAAAGGACTTGGGTTTCTTAGAGGGCAGTGCTGGAGGCAAGGCCTAGATTGGAGCTTTAAACATCTTTTGAGGAAGGTCGCAGACTATGCTAGCTTGCTGAACTGTGTCCTGGATAAGCCATAAGTGGGCTGAACTGTGTCCTGGATAAGCCATAAGTGGGCTGAACTGTGTCCTGGATAAGCCATCACTGACCATGGGAACTTGCCTTCTTACCAAAGACCTGGGCTTGCACATGCCATTGCACTAACATCACTGTTCACATGATCTGAGAATGGCAGGAGGAAGACCTGGGCTTGCACATGCCATTGCACTAACATCACTGTTCACATGATCTGAGCATGGCAGGAGGAAGACCTGGCCTTGCACATGTCATTGCACTAAGTCCTCACTGTTGACATGTTCTGGCAATGGCAGCAGGAAGGCCTGGGGTTAAAGGTTAGGTAAGGATTAGCAAGGTTTATCAAGTTGTGACAGGCTATTTAGAAAGACAAGGAAGGCAAATGGAATGGAAGAGAAATCTCTAGACCTTTCAGATTCACTATTCTGAAGCCTCTCTAACATGCATTCTCTCCCTCCCTCCCTCCCTCCCTCCATCTCTCCCTCCCTCCCTCCCTTCATCCCTCCATCTCTCTCTCCCTCCCTCCATCCCTGTGTGTCCGCCTAACTTCAGTCTCTCCTGCTGAGAGCAGAGTTCCACAGATGGAAGAAGATGGCCATCAGAGTAACTGACTTCTGCCTTCCAACATTTTGTGACCTAAAAGGTATAACACCATATCCATCTTCACCCAGGGACAAATCCCAGGGGAAAAGAAATCTACAAAGGAGACAGAATAAGGAGATGGATCAGCACTGCTCCAGCGAGGAAATGGTCAAGCCCAAGGCCACACAGGGATCAAGCAGACTGAGTGAAGTATCATCTCTGACAGAGTTTGCAAGCCCCGAGCTTATGGTCTCCTTCACTTCTGCACCACTTTACATGGCTGTACAAATCAATATATATATATATTGTAAGGCTTTTTAAACATTGACATATTAGACTAGTTTAACATGGACCTCTATAGAAAGGTAATTTTACCTACCTATAAAGTATCAGTGAACATAAAAAAAAATAAGTATTGACAAAAGACTCATGGGTGAAAGGAAAAGCAATTCAAGAAGGGCCACGATAGGTCCAGCCTGGGTCACACACTTCTCTTCCCTCCTGCTCATCACACAGGTATAAGATGGTGCAGTCATATAGCCCATCGTGTCATGGTCATTACTGTGGTAAGGAACTATGATACCACTACCTGGATTACATAAGCAGGGGGTGAGGAGAAGCTGTGTTCTCAGGAAGAGAAGGAACAAGGTATGAAGACACCAAGAGCAGTGGTCATGGGAGTCCAGGGGAGTGTGAGCACAGCCCCAGCTATGCAATAGCTCATTATTAGCTCTTAATATCAAAAGTTATTCTGCATCTACTCTGTGTCCCACCTGTGTGAGGCTGTTTAGGGATGATGGGTACAGTATGCC
>OU015757.1:47707298-47790639 GCA_907169655.1 Acomys percivali
CACACACACACACACACACACACACACACACACACACACACACACACGTACACAAATACAAATAGTCTTTTTAGAAAATTAATTTTAAAACTGCCTGTAAAATTGAATCTCTGGGGACAAGGCACCATCTGAAAAGAAAATCACAGTTTTACACAACATGGAACTTAGGGCAGAACACAGCCTGTGGATAGAAGAAACTGCCGTATGTGCAGGGTTCCCAAGAAACAGTGTTGTTCAAAGTTCAAAGTGCTTTCCTCCTTGATGACCCTAGAAGGCTTTCTTTCCCAAGGAAGTGTTTGATCTTCGGCACTCTCTCATCTTTTTCCCGTCCCCTTTCCTTCCTTCCTTTACCTTCTCTTCCCATCCTTCTTCTTTCTTACTTGGTTGGTACAACAGGTGGATTCAAGGTCTCTTTCACCCTAGGTACAAGTACCTTAGCTTTACTGCATCAAACGTAAGGTGATGCTTAGGAAAACAAACAAAACCCAGTTGCAGACAGATTGTTCCTACTTGCTTCTGATCCAAACTTTTAGCTAGAAAGGCAGAAGAGAGCCAGTCGCTATTAGATGCTTTATTTCCAAGGGAGAAAAGGAGATGAGGACTCACTGAGAGCTGGCGGATCACAGTGCAGGGAAGTTAAAAAGGTTGCTCACTCTGTGGCTCGCTGTCTCCGCACCCTTCCGTGCTCTGTCATAATCAGCGCAGAGAACACAGGCACCTTTAGTGCTGTAATTTCTCCATCAATGGCACTCTTCTCTGGGCAGTTATGTATGACAGTTATGTATGGCTTTAATTTCTGCATCACTTCTCGGCCAACCATCCCTCTTCAGCAGAAATAAGGCCAAGTCTTTCTGACTTTCAAATCTCCCCCTCTGAACCCCCCTTCTCCTCTTTTCTTCCTTCTTGTCTTTCTGTGCTGGATATTTATGGAATAAGCCCCAAAAGACTTTACATGTGAATTTATTTCAAAGGAATCCCACCACGGCCCTTGCTGCCCCTTCCGGGGACTGGAGGGGGGGGCGAGGGTTGTTGGGGGCTCTCAAGTCCCTGGGCAGGGGAGAGATGACTCAGCCTTTGGCAAAGCAGGCCAAGCCACAGAGACAGCTGGGCCTTTCTGGACTTCTCTGGTTGGGCTATTGTAGTGCCAACAGCCCAGCTTCTAGGGGGATATGGCCCCAATTTGAGCCCTGTTCCCTGCCCTTCCCAATAACTGTGTGAGCTCAGCTAACAGCTTTCCCACAAGTTCTTTTTAAATTAATTAATTAAGTTGTGGTAAAGTTCATCAGAATTAGTTTCTGCTGTTTTCAGTCATGAACTTGGAACTATATGTGATACCTTTCTATTGTCTCAACTATTAAAACAAGCAAGCAAACAAATGACCCCCCCCCCACCTTCACCCATATTCACAAACACATGTCTACAACAACAAATAAGTTAGCAAACCACAGCCAAAATGGAACTTCTGGGAAAAAAAACCACATAAAATGTATGTTACACACTCACATGCCTTTTGCTGCAGATGGCTATCAGCCCTGAATTGAAGCTGCCTAGCAGTCAAAGTCCAGAAAATGCTTTGTTCCCTGAGTCTGTATTCCAAGAGGAAACAAGCTAGTCTCCCAAGAAGGTATAGCTGATGTCCGTAACAAAGAAAATGTTCTTCTATGGCATAGTGTGAAGGAGTAAATGCTCCCTATGCCAGTGAAGGGCTATATTGAGAGAATGAGCCTCCAAGCCAACCTCATATAATAAACATGGGTTTCAGTGGTCTGTTGAGGGTACAGAGATGTACTAAATAGTAGGTCCTTTTCTCACAATTACCTAAAGACAGTTACTTGATGTTTTGGGCTATTTTATTGTTCTTAATTTCAAAATCATATCCTTTGATAGCTGACCAACTGACAGCTTTTGTGAGATAATAAGAAGCCAAGGAGGTGATATGCTTGAAGGGGAAAAACAACCTAGCTCTTGTCAACAGAGTCTTGCATCTCCAGCCTAGGATCTGTGTTGAATCTTTTTCTTAAAATGTAAATAAGACTGTATGTTCTTTTTATGGTCATGAATGAGCAGAAGCAAATAAAGGGTCCCTTGACCAGGCAATTAAAAATTGTGTTATATAAATGGAGTGCCATTCAGCTTCAAAAGAATAAATAAATAAACTTCTGGCAGTGCTGTAATGAATGTACCTTTGGTGACTTGGTCACATAGGATAACCCAAGTATTGTGTGCTCCTTCCTCCATGAGGATCCTAGAGACTTAGCAAGATGGAGAGGTGGCTTCTGGGGCCAGGGAAGGAGAGAACCCAGAGGCTTCCATTAGGGAATGAACTGTGGTGGTGCTTGAAAAATGCCACTGCACTGTGTATTAGAAATGGTTAAAGTGGCCAGTTGCTCGACGATGTGTGTTTCATCACATTAAAAAGGACGAGAAGAAGGAAATTAGGAACACTTCCTCCAAGTGGATGAATAGCTCCAAAGTTGAACGCTGTAATGCCAACCTGAAATAATTTTAATTAGAAACCTGTAAAAGCGCTGCCAAACACCCACCTTGGCCGTTAAAAAAAAAAAATCCCAATAAATCTCCCTAGTTTTGAATGCCTAATTTTTAGCAATAAAATTTCCCGGTGAGCCTTCCAAGATAAATGGGTTCCAAAACACACATTAGGGTAAATGAACTTATTACCTCAGGTTGTTCATGACAGCCATTGGGAACGTTGTATGATTAATCCCTGCTGGGGGGCCTGGGGGAGGTCCATTTTGCAGATGAGCAAACCAAGACTCAAAAGATCAGATAGCTTCCCCCCCCAAAAGGCTGTACAGTTAATATGAGGTAGATTTTCCAGATTTCTGCAGTTCAAATGGTGTCCACAGAGGTGATAGCTCCACTATTTCCTATTATCTTCTATTATACGGACACTTAAACGAAGCAAAAGCTGCCTGGCTTTGCCTTCACTGGGTTTTACATGATTTGTGGCTCTGGTACAAAATGCTACAAAGGCTTTGTATTGAGCCAAAGTTATCAAACACCACCATCAGCCCCAAACCTCACAGCCTGTGCAAGTGATGACGATGGACAGAAAGTCTGAGTTTCCTTCATCACTTAATTTCTCTTTATTTCCTCATTAGCAAACATTATTGAAAATCCACCATGAATCAGAATGTCCTGAGAACCTCAGGCATAAAATAATTCACAGTAGAAATACTTGGTCACATTAACAAGACACCCCCCACACACACACACACACACTGAGTTTCTGATCTCTGTCCTTGAGCCACATCATTGAGAAACACCCTCAGCAGGCCTCCGCCCACAGCTACTACTCAGGCAAGTCAGTTCCGCATTCTACCACTCATCCACCAGCCCTTCTGTATTGCTCCTAATGATATACCTCAGTAACCACTGCTCCCAGATATGTGTCCAGAAAGTGCATGTCCTTTCTCTAAGCAGGAGAAGCAGGGTTGGACACCCTTCTCTTGTCTTCCAAATGGGCCCTGTCCTCATCTGTGTGCTTAGCTGCCTTTTCCTCTACTCTAGGTTTCTGTTTGGACAGCCAGGTCTTCCTCAGAAGCCAGGTGCACTCATGCCAGGGCTGGAAGAAAAAAGTCTCTTCCATCTTTGTTGGGGGGGAAGGGGGCTCACGCCTTGGCAGCCTGAAGGAGTGCTTGCTGAGAGTGTGAAATGCCCAATTTATGTCACTTTCTCCTTTCTGGATTACTTCAGTACAAACTGTATTTTTTACAAAGGCCACTTGACCTCTTTCCAAGTAGAACATAAGCAGGCTTCCTGTATTCCTTCTGTAGGTCACTTGAGCACTTCTGATTTTTTTAAAAAAAAGTTTCATCTGCCCTATCGGTGCAAGCAATGCTTATCAACAAACTGCAAGTTCATTTACTGCTGGCTTTTAAAAATTGATTTCTTTTGTTGTGTGCATGTGTTGGGGGCCACTAGAGCCCTGCGCAGTGAGATATGTTCCTGTCTTTCATTCTGGTCCCGTCTTCTTTTTAGGGTCTTCGTGTACTAGGTTTAGCCATTTCTTGTCGGGTGTCCCTGCTGGATCAGATCTGGCAAAGGAGGACCCAGATGTTGCTCTGACCAGCTTTTCAACAGTATGGTATCTTACAAATATCAGTGGGAAGACAGGAACTCAGGGCTCAAGGTCTGTTTCCACCAACAGTGTCCTTGGGAATCTCTTTTTCCTGCGCCGCACCACTGTATCACCTCTACCCTGATCAGGCCTTGCTAGATGACGTCATGCCCCCATGTTGCCCCAGCTATTTGTTCCTGCTGTAGACCAGAGATTGGGTCGATTTTGTTAATCTTTATATAGCCTTGATTTTCCTCCATCAAATAGTTGCCTGGAATCATCTATTTGGACTCAGCCAATTCCTTTTGATTGAGAACGAATGAAAAGTCCTTTGAGCTCCACCTGGATCTCTGACTTTCCCTCCAGCAGGGTACCTCCTAGAGACTTCCCTGCATCTGGACCATTGCCCTCACTCTTACCTTGTAAGGGATGCTCTCAGCCTTTTCTGCTGTAGCAATCAGTCTTTTTCCTTCTTCAACGTTATTCTTAACTCCTCTCAATAGCAAAACCTCATCCAAGTTTCTCTGAAAAATCTTCATAATTTAAAGAGTAGATATAAAGATGAAACTTGGAGTAGATGCATATGAGCATTTGACATTACTGGATATTAAGCACATGAATCCACAAATAGGCTCTCTCTGGAGGAGCGAGGTACCTGCTATAATTTCACCACTTGCCTTGGCTTGGAGGTTGCCATTTTGGATGGCAATGTGAGTTTCCTTTCTTCCTCTCTCCTGCTTATGTGAGTGAGGAAATGCCAGAGACCTTCCCACCCCCTCAGCCAACCCAGCACTCCCAGCTCAGGTGTTCCTGCCAACTAATTAACACCTCCTTTGCAAGTTGTAAATTGGACGGCAGATGCGTACAAATGCAGAACCCAGTGGGGTGCCTCATGCTTTCTCTATACATAGACTTCATGAAAGGCAGGAAGGGAAACCAAGTAGGCTGATGGGAAATACAGTTTTGCCAAAATGGCCACCCCCAGATTCTTAAATAAATTTATAGACTTTTTAACACAAAATAAATTTCTTGTGTTTTTTGCACATCTACCTGGATCCATTAAATAGTATCTTTCCTAACTTCAAAGGCCTGGGCTGTGATTGCTGAAACCACACCCATGCCGGTTTGGCTTGTTTGTTTTGTCAGTTTGACACATGCTATGGTCATCTGGGAAGAGGGAAGTCTCAACAGAAAAATAAAAATGTCTCCATCAGATCAGCCTGTGGGAAAGTCTATAAGGCATTTTCTTCATTAATGATTGATGTGTGAGGTAGGTGGTGCCACACATGAGCAGGTGGTCCTGGAAGGTATAAAAAAGGTTGCTGAGAATGAGCCTCGGAGCACAGCCGTGACCAGCATTTCCCACGGACTCTCCTTCAGTGTTTTCCTCCAGGTTTCTACCCTGCGTTCCAGCCCTCCTGTCCCTCAGTGATGGACAGCAAGCTGGAAAGTGACATAAACTCGGTCCTCCATAAGTTGCTTGCGGTCATGGTCTTCGTCCCAGCAATAGAAAGCTAGAGTAGCACTTCTGGTCTCAATCTGTTCCCATCTTCCTTTTCTGTCGTTGTCCAGACTAAATAAGATTAAACTATGTGTAGGACTACAGCCTAGTTTGTCTTTCTCTGGAGGCAATGGGATGAACTTTAATGACTTTACTGTGGGCTCATGGTCTCTAAAATTCTGTCTTCTTTGTGTCTTTCTCTAAGGCTCACCCACCTCATCCATACCACTTAGAGATTTCCCTGTACAAGTGATCTTCCATATATTCTACATCTATTCTTGTATCATTCTTTTGTTTTGCTTTTCAAGACAAGAGTTTCTCTGTGTAGCTTTGGCTGTCCTGTACTCACTCAGTAAACCAGGCTGGCCTCCCGAATTCACAGAGATTTGCTCACCTCTGTTAGGATTACAGGAGTGCAACACCTCTACTGGGTCTCCTGTCTCACTCTTATCCCAGATGCCACCACTCCCACATTCTCCAAAGAGCATGGAAATAATTTTTATTGGCCTGCAGTTCAATTCAGTTCGGTTTAATTATCAAAGGCCACCGAATACCTTTTCTGTTCCAAACACTGGGGTGTGTTCAGGACATACACTATATGACAAGTCATAAAGGTTTTCAGAAGCATGCTCAAGATAGTAATAGAAGGAAGACAGCAAGGAGCTATAACTCCCAGAGGAGGATGCCCAAAGACTGGTGGCAGGACGGAATGACTTACATTCTGCAACAGAGACCAGAGTTGCGGAAACAATTGTGTTGGGCAAAGATTTCAGAAGGAAGAGGAATATTGGAACAGGTCTTGTGTGTTTGTCTCACCTTTTGCTTTAGGTTCCCAAGTCTAGACCTCTGATGTGCAGCTGTCCACCCAAACAGAACAACAACAACAACAACAACAACAACAACAACAACAACAACAACAACAACAAAACCAAAAACATAGACTTGGATTGGCCAAACCACACACGATGGGTATAGAATGCTGAGGCTATGTACCCAGTCCATTCCTGTCCCATTCTTATCCCGGAAACCATCACTCCCACTTACTCTAAAGAACGTGGAAATAATTTTTATTGGCCTGAAGTTCAATTCAGTTCAGCTTAATCCATCAAAGCCTACTGAATACCTTTTCTGCTCTAAATATTGGCCTGTGTTCAGGACATACACTGTTAAGAGAAATCATAAAGGTTCACACACAATTTGTTCCTAACTTTTAAATAGCAGTCATTAAATACATGAGAATGGAAAGGCATGTAGATATTGAAATAAATGAAAAAAAAACCCTCCATATCTTCATGTTATGCCATAAACTAGATAACTTCCCTTCAGGTGGCATTTGTCTTAAGGAGAAAAAAATGTCTACTTTCTCTTGGTGTATGTATCATTAATAGCCAGAGATTGCTAAACATAAGCTGTTTTATGTTGAAACAAATTTGAAGAATTTTCAAGATATTATGGGTCTTAACCATGTTCTAGAATGTCTTGTTTGTGAGTAATGGACTAAGCAGATGTCAGCAAACAGAAAGGAGGTACATTTGTCTTCATGTCCTCCTCATTAAGAAGCAAATGATGGTCCTAGCTGGGGTAGCCAAGGAGATAGTTCCTACGTAGTTGTGGTCTAAATACCTCTATAGCTTATGCAGGTTGGCCTGACCCATCTTGGTTGCAATGGAATTTGTCTTTTCCTTTGTTTCTAACATTGAGGGGTGGGGGCAGATTAGCAGCTTCACCATTACATGGGAGATTTGAGGAGTGTAGAATATAAGACCCTTCTCCATAGCTCCTGAGTGGGAAAGTATGTCTCAGATCCACATTTAACTGAAGAGCAGATTAAAGCTCTTCAGAACTATCCAGATACCTTATTCAGACTTCACATGTGCACAAAGGTCAATTCTTGACCTCTGGCTTCAAGAACACAAGAATTTCTGATCAAATCACTCACGGTGAGCCTGTGTGTGTGCAAAGCAGAACAGCTAGGGGAGGGGCCCCAGATTGTATTTAGTTATGTTTCCTCCCCCATCACATATGTGCATCACACACATTTTGAGAAATTAATCAGTAGAAAATGTTTTTCCCATTAAAATTTCTTTCCCTGGCTCTTTACCAGCACACACACACACACACACACACACACACACACACACACACACACACTTTGTTCCCAACTTTTAAATAGCAGTTATTAAATAAATGTGAGAGTGGAAAGGGCATTTGTCAGAGAGGTCTCTGCTTTGCCCTGGAGAAATAAAGTACAAGTTAAATGATTATCTGTGAATTATAGTGTGGAGAACCTCGGTAGCCCCACCCCACCCCCTTTCCCCATTCATTTTAGCTCTTAACACACCACTGGACAATAATTGCCAAACTACTTTCTCCTGAGGAAAAGAAACAAGCTGAGGAAAGGACAGTAGCAATGTAACACATTCTCTCCTTCAGTCTAGTGAGGATTCACCACCCGATTTAGACATGAAGGGTGACACAGAATGTACACAACCTACTGTGTTGGCAGCAAAGTTTCCTCGCTCTCAAAATATCTCCCTAAGTTTTCTTCCTAAGGCAGTTTGTTGTGTGTTCTTTGGAAAGGGAGGAACAATAGAGCAACTGCCCCAAGGAGGGAAACCAGAGCTGTGCTCAGGGGCTGCCAGCCATAGGTACTCCGAATGACTGTGGGACTTCAGTAAAATGGTTGCACAGCAGTGCCCTTGTAGGCTTCCTAAGCATAGCACTTATTCTACCCTAGTCAATGACTGCCCTCTCGCTGTCCTTGAACAAAATGTAGCCTCACCAAGATGGCTACTGCCAAAATAGAGACCAAAGTGTTCTAAATGGAGTGCTAGGCTACTACAGCATCCTGTTAACAAAGATAGACTATGTAAGGCTATTTGAGGGAACCACACATTTCTATTAAGATCTTCAACTAAAGGGTGGGAGATCTATTTTAGTGGTAGGGCCCTTGGTTCAACACTAGCACTGGAAAGGAACCTCAGAAGAGCTTCAGACAAAGATTGATTTGTCCTCTTATTTTGAATAAAGGCAGAGGTATGGAACAGCACCTGAATCAGAGAGGGGTCATCATAGTTCACCCAAGCCAACAGGACTCCAGAGATATGGGGTCAGCTCCTCAGAGAGGTTGTTCCCTTGGCTCCCTGGTAGAGAAGCTTCTTAGTAAGGAGAAGGTGAGACGTAGATTTATCTTAGTATTTGTTGCCACGTGTGTCTCTAAGTATGGAGCCAATTTCTTAGAACCATCCCAGGCTGTAGACACACCCTTTAAAAGCCCATTTCCTCTTTGACACAAAGTCCCAAGTTACAGAACCCTGTTGGGGATTATATAGCGAAATGTGGCCCCATGTGAATCCTGTGTAAGTCAATCTTCAGAGACCCATGCTAAGACAAGGAAGCATCTATCCTTCCCCATTGACATTTAGTTGACCATGTTTGCATACGTGATCTTTGTTTTTGTTTGTTTTTTGTTTGTTTTGTTTTATTTTTCGAGACAGGGTTTCTCTGCATAGCCTTGGCTGTCCTGGACTAACTTTGTAGACCAGGCTGGCCTCCAACTCACAGCAATCTGCCTGCCTCTGCTGGGATTAAAGGCATGTGCCACCACTGCCCAGCCACATACGTGATCTTTGAATCAAACTTTTCCAAGCTATAGGAATCTATCTTTAATGGGGAAAAAAAAGCTGGTGAAAACATGTTGACAAGAATAGGGAGGATTTTGCAATATGCGCGTTTGAGACTAAAGCCACTGACAATTTCAGGGACAGAATGTAACAAATGCAAAGCAGAAATGAAGGCTGAAATATAAAATACGCTGGTCTGTAGTGGTCTTGTAGCAGAAGGGGGGATGGGGAGGGAAATGATGATCTGGGTTTGGAATGGTCTGTGGAGCATGACCAGGGGCAAGAGACGTCTCAGAGTGTGGAATTAACCACACTCAGACCACCCAGGGTGCTCCCCGTGGGGAGGACGGAGAGTGGAGGCACCATGAGCAACAGAATTCTACTGTGTGCAGAAGAGCAAGGATCTCTGCTAAACAGTTGTGCCCCCACTCTACTTAGCTTGGGGGTGACTAGGCACTTGGCAGTATGGTGAAGTCTACACAACTGACGACTGAAAATTACAAAAGAAACACACAAAGTTGCAAAACTGTCTCAAATATGACATTTCTCTAGAGACAGTTCTAGGATATATTAACTGCACCCCAGCAAAGGTCTTCCCATGTACCATATTGAAAATATTACTTTTTTAAATTGAATGGAAAAAATTTAAAGTATAGTTATCAAGTATATATACACATTGTACAAACACTACTACTGATCCTCTTATTCAACTCACAGAAATAAAACATCCCCAGGACTTACTGTTGTAGTAACTTAGAGTCCCTGTATTGTTTTGAATCTTCATAACGTGTCAATTAGCCTACATCTTATTTTTTCACATCTCTCTCCTTGAGTGGGATTACAATCGAGATTGTGTGCAACTTGCTTTTTTAAAAGTCAGCACATCACTGAGAATTCTTTCTGTTGCATTCAGCAATAACTCATACCTCGCTATTGCATAGGGCTCCGTTGTGTGAACAGTTCACATATGAAATATGAAATATTCACATATCAGTTTTGATGGTTATAATCCACGGCTTGCTTCTCGTGTTTCTAAGCCTTGTGATTTTGTCTGAGTCCTCTTTGACTCATATGTCAGAACTGCTCTAGATTACAAAGTGAGGGGAATCGCTGAGTGGTTGGGTGTCTGCACATCAATTTTATAGGTAATTTGTATCTATTTCTCTCCTACTAACAAAGTAGAAATGTTCTGGTTGATTTATCTCCTCAACAGCTTGATAATAGTGGCCTGTGAAATGCTTTGTCCATGTGATATAGTTAAAATTCTCTCCTGTTGATGTACTTTTGCATTCAACCGATTCATAAGTAGCCCAAGTAGCTTTGTAGAAGTTCACTGAAATTTTGCCCATCCCTCACATGTAGTTGTTTGTTTTCTTATGTTTTATTTATTCTAAATACTACCATTTTTTAGCCTCAAATCCTGTGAATAATTTCTTCACATTTCTAGGTTCTCTTCTCATTTTATTGAGGAATCTGAAATATGTAGATTATTAAATTGAATGAACATGTCTCTTCCCTATGGCTTTGCTATTTGATTTTATTTATGTATAGTTCAGCATCACAGAGTTATTCTTCTATAACAAGGTTTCTTTTTCATACACAATTCTTGCTGAGATTTATAATTTTAGTTTGTGGTGTGAGAAATCCATAGCCTTCTATATTACTGCTAACACCATGCTGAGAAAGAGTTCATAGAAACCTCCCCATTTGTAACACCCTAAAGCATACATATAACCTAACCAAGGCAGTGAAAGATCCCTTCAGAGAACTTTCTATCTCTGGAGAAAGAGAATAAAGAAGATATGAGAAGGTGGAAAAGCCTTCTGTGTTCATGTATTAGTATAATTAATATTGTTTAAATGACCATATTACCAAAAGCAATGGACAGATTCAATAAAATCCCAATTTTAAATAAGTCCCATTTCATTCTTCACAGAAATAGAAAACAAGTCCTAAAAGTCATATTGAAGCACAGAAGATCCCAGATATCAAAGTCATCCTTAGATAAAGGAAGAACGTTTGGTGGGGGGCACACTAGGCTTCAGGATATGTTATAGAACTATAATAATAAAAGCAACATGGTACTGGCACAAAAGCAAGACAAATAATAGATCAGTAGATCAGTGGAATAAAATAGAAGACCCAAACATGAGCGCACATAATTACAGCCATCATATAATTGACAATGAAGCCAAAAAATACAAACTAGTAGAAAGATAGCATCATCAACAAATGGTACAGGGAAAACTAAATGTTCACATATAGAATAAGGAAGTTAGATCCATATCTATCACTGCAAGTTATCACCTCTAAATGAACCAAAGACTCCAAAGGGATCATTGTGAAGCCTAAAATGATGAAGCTGGTGGAAAAGAGGCTCCCATTCTAATTTTCCCAGCACTAGTCAATGTCATCTCCTCTGGGCTGAGTCCACGTGTAATGGAATGTTCCTATGCTTGTGTAAGCCTGTTTTGTTTTGTTTTTTGTTGTTGTTGTTGTTGTTTTGTTTTAGCTCTGTTCTTTCCTTTTCTATGCAAATACAACATTATAATAATTCTTACTCTTCAAGAAGTTGGCCAATCACAGCCCGCAATGACTCCTTCCTCTCCTTTTCTTACTCTTCCTTCCCTTCCCTTTTCCTCTTCTTGACCCTTTGTCTGCCTTCCTCCTCCTCCTCCTTTTCCCCATTTCCCCTTCCTCTTTTCTCCTGCTTTCAAGACTATTTTTGCATCATTGGAGTAAATTAAGTGCCTTCCTTTCCTATCTCCACCCACCTACAAAGACTTGCTCGGATTTTCAAATTCAGATGTATTTAAGATATACATTAATTTTGTAATAACAGATGACTCTGTCTTCTAATCCATAGGAAATGACATTTATTTTCACTTATTTTGATTCTTTTTCATCTCTTGGAAGAAAATTATATCACTTCTCCATCAAAATCTTTCCACACTGAGTCAAATGTACTTCTAGGCCCTTCATGCTGCTTAAAGTAGGCTGGAGTCAGATGGTAGGTGAGGAGGGCTCCCCCTTTCTGAGGAGTGCTGGAGGAGGAGGGGGAAGAGGGAGGGAGGAAACTACAATTGGGATATAAAGTGAATAAATTAAAATAAAATTTAAAATGTACCATTGAAAAAGAAACTTTCTGAAATGATATTGTTTTTCTACCTGTGTGCTAGCTGGTAAAATGTAACAGACTTATTTACATTGATTTTATCATGGGACTATGAAACACTTATTCCTTCTAATAATTTTTATGTGTTTTTAATTCTAATAATTTTTGTACATATTATTTGAGGCTCTCTCTGAATTTAGTAATATTTCAAAACAATGAAATTCATTCATTCATTCTTTTCTTCTTCTTCTTCTTCTTCTTCTTTTGTTTTTTGTTTTTTGTTTGTTTGTTTGTTTTTCAAGATAGAGTCTCTCTGTGTAGCCTTGGCTGTCCTGGGCTCTTTGTAGACCAGGCTGGCCTTGAACTCATAGTGATCCACCTGCCTCTGCCTCCCGAGTGCTGGAATTAAAGGTATGCACCACCACGCCTGGCTTCATTCATTCTTTTCTGAGCTAAGTTATATTCCTCAAAATAACTACCACTGTCCACTGTCAGAGGGTAGAGCCAACTGTATTATTGACCCTTTGGTCTTTACTTATTCATATATTCTTGTCTGCACACTCTCACTCTATTTTCTCTTCCAAACCCCCATTCTAATGTGTCTGAAATGTACATTATTTATATAGGTCCATATGTTTTGCATCAATATAAATGGCTGGCAATTAGTTTGTCTTCTTTCTTTTTTCAGAACTTTCTAGAAAAGAGTTCTCCATTTTGTTATGTGACGATTTTGACTTACTTCATTCAGTTATCACTGGTAGCAATTGCTGTTGCCATTGCTTTCAGGTTTGGCTTCTCTTCTGGGACAAAAGGACATTCAATTCCTCTGTTGTGCTACGTACTTTTCTCATCACTCTGGCCAAATGCCTAAGAGTTAGAGCTTAAGGGAGGAAGAACTTATTTTGGTTTATGGATTCAGATATGTCATTACATCACGGTGTGTGTGTGTGTGTGTGTGTGTGTGTGTGTGTGTGTGTGTGTAACAGCGCCATCAGATCAGTTCACACTGAGGCATCCAGAAAACAGAGACAAGACATATGGAATTGGCAAGACAGAGCCCCAAGACCACCTTCTCAGTAACCCTACCTCTTCAACCTAGGCCCTCCCTTCTCCCTTTCACCACCTGCCATTGGGGTGATCATCTGTGAATCCATCAGGGTACTCATTAGGCCATAGCCCTCCTATTCTCATTGTCCGCACAGACACATGGGAGCTACTCATTACTAACTGGGGAACTTCTTAATCCAATCAAGTTGACAAAACTGCCCATCATACCTCCCACTTAAGTTACAATCCTGCTAACTCTTTAACCAACAGTATGAGATGGGACTCTGTCACTTCCAGATGGCACTGTGGAGAAGTGCAAGCATAATTTCCACACTTGCTTTCTCCAACCCTGGCCGTTGTGACAGAACTTGGGAGAGGAGGTTTCCATTGGTTTAAGGCAAGCCAATTGGCTGTCATCAAGGCTCACTTTTATAAATTTTCTCTGTATAAACCCAGAAAAACTATGAATTCTATGCTTGTATGCCTCATCATCTTGGGTGCACCAGCAAAGCCTACCTACTGTAATGCATCCTAGATTAGTATTCATGTTTTCTTCTCCATCTACCAATTTTAGTTTCTGAAAGCATTTTAAAATCTACAACTAATAGTACTTGGCTTACCTCACTTCAGTTTCATCAGTTGTTACTTGGCATGTTTTAAATCTGTAATATTTATGTAAGTATTTATGTAAGTATCTCGTTTATTAGTTTCATATACTTGTATATAAGGCACTATTTCTCCCTTGTTATATTTATCTTAAATGATACCTAATAAAAACTAGGATTGCTGTATCAGCTTCCACTTGGATATATGTTATGGCTGTATTTCGCATCTATTTCAGTCTTATTTTCAGTGGTTTCATTGAGTTGCATATAGTGAAAGCGTCATTTAACTAATCCATCAGAGAGAATCTCTACCATTAAAGTGGTGGATTTAATGCATTCATACCTATTGTAATAACTGCCAGGTAAGAACATATTTCTGTCAGCTTTTAAAATATTTTCCAGTTATTATAACTTCCATCATATTTTTGTTTCTCTTTCTTCTTTGGCAATCTCATTCCCAACGTGAGGCACCTGTGTTGTTCCTTTAGACTGCAATGTTGCTGCCCAGAGCCTGGGGTTATTTTGATGTTCATCGTGACTGAGATGGGCTTGTTGGCTTGTTTGTTCTAACAAAAAGATGTGTAGGTTTCTTTTAGTGTTATGTATGTGTGCATGTCTGTCTGTGGTTATATGAATGTATGTGTAAGCACCTATAAAGGCCAGAAGGTGTCAGATTCTCTGAAGTTGAAGTTAAAGGTGACTGGGAGCCACTTAGCATGGGTGCTGAGAACTCACTAGTGTCCTGCAAGAGCAGTAAGTGCTTTTAAGAACTGAGCCATCTCTCCAGTCCCTGAGCTGATCTTTCTGTCTAGAAATACATTTTCTTTGTTTTTGATTGCTTTTTTTTGTTTATTTTTCACTGTATTAGTATATTTTCTTCCTTGTTTATGTTTGGCAACATATAAAAATTTAAAATCTAAAGTATTTCATTTTTACTCAATTCTGAGAAAACTATGTACATTTTTGTCTTCAAGTGTTTTTCTTAATTTTCTTTTCTTCTTCTATATGTATGGTTCTCAGCATTCGTAATGGTGTGACCATTTATATGATTCCCCATGTTGTAATGACTAGAGCCCCAACCATGTAGGTTTCATTGCTACTTCATAAGTATAATTTTGCTATTGTTGTGAGTTGTAATGTAAATATCTGTGTTTTTCAATTGTCTTAGATGACCCCTACAAAAGGGTCATTTGACCCCTAAGGGGATCATGACGCAGTTTGAGAACCACTGTTTTAAATTGTCTAGATTGTGCATGTTGATGTTTTTATTAGGATGCAGATTTTCATATTTCTTTTATATTTTGAGTCCTAAATATAATATTCAACGTTGTTAACCAATTTTTCTTACTCCATGCATCTTTCTGAATCTTTTGTCGAGTACGACATTTTCCGTAACTGTTTTCACTTCATTAAATTAATTAATTCTGCTATTGTTCCATATGGGTAATTTCTTTCCTCATTTCCTTAGCTAGCTTTAATAATAAATTTGTTTTCCATGTTGTAATATTTTGCTTCAAATGGTGTATGCTAGTTTGTGGTACTACACCGGACTCTGGTTATTTTTGCACAGGAGAGCTCCTCCTTATACATGGGCCTTTGGCTCTCTCTCTTCAGTAATGGCCACCATAGTCTATCTCAGTGCTGGGAGGAAAAGCACAAAGAAGATGGAGTTCACGCCCAGCACCATAGCACTCCTGTTGACTTATGGTTCTTTTCCATTTCACCAATCACCCTTCTCAAGGGTTTTGACTTTAAATCTTTAGGCCAAAACAGTACAGGAAGAAGTAACATCCCTGACCTATGTTTGACCTCCCTAGACTGCCTTGGAGATGCTCAGGTAGGAGTGGGGTAGACTTGTGAAGAACTCTAGCCAACCAGTTTCTCCCATTAGTCTGTACCTATCGTCATCCCAACAGGACCGCTTTCCCGTGTGTCTGTGACCTAGCAGTGCAGCACTACAATTAGCAGCTGGTTTCTGAGTGAGAAGATAAGCAAGCTTGGCCCTAGAGCAATGCAAAGTAACAAGCAACAGCCACCTGGAGTCATATCTGTGTCATCATTTATGGTGATCATTGCTCTGGGCCTTGGTGACCTTCCTCCCACAGTGGTGGCTCGCACTCCATATGTTGCTGGTTTGACATTGACTTTAGAATCCTCTGGAGTCCCCTGGGGTTTCAGATGGTGTTGCTATTTCTATAATCTGCATTTCCCTCTGATTTTTACATTTGTACACATTTGCTTTTGATGTAAGGACCCGGCAACCCACAGGAGTCGCCTGTCCACGCAGGGAGCCTTTGTCTCCTCTGCTGTGACCTCAGGGTGCTGTGTAGCAGTGCCAGCATGACATGAAATAGATGCATCTTCTTGTCACCATGTTATAGTACAGCAGCAGTCCTCAGCCTCCCTAATGCTGCAGCCTTTTAATATAGTACCTCATATTGCAGTGACCCCAGACCATAAAATTGTTTTTATTGCTACATCATAACTGTAATTTTGTTATTGTTATGAATCATGATGTAAATGTCTGATATGCAGGATTCTGATATGTAACCCCCCCCAAAGGGTCTCAACCCACAGGGTAGAAAACATGCTGAGCAGATGATAAGAATTTGCTCCAGCTCCTTGTGGGAATATCTTATAATGTGATTTTGACTCCCCAGAAAGCTAATAATGATTAAGGAGACAATGTGTCTCTGAACAAACCAAAGAACTTGTGGGACTCATAAGAGTAAAATTTAGAATGACACCATATATTCTCAGAACTAAAGGTCAGTTTAATGGAATGCTGCTGGACACAGTAAATTTGGTGGGTGGGAACTTAAAAGCTCATTGGAAGGACCGCACAAAATTCCTAAGATGTTAATAAGTAGAAAAAGTGGTGGCTCGTGGACGGTTATCTAGCCAGAAATATTTACAATAAATGACAGGTAATAGAAATGGGGAAATGCAAGCAAATGGCATATTTGTTGCTCTCACCCTCGACACTCAAAGCATTATCAGCCCCATCCTGGTGCGCCCCAGAATGATGGTTCTCTAACAATGACGCAAATGAGTAGAAGCCAAGAGTGAGCTGCTGTGCTGTGTGGGTGGCCTTTGGGGAAATCTCACAGATAATGACTCAGGTCTGAGTTCGTGTCTCTCCTAACAGCATAAAGGCAGAAAAATAAGGATTATGGACTCAGGAGCAGGTTTTCAATGACAGCCCTGGCAAGTCAGGTTTTAAGAAGAGTCCTGATGGCTAGGTCATTATCCATCTACCATATGTGGTATGTGGCAATCCTGGATCCACAGTGGTCCTGATTCTGGCTCTCTGAATATCCCAGTTCCCAAGGCTCCTGTAAACACCTTTATGGTACATTCCAGGCTCACAGACCCTCTGAATTCCTCTCTCTCACTCACTGTGGGAAACCCTGTTAGCTATGATACTAAGTGCTGGGGGATGGTTAGTCAAGTCGGGTGCCACAGAACCTTTCTTTATGGATTTGAAGTCTAGACAGATATGATGTCTATGTAAACCTATGTCTTTGTCTACATCTCCATGTATGCATCTATTTCTACATACGTGTGTTTGTACATACAGAGAGCAGCTGAGCAATTGTTCCTTCTCCTTTTAATTAGTTAAGCCGGGGAGCATAGGATGGGCATCATTTGCAAATCAGAGAGATCAGAGAAACGGAGAGGTAAGTCTATAGGGAGAGAAGACTAGAAGCAGGCCCATACGAGGAGAGACGAGAACAACGAACAGGAAGTAGACACGGCAAGGAGCAGGAAGTAGACATGAAGATAGGCAGCCCTGGAATATGAACCCATCGGGGTAGCTTTTCAGCTCCATTTCTGATTACTTTGATTACATCGCATTTCCACCAGGCACCAGTCGGCTTTCATGTCTTAGGAACCAGAGCTGCTTTTAGTCTGGCGTGCAGAATTTCTCTCTCAAATTCCGACAGCTTGGCTCTTCCCCTGGCACTCGGCTCTCTAGACTGCCCTGAGGAGAACATCTGGGGGCCATGTGACTAGGAGAGTATGCCCCGGCACTGTCCCAGGTGGCTGGGAACTCTCCCCGCTTGTAGGATTGTTATGGCTCTGGGGCTTCAGGGTGGCATGTCTTCTGACATCAGAAGTTCTCCACCTACTCAGTACAGAACAGAGGACAAGCTGTCGCAGGCTGCTCCTGTCACCTCAGCGAGTCATGGTACCCGACTGCCAGGCTAACCAGGCCTGGCTACGAAGTGCCCTGTGGCCAGGAATGATAAATAGTACATTGTTCTAGCAACTCTTCAATGAGAACAGCTGGACGGCAGAGGAAAAGGGCCCAGTGGGGAAGTAAGTTATACATGGCTCTTAGAGAAAGTGCTGCGATTGGAAGCTAAAATGATACCACCAATACATGTCTGAACAGCATACATCCGCCACTTCAACTCCTTGAGTTTTACAGTTGTGTGTATGCCGGGGGAGGGGAGTCAATATTTACTAAGAAGCGACCACGTGATGGCTATAGAGGCCCCTAAGAACGTTTGTGTACGACCCTGAGCAGCAGGCCTGGGGTACTCAGGAAATAAGTCATTTGCTTATACGGAGATAGACCAATTCTGAGGCTGTCTCACTCTGGAGCTCAAGATTCTGTCACAAATGACCTGGTGACAGTCACCCAACTAGAGCCCAGTCTTTGGCCCCCCCAGACCAGGGCCCTTCACGTTTCACCATTCTGCCTTGTGCTAGTGTAGTTTCTGTCGTGTAGTGGCAGGGTCGCAGCCAGGTCACCTAAGATCTCCCGCAAAATGGAGAATGGAATTAACAACCCCTACCTCCACCGGAAGCTATGAGCGGTGTTTGCAATGATAGCTCATTCTGGGCGCGTTTTAACAAAGGCTAAGTTCCCAGAAGGAACAGGTGCAAAAGGATTGACACAGATGGGTCTTAACAGTAACGGTGAAAAAGCCACTCGCATTTCAGTCGTACTGTGATAGCCAAGGAGGCACCTGGATCACAGACTGTACAGCGACCAAGCTCTGGATTTCTCAGATAGCCACAGGGGCCTGGGGCACAAGCGCTTCCCATCCACTGTGGACCTTTGGCCTCGCATATACACTGGGCATGAGAATCTGGCCCTTTGAAAAATTAATCAGAAGACGGCAGAAGAATCACTAAAGGAGATGATTTGAAACTGATGATAGAAGGGCCAGCTGTGTGGCTGAGTCACACAAATATGTCCCACAGATTCCCCGAGAGACAGCTAGCTTACTGTGCCATGCCATTCCCGTTGCAGTAGGGGAAGGGATACTGAAGCAGAGAAATCTTTGGCTGCATAGTTGTGCTAGATACACAGATAACAAAACCACTGGGTTATGTGCACATTCCTGGTCCTCTGTGCAAGGATGTGGTCTACAGATGTTTACTGTTGATGGTAGACTACCAACAAAGCAAGGAGCCCTTGAATTACAAATAATAATTCATGCTCTAACTGAAGAACTATTAGACTACAGCAAATGTTCACAGTGTGCCATTGGCTGTCTGACAACTGTCAAGGCACTGTGACAATTTCTTAGTGAGGTTCTGTGTCCTTCAGGATCTGTACCATATGTGTCCACTCCTCCTATTAGGGGTTATTGACTCGAAGGCCCCCAAGGCTTATCCCAAACTTGGTACTATTTATGAAACCCGAGCTCAGTTTGCAAATTAAAAAAAAAAAGTCTGAAACAAGCTATCCAAACTCATTAAATAAAAAAGTGTTTTTTATCTTAATAAATTTACTTTAGAAACACCCTATTAAGCTTTCTGTTGCTGTGAAAAACACCTGGGAGAATCATCATAAAAAGAGGAGAATTTATCTTGGCCCATATTTCCATGGTTTCAGGCTGCAGTCAGTTGGTTCCACTGTATGGTGAAGGAGAAGATTGTGTGGGAGTGTGGGGTGAGTGGTGGAGCAAAGCTTATCATCTCAAAGCAGCAGGAAGCAAAGAGAATAGAGGTAGAACGCGGGTCCTGTCTTAGGTCGAGTTTCTAATGCTCTGATTAAATGCCATGACCAAAGTAACTCGGGGGAGGAAGGGGCTTTTTATGTTATACATTTACATCACAGTCTATCAGTGACAGAGGTCAGGACAGGAAGTCAAACATCCAAATTTCTTATAGGACCCAGGACAACCAACTCATGGGAGGCCCTGTCCAGCCTCCCACAGCAACCACTAATTAAGAAAATGCCTTACCAATCCTAATGAAGTCTGCAGATAATGAGGAAGACCAGGCCCCAGCTGGCCATCTCTCATCACTAAATGATGCTTCCAGCACCGGGACCGGATTGCTTACGTCTATTTGAGTTGTTGGCAAAAGGAGTCCCATAGAAATCCTCAAACAGCCCGGGCTGTTGGCGAGACAATAGGTTTCTGTCCACAAACTGACAGCAAGGTCCCCTTCCTAAGGACAACACCCACACAAGGTGGAGCTGGTGCCTACATAGAACCTTCACCCCAATATTCTTTTGTCCCAAAAAGGTACTCGGCAGGCTACCAAAAGAGAAACGGAAACACCAACCCAGCCATAAAACTTCTGGCCTAAAATCTGTCCTGTCTGCAAAACATGTTAGCACAATGGTGGCACAAAGCTTGTGGAAGCAACCAACCCAATGTCTGGTTTGACTTAATAGGGCCCTCTCCATGAGATGAAACCCATTGCTGACACTGCTTGGGTGACCAAGATAGCCCAAAGACCTAGCGTAAAACTAAATACTAGGTCTAAAACAAAAGATAGCAATAAAATGACTCCTGATGGTATTCTGCTGTACTCATAGATTGGTGCCTTATTCAGCCACCACCAGAGAAGCTTCCTCCTTCTACAGATGAGATAAAAACAGAGCCCCACAGCCAGATATTGTGAAGACAAAGAGGAAGGGAGACTTTGGAACACTCAGCTCGAAATGAGATGCCTCCATTAAATCCCTGCCCCCAGAGCTCAGGAAAACCCTTGGAAGAGGAGACAGAAGGAATGTGAGAGACAGGAGCGTTTGGACATTAGGAGAACAAGACACTCTGTGTTAACTAAGCACAGCTCATATGAGCTCACAGACTGCAACAGCATGTGCAGGGTCTACCTAGGCCTGCACCAGGTGTAGAGGGCCTTCTGGTTTAGAACTCCACACCAAGACTACCTCCGACAAAGATCTTTGGAAATCAACAGATCATTATGCTAACTTGGAAACTTGAAGAGAATCTTATATTTTAATGATTATCTGGGGAAAAAAATAATGCTTTACAAGCTTGCCTGCAGCCAGATCTTCTGGAAGCATTTTTTCAACAGAGGCTCCCTCCTTTCCAATGACTCTAGCCTGTGTCAAGTCAACATATATCTAGCCAGCATTATGGAACTTTTGTTGCCTTGGCACACAAATACATCACGGCTAAGCCACAATTTCTCCTTTCTTGTTCATCCCCAAGATCACACAATTATAAGATGTCATAATATAAATCACTTTACAAAGTTAAATAGTCCCACCACCTTTAAAAATTCAGTCTATTCAAATATCCAGGCTCTTTTAAAATTCAAAGACTTTTAAATCGTAATGTCTTTCAACTGTGGGCTTCTACAACATAAAAAGCAAGTTAAATACTTTCTTACTTGAAGGGGGAAGTAACAGTAGTCACAATCAAAGCAAAGCAAAATCACTCCAACTGTGTAAATAACGCAATGCCCAATGTCTGGGATCTACTCACAGTCGTATGGACTTCCTCCAAACTCCATGGGTCAAGTCTGTCTCTGGATCCCCCCTCTGGAACGCACACAGTGTGTCTTTTAAGCTCAGGCCAGCTCCGCTCAATGGGTGCTGCTGTTCTTGGTGGGTGCCCCCATGGTCCTGGCATCTCCAAAATGCTGGGGTCTTCTGCTGCACCTGGGCTGCACTTTCACCAATAGCCTCTCCTGAGCTCTCTTCATGGTTCCAAGTCTCAACTTTCTCCAGTCTTGGGCCTTCATCTGCTACTGACGATGCACCTTCACTAATGGCCTCTCCTAGCCTCTCACAGTGCCAAGCCTCAGCTGTTCTTCATGACCTTCATGCCTTCAAAACCAGCACCACCTGGGTTACATTATCAATTTCCGCTGCCAGAGGGAGGTACAACCTTGCTCAACGTAACTTCTGTTATTTCACCTCAGTGATGGTCGTCTCTTCTTTAACCGCCACTCACTTCTCAGTTCTAGCTGACCGGCACCTACTGTCCCAGCAAAGCAAAAGTTTCCAGTCTCTTGTTTACCACAACCAATTCTTCAGCTGCCACTGATCAGACACCTCAGATTCTTTACAAATGTCGTCCCGTAGAGTCTTTCTGTCTCTGTGAAACTTTATAAGCCATGCCGCTCTAATATGTGCAGCTCTTGACTTACTTATCTTCCAGGATAACAACTCATCAAGCTTTGAACACTCGGTGGGTTCTTCCCCAATCCTCCCCAAAGCAACTTGATGAGGCCCGTCACGGCAACACCCTACTATCCTGGTACCAATTTCTGTCCTAGTTAGGGTTTCTGTGGCTATGGTGAAATACCATGACCAACGTAACTTGGGAAAGAAAAGGCTTATTTGCCTCAAATTTCTACAGCACAGTCCATCAGTGAGGGAAGTCAGAACAGGAATTCAAACAGGACAGGATCCTGGAGGCAGGAGCTGACGCAGAGACCATGTGTGTGGGGGTGTGGGGGAGTGGGGGGGGAGGGGAGGCTACTAATTACTGGCTTGCTCCTTATTGCTTCCTTAACCTGTTCTCTTATAAAAACCCAGCACCACCAGGCCAGGCTTGGCCCCACACACAATGGGCTGAGTCCTCACATATCAATTGCTAATTAAGAAAATGCCTTACAGGCTTGCCTACAGCCTGATTTTATGGTGGCATTTTCTTACTTGAGGCTCTGTCTCTCAGATGGCTCTATTTTATATCAAATTGACATATGATTAGCCAGCATAGGTCCTAACCTCCCTTTTGAGGGCACCTCAACCTATGACTTGACCTCCATCTAACAGGCCCCACCTACTAAGCTTCCATTATTTTCTAGTACCACAGTCTGGGGAGCAGGCCTTTAACAAGCTGCAGAAGTAGAGCACCAGGTTTTCTTTTGCCTCCTGAGAGCCTCTGTAGAACTCAAGGCTGGAACATAATGGCATCATGAGGATGAGAACCAGGTCTCCTGTTTGTACCCATCACCCTGGCCTTCAAACAATGGCCATTTGTAACCCTGAAGACACATACAGACACTCCACACCTATTCAGTTCCATCCTAGATCTCACATATAGCCACTTTCTGCCAGTTCCTTAGGCCTCAGGGTGCACATGCTAGAGACTTTGGAGAGGAAGGATTTAAGAAGACAGCCAGTACCGACTCCAGAAGTAGCGTGGGACCATTTTGAAAGGGGTTTCTCGGGGTTGTAGGTACCTGGAATTAGTCCAAAAGGGAAAGGAAAATAGGCTTTACATCCTTTTGACTATGTGACCATATCCCTGTAAAGGATGGAGTGGACAATGGCCCCAGGAGAGCCCAGTGACACACCACAGAACCTAGCACAGGAGACCTTCTTGCTGTTCCTAGAGGCACTGCTATATTTTTCAATGGTGCAAGGGAGCTGAAGATGCATTCCTGTGCCACAAGGTGAGCAATGCTTTTGTGGACTTTGTAGGCACTGCCATTTTGGGCAGGTGAGCTCAGCCAGCTCATTTCCTTAGCACATCTGAGTCCTCATGTCAGAACTACAGTCTTTCCCAGCATCTCCCTATAGGAGGCAATGACCCTTTAGAGAGTACTTGACATGCACTTATATCTCTGTCAAATAATCTGCATATTTGCCTCATTGCTGGTGAGATGAGCTAAGTCTCATTGGCAGGAGAAATGGGTTCAGATCAGTATAGTTTAAGGGATACAAGGGGTGCAAAGCATACAGGCAGCAGCAAACAAGGTCTGCCTGGCAATCAAGCTGGTGCCCTTTCTGGATATCTCCCAGGAAGACATCAAAGAAGGTCCTCTTCATCTTCAGGAAAGAGCCTCACCACTGTTCCTGTGTAGGCATATGCTATGACGCCACAAGGAGAAACTGCTCAGACCCTGAAATCCCATGGCAAGTGAGTGTGCACACATAGCTGAACAGTAGAGATTGCGCAGAAGATGCTGAGGCAGAAGTAAGTTCAAAAACGTGTTCCAAAAGGGCTGGGACTGAGGCTCAGTGGCAGGGGCACTGGTCTAGCATGTGTGAGGCCCTGGCTTAGACCCTAACACCAAAACACCAACCTATATGCCAAGACTGTTTTCTTTTCTCTACTGCAAACTGAAGAACACAATGTTGGGGACATTGCTTTCCTCCAGTGCCCTACATGGTAGGCACCATGTTATACTGATCTGATTCCCCAGCTGCCCAGGGTGTAGACAGTTGTTGTGGATGCCATTGAGGCTTTTCAGGTCCTCCTCTGCTTGGCAGCTCTTTGGAAGGACAACAGCCATTGTACCAGTATGCTGGAGATAACCAAGCGCCTCTTTCCAGGGTGTGCTTCAGCCTAGCTGGTTCTACACAGCATGGGAGCCTTCTATTGGATAGGGCCAATCAGCCTGGGAACATCCCGAGTGGCCCGCAGAGCTTCTGTAGACTTGGTTGGCACCACACTCTGATGGCACCCCTCTACCTAATTCGGCTTCTGCACCGTTCCTTTCCCCAGTGCACGATGTCATTAACCCTTTCCACTTTCAGTTCTGTCTCAGTATCTGCATCCCAGAGGAACCCAACTTCCTGCAAACCCTCATCCTTCACAGGCTACCGGGGGGAGGGGCGGGAGAAAGCCATTTGAAGTCAGTCCACTTGGATATGACACTAGGACAACTGCTATTTATGTTTTATTTTTGGACATTATCACTTGCTCCCAACTGGCACACAGCAGTGGGTCTGAGGCTCAGAAAACAATGGTTAAAGGAATGGATGAAACACAAACAAATCTCTCCCCTTGCTTACACTGGGATCAGATGAGTCTAAGTGATGCTGTCTGAATTGTCCCTGGCTTACCAACTGTTCCTCTGCTCCATCAGTACCCAGGTCTCTCCTTTCTGCCTTCCATCCTTCTCCCCTCTCAGTTCCTAATGATTCCGAGCAAGCACAATACTCCATGGTGCAGTCTGTCTGAACCACCTTCCCGATGCTTCTTCGGCTTCGAATCCTCTTCCTCAGAAAGCCAAGGGCTATTTATAACAACCATTTCCCCCTGTCAGGAGCAGCTACTGAGTGGGGGGAATTTTCCAAACAGCATCCTAAGAACACTGGCCAAAGTGCTTTTCCAATTTTATTACCTGCTGGAGGCCAGGTACCCTAAGAAGTGTTCTGCCACACTGTCATTGTCTTAAAGTGGTAAGATGTACATAACATCAATTTAGCACCTTGAGTATGCAATTCCATAGGTACACATTTGTGACACTGTACACTGTACATTATCTACCCACAGAACATCTTCATCTTCTCAAATACAAAGTCTGTGCATGTTGAGTAGTGGCTCTCCATTGCCTGCCCACCCTCATGCCTAGTAAGTGCTATTCTATGGTTTTTTATTTGACTACGCTAGGTGCCTCCCATTAAAAGCATGCTACAGCATTTATCCTTTTGTGTCTGAATTATTTCACTTAGCATAACATCTCTGAGATGAGACGATAGTTTAATGTGTATCCCAATTTCCTTCCATTTTAAGGCTGGACAGTATTCCATTGTATATAACATGTTTCATTTATCCACTTGTGGATTGCTTTTGCCTTTTGTTTGTTTTGATAAAGCTACTGTGAACATTGGTACCAATACAGTCATGCACCACTAGTGACAATGCCATGCTCTGAGGACTGCAGTTAGGTGACTTTGTCCTTGTGCCAGTATAACAGACTGCATTTACACAGACCCAGGCAGTAATGGTCAGTCCCCTCGCATGGCCTTGGGATGCAGTCAGGAGATACAATGCTTTCGTTTCCTGAGACCACTGCCAGAGCAACAGCAAACTGCAGTCAAATTCAAAGTGAGTATAAGGCATGCACTCTAAAATAATAGGAAATGCAGCAAATATATAAAGCCAGTCAGTCATTATCAAGTATGATTTATGCTGCATAATGATATGCTTTTATGTGATGGGTTTTCTAACATTAGCATCACTACAAGGATGTGGGTAACTCCTGCCCTATGACCTCACCTGGCCATACTACACTAGGCAATAGGAGCCTGTGACTTTCATTTGAACCTCATGGGACTACCCGTGGGCATGAAGCCTACCACTGATCAGACAGACCAACCTATGCTGCATATGACTGCATTTCAGTGTCTGAGTTCAATCTCTTTGCATGACAGAGTCTACTCTTTTTAAATTTATTGTTTTCTGTACACCAGTCTGTTTGTCTGTGTGAGGATTCCAGTTCCCCTGAGAAACTGAAGTTACATACAGGTATGAGCTGCCATGTGGGTGCTGGGAATTGAACTCAGATCCTCTGGAAGAACAGCCAGTGCTCCTAACCTCTGGAGCCATCTCTCCAGGCCCAGTTTCACTTTTTTTTTAAAGTAACCACTAAACTGTTTCCATAGTACTAATGAGTTGCTTTCTCGGGGGAAAAGCTGTGCTCTTGGCTTACAAACTGTGCTATCTGGATTCTCTCTTGGAGAGTCACAGCGCACATTTAACAGAATGTCCTAAAGACATGTGAAAGTGACCTTGATCTATCTCCATAGTAATTCCATAATGGCCCTGTTTTGCTGGGTAACGAGGACTATGCCACCTGCTGCTGGGAGGGGAGACATTGTCCTGAGTCCAGCAGGCTGGTGTGGAGAGGTCCGTAGCTCTGGGCCGTCAGCCATGGAAGAGCCACTCTGAGCAGAGATGGAGCCATCTTCGTCGCTTTCATCGCATTGTTTCCTCCCTGTCAAGTGAGCTGACTCGCAGTTCTCTCAGCTTTACCCCTGGTTACATTTCTCATTCAATAATAAAAGCTGAGTTATTTTTCCCTCAAATATTAGGATCTCGGAGCCATACGATCCAGAAAGGCAAGCACACAAACCTAGCAGGAAAACCTGCTAATTAGAACTTAGTCCAAGCTAATATTAAGCAAATGACTCAGGATTCATGAAGATCCATAGTTTACTAAAAGTACCAATCTTGCCACAGGCTAGAGACACAAGGAGAAACATCTACATTTGCCTGTGTAAATTTACTGTGACTGGCAATATGTTCTGGATTTAGGGAGCTAGGCATTGTGGGAAACCAGAGGCCATGGGAGAGGGGGCGGGGCAAGGAATTCATGGGCTCTCAGTAATTCCCTGACTCTGCTATAATGGCTTCCTAATGATGGAAGGCAGGGTCTTCTTCTTCAGAGAGTGAGTTGTAAGGCTGGGCTGCATCTCCCTCCCTCATGGGCATCTTTCACTCTTTCCCCTGCAGGTTTTGAGGCAGTTCCAGTTTCTCATAAGCGTTGTGGCCTGAGAAAAAACGAAGGCATCCATTACTTATTACCTCTTAGCATATCAGAGGGAAAAGGTTGGCTATGGCTGCCAAGATCCAGCAAATATTTGGTTAGCTTGGAAAGAATGGGCACTCATTTTCCAGTTCTCACAGATTTCTGTATGCCCAGTTTCTTTTATTAAAAATGTTAAATCCAGAGATAAAGTCGAATGGCACCCCAGGCTCTCACCATTCATCTGTATCCTGGGAAGCAGAACCCAAGATCTAAACAACAACAACAAAAATAAATCTCAAGCAATAGAACTCATGAATTCCCTCTAGGAACAGGACCCTAGGAAGCAGAGAAATGATCAGGGTGGCCCCTATCTGTAGCTTTCTTAGAGTGAATATTTATGGAATGGGCTAGAGACCTTCTCTTAATTGAGGAGAGTCAGTATAAATCTGTTGCTGCTCTCTTGTTTTTGTACAATGTGTGAATTAAGAATACTTAAAAACAAAAAAACCTTTGAAATGGTTAGAAAAAAAAATTGCTGCTGCTGGAAAATGAGGGGTAAGCTTATGATTTGCTGGATGCAGTCAAGTTCTATAGGAACACAACCAGTCCTGTGCATCTGTGCCTTGTCTACAGCTTTAAACTGTAGGTAAAACAGAGACCAGGTAGCCCTTTGCATATAAAATATATACCATCTAGCTCTTTGCAGCAGTTTGTAGACCCCAGGGGTAGGGAATGAAAGGCTTGGTATCCTCCATTATTTGAAGTAAAAATGGTAAAATATATATGCACATTAAATAATTATAAAGAAAACACCTGGGTACCCAAGCACTTGGATGGAGAGGTGAAGCATTGTCCCTCAGCAGCCCTGTGTCCCAAGAGCCCAGCGGCAGGACTTTGTGGTAGTGTTTTTCTTGCTCCCCTTTGTGGCACTACCAAAACCATGTAAATGAGTTTTGCTTGTCTCAAAGCAGCTATTGTAATAAAGCTATACCAAAGCGGTCATTCTTGCGTTTCTCTTGATCAAGTTTTTAAGGCTGCCATGTCTTATATCATTCAAACTAGGCTCACCAGCTCATTTTACTGGCAATAGTCATTTCTAGTTTGGACCAATTATGAATAATACTGCTATGAACATCTTGCCTCTTAGGTATCCTTGACTTTAGACTCTTGGCAGAGGAATGCCATTGCTGGTACACGGAGATCTACCTACCATCAACTATCCCTCTTACTGCCAAACTCTTCCTTTGGGTCACATCCAACAAGCCACATCCAAAGAACCTTTTTCTTGAGGAAGCTGAGCCTGCTCTCTGACCTCAAAGAACCTATTAAGGTGCCTAGCCACCGTCTGCCTCCCCTTAAATTCATCTGGAATCTTATGAAGGTAGTGAGGGACTCATGCCCATACAAATGCTCTTCGGAAGGAACAGTTCCATTTGATTTTAAAACAGGGTCTATGTAGCCCAGGATGGCCCCAAAGTCACAACCATGGCTTTGCCTCCTGAGTATATGGGCTGCAAACAGGGGCCAGCCCTCCCAGCTGATACAGGGACCCTTATAACTTCTTGTGCTTGGCTAGCACGCTGGTGGGTGTCAAACCATCCTGACCACCTCCCTGATGCATGGTCCTCAACCTCCCTAATGCTTCGACCTTTTGCTACCTCCCTGCTCCCCCACCCCCACCCCCACAAAATTATTTCATGCTGCTTTGTAACTGTAATGTTGCCACTGGGATGAATTGCAAGGTAAATAGCTGATCTGCAGAACATTGACCAGAGGTTGAGAACCACTGGTATGGATGTAGCACAGTACAGCAAGGGTCAATGTGACCTTCTAAGAGCAGAACCTGTGTTCCCATGGGGCACCAAAGCCTCTCACCCTGATCCATTGAAGCAATGGTGCTGTGCCTTTCTCCAAAAGGTTTTAAGAAAATGGGCCTGAAAGCCCTCTCCTCCCACCACTAGCATGCTGAAAGCCCAGCACCTGGGGTAGCAAGCACCAGAGGCATTGCTGGAGCATGATGTAGCGCTACACTGAAAAGGCACAAATAAACTCCCAGCCCTCGCACACATTTATCCAGTTTGTGAAGTGGATTAATAGAATAACCAATAAAACATGTATAAAAGCTTTAATTAAATGTGATGAAATAAAACTTCATGTTTTATTTATGGACACTCCCAACATGTAAAGGATTCGGGGAGACATTCATTTTTACTGCCATTTCGTCCTCATATCTATAATTAAATCCAGGCTTCAGTTCTGGCCCAAAGCGATGCGGCATTTGAAAGCTGGCCTTGGACACCCCCCCCAACACACACACATCTGCTTTTAATTATAATTACCATCCCCAATACAGAGGGGGCTGGTGACAGAAAACAGAACAATAAAACAAACAAACAAACAACGCTGGTTGCCATTGTGTTTTGAAGCAGCACGCTGAAGGAGTGCTTCAGGCAGGAGGGGCATCCTCTATTTCCAGTTTTATTCTGCGCCAAGTATACAATCCCTTCATTTTACTTTTGACATAAAAAAGGACTTCATGAAACAAGACAAAATAACTTATGATTATATGAAACATAACTGTGACAAATCGCAAAACTATACATATTAATAGAAAAAAAGTGTACCTAATTCCTTAAAAGCTTTACGACAATAAGCACCACATGTGTGTGCCTCTACAGTCAAACTGGCCCCGTATCCAGTATGATATACGCAGCTCATTTCTCTACGTGAGTGTATATAACAATGTACAAGGGCCTGTGTGATTTATGGAAAACAGATTTCCACTTTTTTTCCCCAAAGTGCTTTATGTCAGCAACATTACAGAGGACGCTTCTCTGTCTGTACAAAATAAATCTCTTCATTTTTACACTCCCCATTCTATCCAATGAGTTTGGTTTTCCTTTCTTTTCTTTCTCTCTCTTACTCTATCCATGGCAATAACAACATTGGTCTAAACAGTCAAATCCAATCAAACACTAAATAATAAAACTGAACGTTGTCAATACTTCCAGGCAATAAGGGGTTGGGGAGCAGGGACGAGTTTGTGACAAGGAGACTGGTTAGCCTTGTTCCAGGCCTGTATTGGTGATATAGTGCATTTGGCAGTTGTTCACTTGAGGACTGAACATAGCCAAGACTGTTTTCATGGGACTCTATGCTGTGGTTTATCAAATATTGTTTTTCACTTAAGAATCACCTGGGCTATGTGGTGGAGACCTGTGTAAGGGGCCATACTCACAGGCCAGGGAACATTTAAACAGTATTTAAGTGCTGATCAGAGGGTAAAGGACAAGTGACACTCTGATGCAGTTCCTATAGGGAGTTATGACACAGATGAAGAAGTAAGTGTCTCTAGGCATACTGATCTCTTCATGTAATAGGATAATTGGCTTTGTGTGTTTTCAGGAGCCCTAGTTTTTACTGTTGTTTGTGTTTTTGTTTTAAAGGAGAATGACAATTTCCATTTGGATGTTTATGAAAAATAGCTGCCCATCAGGACAAAAAGGGCCTAGGACCAAAGGGAATAATTTATGTTTCGAAGCTCCATTTTCACTGTTTCAAAATACTGACGGAATTATGCAGGCCAAAGTAAGCAAGGGACACATTTTAAGCTAAGGAGAAATTCTGGAACCTAAGAACAGACAGGCATCTTGTATACTCTGAAGGGACCTGACTCTGCCATGTCTCTAGGCCCTGTTCCCAGACCAGTGGCTATCAGGAATACACTGGAAGGCTTTTGAGGAACTGTGTTGTGCCTAGCTCCAAGCATGCTTTTTTTTTTCCTGACAGCAATAATATCCCTGTGGGTATGGCCTGGAGGTCTGAGGTAGTAAGAAGGCCCTGATGGCACCAGGTCCTCCTTGGATCCCTCCTACCTAGGTGAGCCAGGGCAATGCTGTGTGGAAACCCACCACGATCACAAAGCATTACATCTCCACCACCGGGGCAGAGGTCATATGTGGTCCTGTGGTCCCATTCCTTGGCATGATTCTCCTCCTACTTATATAAATCCGTAAGGCGGAGTGGAAAAGATCAACTCCGACATCACTGTGCCTTTCTTATCTTCCTGTTCCTTCCTTATCATCCAAATGCAATATGCTTGGACTTCTTCCTAAAAGCTTTAAGGTTAAAGAACTGATAGAAGCTTCTCTTGAGAGTAGGGTCGCTTTTCTTTCTAGAGTGTGACAGAGGTCAAAGGAAGGTTGCTATTAAAGAGACCATTGTTAATATGTGTGTGTTTGTGCTCAGACCAAGTGCAGCAACCCACAAGGTCTAAAGGGTCATAGTTTCTAGCAGCCGGAGAGCTCACCTGTGGTGGAAGGAGCCAGATATGGCTCTGCTCTTAAAAGCTCAGAACACCAAAGACAATTTGAAGTCTTGTGACTTAGATACTTGCATGGTGGTTTCCTCAATAACATGGCCTCTTCAGCAACATCAGACAAACCAATGTGCTGAGAAAAGGAACCCACACTAGGTTAACTACTCCACTCAGTGGCATCTTGGAATGAAAGCATGGGATACGGTAGAGCTCTGCTGCTGTGGGGGCCAGACTCACAGGTCTGCCCATTAGGATCTGAGCAGGCTTGAGACCTCAAGTCTGACACTGAGCTGTTTAACTGTCTCACTGAAAGGTCATAGTGATCTCGGTTTCATAAAGAACTTTGCTTCGGTTCTGTTGAGAAAAAAAAAAATCCTAAAATGTGATCAAACTAGACTGTTGGAACTGACCAGGCTTTTGGGAGCGTGGTCTAGTTGTGTAGCCTTTGCCCTAGAACACAGGATCTTTTAAAGTGTGTTTCTAAAAGTGTCACTGGGGAATAATGTCTTATTTAGTCTTATCATAAAGTGGTTTTATACTCCTGTGAAAAACTCCAGGCCTTCTAAGTAGAGAGCCAAAATGTGTCTTTTCTTGAGTCCACCTTCTTTGAACCTTCTCAAGAGCTGATAAAATGTGGTGGATCGTCTGCAGGCCTGAACCACAGTCAGGAAGAAGGGAACTAAGTATGTAAAAGCAGGGAGGGAGGCAGTCTGGAGGACACAGACACGCCACTCAAAATAACCGGACAACAGGTGCCCTTGGCTTGGTTTTCTGAACAAACATACACATGTGACTTCATGTGTCCCAGCTCCCATGCTTCCCGCTCTGTTCCAGGCAGGGCACCAGAGGAGAGGCAAGGCATGAACCACTCAAGTGAAAAGGCTTTCAAGGTGGACTCACTGAGCCGTCAATACATGGGAGTTGTTTTTCTTGAGACACGGTTTCACTATGCAGCTCTGGATGGTCTGCAACCCGCTGTGTAGATTACACTAGCTTCAAACTCAGAGTGCCTGCCAAGTGCTGGGATTAAAGGTGTGTACTACCATACCCAGCATATGATGATTCTCACAATAAATCCCAGAGGCAGATGTGTGTACTCGTGGTGTGTGTGTGTGTGTGTGTGTGTATGTGTGTGTGTGTGTGTGTGTGTGTTTTAACTGCTTTGTTTCCCTCAGACAACCTTTGCTAAATGGCAAAACTAAGCCAGGAAGAGCTACAGCTGAGATTGTAAAATACATTGATCTGGGGGGGGGGTGATTAAATAGTAATGATGTCTACCAAAAGACCATGCCTTTAAATGTTTTTCCTTTAGAAGCTGATGTAACGAACAAATCTTTAAAGTTCAAAAACAAAGGCGGTTGCCGAATATAAAACCTTATTTTGCCTTTGGAGGAGCAATTGAGAAGCAACCAGTTAGCATGGGCTATGTGAGACAAATGGTAAAGCCAGAGTTTTGAGAGCATCATAACCACTCCATGCTTTGGACACAGATTCCCCTCCCCATTCATGGCTGTGCATCACTCAGTCATGAGAGAAAATGTGGGCAATAAGGCAGCACATCATGCCTCTGCTGACTAGGCTGTCTTGACCTCTTTGAGCCTTTAGCAAGGGTCATCCCATTCGTGAGCACATTCATTAGTGTCTTTTGAGAGCTGACAGCCAGGAAGTAACAGGCATCCTTAAAGCGAGACTCTAAATTCCCTTTGAAAAGAAATTTCTGCTGGCCACCTGGCCCAGCAATTGGGGGAAAATAGAAGAGGTGCAACCATTCCTGAAAAGCCACATTTGACCCATCCAGTCCTCCCTTCCAGAGACCCAGTGATCCTACTGGCTCCATGGATTTGGCTGACATTCCCCACACGGCTTGGGAGAGTATGAAAGTAAGAGGTGACAAGTGACTCAAAGGTCCTGAATGTGCAGGAGGCGCCCCGGGAGCCTTCAGCCTTCGGTATACACAGAGGAGAGCTGGCTAGGACAGCGGTCCACAGCACTGAGCTGCAAGAATGCAGGATCTTCAGGGCCACTGCGAAGAGATTCCCCAAAGAGGCTTGAGGAAGCTGAAGGCAAATCATACACTGGAAGAGAAAACACAAGTAGTCAGTCCCTGCACTATGTGGCCTCAGTGGTTAGTCAGTGCATCCAGGTCACCTACCACATGCTGGTGGGAGAAAGGAGAGAGCCATTGCCACTTAGGCCTTCTAGGTGTGTCCTTAAGGGGCAGAATGGGAGAAGAGGCTGGCCTGCACAGAACGGGCTAAAATGTGCCTTATCATCAACTATGGCCTTAGCAGAAGTAAAAGTGTTTTAGGGAGGAATGAGGGTGACCTCAGAAAGGGGACAACACTGGAGTAGTGGGAAAGAATGGGATTCCCAGATGGTAAAGTAAGGGAAGAATATTCCAGAAGGAGGAAACAGAGCTAAGGTAAAGAAGGAAGGACTCTTGGGATCAGTAAAGCCAGGGTAAGGCGGACAATAAGCACAGGGTATCTAGAGAGCCTTTCTAGGTAAAGCCATGGAGCCCCTGTGCTGGGCCAGGGAAGAGGGCTTAAGGGTTGATGAGACTGGACATTCCTAGGATATTCTAGAAAAGAAAGTGACACAACTTATCACTTGGGTTATCAAGCAATGACAAAACAGTAGAGTGGCAAAGACAAGAGGGTGGCCTGGGAAGGCTCTCAGGGAGGAGCTGCCACAGGCTAGGGGAGATATGCTGGCCCCTGTGAAGCTGAGCAAGAGGGTGAGAGTCAATGAGCAAGGTAAAGACAAGAGTTATCTCAGGGGTGGCTCGACTGGATTCCCTAAGGTCCCCACCAGCCACAGGGAAAGCGTCTGGCCTCTCTCATCTTGTTGGCTAAACCATAGACACGCACCTGTAATGCCCGAGTGTGTTGAGAAGGCTCTATGAAAAACATCAAACCCGGCCTGACCCATGGACGTGGGGACCAGACAGTCCTCAAACGAAGGCACCATACTGCAGGAGCTGCTGGGTGGCACAGTTCTCTGGGGATCAGGATAATGCGGAGGGCAGAATGTCTGCAGCTGGCCATAAAATCCTGAAAACACAAATACGGCAATGAGCTATTTCGGGGCGGAAACCATCCCTACCTAGGAAGTACCTCACTGAGTCAGATGATTTGCATGTTGGACTACCTAAAGAGGTCTTCTAGCCCAGTGTTTGGATGAGCTGCAAGCAACGCTTGCTGGCTTGTGACCCTTTAGGAAGACATGCTCTCATCCCAGCCCCTTCCACTGGGGATTTGCATACATCTTAATTTCCTTTATCTTGCCTTTCGGTCCATTTCCATAGTTGACAAAACCCCACAGAATGCTCTTAAATCATGCTGACCACGAAAACAAGCCAACAAACCCCAGCATAGACCTATCTATTCATCTTTCCAACACTTTAATCTTCCTCGTGGCTTTAAATAGGTTCATAGTACCCCATGGCTGGATGTAACAGAAACCGTTTCACTGTTACTGCTACTGATCCTTGCAGAAAACTGGACTGGAGTAAAGAAATGAGGAAAGCTATCTCAATGCCTGAAAATCACCACTAACCTTTTGGTAATCATGTTTCACCTCCGCCCTTCACTTCTGCTCTCATTCAATGGTTTGTTTGGTTTTTTTTTTTTTTTTCATTCCCACCTGGTCCTTTTCGCTGATCATCTACTTCCTGCCTGATTCCTCACTCTCCTCCCCCTCCCCACCCCCACCACCCCCACCCCATTCTCTTTTTGCTTCATGATAGTGTGTATCAATGGATTATTTTCTGAGCGTGTAATAAGCTTTTTAAAACGTAATAATGTAATCTTCATTCCCCACTCTAGTGATGCGGACTGGAGGCTCTGCTGCTTCGCGACTCTGCTTAGCATTGTGTGCGGTCCCAGCCGTAAAATGTGGGTGTCACTGTCTGCTGCGCAGGCTATTGTGCATAGCCACTGAGGCACTGGATAAGGAAGCAGGTCTATAATGGTCTAAAGTGCTTTAGAAATGTCAGTCATTACTGGTATTATGATTCTGTTTTAAATGAGGAAAATGAGGGGATTGCTAGAGGGAGTGGCCTACAGTTCCTTCTGCTGACACTGACTGATGGAGAACACAGAATCAGTTCACCCAACTTTGGAACCCTGGTCCCACATGTCTTCCACCATAAAGCCTTCTCTACTTAAGACTGGATAGCTTGGTTTAGGGCCCCTCCGTGGGGAAGGGTAGTGCTGTCTGGTTCTTCTTAGCTTTTTAAAACTGGGGAAAATGGGTGCATGCACCCGACTGCAAATGGAGTCTTCTCATTGCTCATTTGGAACCTTAAGCTACCTAGCAAATGCTTTTGGCTCACCTTGGCCCAAAGCTATTCTACAGGTGCTGTAAATATCACTAAAAATGGGCTTAACTGATGCTCATAGAGACATAGACTCCATCCTTCAGGAGCTTATGATAGAAGACAGGGACGAAATGCAGATTCATGTTCAGGGCACACCCATACTTTTATAGGTGGGTAACTACATTTTATATAGAATCAATAGAAAATATTCAGGTAAGGCTTAGGGAAAGGTAAATTATTATTACATCTTAGACTAAGAATATGTGTATGGAAATTCCACATCTAAACAGAAAGGAACGTAAGAAAGTAAATGCTGTTTTTGATTCTCGTGGCTTTTGCATGCTTTTAAACGAGACAGGCAGGGACCCAAACAGACCACTCTCAAACAGCTGACGAAAATGAAGGAAGCCAATGTCGAAGCTAACCAAGAAACAGACATTAAAGTGACAGCCACATTTCACAGTCTGTGCAAAAGCTCTCTCCTTAGGGCTGACGTGTGACTGGAGAAGAGAGAAGCCTGTTTAGCCCTGTAGACACTGGGAAAAGTAGATTCCATTTTCCAGACCCCAGGGCGAGGCCCTGACTACTCGTAACTAGAGGTAAGTACATGCCTGGGTTTAATCTCTTGGACTGAGAAGCAATCCTAAAAGACTATGCTGAAGTGCATGTTCTGCCAAGACAGTCATTACAATGCAAATGATGACAAGAGCAGAGGCCAAATGGCCAAGCACCAGACATTGGTAGAATACAGAGAGCTGTACTTTCCTGGTAACAGAACTGAACAGCCCTTGAAACGGTGCTCATGCAGCATCTTAACAACACCATCCCGTGTTGTCTCTTTTTTTTAAAAAAAAGGCAAGAGACAAAACTGAATATTTTATGAAAGATCAGCTTCTGAAAGTCTAAGCATAAGGATGGAGACAGCAAAGTGCCTTACCTATAGTTGTCTTTTGTTCTACTTCTGCCCAGATTTTAATAGCCATGAGAAGCAAATGTTCTGGAGTCCAACTGGCCTGGGTTCAAATCCTGAATAAAATACATTCCAACTGCATAGTCTTGGTGTATGTGTCTTAACCTCTAAAATGGTGCTAATGGTGGTGATGATGTCATACAGTTATCACCAAAACTGCAGAAGTTAACATTTACATAATGTATAATAATATTCTCTATTAAATAATATAATTTATATATGTACTTGAAAAATAGATAAAATTAAAAGTAAAATCATTTTACCATGAAAATATAGTTCTCAAAAATAAGATAAATTTGATTTTAGAAAATTACATTTTCAAAAAGGCAAGATATCCCTTCAGTGTAAGAATAGATGTAACCATAGGGAATAAAACCCAGTATGGAATTAAGAATGAATTATTGTAATTTTAAAAGTATATCACAAGCTGAAAAAAAAAAAACCGGAACATTGTGACTCACTGGAGAAATGAGCTATGGTTCCCAGACACTACATGAAATAACATGCACCTTGACTTGTTCATTCACCTCAGAGGGACCCAGAACAACATGTCTAAGAGGTCTGAAAGAACCAGGAACTGGATCTGTTGGTGTGGGTCATCCCTTTGACAGCTCTTGACTTTGGGTCCCCGTAGTCAGGCCCATGTAGAAGCAGCCCTGGTACATGACCATGTGGTTTGCTGGAATGAAATGTCTCCTTACTGAGCACAACAGACATTTGCTATGTGCAGCTCCATGATGACTCCAATTTTGTCACCCATAAATCCCCTCATATCACTCCTTAGTGTAACATTACCCTTCCAAGAAGAGGAGACGTTTTTCACTGAACACCCAAGGCTCTCCAAACAGGAACATCAATCATTCAGGTGCCAACGACAGAGACACTCACTGGCCTTTTGTGAAAACTAATTCATCCTTTTCCCTATCTTCCTTCCTGTTTCTGAGAGGGAGCAGAAATGTCACATGCTTCAATCTGTATTCTGGTGTTGCGATGTGTGCAAGTGTAAGAACTCTGTGATACAGAATACACCCAGTGATATTCCACACAGTATTCTGGGCTTTATCTCCCTCTCACTTGGGACCTAAGGAAGGTGAGAACAAAGGAGACTTTGAGTCCTGCCTGGGGACCATGATTGATTTGAGAACCTATTCAAACCTAGAATGTCCTTACAAGCATGTTTAACTACTCTAATAGCTAACCCAGGAAAAGAGATGCCTCTTCATTATGGGTACCCTACGCACTTCGGGTAGCCAGAACAGAGACACTGAATACATTGCTGTGCATGTTTGGGACCTGGCAACTCAAAAGATTTTTTTTTTAAAACATGTTTTCTTCCCAGTGCTATTTCCATAAAACTAAAAGACTAAAAAAAAAAAAATTTCCATTAGGATCTTGTCACACATACAAACCTATAGACAGCCTAGCTCATTTTCTGATGAATGACTCCTGTATTCCAGTGGATGGTTTTCCAACAGCAAATTTGGAAAGACTGTGACTTCTCAGACCCAAAAGCAAAATGAAGCAAGCTGTTAACACATTTTGTGAGCATAAAACCTAAGAGCAATGGCAAGGTCAGCCAGTCTGTCCATCAGTGGTGATTATCAAGTGCTGGTTCAGGTACTGCTGGAGGGCCATAGAAACAGGGGACAGTCCATGTCCTGGAAGACTGGTCCTGGAGCTGGAGCAGGGACACGCAAACCAACACAAACTGACAAGAAGTGTTAGCTCTCAGGGTTGCTTACAAACACCACCCCTCCCTTCTACACGTTATTTCACTTCCAAGAATGGAAGGAGGCAGTTGTAAAATTCATCTTGTTTTTTACCTAAATTGAAGCATCTAAAAGATCAAGGAGACTCGTTCATCCTAGTCTCAATTTTGGCAAGTTCATTTTTCTTTCGAAAAACAAACTTGTTTTTCTAATTATAAAAAGGTTTGGGGCTAATTATAACAATAACACAGGCTGGCATAAACAATGAATGAAAGGAATTACCTTTACATAGTTGAAAAATGGCCAGTTATATGCCTTCATAACTTTGAAACAGACACACATGTACACACACACATATGTACACACACATTTATATGTGAAAATGTCATAATGAAATTGATTATATAGCAAGATGGCTAAAATTTATATATATATATATATGTATGTATGTATGTATGTATAATATTATTTCTATCCTATTTTACTCCTGAATACTACTTGAGGATTTCTTCACCTATCACTACAATCCATCCTAAAAGCATTTTTCCTCACTTTGTCACAGAGGGCACTGGAGGCCCTTTGACTACAAGTAAAATAAAAAGTGCACAGTCCCTCTTCTGAGGTTAGGTGCTGACTTCCTTCCCACGTGGAGGAGGGAGGAGGGACTTCCAGGGCAGTGCCGTCCAGCAGGACCTACTTTCCTTAGGGATGGCAATGTGTCTGCACTGTCCAATGCAGTAATCATGTGCAGTTATCAAGCATTCAAGATATAGCTGGCCAACTCCTATTCAGTTTTAATTAATTCACATTTAATAGCTGTGAACATTAATTCATTCATTCCCTATGAACACACAGTTCAGAGTACTATACAAGGCAGAGTGGCTGTAGATTGATTAAGATCCCCAGCCTTAACCAACCATGTTTCAGCAATATTCTCAATTAAATTCTTGAAAAACAAAATAAAACAGAACAACCAGTCTCCTAAGGGTTGAAATAAAAGCCAGAAAATTATTTTAGTCTCTTGGCCCTCAAGTTAGTAAGTATATTAAACTGTTAGGTCTATTTTTTTAAAAACACATTTCACACTTCAGTCTTGTGGGACAGAACCGGAGTATAAGTATATAGGTCAGTAAACAGCAGTTGTACCCTCCCCATCTCCCCAGGGAGTATTGCTTTAGGCTGGACTACCAGGGTGCTCACCCGTTCTACAGAGGCCTTTCCTTTCTGGAAAGCAACAGCAGCAGAAGGAAATTTGTGTCACATCTTTTGTGTACCCTATATGATGGACTCACTTCAGCATTCCCACTAGAGGATGGGGACATTCCAGGTAGGTGTCTTTGAACCATGTGATAGTGACATATCAACTGAGAAGGCTCTACCAAGTATGTACATGTCTTACCAGCAGGGTGTGCCTCCCAGAGATGCAGAGTCATGTCATAGGCTGTGTTTGTTTGCATATAGGTTGGCAAAACAAAGACTTGTGCTCCTTGACTGTGATTCCAGGGACTGTCAGGAAAAGTGCCAGACAGTTCAGACTAACGTTCCCATTTACAAACAGAGATAGAGCAGAACGGTTGCGTACCTTACCTTTATAACAGAAATGAAGAGAAGAAAGGGTATCCAATAGGAAGAAAAAAAAATAGTGAAACATGAAAGTTTTGACATGGTTTCTTTGACCTTGCCTGACAGCAGGTCTAAGCGGGAGGCCCTGCCCAGCTCTACTGAGGATCAGTCCTGGTGGAAAGACCTTCCTGCCAACACCAGTGAGCAGCCCAAGTCTGGTTAGAAGACAAGGCAATAGGCACTGCCTGTCAAACCCCTTGGGTTTCTCATATAGTTTTTTCCTAGCCAAGGAAAGAAGAATGTATATTTATGAGCTTTAAGACTCATTATTTTTCCTGTAGACTGTAATTTTGTGGATTACTTTAGGAAGTGTAGAGTGTTGTCCTTAGTTATATAATGTTATCTGATCATTGCATTTGTAGGGATATGCAGATGAGCTCAAGTGAGAGGCGTCCTACCAGAGTCCCAGAGACAGCAACAAATACACAGAGGAAATACACACCTCCATTCTCCTCGGCACCTGATATTTTTTTCTTCAATACTCCAGTGGCTTTTTGTAGATTGCCCTGGAGATCTTCTGTCCCTGAGAAGTACTCGAATATCTCCTACCAGCCAAGTCCCAGGAAAGAACCTGAGAAGCACCTTTATATTCCAGAAAATTTTGTGGTCAACCTAAAATGGTAGCTAGAAACAGTCTTCAAAAATTAGAAAGAGATGCATGTATCTCTTTTATTATCTCTATATCATACATATTTTTTCAAAAAAAAAAAAGTTCCATGAAGGCAGAGACTTCATCTAGTTTGTCACTGTCCCCAGAACTTGGAACAGCCACTGCTGTATAGCAGTCACCCAATAAACATTTGCATGGCAGGACATCTGTGTTACCTTAACCACGGGGTAAAGGGTGGAATCTTTTTCTGTCTAAAACTCTGTTCACTTCACAGACGCTTGCAGCCCTCACCTCTGCACAATTACGGAGCATCATCTTTGTGGTCACCTTAAAGCACAAAGTTTCACTCAGCATAGGATGCAGAGTCAGAAGATAGAACAAGGGAGGGTTGTGGTACCCAGAGATGTTGAGCACAAGAAAGATAAAAAAAGGCCACTGGAAATAAATAAGGGGTTCCTCCACTGCAACAGCCTTCTATGCACTCTGGAGATGAGGGGTGTCCTTTGGTCAAGCAGGTCTCCCTGATGGGCCCTACTCAAGGTAAAGCCCAGGGTCACCAAGACCAGATATAGAATCTCCACATCCAGTCACGTGAGAGCCATGGTCTAGCTACTTTTCTCTTCCTGTGGTAAACATCATGAACAAAAAACAATATGCAGAGGAAACGGATTATTTCACCTTCCATGTTCAGGTAATAAATAGTTCATCACTGAGGAAGGCAGGACAGGAACTTGAGGCAGGAACTGGAGTTGAGGCCACGCAGGAACACTGCTGATTTCCTTTGTCTTGCTTGGTTCCCTACCTCTCTATAACCTACGGCCACTGACCCAGGGATGCTACCACCCACAGTGTACTAGCAGTCAGTCAAAAAGACACACTAAGGGCAGTCCTGATGCAGAGAACTCTTCAGAGTTCTCTATTCTTAGGTGACCCAACTGTGTGTCAGGGTGACACTAACTAACTAGCACAGGCCAGCTCTGAAAAAAAATAGAAATTCTGATGGAAAATAGGAGGGGGGGGGAAGGGGGCAGTGTTTCACATCTCCTGGCTCTTCTCATTTCTTTGCCCATATCAAGGCTATAGTTCTCTTAGGAAACTGAGACCTCTCCCTTTGAATGCCTTGTGTCATCCACCACAGAGGCCCATGAGAGAAGGGGGATTAACAGGTTACTGTCCCCATCAGTCTATTGTTTGAGGCTCATGCATTATTAGACTAATTCCTTGCACTGAAGTTTTGCTCAGAGAACAACCTTGGGGACTATGCACTCCTTACTTGCTAGATGCTTTAGTGTCAGGACACCTTAAAGAGCCCTTCATGCACAGCCACATGATATTTCTTCTGTGGAACTAGGTAGTTGAAACCAATGGCATGGAAGCAGAGGGGCTGCTTAAGGCTTTATAGCTGGCATTTGGCTCATGTGATGTCATGCAAATAAAGTAGGAAACTCTCCCAACGATTCTAGTATTTCTAAATAGCCAGACACTTGGAATTTTTACGCCCAACCTTTACCTTGACACAAATCAGCAACAGAACTAAAATGGCCTTTATATAACTGTCCCCTAAGTTCAGAGCTCTCTCAGTGGCAGTTCCTATGCGTAGATATTTCAAAAGAATAGTCTGCTATTCTTGCTTCTTGGACAGTTGTTCTAAAGAAGCAAAGGGTCTAGCATTCGCTGGTTCAGAGGCAAGAACTGACCCAATGGTTTTACACAGACAATCCGTCCCAACATTTCAGAACCAAGACTCTAATCTTGGTCTATTTGCCGACACAGTCTGACAAATGCTGGCACCAGAGCACAGACCAGAGCTGCCCATGGTTGTCAAGGCTCCAAAGGCCCATAATCTCTGTTAGCTCAGTGGTACCCAGACCTACAGCAGGACAAGAGAAGGATGGCAAAGAAGGTTTAATTAATGCATCTGTCCCTGTCTTTCCAAAGGCCATTCTGGCTTTCTACAGCACTTAGGCCATGCTGCATACCTGGAACCTCTCAGGATAGCAAGTGAGAAAGAAGATGAAGCTATCGGATGCAGATGAATCCTTCCGTCCTGGATGTGAGGGAGGGCATGTTGAGGGCATCCCTTGAGACCGAGGCCAGAGAATCTCAGTGGACGTCATAAGCATTTGCTCCACCTGGGCAGGATTCATGTGCTCCTGGGCTCCAAGAAAGAGGCAGAGAAGCAGGAATTCTGGGAAAGGTCTGGAAACCAGTGTGTAACAAGGACTGTCTTACATGTCATTTGGAAAGCTCTAAGGACACCATGAAATGATCTTTAAAAAAAAAACATATGAAATCCCCATCATCTCAAGGGCCTGGATTCCATTTGAAATGGGAGAGGCAAGGTCTCCTGAGGGGCATCTTCTCTCTTTGGGCCAGACCATGTTTTCTGCTGGACCCTGGGACCCTAAGTGACTGTGAATCACAGGACCAGCAGGCATCAGTCAGATGATTTGCCTGGCTCCTTCCTCTAGTGCCTTTTATGAGTCAGTTCTTGGCCAGTGTGAACGTGTGGGACCTTATTTGAATGATTCAGTCTTCTTCCTACTGTTGTCTCTATAATCATCACGTGACCTAGGTTTCTATTGTCTGGCTGCAAAGGCGGCCCCGAGTTACACCTGCTTTACCAACTAGAGGACTTCTTGTTTCTCTGACTCTGAATCTGTGGTTATGAAATCTCCAGCACCCCAATCCAGGAGTGAGAAAGAATCCTGGCTCAGGGGAAAGAGCATGGAAAACTCTCTATGTGGGTCTGAGATAAGTGAGTGGGCAGTCTTTCTGAAACCTTACAAATATCCCTGGATCGCAGGACCCTTTTCGTCTTCTTTCACTGGCCACCAGAGAATCGGACTCTGTGTCCTCTCAGAATGTAAGGACACTGGCTGCCAATGTGCCTACACACTCCACCCCTGCCACCCCTGCTCCACCTTCTCCTCTGAGCCACCATCTTCCCACGGGCACTTTGCGGAGTCAGCTCTGATGAGTGCATCCAATTGACAGAGGCCTTCCTTGCTTACTTAATTCGATAATATTTTAATATTTAAGTTTGTAATATGTATCTTTTCTCATGTACTCTGGTGCCTCACATTTGACTATGTCCCCTGGCGGGGGAGACCTAGTGGCACTCAGAAGAAGGACAGCAGGTCACCGTCACCGAGAAGAGACTTGATACCCTATGAGCATATACAGAGGGAGGTAATCCCTCTGAGGAACAGTCATAGGGGAGGGGAATAAGGGGAAAATGGGAGGGAGGGGAGAATGGGAGGATACAAGGGATGGGATAACCATAGAGATGTAACAAGAATAAATTAATAAAAAAAATAAGTAAATAAAAATAAAAAATAAAAAATAAAAATAATAATAAAAAAAAGAAATGTGTAATGCCCTACAGGGAACAAAAAGATTATAGCATTCTTTGGGAAGGAAATATTCTGACTATTGAACTCAAAGTCTGTCTAAATTGTCAAGGAACACAATTATTAACTAATATAATATACAACAGACATCCTTTAGGTAAATACAAACAAACTCAGAAGTGCAGCGGACTTTTGTGCCTTTTTTCCCCTCTCCTATTAATATAGGTTTAGTAGTCAGAATAAGATCTGGTACATGGTAGAAAATGACCATGTGACAATGAATCAAGGAATGAGTGACTGAAGCCATGGTGGTTAGACTTTGGTGAAAATCCTTACGGTAGGAAGGACCACTGCTGAGCTGAAAAGACCAGGACTCAGGATGCTTGCACGTGCGGTACACAGGTTTAGGAGATGCTGTGACATCCCTTTCTATCGTGGGATTTTTCTTAAGTGGAGGAAGATGAACTAAGGTGATAAAAACAGGCTGGGCTTTGGCTAGTTTGATTCCTGTTACTGTGATCAAACACTCTGACCCAAACCAACCTGGGGAGGCAGGAGCTTACTTGTTTCTTGTTTCCAGGTCAGAGATCATTATCGAGGGAAGTTCAAGTGCTTGGAGGCAGCACGGCGGCTTGTTGCTTCTTAGAGCATTCCCTCTGTCCCGAGGAACAAGCTCACAACCAAGGAAGCACAGCAGAAACCATGGGCCTTGCTCCTTGCTGGCTCTCCTGCAGGCTCACATACAGCTAGCTTTCTTAAATAGGCCAAGATTACCTGCCGAGGAGTTGTGCCACCCATTGTGGACTTGGCCCTCCTACATTAACTAATAAGTAAAACAGTAACTCCCACCCCCACATGCACATAAATCTCTTCTGTGCAAGCCTTTCACTGAATCTCCCTTCTCAGGCGACCGTAGGTTGTACCAAGTTGACAGTTAAAGCTAACTAGGATGGGCTCTTTTGTTTGTTCAGCATCACTGTTTTTCACTGGATGCCAGACAGACCATTAAACCTGAAGACAGTACAAAAAGTGGGTAGGAGAATTGAGAGTTAGCAATATACTGCCCTTTCCCACACACATGAATATAATGAAGAATGGATTCTTTGCAGTCAGCTGCAACCCGACAGACAATGATGTCTATGAGAGTGAAATGTAAGCAAAGGCGTTAATGTAAACGTAGGCATTACTGCACACTCTTGCGGAGGAACTGCTACATCAGGCCTGACCTAGAGATGCAAGGGGCCTTGGGTAATGATGGGGACTGATTCAGATTTCCTGAGTCATGTGGCCACAATGATGTGAAATCTGAGAACTTGCTTCGGGGTGGGTGATATGAGGTTGGGCTTGGTAAAGAAATGCAGTAAGGGAGGGGCTGGTGGTTACACACAAATGGTAGAGAAGACATGCCTAAGTGCTTCCACTTCACCGGAACTGTGACTTTAGGAGTACAGTTCTTGAAGGCCTTGCAGAAGAACGAAATGGAGGGTTTAGTCAGGACGATTTGATTAGATTAGAGGAGAAAATTCCTGCTATCTGAAAGTGCCCTACCACTTGTAAGAAAACCAACAAAGAATTCTATGGCAACTTGAATGGTTTTGCAACATGGTACTGAGCCAAATGGGGGCAGACCGAGCCATTTCCAGGCCTATGCTATTTGGTTTTCTATTTTATTAACACAGTGACCTCACTACCAGTAACTCGGATGTTCCCGCTGTGTGGGTTTTAATTTTTCCCCTAAAAAGAGAGAACCATAGATCTTCACATTTTTGTCCTAAACTATGAATTGTTTATCATACATACGAAAGAAAATTCCAACAAAATGCAAGGATCACACGTTGCCATTAACACAACCATCCGTACGGAGTTTGGCAGGCCCCTTAAAATGGAGTTATGAGGAAAAATATTTTTTCCTTAAAATTCTGTTCACTGAAGACCAAACTTTATGAGTTTCAACTACAAAGAATAATTTTTCTTTCTGAAAACCTGTTATTTCTTCCTCAAAATAATGAAGAAAAAAAAAAAAAAAACACTTTATCTAGAACACTTGCCACAGGCTACTTTACAATTTTGTGACAGGTAAGTCACGATAGGCAATGAAATGGAAATTTTTTTCCGAGGCATTTCCTTCTCTTCAATAAACTTGTGATATTCTTGAAATTCAATTTCCAATTTGAAAAAAAAAAACACAAAAACAAAGTGTTTCACTGCAAAGAATACAGCTTGACTGATAGGTAAACGAGCAGGCAGGCAGCTAAGATGGTGCAGAAGCCGAGTCACCGTTCCTGTCAGAGATTCCCTATTATTAAAACTTCCCTCAGTGATCAGTGGTGACATGAAAAGGTGTTTAGTCATACTGCTAACTAAAGGGAACAATTAAAGCAAGCTACTCAGCTTTGCATAACAGACTGACAACCAGGAAAATAACATCCCCTGATAAGCAACAGGAGTTCAGTGTCGGCTGGGTAGAACGCAAACCTAGGACGGGTTGCTTGCCTTAGAAAGATGCCCAACACATTAGTCCACAAAGTTTTCTCCAGAAACATTTCTTGAGAAAGTCTGTAAAAATATAGTGTACTGCTGTAAACATGAAAGCATGTATGTCCATAAACTGAAGAGACATGCCAGAAAAGCATGTCTCAAAAGGCCTATTAATAGGCCAACGAGTTCAAAAGATGACAGCACACAGAATGTGTGTGAAAATCATATGGTTGACTGTGAGGCACAAGTTTGCCAAGGCTAACTTCTGCAAGAGGCCTTCTCCCCCTCCTTCTTCCTAGATCATTTGTATTTATTAAAAATATTTGTCACGCACCATGAGAAGATATTTTATCTACTTTGCACAAACTCTGGGTTTAGTGATTTAGCCACTTGAGTGTTTTTATTGAACAAACACAACACGCTAATCTGGAAGGTTTAATCACATGATCAGACTGTGTGCTCGCACACACGCTTCTGTGTGCCGATGCTTCCAGTAGTCACATCACAGATGTAGGTTCCATAATCCACCACTCAGGCAGCAATTCTGGCTCAAGATGACCACCTTACACCCCACCCCTTCCCACAAAACCTGGGATGCTGACATGCCACTGAGCTCACACCTACACAGCTAAATTTAACTTTTGTTTTTGTAGAATTAGCACGCTGTCAGAATGTATCAAGCACTACTTATGTAAAATGGTGCTTGGGGTAACTGTGTAGTAATTAAGTATCAAGAGTAATTAAGGATTTCTGAGACTCTAATCACCAATCCTTAGTACTCTACAGGCCTTAGTCCTACCAGGGCTGATACTGAAAAGAACTCCTGATTATGGCTGCTGGTAACATCTAAAGAGCATTAAGTAGACTCCCTAGCTCATTTCTTTTGTAAATATGTCACAAGTTTCTCAGTGAAGTCGATGACATTTGATTTCTAATCACTTATACGTGTCTTCCTGGGATTTCAGAATTGTGACATGCTCACACTCTACTTAAGCAATACAATTTCTAGACTTTATGCTTTTGCAATTTCCCATTTAATTGTGACTAAATTTCCCATAGAGGGGAGGATGTTTACTGCCTTTAAAAAAAAAATGTCTTAAAAGTTAACTTTTAAAGATTTAAACATCCTAAATCCCTAGCAATGACGTCAGTCACGGCAAAACTGCAAAGAACTCTTCACGGAAAGTGCCACTGCATAACTGTGGTCAGCAAACAGCAAGGACAAGAGGTAGACTGAACTTTTACCTGCCACAGCATCCTCATTTATACAGAGTGTGCTGTGATTTCCAGAGCTGGAAAGATATGTTGGTTAGAATAGTCCGTTTACACTGTGTTTTGTTCTCCGAAGCCTGTTGGTAGCTGGAAACCCTTTGTCTCCCGTACAGTCAATCCGAACTGGGTTTGACATGCTTACGGCTTCATACCGAGGTAAGAAAATGCCACCATTGTCTGGACACTGTCTGGCTTGCTCCTTTGGGGGCTCAAAGACAGAGCATATTTTAAATCATGAAAAAGGCAGCTTATAAACCACACAGGCTGTGACCAAAAGCAAGGCCCCCTACTTCCCACTGCTACCGCACTAGCATCAAATAGCTTCATGGTGTTTTCCTAATGAAACCGAATAGCTGGAGCATGGCTGATGGGATGTTGGCAACTGGAAACTCCAAAGGAGTGAAAAAAATAAGAACAAGTAGTGGAAGCCTGAGAGGTATCCAAGAGGTTGCAGGAGATGGGCAAAATCTGGGCAGAGCCCTTAAAGGACTGCCTGACTTCCAAGAGGCAGTTTGAATGAATCAGTGGGCCAGACAGGTAGGATTGCCCATTTTACAGATTAGGAAAGCACTGGAGAGAATGGGAGGTAGGCCCCACAGCTTTGCATTTGAGAGAAGTCACGTAAACAAACTTGGGCTCCATTTGGTCTCTGCCTTCTCTTCCAGAAGCCAACATAAGATGTGCAGAATATCAGCATTCCCAGAAGGATGATGGGAGTGACCCCTGTCAAGGTGACAAAGTAGAAGATGGTAGAACAGGACACTGTAGGCTCAACTAAGCTGTCTGCCTACCCAGCATGCTCTTGTACTGGCCATCTTTGTCGTGTAAAAACAGTGAACTTGTACCCAGCTGTTGCTACTACACCACTGCAAACAAATTCTGGACGCTCATATTCCGTACAAAGGCTTATGGGAAACACCTGGGTCTTCAGGAAGCCAGCTGTGACCAGGACATTCAAATCTAGGAATCAGGGGTGACACACCATGCAAGAGGAAGTTGGGCAGCCAGTGTAACTGTAGGCTACACTGAGGGGTTATCAAAAATCCACAGAACAGCGGCAGAGGACATAGCTCACTGGGTAAAATGCTTGCGACACAAGCATGAATATTGTGGATCCCTGGTATGTACACACACACACACACACACATACACGCGCACGCGTGCACACACACACGCACACACACACCCCGCAGTGTGCTGTGCGCATCTGTAGCCATACTGCTGTGGGGTATAGACTCAATCAGATCCCTAGAATTATCAGCTGGCTTGCCTAGTCAACTGATGGCGCACTGGGTTTTGTGAGACTCCCTGTCTCAAAAAGTAGTGTGAGGCATGAACAGAGAAGGAACTGATCTTGTCCTCTACCTGCTTTGCACACTTGTAACCACAAACACATGTGCGCAAACCTACAGGAACACATCTGTATAAACACACACATATACCACACAGACACAGGCATGTGAGTAGATACACACACACACACACACACACGTTGTCCTCTAGTGTCTATGTGCAAATGTACCCAGAAACACATGAGCACACACCCACAGGAACACATCTGCATAAACAAATACATATACCACACAAACATACACACACAGAGGGGAAAGCACAAAAGAGTATGACACGTGGCCTACAAGTACTCTGTGTCCAGTGTATGTAAGGGAGAGGCAGAAGCAGAGGCTAAGTGTGTACTTCTCTTGAGTGGGAACCCCTGGGGTAGTGCTCACTTCTAATCTTATTAAGATAGCACTACGGGGGCTTCTGCCTGTTGCAGCACCTATATTGAGTGTGCTCCATTTATTCTTTGCGATTCCGTCCTTCCTCTCTTCAGAAAGATTGTGAACACACACAGTTCCACAGTAAATCTATCATTTTCCCCAATTTCAAAGTTGCATGTGAGAGAAGCTCCCTCCCTCCCTCCCTCCCTCCCTCCCTCCTTCCCTCCCTCCCTGTCCTTTGTTTGAGTGTTCCAAACAGCGCAACCTAGTCCTGACAGCAAGGAGCACAAATCTCTTTATGAGGTTTGTAAAACACCAGGATGACCCACATCCTCTCCTCCACTTTGGGTTTAACCCGTGCAGCCAGCAGGACGCCAGCAAGCTCCCTGTATCTCTCTGCCTTGCATTCTCCACCGTGACATTTACAGTCTTCCTTGTGCCCTTTGCTTCGCCTCAGGAGGGAATGGCCTTCCTCCATACCTGCCCTGGGAACTATTCATCTCCAAACTCTTTTTCAGGTACCACTCTATAAGCCTTTGATAACATCTTTGTCACAATGCATCAGATTCCTTTTACCCCTTTCAAGTATTGCAGTATGGCAGCCATTAAATGGTCTTCTCGTTGCCTGGTACTTAGAAGGTGACCGACAAACACCCGTTGAACTGAACTTGGCCTCTACTTGATGTGTCCAGAAGAAGGAAGACTGTGAAAATTCTCTCCTAGGAATTCCCATGGCATTTGAACAAGCAGCAGTGAATAGGGCATTTAAAAAGAAATTATCCATTAGCACCATAACAAAAATGTACAAATATCAACTCTCGGGCAACTAATCCAGGCAAAATTCTGAAGCTTGCCTGGGCAAGAGAATTACCCTAACAAGAGAAAAGAACAGGCTTACATGATTGGAAAGAGTGCCTTATGTTGACATCTAAAAGAAAAGCTCAAATGTCCTGAGAAGTTGCCTTAGAGATATCTCCCAAACAGAGACTGGAAAATGCTATCAACATTCAAACATTAAGAAGAAAGGACGCCTTATCCTTTTTACTAGTGAAGGCAACCTGAGTGATGGAGTGGATGCTGAATCAGTAAACCAAGGTGAGGAAACGTGAAAGGATGCTGGTGTTAACCCTTACATCCTTTAACTCTTATAAAAATACAAGCGCAGCACATAATATCTAAGTTCAGGACCAATTGGGGGATGACTGACAAAGCTTGGAGGACCTCCTTTTCTTCCTTAGCTCAAGCCCAAAACCTTTCTGAATTCTAACCTTGTAAGATTGATGTTAAGAAAATCGCATCTGAGGAGAGTCGCTGCATCTCCCCAAGGAGAGGTGGGCTGATGATGCTCTCTAAAGCCATGAACATCACCCCATCTTCAAGGAAGGAAAACCCTGACACAGTTTGCGGCTTAAAGAATAATGTTTTAGTACAAGAGGACAAAACTTGCTGTCACTGGGATGCCTTGTAGCTCTGTCCAGTAAGTGGGAGCAACAAAACGAGACAGCTACAGCTCATAGGTACACCTGGGTAAGATGGTTCACATACCCCTTTCTTGAAAAACAACATACGTGCTGTGGTGGCACTGGGTAGTGGTAGCACACACCTTTAATCCCAGCATTCAAGAAGACAGAGGCAGATTGCTGGGAGTCTGAGACCAGCCTGGTCTACAAAGTGAGTCCAGGACAGTCAGGGCTGGACAGAGAAACCTTGTTTAGAAAAACCAAAACCAAGCAACCAAACAAAAAGCCCAAACAATAACAACACAAAAGGAAAAAGAAAACAAGAAACCCAGCACATACATTTTTGTCCTTATCGAAGGCCTGGTTGGTGAGAAATGCTGGCACAGGGATCCTTCCTCACCTCAGGAACTTGCTTAGTAAGGACAAGGCTGCATCTGTGTCCCCATCCCTTCACCGAAGACTAAAGCATGGGCAGTTTCTTTGCAATCTCATCATAGTAGCTCCTTGGCCATCTTCCTGGAGCAACTCATGAATTTTCATTTTCCTGAACTATATCCTGAACGTAATTTATGGCTGATAGTATCTGTTTCTCTTTGCCTATACAAGTTTTTAACAATTAAGACAGTGGAAAGTTAAAAAAGAAAGCCCAACCTTTTTAAGCTGAAATATATTCATTGTTTATCTTTCAAAGGAGAAATGTAGAGAAAGAGAATTTGCTGAAGTAACATGGAGGATGCTCTCTGGGTCCCCTCGGCTTATTATTTATCTGTTCAATGAGAAGGTGCCAATTACTTATCCAGTAAATACTTGTTAAATGCCTACTTTGCACCAAGCATCATGCTCCCCCCCTCTCCTCATCCCCCGGGCTACAAACATAAGCCTTGCTCTCAGAGCTGATAAAGAAAAGAGAGGGAGGAAGAGGAGACTGCACTGAGCTGAGCACACACCTGCACCTGGCACTTTTCTTATCAGCTTCTTGTAACAAATGAAGAAAGGAGAGAGATGACACTGTCCTCACTGGCAACTGTGAACCAAGACACAAACCCTGCCCATGCATGTGGAGTTCAGAATCGACGTGAGTCCCATTAGTTAGTACTGGCCTCCTTCACAACCCTCCTACAAAGTTTTCTTAGGAAATAAGGATGGGGTGGGGTGGGGGTGGGGCGGCAAGTGTTAGCTTGATTAAAGACAAGTTATCAGCATTTTAGCTAAATTTCTTTGCGGTTAGGCTTTCTACGTGTAGGTTAAGTTTTCAAGTTTTTAGACACTGTTTTCCTAGCTGTAATTGAAGCAGGGTAGACTGTGTTTCACTGGACCTAAGCCACCACCAACGTGAATTGCTCTATTAGTCTATACGGCTACCAACTACAGGATGCCACTGGCTGAGAGATAGACCCAGATATCAGCAGTGTTGAAATTTGGACATTAAAACAGTGTTTCATGGAAATGGCTTACTCTGACTTCCACAGAGCCCATGCCTGAGCTGCCAACTACCCTCCTAGAGGGGTGCAAGCAGCTTTCCAGAACACGGCCTTGGGTCTCCCTTCATCAGACAAGCAGCTTCCCTGCCCAGGAAGAGAACTCCTTTTTCCTTTTTTATATATCTCACCTATGCACCTGTAGCAAGCACTTTCAAAATCATTTCCTGGCATAACAGAAATGCAGAAAGATGCTCACAAGTAGAAAAAAGTGTAAACTACCATGGAACTGAAAAGTCTATGCTTTGTTGGGAAACAGTGGGGTGGAGGAGATGGAAAGATGACACTGAGCCAATGACCCTGGCTTGTCAATGTCCACCATTCACTATAGATGGCCACTGTCATTTTCTTGCCTTTTTCCCGCAGCTCAGGACTCTGCTTTGAGGCTCTTGACCGAGTTTAGCAGCACAATCCTGTTGGAGTCTACTGTCTAGGGATTGTACTCACACTCATCGAGTCAACACTGGCTTGGGACGCCATCCTACGTTACTTCCAAGTGATACCCCATATAAATGTATGGTATCGGTGAGAAGAGGAAGATGACAAGATTCACTTTTAGAATCATCTGAAGTCTCAGTGCACGGTATCACTTCTGCTTGCATGGAATGCTGACAACAGGAAATAAAAGGCTTTGGCAGTTGGAGTGGCTTGGCATTTCAGTCGCCTGTGGAAGTCCACTAGGCATGTGCTTGAACTGGCGTAATCAGTTTGAATCAAGAAAACAAATGAAAGCCGACTCAGTCCTCCAAGCACGGCCCTTGCTCAACACAGCACTGACACAGAATGTAAGTCACTGCGAGATCTCATGTCCACATGTTCTTTTCCTTGTATATAAATATATAGAATTATTACTATATGTGAAGAAATGCATTGGGTTCTGTAAGATACATGGTGATGGGTCAGCCAATTCTGGCTTCATTAGCAAATTTATGTATTAATAAAAAAAGATATGTTTTATTCAGATGAACTACAAGATGGAAAGAATGGAAGTCCTACCAAAGAAATACATATGAGACACAGTAAGTTCAGGGCCAGGGGAGATGACACAGCTGGGGAACCAGAGAAGGCTTACGGGAAGGGGTCAGCACTCCTGGAGCCTCTTACACCGTCTCCTACTCACTCAAGAGCAAGACGCTATTGCTAGAGCCTGCCCTTGTCACAACAATGGGAACACAAGCAATCACCTTGGACTGACAACTATGGGTGCCACAAGCCAGGTCATCTGAGGAAAATACTGTAGGATTCCATACCTTATAAGTGTGTGCTATTTGGGGGAAATTTTCTAAGCGCTTATGCCTGATGTAAAATAGAACACCCGAGACCCACAACTTGTCCCTAGGACACTTGATTGAAGGTGACAGAAAATGCTGCCTTTCCAAACTCCAAGGGCTGCCGCCTCCTCCTTACCCTGGACGTGGATACCATTTGGCTGAAAAGAAGAGTTGGTTTCTGGCTCGTAGGACTTCAGGAGTGAGCCTGGTGGCTGCTGGGTGTGAGGAGGCTGTGCTCTCTGTAGCAGTGACGGAGGGGGAGCTGGAACCCTTCCCGGACTGATGTGGTGAGGAGACGGAGTCGGAGGTGCAAACCTGGGAAAACGATTACAAAAGGCAGCATGACCAACTCTTCAAAGCCCATGAAGTCCCCGTTCTGGCCCTACACAAGCATGACAATCCGCTCTCTCAAAACCCTTCCGAACCTTTCTCTCTCCCAACAACCAAGACCGACTCTGAGAAACAGAGGGAAGAAAAGATGTGCCAACAAAGCATATCTTAGTCACAGTTTGGGTTTGTCAAGTTTCTTAAAGTGCATTGCAAATCCTCTGGGCTTTGTGAAATTCAAAGCATATCTTTTGCCAGGCCCTTTTCCTGCTAATTTTAAAATCCGTTCACATTTTAGGGGAAATTCGATTCGTATGTTTCTGAGTCATTTACACTTAGCTCATAAACATTTTGTTTTGTAAGGCATATCTGAGGTCCAAGAAGTGTTATGGGTCCTTAGTATGACCCTTTCCTAACTGGAGACTCCTAAACAATACATTCTCTCTTGCCAAGAGCAAAGTAACGTAAAACCTCAAAGGTCAAATGTGCCTCAAAACTCAGAACCTGAGAGGTCGGACTGGGTTCTGTGCTGGGCAGAGGACATTCCTGATGGTGTGGAGGGAATGCAATGTACGGCATTCTTCGTAGTAACGTGTAACAATCACAAGATGGTTTGGGGTTTTTGGTTTTGTTGAATCCAACGCCTTGCGTATGCTGCGCATGCCCTCTACCACTGGCTTCTGAAAAGAGAAGTACTGGTGTTTAAATGAGGAGAAATCCCCAGGAACCTTGAACAACTGTATGTTCATCTTCTTGTTGTGAAGGAAGACTGGCAGGTTCTGACTCACAAGATTTAGAATGGCCTTTGCCGTCTAAAACAATGAAGGAAGGTAGACCTGTGAGAACGGCCCTGCAGTTGGGAACATCCATAGAGGAATTAACGGGAAGCTCAATTTGTTGGTTCAGCAGGGGACAGGGATATTTATGATGGAGAAAGAAGCAGTGGCCTTTCATTCCCATGAGAATAAGCAGCGAAACAATTTTGGGTAAAAATATACTAGCAGTGAAGTATTTAACCTCCTCAAAGTTCATCAACATGAAAACACTTCGTTGGTGTCTGTTTCTACTGTGCAGAAGAAAAGCTCTAGTTTGAACTGGGGCATCTGTGACATTATTTATTTTTTTATAGGGAACAAATTACTCCAAAAGGCAGGGCATAGCTGAGAAACAGAGAAGGTACACCGGACAAGTTTACGAAGTAATTCAAAAGGTTCTGAGCCAGCATATCTAAGAAGACAGAGCTTCCACATTTACGTTAAGAGTGTGAGAGAGTATGGGACAAAATGCCACACTCCCTTTGCATTTTGCCTGTGAAGTGTAGTGAGACTAAGTAAGAAGGTTGCCTAGGAACCAAGAGGAAGAGAGGGACTCAGAGCAAAGAGGTCAGAGCATCTATGAAAACCAGATGTGAAAGGATGCCTACGAACTGGTCCTTAGGTTTCCATCCCACGGAAAGAGAGTAGCAGCTGCGTGTCCTGTGCTGGTAAATGTGCATTTTTCTGAGCACATCCTCTTAATTGGGATTATCCTGAAAAGCTATGCTGAGTGGCCCTGGGAGAAAACACAGCAAACAAGTCCTGGCACCACCCTAAGAACATTTAGTAAAACCCTTAAGCCAGGATGCCCCATATGGAGGCTATTTTCTAGGGAACATGTCCTTATTGTGTCTCCAAAGTAGCTCTGAGCTTGTAGGAGAGGAATGAGCAACTGTGAACTCACAGACTTTGGGGAGAGATGGAGTCTATACTGGTACCCGACCCTGATCCCCTATTCTTGATCCTCTGGGTTGGAGGGAGAAGGGCTCTGATCTATGTCATCACCATGTAATCACAGTGATATTTCAACTTCGAGAGACAAAGTAATTAAGGCCCTTTGGCTCTCTTGTTTTCCTTCTTTGTTTGAGGATAAAAGGCACAACCCCCTAGAGGTTCCTCTGGTCTCATTTTCTGGTATGTCTGCTGCCTTCTTTCAGTTCTATGACCAAAGGAGCAAAGTAGTGAGAGGCCAGCCAAGCTGGTATTGTCTGGGGACCCTGGTACAATCTGAGGACATAACCTACGCCAAACAACAGGATACATCTGACTCACATGAGCAGCATCAGCAGGGAGCAGAAGTGGGGTACAAAGAATACAAAGGGAGCCCAAGGCTCTTCAAAGTAAAAATTAAATGCTTTTATCATTTGCAGTGATGTGGCCAAAAGTTAAATTAAGATCACTAAGAAATGGAGACCACACAACTATAACAGTAGAATTAATTTATTAAAATATTTTGTCATCTATAACGTAGCTTATATTACTCTGAGTATAGATTTTATATGTATATACCTTTATGTAATTATGTGCTCATTCCAAATGATTCTTACCATATTTTCTGGTTCCTGGCCATATGTTCTTGCCTGCTACATATTATTCAATAAAGTGAATAAGGACAAATAAAAAGGGAAATGTGGTAGGCATATGCCAAGGTTTTAGCATTATTTCATGACCTGGGAGAGTAAAATATTCCACTTAACCTTTGCTTGTTCTTTGCTAATTTAGGTGTCCTCTCTTTCCTCACACAGTCAAGACTACACAGCACAGAGGTAACATAACTTAAAAACAAAGACTTAACCTCACATAAAATATTAATGAAAATTTAAATACAAATTCTTCTAAGTGAAATCTTCATAAAGTAGTCCTCGATTTAAAAGGAGTCATTACAAAAGTTATAACTTTTGCATATACAGAGAAATTACTTATGATAAGAAGTGATCATACTTATCAGGTAACTGTCAAAAATAAGGAAACAAGTAAGAACCAATGGATTAAAATTCCAACCAAGAACTCTCTTTATAAACAGGAATGATTTTTAAGAACAAAATCAATTTATACGAATTTACAAGAATCAATTAAAAACATTTTGTTATTTTCATCCTTGCATTTTTAGAATCAGTTTTACTTCTGCCTAAAAGCACCACATAGTATTTTAACTAAAACTTCTGACCTCTCTGTTAATTTGTAAGTGCTCAGTGGCTTGCTAAGAACTTAAGGTAGAGCAGAACAGCTAATTAAGCTCAGAGGTTATGGCAGAAGTGTGGAAAGTGAGGACAGATCCTGCAGAAGAGGCGAGGGCCTCAGACACATCTGAAAACAACAGATACCAGGAAAGACAGATGTTACCAACTCAAATCAAGAATCCACAGACCCCAAGAAATGTAGTAGTTTTAGACCACTTTATACAACATAAACCAACAGAGGATGAGAAAGGAGGCTGAAGCCTGTGAGTTGCTACCCCCTTTCCTACTGTGGCTGCAGAGAAGGGGAGCCTCCCTGTCCTGCCTCCTAAGTGTCTGCAGCTATTTTCCAATCTGAGCCTCAAGTTGTATCTAAATGAGTTTGTTCTGTGTAATTTATACAGGTTATGGGATGTGGAGGAGTGGGATGAGGAGGGAGTGAGGAGGGGGAGGAGGAGGAGGAAGAGGAAGAAGAGGAAGAAGAAGAAGAAGAATTATGTGGTGATGATGTAGAAAATATTTTTTGATGCTAAAATAAAAAAATTCAATGCTACACATTTTGGATCTAGTGAAAAAATTGAATGCTAATGACAGGTTATAGTTACTTCTATTTTTTCCTCTACAGAGTATTTCATTCCCTAAATACATCAGGTCACAGCAGTACCTCTCTATCTATTCTGAGTTACACTGTATCCAAGAGGCATAAGAAAGATCTTCCTATGCCAGCTGAAGATCTGCAAGGGTCATTTCAGAGATTTCCTTCCCCTTATGCTGCAAGTGCCTTTCATAGGGCCTCAAAAGAGATGACTGCTGTATAAACAGGCACATAACAGAGTAGGGGAAAATACCCACTTACCAGAAACAGAACACACAAAAGCAAACCAGAACTGAGTCAACCATTTCCACTCACTTGGTGGGGAGTTGTATGACCTTATAATGAGCAATGGTTTGCCAAGAAAAGGAGGCACGGAGAAGGCTTTGAAGCCTCATACACATCCTCTTGCAAAGGGGGGACTTAAAGGGTCTTGTAAACACTCATTTATTCACACCTCAGAAGCCAGCTGATCACCTGATCCTGCTCCTTCCATTTAGGGCCCCCCTTTCCCCCTTTCCTTGTCCTACTTTGACTAATACCATGCTCCCTAGTGATAATGGACAGGTAGGACAGCATAAAGAGGTCACCCTTCCTCAAGATGCAGCACCTAATCCTAGGCTATCACCAGACAGTAAGTCCCAAGGGGGGATGAGCACACTCCAAGTTCACATGCAGAAAACTGAGAAGGGATGGTCAAACAAGTGGATGCAGAAAGACAGACAGATCAGAAGTCAGGGCACACAGGCTTGGACTGTGGTACTTTCTTTTTCCTAGATAAGTAAGTCTGAATAAATCCTCCAACTCTCCCAGCTTCCATAGCCAAGTGTAAAACAAAGATAGCCTCATTTCCCTCAGAACTGCAAAGCACGAGAATAATTATGATTTTTTTTTCATTCAGGAGATATAAACTAGGCACTGGCCAACTGACTGTAGAGCTGTTGTAAGCACCAAGGGCAGAGCAATACTTCTTTATTTCTGGGAGTGAATGAAAGGAATTAAGCAGGTAGATCTAAGACTAAGTAAAACACAGTATTGGGCTAGCAAGTGAGTGCTACAGAGAAAAACCAGCAGTAGATTCGATGGTGCACTGTGCAGAAGTTTACATTTGGAAATCATGGCTATCAGTGAACTTAAGACTAGGAATGTCTGACAGCTTTCAGGTGATCACTGCATGCCGAGGGAATGGACGGCTGGTCTAAAGGACTATCCATGAGGACACTGGTTCTCTTTAAAAAAAAATATTTTGTTAATTCATTCATATTACATCTCAATTGTTAGCCCATCCTTTGTATCTTCCCACTCCTCCCTCCCTCCTGCTTTCCCCCTACTCCCCTCCCCTATGACTGTGACTGAGAGGGACCTCCTCCCCCTGTATATGCTCATAGGGTATCAAGTCTCTTCTTGGTAGCCTGCTATCCTTCCTCTGAGTGCCATCAGGCCTCCCCATCCAGGGGACGTGGTCAAATATGGGGCACCAGAGTTTGTGAGGACACTGGTTCTCAATCTGTAGGTTGTAACCCCTTTGGGGGTTATCTAAGACCATCAGAAAACACAGCTATTTACAGTACAATTCACAACTATAGCAACGTTAGTTATGAAGTAGCAACAGAATAATTTTATGGTTGTGGGTCACCACAACATACGTAACTGAATTAAAGGGTCGCAGCATTGGGAAGATTGAGAATCGCTGCTGTAGGGCATCCCTGGCATACGGTTTTTGGCGACCCAGAACCTAAGAGCTGCTCAGGATTATGGTCCTGGTGCTAAGTTAGAACACTTATGGAAGGTTCAGAACCGGGGGGGTGGACGGGGGAACCCCGAGGAAACCTTTTCTGTCTTGACATTTCCAATATGGGAACTAACGCTGACGCATGTGGTTCGTTTTCCAGCTCCAGGAGGAGTGAGTGTTGGGGGCCTGGAAGGGTCTTGGTGCTTTCTTAGTATCTGAGAACCATCATGGAACATTCCAGGTGGAGGGGATCTGGAGTGCCCTTTCTGGATGAGAATAAAAGGTCAAGAATGGTGAAGATACTTCTCTACCATGATAATCTACTTCCCCACACACTACTTTCTTACGGGAAGTCATGGCACACTTCTCTCCTCGGATTCAAACCAAGCCAGTGGGTCAGAGAGAAATGGGAGGTGACTCGTAAGGGCATAGGACATTTTAATCTTCATCATTATTCAATGGAAAGTTTATCAGTAACCCACTGCCTCAAAAAAAAAAAAAAATCTGACGATGAATGTGTTGCTCCTTGGTTTTAGTGAGCCTGTGCAATCTGAACAAGTTCTTCCTGCACGAACAGTTCGGGTGCTAGTCTCGCCAACGGACACTTCTCTAGGCTAAGGCTCCTTTCCTTGTCTATGAGCCTCAACTAATCTGACATGAGCTTTAAGATATGTTTTTGAAAATAAAATTTGCTGACGACTGCCTTGCAGGTCACACACATGTCCTGCGTGCCTTACTTTCGTCCACTTGCGCTATGCACACAATGGTTCCAGTCAGCCATGTGGAGCTTTATTACAGCACTGCTCTGGGTTTTTACACAGCAGAAAGGGAAGACTTGTGCGTTTTCATGGTCAGTCAGAGTACATGTTGGCTGGTACGTGTTTGGGTAGTTCCTCCCATCCTTTTTGTCTTACACTGGGGCTGTAGACCTACCCCCCCCAAAAAATGGAGAATGCATGAACAGCTAGTTTCATTGTACCCACACAAAAATATTATTGATTTGCTGTCTGGGAGCAGAACTAATGGATACAAACTGGCCTACAATAGATCTGCACTGAGACTTTTTTTGTCTCCAAGGAACTGTAGGGTATCATCTGTGGGGGTTTTAAAATTCATCTGTGAAAACTAATCAATGAAAAATGGCTTGCCATTGGTCCACTGCAAGGGTGGAGGGAGAAATCCTTTTCAAAAACGTAAAAAGAAAAGCACAGTTTTAAGGATTTCACATCTGATTTAACATCTAAAAAAAAAAAAAAAACCAGCCCAATGATAATACTGCACTTTGTATAGCCAGTCAGCTCTCCATTTTAGTAGACTTTAGTGGTCTTTATAACGATTTATGAATCACTTCATGAATTCCTGGCTGATTCATCTCGGTGACTATAGTATCTACTTATACTTCCCTTCTGTCTCACAAAAGAGACACTTGGACTCAGTTCAATCCAGATTTGTCCCCAAATGAATCACAGCACGTTACTGGGGGAACTGCAGATTGAATTCGGCTTCTGGGACAATTGGGGGCAGCTCTCAGTAATGAAGAACCGTCTGCTGGGAGGTGTGGGTAATTGCAAAACCGTCCATCTGGGCAGAACCAATGCTGGCCAAGAGCTGTGTGTTCATCCAAGGAGTTGGTCTTCAGTCAAGGAGCCAAACCAGTGCCCTGGAAAGGAGCGCTCTGTCTCCTTCTAAACAGCTGGGTCAATAATTACTACAAACAACTCATCAAAACGGAGGGGCTCAGGACCTAAAACTGATCCCCAAGCTTCTTGGGAACATGATACAAGTGTGTGAAATGATCACAGGGCTTTAAAACGTGATCTAACAATATATTATAATGAGTAAGCACTTACAGAAATGGAGGATTCAAAGTGACCCACAGGAGAGTTATTCCATTTGGGTACAGGGAACAAGCTATAAAGTTAAGAAAATAATCAATGCCAAAGGCTAAGAATTATATATAAATATGTATTTTTTTTCTGGTAAATTCTGAAGTACTGCCAAGGTTATTGCTGTTTTCCTTTGTGGGAAAGAAAATGGGGTCAGAGAAGCGATCTGTGGTACACAAGAGCAATGAATTCTGCAGGAACAAGAGCTGAGATTTCTGAAATATCTGGACTCTAAGGTTGGCTGTGACTCAGTCATTTTTTTCTGTTCCAGAATCTGATATGAATGGGAGGAAAAAAAAAATCTCTGATTCTGCCAAATTCTCCTTCAAAAGAGTACTAGCCAAAAAGAAATTTTGTCTGGGGTAGTCTTGGACATTTGATTTTTTTTTTTAAATGTTCTGAAAAGAACATTTCTGCAGTGATGTCAGTCTTTTTAGGTTGCTGTGAGTGGGCTTAACCAAGTGGTTTAACTCAGTGCCCTCCAGCAAGGTGTCTCTCTTGCTCAGCATGGCAGCCACGTTCAATGTGCTTTCTGACAGAATGCATCATCAGAGAGTAACACCAGAAGACACGATAATGAGAATGCTAGACAAGAAAAAGATAAATGTTATTTTTGCCTAAACATAAGAAAGGGACACAAGTATATCCTACACAGACTACCCTAAACTTTCCCTCATGGCTTCAAAATGCAAAGTTTCTTTAACATCTATGCATCTTTGAGGATCAAGTTTAAGTATGAGTTGTGCCTTATATGGTTAGATACATTCAAAAGCCAGTGCCAAATGAGACTACACCAACCAGTATAATCTGTGAATTTTAGCAAACGATCTGAGAGGTAGTTTGTTCAGTCATTGACATACGCTGTTTGGATGTGTTTTTTTTTTTTTTTCTTTTTTCTTTTCCATCTTTGAAACATCAGGAAAGTATGCAGGAATCTTCGCTATCTTCTCTTGAATGTAAGACCCAGTAGATGACTAGATCAGTAAATCGAAGGAATCAGTGTTTTAAAGGCCACAACCAATCAGAAAAGAGCTCATGCTTCTCCTGGGTAGAAAGAGAGTAACTCCTTGGCCATTGGCTGTCGCCTTGCATCTGGAGCACCCTCACTCAGCAAAGACAAGTCCCAAGTGTGAGGTCTTAGCATTAGTCATTGTTATCAAAGAGCTTCTTGGTGCAACGCCCCATTCTTCCGGAGACTCAGCTCCCTACTTGGTGTCAACTCCTGGGCCCTGTTGGATGAGCCTTTTGCTCAAGTGATAAACATCTCTTTGGATGTTATACTTGTTTCTGTTTCTAAAGGAAGCATCTGTCCCAGAGGAGAATATACGTCTAAGAGTATGTTCCTAACCATTTGCTCTAGTGTTGACTACTATGTGGGGGCTTACAGAAAAGTAACCCAAGGCATTTCTCAGAAACAAACAAACAAACACCCCAAAAACCTCATCCATAAAACACTGCCTTTTAGTGTCTGCTCACCTTGGTAGTCTCCTTCCTGACCAACAAACAGACAACCCCTCACTTGCAAAATGATGGAAGCAGTCAATGCCCTTATGTAGGAAAAGAAATGGCCTTGTGAATCTGGGTCACACTGCTAAGACAGGAAGTGGAGGCTCTCTCCAGAGCGGCCTGTTCCAAGTCAGAGAAGAGGAACTTGCAATCATGTGAGTCTGCTTGGAGTTATTGGTTGGCGAAGAGAACACTCTGGCAAGTGTGAGTGATACCACAGCCTAGCAACAGTCCTGTACTTCTGTTGCTTTGTGTGCTCGAGTAGGGGTGGCCAGAAAGGAATTCTAGTTTACTTCAAGCAATCTCTCTTACAGTAATGACTCACTTTCCTGACAGAAAACCCAAAGGGACTAAGAAAACATCATTTGGGCCTTAACAGGAGGTGGATTTGTTTGGAATGTGGGAACAAAATAAAGATGGCTGACTTGGCTTCTAGAGTCTAAGTGACCTCCTTGGGATTAAAACAAAACAAAACAAAACAAAAAAAAACCCCAGTAACTTTTATGGACATCTTAATGGTTGATTTTGATGTGGGGTTATGCTTAAGCTAAAACAATAAATAAAAGTGTGTTTCAAAAAATGTTTTAAAAAAATACATGCAAAATAATCTGATATGAACAAACAATAGTACTAGAATGAAGCTGTTTGATTGGTGAGTACACATGGTGAGTACATAGCAAGGCCCCCAACGGGCACCAAAGTGACCCAAAGGGGAAGGGAATACAAGGACAGACAGTAACCAAGCACTCAGGCTACTGTTAACTTGTCCACAAACGGCAAAGGCATCGTCACAGTGGAGATCCTTTCCCCGCCTCCACTCTCTCTATGAAATCTCACAGAGCTCCCTAGAAGCAATGGAAGGGGAATGTGTCCTGCCCGGGCTTTTCATGTCTTTAACAGTAAGTTAGAAGTAGGGACAGAATTAATTCTTGATTCCATTATCAAAAACCATACTAAAGCCTGGGAGACTGATGGACATTTAAATCAGAGGTAGGTCAGGGAAGATTACAAATGCAGTCTAGCAATGGGTTTTGCTTAATCCATCCATTCATTTTTTTTATGACATTCAGCAATTCTCAAAGTGTGTGCATGTGTGTGCTTATGAGAGTGTATGTGTGCATGCACACATATGTGCATATTGAGATAGGTAGAAGATTTTAGACTCCTCCTCTTAATCTCAAAGGCCCATGGATGCCATCTTTCTAGAAGGCAACAGACATCCTCGGGGATGCAATGTGAGGATAACATTCCGACTTCTCATACATCTCTCTGACGCTGGCATCTTCATCATCCAGCGGTAGAGACTGCTGCTATGGTGCTCACTTCGTGTCACATGACCGTGAGAACCAAGATTGATGGGCTGGAGTTGTTGCCTGTGTTTATTTGTTGCCCTCTGGGTTAGGAATGTCCCTGTGTACATGACAAAGCATCTGCCATACATGTCAGGGGTCAGCCGGGGATGTGCCCTGAGTAAATTGCAGGTATGTGAGGATGCACACAGTCCTGTGGAGAAATCTTGGCAGAAGTCAACCCTCCTCTAATACAAAAGACAAGTGAGGCCAATGAGTGCCTCTGGCTTCTAGACCTTTGTTACTCTCTCTCTAACAGATAAATAATTTTCAATTTTTTTTTGACACTCGGGGACTCTTCAACGACCTGAAAAGCTATAGCTATGTAGCATACATGTTTGCAATGGCAAAAAATCAAAAACAAAAACAAAATAATCCTTTCAAGTTGTATTAGAAAGTAAATTAACTTCAACCTCACAGTGTTGTCTTAAGTCTAAGAGTTACAAAAGACAGCCTTTGTCTAACTGAGGACCATATGAAACACTTTCCTGTTCCTTGTCATTTTTTCAGGAGACATTCTGAATCCTCTGGAGGTGAACATCGGGCACATTTAGAATGAATGCTACAGTCACTGTGGTCTCGTACTGGCCAAACAATAATTTGTTGTTCCCAAGAGAAGCTCAAACTCCTTAATGTAGCCAATATAGGGTCACTCTTGGTTACATGCTTGGCCACACCCATGCTTGCTAGCTTTCCTCTCGACATCTGCACATATCCGTATTGCCTACAGAGCATCACTTTCAGAGGAGACATTGAACTACTGCCCCCTTCTAAGACCAGATGCTTTTGCTCTGTGCCTCTTATGCCACTGTATGAGCCTTTCTATAGTCTTCTAAGTTACTGTGGCTGATCGGCTTGGCTGTCTCCATTAGACTGAGCACTTTGATTTATCATGTTTCCCATGGTGTTTTCACTGCCCACTGTATCTCATGTTTCATAAATACCAGCCCAGTCAAAGATCCAAAGAGCCCCCAGGACTAGGGCAGATCCTGATAAGCTTTAATATCTTGTTACATTTTTATAGCTTCTGAGCATACACTAAGAGATTAAAAAGAGAGGAGGAAAGACTGTGTGTGAGGCTATGAAAAAGCTGTGTAGATGAAGACACCGAGATTTCCATTTGCTCAGGAGCAAGACTAGGAGAGCAACAGGCCTAGTAGCGAGGTAGTCTGATTCTACATATGCAAACAAGATAGGAGTACCAGGCTTGCAGTGTTGATGGCCATAAGAAAGCACCGCACCTTTTAACAATGTGTGTGCGGCTAAATGTGTGGTAGACAAGCTCTAGGTATTGCATTAAAGTGTGCAGGAGGTATAGGCAGAAGACACACACACACACACACACACACACAAATCAATACCACTGTCCCGACAAAATAAGACAAATCAAAGAGAATACGATGGGAACCTGTCATGGGGCAGTGGGTAGGTACTGACTTCCTGTTTCCTGGACATTCCCTTCCATATTCTTTCTCCCCTATTAAAGCTTCCTCAGAGCATACCATGGTATAACTCAGAGCAGAGTGCTCTGAAGCTTAGGAGGAAACCAGGCTTCTGCCTTCCCAAGTCAAACTTCGCTCAAGCTGGAAGGTAGCTCTACGGAACAGAGTCTAAGAAGCCAGGGGTTCCACACGGGGGATGTGCCTCTGACTGGAGAGACAGATGAGGAGGCTTCCTGGGATGCGCTGAGCTGAGCACTGAAGGCTGCATATAATAGCTGGAAAGGCTGAGTTAAGGCATGGCAACAGGCAAAGTAAGTGATAAGTAGTGAACAGGCTGACTTGCCTAGAATGGAGAGCTTTACCAACTGTGATGAGAACTGGGGACTCTGACCTCCAAGCATCTCAGCAGATGGTACCAAGTTCCCAGTGATGAATTAGAACATGACCCCTCTTAGCACTCACTTTGGCTGGTCAGAGACATAAAAGTCCCAGCTTTCTAGTACTTAGCAGGGGCTCGAGAAACTGGCAGTCTTTATTTGATAAAGGCGGTTTGACTACTTTTCCCAAAACAACAATTCCTACCAGTTTTTTTCAGGTCTTAATTCCTGTGCCAGACTATATGTTGTATTAAAGAGACCCAGTTCTGTCTTCTGTTTGAAACTTCTATGTCTCAGAAGTGGAGCTCAGGAAACCTTTTATAAGCCTGCCACTGTGGGGAGTCCACAGCTCCCATCTCTGTCTCTGGCACTACAGAGTGTCCCATGCTTGTGGCCTTCAGAAGAAAGAGAGGTGGCTGACACTGTCTTGGAAAGATGAGCAACACAAACCTGGCTGACTTGTCAGTGGGGCTACAAAGATGTCTCCATTTCAGAATGGCTGACATAAATATTTTTTTAAATTTGTTAATGTAACCGACATACTATAAAGCCCAATGAATTAACATGTCCAAAGACATCCAGTTCATCTCAAAACACCAAGTTCCTCTCAAGGGAAGTCACTGTCACAGACATAAAGTACGTGTGGCTCATGTAACATGACACAGTAAAGCACTACTTCCCATAAGAAGTTCAAATCAACATCAGAGGATGGGCTGTGGCTCAAATCCCTGAAATGATGTGTCATTCAGTCAGTATTTAAAAATAAAAACAGACTCTCATCAAGTTGAGAAAACTTACATTCATTTTATGATGGCCAGGATCAAAGGACTTGATGTTCAGATGGCCAGCTGTGGCGGGCCTTTTCTAACTCCTGACAGTGACTCAGCCGATTTTTATTAACGAGCAAAAGCTAAGTAAATGATGAATCAATGCCTGCAGAGCAGGAAAAGATGCCAGAGTCCCACTAAAATGGCAAAGTGTGATCGACCTGCTTCCGTTAAGAAAACTGCTGGAGTTTTTCCTGGGGGATTTCCCAGGCAAACAGAGCAAAGACACATAAACCGGGAGCGGAAGGTAAACCCGTTTCCTCTCCCTGTTTTCATCCCGCTCCCTAGAGAAAACATGGTGAATAACTCAGGGTTTTTTCATGGCATCCTCTTCTCTAACCTGACTGACTGGAAGAGATAACCCACATTTGCCTACTCGGTCAGGTGTAGGGTCAGGGTACACACCCTCGTGGGAAGGGCAAGCAGCAATATGAACTCACAAAGACGCCAATGTCTATGTCTTTCATTCGCACAGAGCTACCGTATCATCACGCCCCCTCTTCCTGGTTCCCTCCATGGTTACATCATTGATCACTGTGACCACTGAGCCTTCTCTAAGTTCCAACCTGAATCCCTCAGTCACACCAGGTGATCATGTGTTTGTCTAAGAAGCCATGGGTGAGCTACCCGCGTGCTACAGTGAACACCATTTTTAGTCCACTTGAGAAACTCTAAAAATGCTAAAGGAGATAAGCTCACCTCAGCTTTCTGGAATGCGTCAGGTAACTGAAAGGATAGATTTCCTGTCTCCAGTGACAGGAGACAGTGGGTGTTAACCACTGACACAGCTTTGCTGACTGGTCATTCAAAAGGAGGCTATACACTTTACCATGAACACAGGACTTAAAAGACTTACTTTCTGACTCACATTTCTTTTTATTTTCTTGTCTATTTGTTTATTTATTGTTTTTTTTGAGACAGAGTTTCTCTGTGTAGCCTTGGCTGTCCTGAACTCACTTTGTAGACCAGGCTGGCCTTGAACTCACAGAGATCTGCCTGCCTCTGCCTCCCTGAGTGTTGGAACTACAAGTGTGTGCCACTGCACCCAGCTCTGATTTACATTTCTAATTATCACACACATCCTGTGGCTCTTTCACTATCCTATAAAACCCAAGCTCCACAGCTCAGTTTTTTATTCCTTCTCTTTTTCATTTCTCAGATTTTGCTAGAAACTGAGTTTTCTAGAGATAACTTGGGTGTTTGTTTGGCCCCTTTTCTCTCTTCTTCAGCAACTCTGCCTCCTAATAAAACTCTTAAGTGAATTCTCCTTACTTGTCTTATTTCAAGGCATCATGGTGTTCACAAGAAACCTTGAAATAGCTTCACTCTGTATCTTCCCCTCTCTCTCACTCCAACTGCAAATGCAGTTATGCAGAGTCCTTCCTCTATGCCAATCTGAATACGTATTTCTCTGAACAATGGTTATTTGCTTCCAGAAGGATAAGGGCAACTCCTCAGTTTAAAACACGTGACTGCACAGAAGCCAGCCCACTATCACCCAGTCGTCCTGCACGTGCATCTGGCATGTGGCTACCCTGAGTGGCCAAGACCTTCGGACTCATGGTGTGCCCTCTCCTCCTCGTCCTGTAGGTACCCTTACTGTCTGTGGAGAAAACGTCCTTTTCTCTTGAGGGCCTATCCCATCATGCTTTTCGCTGGCTGAGAAAGCATTTGGGTTTGTGGCTCCCAGAAACAGATGTATGTGGGGAGCAGAGGGATGAGAACCCAACCACAGCCCTGAACCTCTAAAGCCATTGGAGAATTCAGAAGTACAAATAACGTGGAACATACGGTTATTTAGGGATTTTTTTCCCCACAGGATTCCTTTATGAGGGTGATACCGACAAAAAGTATTGAGTGAACAGTCACTCTGTAATCAGTCACATAACATTTTTTGTCACTTTCTAATCTCCCAAGGTGCTGCTGTTTGCACCTTGAACAATTGTTCATGTCCTGTGTGGAGCACTGAGGAAGGGGGACCTGGTGGACGGAAGTGAGGTCTCTGGCAACATGCCTTCGAAGGGGCAATTGAGAGTGTCTTTTCCTGCCTCTCCCTTTGCTCCCTAGCCACCAAGAGGTGAACAGGTCCCTTCTGCCACTTACTCCCACCGCCAGTGACCATGGAATGACATCTCAAAAACCATGGGCCGATATCAATCTCTGCATATTTTTTTTTCAGTCATTTTTGTCAATAATGGAAGGCTGCTTAGCACAAAGTGGTATTGCCATCCGTGTGGCTATGGTATCCTTCCTACCCAGAGAGGCCCTCAACTCACTCACTGGAAACTGAGTCCCAAAACAAGGTAAGCAAAAGTGGCAAAGATGGGTCACTGCGATGCATCTTCCAGCTCCTGACACCTGCGTTGTCGGCTGCCAGTATCATTTCATTTGTTATATATATATATAAAAAGACTGTAACAGATAATGAGATATTTGGTCCACACGCTTTGTGTATGTTACTTTTAAAATGTCAGCCCTGGGGAACTCAACCCAACAACGGATTATTAATAAAACTCAGCAACTGTCAGAGCTCTTCTCTGTGGAGGGAGATTTGGCGGCGACACCTATTATGAGAGAGAGACAGATGGTCTTACCTCTCAGTGCCTGCGTCCACAGCTGTGAGCGGAGGTAACTGGGAGGAGGGGTTGTGGGGGCTCCCCTGTACGTTATGTCCCGGAGAAGGGTGACTGACAGGATGTGGGGGTGGCACGGCCCCGGCAGCTGTTCCACTTCGGGTTGAATGATTGCTGGCGAAAATGGGAGCTGAAATGAAGAAAGAAGTGGCATGAGAAAGTGTCCCCTGAAGGAGGCCCACAGTTTAAACACCGAGCCTGACAGCAAGCATATTTCAGGGGCTTGTTTGTTTTTCTCTGAGTGCCTTTTAGGGAACAGTTCTCCCCTTCCTGGATACACAGATTTTGTTTCTATGGTAGACCAGTCCCCTGGTTGTTGTGCCTTCGTCACCATCGCAGAAGCTCTGCCTGAGCTTGCTCCAGGCTCACCTCTGCCTCTGAAGTGCTGCGTGCCCAGCACGCTCCCTCTCTGGTCGTGACAATTCATCTTGCGCTGTTTGCTTCCTTGCAAAGGGTTCCCTGTCCGTGCTTTTCAGTCATGGAAGACAACAGTTGTATAATGGCACGCCCAGTATGCTGACTGCAAGGGGCATCACACAGGCCTAACCTCTTCTCATTGCTCTGTCTCTGCTGCTGCCACACTTCAGCATAAAGATAATAGAACTTACCCGACTGCAGTCCCAACATCAGGCCCTATACTCTCTCAACTAAATGCCTACCAGACGCTAGGCTTTTCCTTGACTCTTGTTCCCATTTCAAAGAAGTCCTTATCCAAGATGATAAAATAGGCAAAGGTGGTCCTCGCCCACAGCTCTGGGTCTGTCGCCATCACTGCCAATCACACACTGATGGCGAATCAGACCCTTGTTCTTGGGGCAGCCTAACCTCTGAGAACTCTTTATGACCTCAAACTTCCCTATGTGCCCATTTACATCAGCTAATTGGTACGATGTCACCTGATAACCAGGGCTTGCCACTTGCACAGTCTGAAGGACCTCCGAGTGGGGGCCCTTCTCAGCAGACACCTCATTAGGCTGCAATGGGTATCATTACCGACTCTCCCCCACTTCCTTCTTTGCACACAGCTCTGCTCTATGCCCATCTCTGCTGCCTTTGAACTTTACTAATATCACAGAACAAACGGATTTTTTTTTTTTAATTAAAGAAATCAAGTTCAGGATTAAGAAAGTCATGTTATCAAAAAGATTTGAAGGTTTAAAAGTTCAGGGAGCTGTATTTTTAGACCAATATCACTTTCATCCAACCTCTCCAGGGTAGAATAAAGACCCTAGATGACCCAGCCCCCAAAAGGCTGGTCCAATGGCAGGAGAGTTCAAGGATTTAGGGGAGCATGCGGAGAGCAGGATTACTCTCTGCCTGCTCAAAAAGCTACTGACATGGCTGTGATCTGATTTGAAGAGTTTATTTCTGGTAACTCAGCATTCTGTCAGGTCCCCGCGTATCCTCAGAAGCCTTCACCCTTCCACAGCCCTCTAAGCCCCGAAGTGGTGGCGAGGCCAGGGTGCTTGCCAGTTCAAAAAGTCAACCCCAAGCTTCTCTTCTGCATGTCAGTCTCCATGAAAGCCTGCACATCTGCAAACTCGCTGGAGTCACCTTATGAATCACTGCCCTCACTTGTGCCCTGCTGGCTCAGGGAACCGCCATTTGGCTTGTATTCCAAATAATAATGTTGCCCAAGGGAGAGGGCCGCTTGGACTGACTGTAGCGATAGTTGCAACGTTTGTGTTCGTCAGCATGGAGCTTGGGTTTTATTCCGTGTTCTAAAAGCTCTAGGAATAATAGGTCAGAGAGAGCGCATGAAAGCACAGCTACCTTAAAAAAAAAATGCTGCCTCATTTCCTTTGTAATTGATGCTGAATGCACCCATCACTTATTTACTCCAGAGGTATTTTGTTGTTGTTTTTGTTTATGCTTATCACAGGGGAAGCTCTGCTCTTGCTGTTTACAACCCGGTGGCAATAGGGAAACATGGTTGCTTGTGCTAAGCTTTACTATACAGCTTAGCAGAAGATACGGTGTTTCCCAAAGGTCTTCACTTTAGTTGGCTTTGACATTAGCTACAATTAAATAAATCAGACAAGTTGGTGTCATTTATAGCCTGTCACTGAAAGCGAGAAGTTGCTGAGGGACTCTCTCCTGGCCAAGTCACAATCAACTATTTATCATTCATTCATCCATCATCTGTCCATCTGCCCAACATTATTTTAAATGATGAGTCAGCTATTACATTAACTATTCTACCATTTGTGTATTCCTGCCCTTGAGGGGGTTTCAGCTTTAAGACAAAGAAACAATGTCTTCTAATTCTATCAAAAATACCAAGATTCACAAATGTAGAATCTTAACAGTGTCTCTAACAAAACTCTAACACTAATTTTCAGCTCTACCCAAACAAGAATGTGACCACATCACAAATTCATTAGAATGGTTCATACTTTGGTACTTTTGCTATGTGCTGTACCTTGACATACTTATTTTAGCATTTTCACCTTCCTCTCCCTCTCCCTCCTTTCCCCCCTCCCCCCTCCCAACTAGAGACTGAACTCAGAACATGATGAATATTAGGAACATGAGCTACCACAGAGCTACAGCCATGGCCTCTCTTTATACTTCCCCAAGGAGCTGATCAAAATGTTTATGGAGTGGCTACCATGTGACAGATACAAAACTTGGTTTTGGAATAAACTATAAAACAAGACATGTTTAGTATCTGCTGTCAACAATTGCATCGATTCATGCTTGCTTTTTGAAGGGATAAAGACAAACAATCTAAATGCCAATAAAATCTTACTTGGGGCTCTAATATGGAGGTAGAATTTTATCCAACAATTTATATTCCCTTCTGATCAAAGGTTGCCCCAGGGAGGTGTTAATTCTCTCAGATTTGTAAGCAGACACATGCCCCAGAGGCTCAACCTCAGGGCATCCAGGAGTCCTGGAGCAGAAAGCCAGGGGTCTGTGGTGCAGGTTTTCCAAGCTATATGAAGGTACACTACAATGGCCAAAAGGAGGAGGTGGTAGAGAGGACCTGTGAGGTAAGCTATCTGAGGTAACTGGTATGGAGCTGAAGGCCAAGGATTGGGTCACCCAAGTACTTTGGGGTTAAACACATATCTCTCTACAAGTTTACCCTGTATGGAACTACAGTTTATTCCTGACACCGAAGCAGGAAAAGGTCCTCTATCAGTGATCCCATGAGAAAAGGAGTGCTTTAGGCTTCAATTAAAGTCTGAATTTGAAGGTATTTGAGCAGTTCCTTATATAGGGCATAACTGATCACTTTACTGCGAAAGACCACCAATCAGTTGCTTCTGTGTTGTAGGAAATGAGAGGAGAATTACAGAGATTTTAAGAAAATTATAGAAAGATTATGACTTAGTTGAAAGAAATTTATTAATCAATGTCTATACAGAATAGTCTGCCTCCAGGATCCAGAGTATAATTGCCTTTTTTTTTTTTTTTTTTTTTTTTTTTTGGTTTTTCGAGAAAGGGTTTTTCTGTGTAGCCTTGGCTGTCCTAGACTAGCTTTGTAGACCAGGCTGGCCTTGAACTCATAGCGATCTGCCTGCCTCTGTCTCCCAAGTGCTGGGATTAAAGGCATGCGCCACCACACCTGGCTAGAGAGTATAACTGCTAGTTATAGATATTACCTGTGACCAAAATAAAAAAATAAAATTGAAGACAAGCAATAAAGACAAAAGTATGGCTTTCTAATATACATCCAAAGGGCAAGTATCTGAAGTCAGATAGCTATGGCTGCAGTAGGACTCTCCTTGGCCTTTCTCAAAGAAGCTGCCATCATGGCCCAGAAAGACATGTTTGCTATCTACAGTGACTTTCAGGAATGTCTAAGCTGATCAAGCCATACATCTAGACTAGACCTTTAAGTAGTGTAGTCTACAAATATTATTTCTTTATTCACTTGAAAAGAATATTCCAGCACCTTCTTTGCACAAGACAGGTGCTATTCTTTATTAATGTTTGAATACCTGCCGGCTTCTCACAGACCTGGCTGCTTCAGCATATGCTAACTGACAAATGTACAGGCTTTGCCAAGGGAATTCCAATCTTAGGGAGAAAATCTCCATGGTAGAGTAGAACTGCAAGATTATTCACAAAAGGAAAAAAAATTATTTCCATACTTACTCAAAATGATTTGCACAGCTCAACCAATGGAGTGTACAATGTGGCCTATTGATCAAAGCCTAAAGAAGAATGGAGCCTTCCAGAACGCAGAACAATATTAACAAAACTGTCCTGAGCAGATCAACCAGACACAGACTGCCCCTGGAGGCAGCTTTCATTGTCCGCGTCACCTTGGGGGTCAGTGCTGTCTCCAGAGAACGAAGGGGGATTTTCTGTGAACTTCCAGCCAGGGCTGATGACTGGCAGCTGGAAGAACTGATTAGGCACACTGAAAGAACAGACTAGAAACCCTTATTGCTTTTGTGATTAAGAGGTAGTAAGCTCCCCGAGGAAATAAAGCCTGGTCAAGCAATGAATGTATGAACTCTGCGTGCTGCCCAGAGCCAGAAGGCCTTTCCCCCTACTGCTGTGGACTCTTTTCTCATGGGGCCTGGCTTATGGCAGACCTCAACCCTGTCTCCAACAGTAATAGGTAAAGGTAGCTCTGTGATCCATGTGGCTCTAAGATGCCATCTCACAGGCCCTTGGGGCTGGGGAAATCTAGGCTATCACCTTCACTTGTTTCAGTTAATCAAGGTCAAGCAGCATTTTTATGTCCAAATAGTAACTATTAATCTATCATTTCCAACAGGACACCTTTGGGGATACTTTACCTACTCACCGATGAAGTATTCACCACATGAATAGAGGCTGTAAGGAGTACTTTAGGGACCCCAAATAAAAGACTACCTGCCTTGGGCCATGCCCATGTCTGTGACGGCCACCACCCACATCACTTGATGACTGATTCCATCACTCAGAGCGTGGGCACCAAGACTTTCCTGACAGTCTGAGGCAGAAATGGTAGCTAGCAAAGACAGGTCCTATAGAGCATGCCTGTAATCTCAGCTAATAGGGAGAATGAGTCAAGAGATCTCAAGTTCTTGGCTTGCCTGGATAATTTAGTGAGACTGTCTCAAATAAAAGCCAAAAGAAGAAGTTCTGGATATAGCTGAGTCAGCAAATCCTTGCCCAGCAAGTGCAAAACTAGGTTCAATGTGCAGTATGTCAAAGAATAGCTAGTATGTTGTCCTGGTCAAAACTGATGGGAAGCTAGGCCTCACCTCCATTCCATCTGCTTCCATATTGGGGACCTCTTGGTTATGACTACTGAACACTTGCCATGTGCCAAGGATTTACAAACATTTGCCATTCACTGATTAGGCTTGAGTCCTAATCTGCTTTCTTGTTCGGAGGCATGGCTATGGTCACTTGCTGAATAAATAGTGAAAGTGAAATCCAAACCAGGAAGTAAGATGTCAGGCCACGTGCCCCTAGCCACCACCCCACATTGCCTTTCAAGTGCCAGATGGATTCAAAACAAGGGCCAACTGTATCTAGCAGTGCATCTGAGAAGGCCTCTTAGAGTAGAGACACACAGGTGGCTGCAACATGCTCACTGAGAATGTCTAAAACACGCTCTCCGCTTCTTCCCATTCTCAGCCCGAATGAGGGGCATTTTCCAGCTCTGAAATTTAGTTCAGACAAGGAATTAACTGAACTGTTCAGTTTGGAACTCAAACAGCTGGTAAGAAATGTTTTTTTTCCCCAAATGAAGATTTCACATCCATGTCAGAGGCATATTAATCCATAGGTAAGGAAAGAAGTGAAGCCTGTGTGGTGATTCGTGAGTAGTCAGCCATAGGAACCCTTTACAGCAGCAACCAGTTGCCCTGGGCTGTCAATAATGTTCCAACAGGAGACTTACTGTGCATGTGGAGACTACTGAGCTTCTCTGCAAGCCTGTGCTTGGGGCAGTCATGGCTACTGAAAAGGTCTAGCAATGTTCTGGCATGTCCTCACCAGAAAGGGACTCAACCATGTCCCAAGATGGCACCTCTCACTTGTAATTACTGTCAGAGCCAGCAGTATTGAGCTCCTGAGAACTGACATTAATTGTTCTGTGGCCATAACAAGGGAAGAAGTCCAGGCTGACCATTTATTTATCTCTTGGGCAGCATCTCAAAGGTCAAGGCACAGAGGAGCAAACTAATCGATGAGACCAAGGTACACTGGCTCTCAAGTAGACATTAACAAGAAGTAGAGTCCATATGAAAGAGGAGCTTAATCTCGGCTCTGTCTTGCTCCCAAGAGGAGAAATTTAGACCTGGGAAGAGTTCAATAAGCCATTTAACTGCAATGGGAATTTTGGTTCCTTTGGCCTCATCAGAAATCAAGCACTCGGGACAGACATGATCAGGAATAGAGGAAAGAACACACAACGGGAGACACATGGACCAGGATTTGAAGTTTAGCTCTAGTGAGTGCCGGGTGTTTCTTCATCTTAAAAGGGATAATACTTCATGGAGCTGCATGGAGAAATATAAATATATAATATATTAAAAACCCAAATAGGGTCTGGAGAGGTGACTCAGCAGTTAACATTATTTGCTGCTCTTGAGGAAAGCCCAGGTTTGCTTCCTCGCACCCACATGGGAACTCACAAATGTCCAGGAGCTCAACATCTCTTCTTGCCTTTGTGGGCATTGTACACACGGAACACACTCAGACAGACATGTAGTCACAACACTAGTACACAGAAAATAAGATTTAAAAAAAATTAAGAAGCCAGAAACACAAAGGCTCAATTATGGTTACACACTCACAAAATGCTCTTATCATCTGACGGTATTACTGCAATTAATGCAATCTTACTAAGACTGGGGAACCACAAAGACGGTACACTGCTCTGAAGGGGTGAATATCTAAGAAAGCTCTCCTATCTAAATCCCAGGTGAAAAAAACTGCCTATAAACTGTGCACTGGAGTCCTTCACAACGGAGGAGTTTATGCATCACAGTCAATCAAGCTTTTTATTGTTCAATATTTTTATGCATGTGCTACAAAGTGTTTGGGGGCCCAGAACGAATCCTCATAGGGTTAAAATGCTGTGCTTTCCTTTGAAGGAGTAATGCACACCTTGGCGATACAACCCATAATACATTTCAGTTTAGAGGATAACAAGTCATTTTCATGCATGACGGCACTTCGTTAAGGAGCGAAAATGGGCTGTTACTAAAATGTCAACACAATTGTCCCTCTTGAAGCTTAGTTTATCTTGAAGTATTTTTACATTTTTCAGTGCTTTTTTTTGTTTGTTTCTCCTCTCCAAGAGCATAAAGATTCAGCCTTAGTTAACTTTCAGAATTTAAAGAAAGACTTCCCTTTAGATGTTCTGAGGAAACTGGCCAGTATTGGGGGTGTCCAGAAACCTGGTCCCCAAGAGTGAAAACTCAAGTCCAGTACCATCTGCTGTTCCTCACAGAACACCTCAAAGCAATTTAATTGCACTGTCATCCAATGAAAAACGCCCTCCTGACCTAAATTCACACACCAGAAAGAGTTTTCTAGCGAGGAAAATGCCTGCCAGGGTAATTTGCTAGGAAGGCTGCATTTGATTCTAAAGTTAATTGGAGAATGGGAGAGACCCCAGTTTATGCTAATCCTTGCTGCTGAGGAGAGGGGGTTGTTTGCTGTTTCCTTAGCTCCATCAGGAGGGGCGGACCATTCTGCAGCCACGTTCCACCTGTACTAGGAGAGAGCCACTTCTTAAGGGTTTGCACGTTCACCCCTCTAATCTTTCCCTTCTCCCTGCGGCATGAATAATTTTAATATTGCCAATCACTGAAAGTCTCTTCTCTCTGCCCGTCTCACCGCATACACCCACCCCCCCAACTTTGTGGCATGCAGTATCATTATCCAGCAGCCCGATAGGAGCATAATGAAACAATCCCTTCTCAGCCGCATCGGGTGGCTGTCACACTAAGATGACACCGCCCGTGCATCCCTGACACACCACCCTTAGCTAATTGACGGCAAACAATGGCAACTGTCTCCAATGCTCTAAGACAAAGAAAACATGCACGTGTCACCTGACAGGAAAGCTACCTGATAATGGATAAACAGATGTGTTGGGGGGGCTGCTGGATTAAGGTAAGTGAGGGCTCAGCTCTGAAGAATGTACCTATTAGCTCTCTGCTTAAGGGAGCTGCTGTCCACTGGGGAACAGACATAAATAAGGTAAAATAAGAATTTACTGATGTCTGGACAGTTACATGAATATTCAGTTTCTCTTACAAACAGATATTCTCCCAAGAGCTCCAAGCCTCAGTGTAGGCAGCCCAGTTACATTTCTAGCTCATGCAGCTAGATTTACTACCAGGGAAGAAGTTATTCATGTTTTGGGGGAGTCTACATGCTTACAAGCCTTTCTGGAATATACCACGATACAACCCACATGAATGCCAAAGGTCACCATCAAACACTCTGAAACGCAGGTGTAAAAGCTCCTGAAAACATCTGTAACTCAGAACAAAGACATTCTGCTGCAATTTGGACGGCATCATCCTGGCACTTCACTGGGGGCCAACGTTTCATGCAGCCCTCTTAGATCCTTCCAGACAGTGCATGACACACCAAACCTCAATTCTCAGACCGTGTTTCTCTTCTCTTAGGTATCACCTCTCTGCTACTTATTCACCCTAAATTACACAGAAGAGTCAGTCATAATGTGACCAGGCAAACCACACAGGCTTCTCTCTGGATTTTCGCATTTCCTCTCGGCCTGTACGATAAATTTTCACCCCCTTTCAGGTCAGAGTGGAAAAAAGCAGAAAGAAGAAAAAATGAAGCTGGCATGGCTAACTGCTCCTTGTGGTAACTGAAAGGTTCTCTGCATCCCCTCCTTCGTAGTGAAGTCCAACGTACTCATAAATGATAATAGTGATTTTAGTAAAACGTATCGGGTCTCCTGACCCCCTGTATGCATTCCACGGCTATCCCAGCAAAGGCAGGTTCCACACTTCCTCCTGCACTACCGCCCCATGGGCTCTGAAAGCACTTGTAGTTGGCAATGCCTGGAAACAGATCTGTAGCAAGGCCAGCCAATTTGGTTTTGACGGACACATTCTTTGAGCCAAATGAAATGCTGATTTTATGGACTCTTTGAGAAAAATCTCTTTCCTAGATCTATAAAAGTTAGTGACATCAGTCGTCTGCAGGTGCTGTGATGCGTCGAGGACCCGCTCTTCAATAATCACTAGCCTGGAGCAAGGCTGCACACACAGTGGAGTTGGTTTTGCTGTGGCCCTTTCTCCCTTTTCGAATCTTGCTCTCGCAGCCTTTCTTTGCCTTCTAGTTTACTTCTAAGCACACTTTCATTTTTTAATCATGAATTTACGTTTACACACAACATTTGGGAGTGAATTTTGACTAAGTATTTTTCTTCTCTGTATGGGAAAAGAAGCTTCGGTTTTCAGTTATACTGACTTCCAAGTCTGAGGGAGCAGGAATCTTTCCTATTAAAATAGGACCAAGTGGGTCTTCCCAAGTTTGTTGTTTGAATGTCTTGCTTTATTCCTGGGGGTTGCTATGTACATGTAAGAAGAAGTCTGTGGTGCTCCCAAGGTCTGGAACACTGCCCCTTCTAGGAAGAATAAATGTGGACCGAGTAAAACCAAGGCGACTGCTGGATCTCGCTGCCAGCCTTTGGCTCACTCAGCCCAACACCGGGCCCTTCTCTCTCTGGCCCCTTCCTCCTGGATGAGACCCATGTCTGTCAGGGCATCCCACCACTCCAGGCTGCCTCTGCAGATCTTGCTAGCTGATGACTTCAGGGATTACTCTGTTTGAGGGCCTCTTGTATTTCCACAGAACACCCCAGGAAAATAAAGGGGGGTATACTTGGCCTGGATCCCTTCAAGGGAGATGGTTTTGCTGCCATCTGCCCCCACTGATGGGCCTCATACATCTCCCTGAAAAACCATGGGCTGGGTGACTTCTGAAGTGTCTGCTAAATCTAAAAGATTATAAGCCCAGCCAAATCCCTACGCATTATGCACTCTTAACTCCTCTTACAATACGTTCTCCTCTTTAATTAATTTATTTTAGTTAATTCCCTTTATGGTTTCCTTGTTTTCATTTGTCACTGACAAGTGTGGCAGATGTAAGTCTGAAGCTGAGGTCAGCAAACCTTTCTTGGACAGGACCAGAGAGAAAATGTGTTAGGCTTTGTAGACTGATAGCCAATGCAATACTGTAAGCAGCTGTTCTCAGCCACAGCCTAACAACTTCCTTTTGTTTAAATTTACCTTTAAAATTCTTAAAGTCACCTTTAGTTCTTGGCCATGCAAAAACAGGAGGCAGGCCAGATATCATCTGTGGAGTGTTTGCTGATTTCTGGCGTAACGAATTACCCATTCTATAGTAGCTACAAAGAAAACACCATCCCGGTATGATTAGAAATACATGAATTATAAAAACTAAATTTTAGATAATGAAATAGCTAAAATAGTTTTATAGATGCTGTGGGCTGTATTTTGAGGTAAATGACAGAGCCTGGAAGAGACTATTTACAAAGTGACATCAGGAGAGACCAAAGCTATACCTCAGCAGCGCCAAAGCAATGGCTGTGTCAATCTGTACTGGCTGGGGTCACCAAGACAATTTCCTCTTTTCTGCACCTGTTTCACCTCATGGGTCCACTGTTCATTAAGTTCATTTTTCAAGCAGCCATGATGTCGGAACTCTGGAAAGCCAGTCTAACTAGATTTACACTCTTTGTGGCAATAGGACAAAGGCTAATGCAGAGATCTGAAAATAGGGCTTAGGATCTGCAAGCTCCAAGGTCGAATCTCGGCTTGGCTTCTTGGAAGAAACTATCCCTGAAGTCTCTGTAGCATTGCCTAGGATACAGAGAGAGGACAGAAGGGATGCTGCTGTCTGGCACAGAGGCCAGCCTGGCTTATCAACTGCTCTAAGCTTTTAAGCAAAAAGAGGAGGGGAGGATGAATGAGGGGGAAGAAACAGAGATGCTGAGAAGGAGTGAGGGAAGGAGGGGTGGACGGTGGAGGGAGGAAGGGAGGGAGGGAGGGAGAAAGGAAAGAAGGAAGGGAAGGAGGGAGAGAGGAAGGGAAGAAAAGGCAGGAAAGGCAGGGAGAAGAGCCACTGAGAGCTTGCAGGTGGCTAGTGAGCACAATGGAGTGTCTTAAGCATTTCCTTCTCACAGTGGGATCAGGGTTCTTCCTACCAGCTGGCTACAAAAGGAAAGCTGACTTCCCTAAACACAGTACCCAGCAGACAGAGAGCCAGGATGGGGCTTTAGATTTAGTTCCACAGTCTTTCTGTATGACGCACTGTCTACAAAACAAAAAAACCAACCAAAGCACTATTTTTTTTTTTTTTTAAATTTCAAACCCTAGTAACCATCACACCACCATTTTGACACTGTGAGTCTGGGGCTACTGCTACCTAAGTGATGCGCTTCTGGTTCCAGGTTGTGTATCTTTAGAGAATCACCGTGGAGTTCCTACAGCAAAAACACACCATGAACCACGAGGCAACGTATTGGGATATAAAACTTAAAAGAATTCTATTTTAGTTTTCTTTTATCCTACTAAATGACGCTGATTAAATTTTTAATTTCTTTAGGCTTTTTCCTTACATTTCCTAAATAAATAAATAAACTGAGGATGGCAGGTAATTTTTGTGGCACCTGTTCCCTATGCTTTTGTTCATGCTGTAATATAGATCTCCTAGTATCTGAGTACAGCAATAATTAGCACAAACAGATGTTGAGCACTTACCGCCTCCTAAGAACACTTAATGCCATTAAGTCCAGAGATCAATCTCTGTAAGGCGGAGTCTCAGTTGGAGGCAATGAAGTGCTTTCCTTTGTCAATGTTCCTTTGTCAATGTGAGCAGACTGGCTTCACAGACAGCAAGACAGATACGTGTGTAAAACGTGCTCAGTGGTGACATTTGTAGGATTTTAAAAAGGAAACACGGCCGACTACTCACTCTTACTTTTCATACAGATAGAACCCCAAACTGCCTGAAAACCCAAGCACAGTGGGCCTGAGGCCACGTCTCCTCTGTTGGCACTGGCCAGCGGCTCAGTGTGTTTCACACACAGCATATCCAGTTCTTAGAAATGCTTGATGTGAAGCCAGGCATGATGATATGCACAGAGAATATCACAACTGGTGAGGCAGAGGCAGGAGGATTGCTGTACGTTCAGTGCCAGCCTGGTCTAACAGTGAGTTCCAAGCCATCCACAGTTACACAGTAAGGCACTATTTAAAAATAAAGGGAGAAAAAGAAAGATAAAAAAGTTTGTTATGTATGAACCAGCCTGGGAAACAGATTCTTATGCAGGCTGATGATAGCTTGTCCCCTTTCATAGTGACCAGTTACATTCTGCCATCTGTTAACCTCTACAATGTAGAAGTGATGACTACTCCTATACTTTCAGAGGGAAGTATCCAGTGGCACAAAATCTGTCATTTCTTAGGATACAATGAGGCATTCACAGAAACACTAGGGTTAGACTTACCTCTGCCAAAGCTGACAGATGATAGATAAGATAGATAGACAGACGATAGATAGATAGATAGATAGATAGATAGATAGATAGATAGATGATACATAGATAGAGGATATATAAATAGATAGGTGATAGACAGAGATAGAGAAGACAGACACAAGCAGCCAGACTCACTTAGACTGAACTGGGCTATCACACAAGAAGATGGCCAGACTCCTGCTTGAAAGTGAAGCAAGTATAGCCTCAACTCAGGAGGAAGACCAAGACTCCAGAGAGACACTTGTGACCTCCAGTCCATCAGTGTGGGTTGGAAGGGTAGCAGTGGCTCAAGGCATGGCTGCAGAACACGTACAGGGCTGATGAGTTCATGAAACAGCAAGGAAAACACTATAAATGCCAATCCCTGAGACTAAGCTTTTCGTTAACATGGAAAGGGTACCTGTCAGCATACATAACCCTGCTTGGACACTAATCTTATTAATGTAAAGTATCTCAAATTACATGTGCATTAGTGCAACAATGTCCTTCAGTTTAGACCCCATTTATTCCTAATCTTTCTTTACATTGCCCATAAAAAAGAATTCTTATTATGACTGTCACACCCACAAAAAGTATCAAGTGCTTCAACTCTTAAGTTCTAGCCTGACAGAGTCGACGGCCACACTCTGCCAAGTCAGGGTAAGCAAGTCCTCAATAGTTCCTGCCCTGCAAACAAGTCTGGCAGAGGTATTAGGCCAGAAAGCTGAAGATGAGGCTCCAACGTTATAAAGTGTATTGGGTGACTGGTCAGGTAGTAAACTGTCTTAAGTCAATTTGTACATTTTGGAAGCTGCTAACCCACACTGCTGGTTCACTCAGGAATTTAAGTTTTATTCCTTCTCAAGTCTCTGAGGGGCATTGAAGACAAGACAGTATAGTTTTACAACCATGTTTAGCTTATTGGGGGACAAGATCATTTTAGATCAAGATAAAGAAGTTAAGCTATTAGAGTTGAGATAGGATAGATATTGAATTGCATTCGGAAATTTAGACCCAAAACACTTACTTCAAACTAGACGAATGCAGATGGCCAAGTCACTATGAATGTAACATGTATAGAACTCATTATTCTCACGATTGTCTCATGGTTCTCCCTGTTGTATGTAGTTTGTTTTATATGTGTGTAATATAATGAAAGTATTATAAAAAATAAAAATAAAAAGAGAAAAAAAGTTCTAGC
>OU015757.1:47790649-47801301 GCA_907169655.1 Acomys percivali
CCCAGTCATGCCCACACTGTGCTCTGTCCACTGTGATCCCAGTCATGCCCACACTGTGTTCTGTCCACTGTGATCCCAGTCACGTTCACACTGTCCCTCTGTCTACTGTGATCCCAGTCATGTCCACACTGTGCCTCATCTACTATGAGTGAGAAGTCTTCTCTTTCACCTGTTCCACTCACACTGCCATGATCTTCTCCAACACAGAGACCCAAGAAGTTATGTATAAAGTCCTCGGAAATTTTGAGTTGAGTAAGTCCATTCTCTCGTCCTCCCACAGGTATTCTTATGATAGCCATTGAAAAGTAAACAGTACTCACACTTTCTTAGACAGTTGAGCTTTTGTAACTTTTAGCTATTATATATTAAACTGTTTGCTCATATGCAATAAAAAATGCTTTTATAGCAAGTTCTTGTGCATGTTAGAAAACTGATTGATCCAGATTAATCTGGCATGAGAAATGAGCAGAACTACAAGGGAATACGTAGACCTGGAAAATCGAAGCACTCAATTTAGCAGCTTGCAAACATGTAAAGGTAGTAACAGCTCTACCAGCTTCATGCATGTCAGTGTGACCTGTGCTGCCTGGGAAACAACGTGTTAATTTGTTTTTAAAGAGTGTTTATAATAAAAGCTTACTCTCAATTAAAAACAAAACTAAACAAAACACATATATGCTCATCGATTATATGACTCATCTTCTATTTGCCCTCTGCAAAATTCAACTAGGGTTTTTGATAGAAGCCACATCACCATATACTATGAGTCAAAACGATGGGTTGCAGAGTGAGCTGCCTAGATGAACAGCACCCCGCCTCACCTGGGAACTTGCTAGAATAATCTGGCAGAGATTCATATCTTTGGGTTTGTTCAGAACTACTGAAATATCAGGGGTGGGCTCAGAAAACTGCATTTTCACAAGGCCATCTGCTGTCATAATACACTGTTGGACTGGTTCAGGGTTAGGGAGAACTAAACTACATGTTAGGGACATTAAAGGCCACAGCAGAGGACTTGGGGCTTGCTCCTACAGTCACAGAGATTAGTCCAGGCTGATGGACAATCACCAATAGGAGATGCTCCAGAGCTGTGGATCTCAGCCTTCCTAATGCTGTGACCCTTTAATACAGCTCCTCACATTGTGGTGACCCCCAACCATACAATTATTTTCGTTGCTACTTCATAACTGTAATTGTGTTACTGTTATGAATTGTAATGCAAATATCTGATATGCACAATATCTGTAATGTGACATCCATGAAAGGGTCGGTTGACCTCCAAAGGGGGTTATGATCCTCAGGTTGGGAACCAATGTTCTAAGGTGACACAGATGCTGATGACAGCTCAAGACACCCTCAGGGGAGGCATCACGAAAGCATTTTAAGATTATTTCCCTCATATTCCTTCTGTCTCCATTCCCTTCTGTCCACCCCTTCTCCAAAGTTTCTCAGTGGTTTTCTCCCCTTTGTAAATTCCAACTGAAAGAATGCTTCTGAAGATAATGCAAGTTGTATTTATATATTTTACAATGCTTTGCATCTTCCTGAAAACTTTAATGTAGGTTATGTTCATCTTTTATAGCTCTCTCCTATAAAGTTTAATCTACTGGGAAATTTGTGTGTCAGTTTAAAGCCATCTAATGACCAGCTCCCAAATGAACAACCACATTTTAAGAAGAGACCATGGCAGGCACTTTTACAGAAAATTATATCTAACATTTACAAATTTTCTAAGAAGTTGTCCAAAGGCAGCAAATACACTCAATTTAAGAGTGTAGAAAGTATACTAAAACACGTAACATGAGATTAAACTAAAATGAAACACTACTCATAAGGCATGTTAACACAGCACTATTTATTACAAAAACTGAATTTATTGCAGAAGAAACGCTCTCTTCTCCCAGTAAGGGGAGAGAGGAAGAGCTCATGGCACTATAAAAGTTTATAAAGAAAAATTTATTTTCCTCTTTCTTATGCTTATATATGGTATCAGAACAAAAAGAGAATCCTTTTTCCCCCCCTGAAAAGCTTAACGTTACACTAAAATTTGAATAGTTCAACAGGACTTACTAACTCTAGACATAAGGATTACGTTATAACCCAACAGAATCATTGCCAATAAAATCCCCTCATTCCTGACACTCTGGTTTCTGCTACATTAGCTCTCTACTTCATAGTAGTTTCTGTGAGGCTTGAGTATTTCAACCAGCTCTATTAAAAGTCTGTACCATCTGGGGCATCTCTTGTGTGGGAATCTGTGCATGAGGATGCAAGCAGGCCTCATTTCTTCTGGGGCCACCTGACAGCCTTCACTTGTAGCTTTAGCCCCAGTGATCAGCAGTTCTGAGAAAGTCCCAAGGATCTCGGTTTCTGATAGATGATTCTAATGTCTAGCACTAAGGCTTCGTGACCGAGATCATGGACTCACTAAGGTCATCTCATATTGAGTCTGTAGTTACAGCTGGAGGGAGCCATTACTTCTGTGGCCATGCCTGGGACAGATCATTTGCCCTGGGCATCCTTTGTTAGTGTATGGACCTTCTGCCAAGATCAGGCACTGGTCTAGTTGGTCCATGCAGCTGAATACTCACTAAATTCAGTCTTGCCTACTCATTATCTCAATATAGGAGCTCAGTTTTATACTGGTCCTAAAGCTGGAAAGTGGCATTCACACTTTGAAATACTTTGTCTCTCAGATCCTCAGTAAATCACCTGGCATTTCCATATTGACCTGAGCCAGGATCTGGGGCATAGTCTCTGGAAAAAAGAAAAAAAAAAAAAAAAAAAAAAAAAAAAAACAGAACTGATGCATTCTTAGGGCTTTTCCACCACTGCCTATGCCTCTAGTGCCCACACAGGAGCAGACCTGGGGAGCCCAGGGCTTTTCCCACAGTGAAAAAGTAAATACCACAGTTTAAGCTCATGTGTACCCTTTTAACCTGATGCACTATTTTCTCCCACAAAAATGAAAGCCCTTTAAGGCAATCCATTTCAGTGAGGCCCTGTTTATCAATATGAGACATCTGCTCCAATAAAGGAAGTAGCTATCTCAGGATGTGAAGGGTGTCAATGTATCAAGAACTGCTACCATCCCTGCTCATCTTAATGCTGTGCAAATCATCCTTCTGAGTCCTGAGTCCTGGGACACCGGAGGGATGCTGGTGCTCAAAAGACCTTCCTCTCCTACAACCACACTCACTTAACAGGTTTCCATAAAAATATTGTTGTGTTAAATCACTTAGCTAACAATTAAAGGCATATAGTATCTGATTGACTCTATCTCCCTGATTTTTACTAACAGAATGTAAAGGGAATAACCAGGTGCTTTGCGCAGTGTTGGGGACAGAACCCAAGGTCTTACACAAGCTAGGCAAGCCCTCTACCCTTGTGCCACACACTAGCCATCTCCAAGTAGGTCTTCCACTAAACCAAGGCTTAACGTCCATCAAACAGACTTACCATTTCAGGTTTCACACCTAACTAATTGATGAAGCGTTTCCAGCATGCCTTTTGCATATGCCATGATGGGTTGGCATGCGTCTGCAGGACTTCAGTCCATGTGCAGCTGGTGTGCACATGCACTCCTCATATGTGCACTTTTAGAGCTCAGCAAAGAAGTTATGTAAGTTTGGTTTTATAGTTTTTCTCCCTGTCTGGTTCTGCCTCTGGGTTTATTGCTTACTTAGCACTCAAAAAGGCATAATCAATTATTTAAACTAATTCAGAGGCCAAGAAAGAACAGTAACACCCAAGGGAAACAGATGTAAAGTAAAGAGAATAAGGTTTGACACTTTATAAGCTACCTGGCAAGATAAAGTCCCAGGGAAATATGGTAGGATGGTACCTGTCTATTTCCAGGCTTCTCAGGGGCAGAAAATGCCTGCACACTGCAAGAAGCAGCAACTTTCTCTTCCTTGTCTGGCATTACAGCTCTTCTGCTACAGCTGAAGGCTCAAAGGCAAGAGCTTAAGATCTTTTTTTTTTTTTTTTTTTTTTGAGAACCAAATATAGAAGAGCATCATGAACAAAAAGTGGAAGTCTATTTGGCATGACAAAGCCATTTCAAACTAAAACTAAACCTTAAAAAGTTGAAAATGCTAAAAACTTTATAAATCCTATCAGACATATAAAAATGCAATCCAGTCCCCAACCTAAGAGTCCCCAAATGAACCTTATGTTATATGTATACAACACGGAGAATGTTTTTAATAGCAGCAGGTGTCATAGAATCTAAGATGTAGGACAAGACTGTCCGGTCCCCACAAACTGTTATGGTTTCCTTAGTCTCCTGTGATGAGCTCTGAGCTTAGCCTCTGGGTCTGACATCTTTAGTCAGGTGTCTTCATTGAAAGAGGACAGGATGCTTGACAGGTTCCTTCAACTTGGTTGTTGATTCATTTAATGTATCAGAATAAATGTTCCTGTGTCGGCAATTTGCAAATCAAAAGCCCCTATGCAGGCTATGCCTTTTCACTCATGTCTAATACAAAGTTTTTCAGTATGTGTTGTTGTGGTATGCAGTAGCCACCTACATTTGATGATATATCTCTTTAAGATTTGGTCAGTCCTTCAAATAAGTTTTAAATCTATTCCTCTGGCTCTAGAAAAGATGAGGCTATGGCTACGTTGTTTCAAAGAAAAAGTCCCCAAGTAACCACTAAAGGTCCCTTGATGCCAGGCCACCGCGATTAAGAATGTCATGGTGACTGATGCTCTTGAAATGACTGCTTAATGGCCTTTTCTTCTGCACTGGATCATCCTGAGAACTACCAAGCTTAAAAAGCTACACCGGCATGACTTTTCTCCTATTCTACTGTAATGCACCACTAAATTCTTCATTATCTATGGCTTATTAGTAGTGCCAACCTGGCTATGGACGTAGATGGGGTTAAGAATGTGGTGCTGGTGTGCCTTGCTTTCAGGTGGCTTGCAGCAAGAACATTCTGTGTATAAAGTAATAAAGCTAATTACGCTTGCTCAAGTTCTCCGCCATCCTAGATACTTGAAAATGCACCCAGACTGCAAGCTAACCAATCAAGAAAAACAGTGGGCTTCCTTACTGTGTAAGACTCGTCTTTCCTTTGTGTGTGTGCGCTTGTTGCTGCAACCTGACATTTTTGGAATTCAGGGTCACCTATGCTCAAACCCAGGTAGGAGAAAGGAGACCTCAAGTGGCTCTCCTTCCTCTCCGTTTGGTCGAGGGACACTAATGGATATTCTTACAAGTTGATTTACTAATGTGAAAAGTGTCTGTAGCAACCTGGAGCTTCCATTTAAAATGGGAAGATGATAAAAATTGTTCCCTTGCAGGGAGCAGTGGTGCACGCCTGTAATCTCAACACTTGAAGAGGCAGAGGCAGGCTAGTCCATGATAGCCAAGGCTACACATTGAAACCCTGTCTCAAAGGAAAAAGAAAAACCCAAAAAAGAAAGAAAAAAAGAAAGACAGACAGACAGAAAGACAGAAAGAAAGAAAGAAAGAAAGAAAGAAAGAAAGAAAGAAAGAAAGAAAGACAGAAAAAGATTGTTCCCTCCAGAATCCACATGTAGTCTGCTACCTGCTTTGGGGCCAACCATTTCCTTTGAGGCCCAGAACCAGATGAACTAATGTATTATTTGACCTTGTTTCTTTATGGGGAAAAACAAGGACTGCTCTGCCAACCCAGCCCAGGAGAACAACTGCAGATTACCAACATAGCAGATGTCACTGGTGAATTCTCAGGTAAGCAAGATATTGTTATGTTCTTACCTGGATAAAGCTCAGGCCCAGGCCCTGGGGAGTGTCCCACGGTGCCATCGGCAGGACCATCTCTGGGGGAAGTGGCTGACTGCAGGGGCTGCACAGCGAGGCAGTCTGTGAGGAGATCTGGGTGGAGCTCAGTGCTAGACCGTAGCTGAAAGGAGCAAAGAGAAAGCCATGGAGAGAGTGTCCTCGGAACACCTGTCTGGGAAGGCTTTGTGCCTCAAGGGTCAATGCAATTCAATATACAAGTATTTATCAAGTGTTCGTGGTGAGACAGGCCTGAGTGTAATGCATGTCAACAGAAGAGTCAGAGTTCCAGCCCCAGAGCATCCAGCAAGTGCTCAGGAAAGACAGGGGCTGTGAGTAGCTCTGACGCCCTCAGACCCTGTTGCATTCACGTCTACAAACCCAACTTCCTATTCTATTCCCATTTATTTGCTTGCTCAGTATCAAATCGCAAGTTGTAATGATGACAAAAACCAAACACAAATAGACTGTGTCCATACTGAAAAGTACTTTAAAGAACAGAGATACTGACTCAAAAATATCCAGGAGGAAATTCAGATCTCTCTACTGAGATCTGATACTCAGACATGTTACATGAGAGGGGCATACTCAAGCTAAAATTGAAATATAGAGAATAAATTAATGAAACCACTAACAGTAACAACCAACTCTAATACTTATTTACATAAAACCAGTATTTTACACGTTCATCTAGTTATACACAATAAAATCGGTTTTTAAATATATTTTATTAATTTATGCATATTACATCTCAATTGTCATCCCATCACTTGGTATCCTCCCATTCCTTCTTCCCTCCCCATAAAATCAGTTTTATCTATGAGTCACATGTAAAAATTAAAACAAAATGGTATTAAAATGTAGTATAAGTAAAAACTCACCTGATTCATTTTATTACGTGTGGGTATTCATTTGTACAAGTGTCTATATGAGTGTGTGTGTGTGTGTGTGTGTATATCTGTGAATGTGGTTTTATGTGTCTCTGTGTGTCTGTGTGTGTGTGTGTGAATGTGTGCATGCATATCTGGGTATATGTATCTATGTATTTGCGTGTCTGGGTGTGAATGTGTGTGTGCGTGCGCATGTGTACATGCATCTGTGGTCTATGTACATGTATCTATATGTTTGTGTGTGAATGTGTGCATGAGTGTGTGTGCATGTGTGTCTGTGAATGTGTCTATGAATGTGTGTAGGCTCAGGAAAAACCTTGGTGTCATCAGGGTACTGCCTACTTAATTAGATCAGACTGGATGAGTACTGAGGGCAGCATCCTCCTGTCTCCAGCTCTCCAGCCTGGGATAACAAGTGTGTACCGTCATACCTGACTTTTACATGGCTACTAAGGTCTGAGCTCAAGTCCTCCATAATTACAAAGCAATCAGCTTATGAATTGAGCCAGTCACATCCCCAATATCTTTACAAATGCAAATTTTATAAATATAACTTGAATGAAAAATTACAATGGAACATTTGGTGACATAAAAATACCAACCTAATTGTGGTAAAACATAGTATTTAACGATCTAAAAATCCATTTCTTAGAAATATCACAAAATGGTTATCTTCGATATTTAAAGGCTGTTTATCAATCAAGTTAATAAAGGTAATATTAAGCCCTTAGGTACAGGGTCAGAGTGTTCTTATTGCTTTGACAAATGCCACATGCCGCCACCATTACCCCCATGGCCCTAGTATTCACAGTCTTTATAGAAGTTTAACTCTTTAAAGAAGATGATAAACCACTAAAATATATATAGAATGAGACGATGCTAAATGCCAGAGGAAGAGATGTAGAGAAGAGAGATCCTGAGGGTACCTGTGGGGGCTAGTTTGAAATGATGACCAGGGGTCAGGGGCTAAACGGTAACAAACCTAGAGAGAAGGGAGGCAAGGGACCCCACAAAGTGGGAGCTGGAGGCTGGGGGAGCCTGCTTGCCTTGGTGTGCATCGAAATGACCTGTGGCGTGGTCACAGGCAAGCACGGAGGGAGCCTGCAGCCCAGAGGACAGAGGTAGAAGGAGGAGAGCGGATGTGCAAAGTCTTGACGTGGGAAATTGTCACAAACTGGGGCCACTCCATCTGCAAAGCAGGTGGAAAAGGAGAACTGAAAACGCTAAGGCTTATACAAGAAGCACAGACAGGGAGGCCACGCCAAAAGGGCAGGTGAAGGAGAGATGAGTGGGGGAGGGGAGTGCGTAAATGATGTGAATATAGTACTCATGTATGAACTTCTCAAATTTAAAAAAAAAAAACAAAACGATAATACACATAAAAGAATTGTGTGGCATGATACCATGCATGGTAAGTGGAGGCAACCAAGAGCTCTCTAACTGGACTTAAGGCCCATTCCACAAGAGGGATTCCATGCCTGGTACTGGAACCCTAGCAAACTGCTCAGGCTCGTGAAGTCACAGATGTTGGGAGGAGAAGCTCCAAGCATCACTGTACCACACCAGCACAATCCCTCCCAACAGTCTCATCATTTGCCTTCATACCCACAGGTAAGTATATAACCCTCGTGTCTCATCTAAGAAACTTCATTCTGCAATAGACAGGGATCATTACCATAAACAATAAAAATACAGAGCTAGGAAGCACAGTTCCAATGGAGACATGTATAACACCCCCCCCCCCCCGCCGCCAACTAAGGCTCAGGGAACGTTGCAGAAGAGGCCCCAAAAAGGTTGCGAGGCTCAGGGACTTTGCAGCGAGACTGTTTCCTATTAAAATCAGATGCTATATCCATCAAGTCTCACCAACATGACTGCCTATGCGTGAGCTGAACAGGGACACCAATGAACGTGCCAGAGTGGATGGGGGGTGGGGGGATCCCCTGAGGCCTCAACCCTACACAAAGAACTACAGGCAACTAAGGGACTGTGGAGAGTGGGAGAAATCGTCTTATCCAGGGAAGAGCACGCTAACTGGTTATCCGGTAATGAATGGTCAGCCCTGACAACACGCATACAAGTAACGTTACACAGACCGAACGGAGTACAGTTAGGAATACCTATGTATGTTATGCATGTAACAGCAATTAATGAAAAAAAAAAAGGCCATAAACTTAAAAAAGGGGGCACGGAAGGTTTGGAAGGAGGAAACAGAAAGAAGAAAATATAACTTCAAAACTCGATTTTGGAAATGTCTTCATAGAAGCAATACAGCTTTTGTTAAGTGTTTCATTTTCCAATAAAATAAGTATAATGTTTAAAAAAAATCATTCACTACATTTGCCAAGAAAGACTTTAATTCTGATTTATCAGAGGCTAGAGAGATGGCCCTGTGGCTAAGAGCACTTGTAACTCTTGCAGAGGACCTGGGTTCAGCTCCCAGCACTGACATGGTGACTCACAACTATCTATAACTCCAGTCCCAAGGGATCTGATGCTCTCCTGTAACCTCTGTACAGGTACACACATATAGACAAAACATTCATACACCTAAGATAAATAAATTAAAAATATTTTTTAAAATTTTGCTGAGTGTAGCGGTGGTCACACCTTTAATCTCAGCACTAGGGAGGCAGAAGCAGGTGGATCTCTGTGAGTTCAAGGCCAGCCTGGTCCACCAATTGAGTTCCACAACAGCCAGGGCGATACAAAGAAAGCCGGTCTTGAACAAACCAAACCAAATTAAAACAAAAAGGCAAAAAAAAAAACTTTAAAAATTTTGCCAAATCATCAAAATCTTTACAAAAGAAATCTGTGGTAGTGACATTACAGGTATAAATCACATTTTTTTAGTAGGCAAGTATGCTGGTACAAAATCTCTAGAGGGCATCAGGGAATAGTTTTTAAGGTACATAGCCAAAATAATTTGATTCTCTAATTTATGCTAAGAAAATATCCAGAAAATGAAGGACAATAGATACCCAAAGAAATATGTATACACCCTAATGATTAATAGCATAATTTATAGCAATACCAAATTTACAAAATGCTCTTAAACATCCTAATTAGGACAAATAAGAACAATTATACATTATATTGCTGGAATACTATGTTCATAAAGATGATAGCAAATCAAAATTTTATATACAAAATGATAATAACATACAACCCAGAATGTAATACCATATTAAAATTGTGTTTTGCTCTTAACCACAACATTATGAATTTATTTATTCTACTTTTAGTAATCTTTTCTCTCTTCTAAATACTCTACATTTCAACGATGAACTAGAACCAAAATATCAGTTTATGAGTACCTGTGCGTGCCTGTTTTCCACAGTCCTTGCAATGATGTCATACAGATTGAAACTGATCATGGTGAAAATATTTACACTAGAGAAATTGGCAACTGCTCTACATCATGGCTTTTTCATCTGTAATGTTGGCTGAAAACTATCACCAGAGCTGTGATGAATACTGCACTCTACTTACACATGAACACTGACTGCCGCAGATGGAACACTGTTAGTTCTCTGCAAGTTCATGAGTGCAGAGCTAGAGTCCTGGTATAAAAAGATGAGCTAGAGGGACCAGTCGAAGGTGGAGACTAGCTGGAGTTGGTTTTGCTGTGGGTGGTGCTGGGGACTAAAGCAGATCTTCAAGTCAATTCTCAAGAAAATGAGAGGGAACCTAACCCCTGATTAACTCTTTGGAATTTGTCTATCTTTTCAATGTGTTCTCCCTCTATTACACCATCTACCATGGGACAGCCCAAGGGGCCCTCATGGGCCTCACAAACACTGAGCTACATAAACCTCTTTTCTTATAAGGTGCCCTGCCTCCAGTTATTTTTTATAGCAATGAAAAATCAGGTCGGTCAGGCAGGCAGGCAGGCAGGCAGGCAGGCAGACAGACAGACAGACAGACAGACAGACAGACAGACAGACACACACACACACACACACACACACACACACACACACACACACACA
>OU015757.1:47801311-47841489 GCA_907169655.1 Acomys percivali
CACACACACACACACACACACACACACACACACACACACACACACACTGTATCCATGCAAAAACAGTACTTCTTGCATCTCAAATGAGATCAGACTTATATCCAGACCTCAGAATATGAAAACGGCACAGGGAGCTGGGACACAGGGAAAGAGCATACAGCCCACACAGCAGTGAGATCATCACAACGTCCTTGGCTTTGGCTCACTGAACTTTCTGACCATACTGCTGATGTTAATACCTACCCTTCTCAGGGCCTCCGGAGAACATGTTTGTTATTTTCTTATGGGGCTTAAGAACAACTGGGGGAAAAGAATCAAGGCTTAGAATGAGTTCTGGTCATCACTTTTAATTTATCTTCCATCATTAAAATGTGAACTGGGGTGCACATGTTCTAAGGGCAGACATGAGTGCTCTCTGCTTTCCATTACCCACCACTCCAGGGGTTTCTAGTTATCAGTACCAGTGAGACTGTTCCAAGGGATTTCATGGCCATGGTAATCCTGGCATCACACACAGGCACCTCTTCCTTGGCTTCAACAGGCATTCATCGTTTCCACAGTGTGATTCCATACGACTTTGTGGTGAGAGTTAATTTAGTTTTCTCTAGGATTAGGCATGGTTCTAAGAAGTGCTTCTTAAATTAAACAAGCCTTAGAACCTTATGCAGAAATTTCCAGAGGAAAACGACATGTGAATACTGAGTTATGAGATGAAGCTGTGTGTCCATTTCAGAGCAACAGAGTAGGAAAGGCTCCTCAGGAATGAAATGAGTGGGACAGAAGACAAGTCCAATTTCCTGGAGGGGTATCCTAGGTGGGAATGAGAAATTCAAGTATTCACAAAAACCAACTTCCCTATGTTTATCTTGACAACATTTTAGCTGCTAGGAATCTACGGAAAAGAGACAGGGCACAGCTTAATTAAGTCAGGGCCATCGATGAAGGTACTTCCCTGGCTTGGCACACGTCATAAACTCCCGCAGGGCATTCTCAAGTTCTCATGTGGGGATGGTGCTGCGGGCCCAAGGGTGACCCCTGTAGAACTGCTGGTCTCTGAGAATCCTAATGAGCAGAGCTAGAAATTGCCTGGCTATGGAGAGAGACAATTCATTGCATAGACAGGGGCTGATAAAAATACACTATTTCTTCCATGTAGAAGTTAAAAATCACTGTATCTTCTCTGATTAACTATGATTTAAAAGTGTGGTGGGGTTTTTTTGTTTGTTTGTTTGTTCTTTGTTTTATTTATTTATTTTTCATTGAAACACAATCCTCAGACCTCTAATTAGCAGGTTTGAGGAAAGGCCAAGGGAGGAGAAGAAAGATACAAAGTTGGGGAACACTTTCCAGTCACTGGATAGGCAGATGCTAAGAAAGTAAATTCAACCAACATGGGGGCTGCTGAGCTTTGGATCTTATAAAACACCCCGACAGATTTGTAAGAAGCCTCCTTGAGACCTTTGGATGTTAAAAGCTACGTTATCCCCAGTGGAAAGTAATCATTAAATCCAGCGTCGTAAGTACTAATTATCATAAAGAGACTCTTACATTCCCTACATATGTATCTGTCTCTCTGCAAAACATCTAGATTTATGGCTGCATGGGGTCCAATTCTTAAAAACAATTTAGATTCATATACTTTTACATGAATGAAAAATTAAAAATTTCTACGAAACTTAATGATGTTCACAGGAAAGAGCAAAAAACTGACCCGGCAGAGACTTCACTGCCCTTTTTGAATAAGTGAGGCATCTGAAGGCAGTGATTACTGGTTCTTCTCTTTGAAAGGGCTGCTGTGTTCAATGGACAGTGTGAGTGGCCCCTCTGAAACCATTGCTTCAGCTGCCCTCAGCAGACAACATGAGTTCTAGAACCCTACCCTTTACGTAGCCTTCTCATTCACTATATGCAGACCTTTCTTTGACCTCAACAATAAGCCAGGTGCCATTTTAGGTACTTGAAACACAGCAGCCATTAGAACAAAGACTCTCATTGAAGGGTTTGCATTCTAGATTAGGAACTTAATAACTGGTAAACTAAAAAAAAAAAAAAAAAAAAAAAAAATTAAGTGTAGAGAAGCCAGTAAACAATGGAGAAGAGATGCTGGTGCAGGTGGGGGTGGGTATTTGGGAGAAGTGGGAAGGTCTGCGGATGTTCAGGGACTTGGCTCAGCCATGCAGGACCTTGCAACCCTCACCACGGTGACAGTGTCTGTCTTAGTATAGTAGGGTGTCTCCTAGGGTTTCTGCCATCGTGATCCTAGAAACTTAGCTCAGCTTCTGTTTTTGTTTTTTAATTTAGAGTCTCCAAGGCTTTTGTGTGAGAGCCCACAGGGTCTATGAAGCAGAGGTCCATGAGAGTTAGTGCTGTGTGCCAACTTAGGCTTTAGCCCCAGCTTTTCAATCACACATACATCTAACCGATACCATGAAGGGACTGTGCAGATGTGGTCCATGTCCACAGAGAGATGACCTTCAGGAAAGAGACTATCTCCTACAAGTTGAGTGGGGCCATGTCCCATCAGTGAAAGAGCAAAAAATAACCAGGTTTTATTTAGGCCTCCAACTCTGTGACCTGAGCAACTATGGAGTTCTCAGCTTCTCTGGTATGCAAATGGACACTGTTAAGATGACTCAGTTCCTATTGGTTGTAAGGCATTCTTGTAAAGCCCCTTTATACTGATTCTATATAATCTATCGCCTCTCCTTATCAATGTTGCCTAATACAGAACCCCGTGCTCTGGCCTTGAGAGACATGGAGAACAGAGGTGGAGCACATTGGAAACAAACGAACAGTTTGGAGACATTAACTCACATGGTTGCTGGACGTTAGACAGAAAGAACCTGCAGCAGCTCTAGGGCGGGTTCCCAGAGCAAACTGTGTCCGAACTGTAAGGCTCTCTCTCTCTCAGCCAGCCTGGGAACGTGACCCAGACAAGCTTGGGAAAATGACCCAGAGAGAATTGAAGGCCAGCTTAGCTTCAGTTTCTGAGATCAAGGTGGCCAACCGAGATAAACAATTTCAACTAAGGTAAACAATTACCATCTGTAAATTCTCTGAAAACTCCCCAACAACCCTCCCTGCAATAGCCAAAAACATTTAGACAAGCACCCCTAGCGACCACCAGAGCCAATCCTAACATAGGACACACAGCTCCTCCTAACCTTTGTGGTTTTAGCCTTTAAAAAGTCTGTAATAGTGACTTGGGGTGTGCTTCCCTTCCTCCTGAGTAAGTGTTGAGGCCCCCTGACGCGCCGTCAGCAATAAACCTTGTGCCTTTGCATCAACATTGTGGTTCTCAAATGGTCTCTCGCGACACCCCCCCACCTGAGTGGACTCTAGGGTCCAACAGAACCACTTAGAGCGGAGCACACCTCCAGCTCATCCAGCTCAGATGAACTACCCCATATTTAAGAAATGTGATTGTTTATGGATCCCAAAGACTAAGGCATTAACAGCCTCTATCTTTAGACCTCCCCATTTCCTGGATGGATAGTGTCCTCCGTGGTTCCTACCCCCACAGAGACTGTTGTTGCTCTGCCTGCCACAGGAGCCTCTCCTCTTGTAGTATCTTCTTGTCAAGATCCAGTTTACAGTTCTTCTGAGTGAAACCTCCCTGACCAGGCCGGCGTACATCAAGCACCCAGAGGACTGGAAGACCTGAGGCACCTTCAGTCCTTATTCCTGTGATTAGATTGCATACGGTGTGTGTGTGTGTGTGTGTGTGTGTGTGTGTGTGTGTGTGTCTGTCTTGTTATGAACGGAGCCTGCACAACCGAGTGTGTGTGTGTGTGTGTGTGTGTGTGTCTGTCTGTCTGTCTGTCTGTCTTGTTATGAACGGAGCCTGCACAACCGAGTCCTCGCAAGTGTCTTGCTGCCATCAGCCCCAAACATTCTGAACTTACAGCACAGAGTGGCGATGTGTCATCAATACTGTACAAGATCACCCACCATCTGTCAACTGGACAGGAGACCATGAGCTTCGATACTCTATCTAAAGGAAGTGACTATCTCCGCTCACGTGTGATGTTACAAACACACAATGAGATCATCTCTTACTTTACCCCCAAACTGAAAGTCAGGAGACTACTGACAATCCACTCAATTCCTCTGGGACGTCTGTGCTTGACAATGTGCTGCCCTCACCACGCCCTCCACCCCCACAGCTGTTCCCACGCTCCACCCAGCTGTGATGTAACCATCTCCCAGCATCTGTATTTTGTACCTATTAAACACTAGCACAGGTCCACCACTGATATGGGACAAAACCTGAGATGTATATTATAGTCTACATCTCCTCACAGGGGAGAAGCCCATCTGAATCTGGGCCTTCCCCTAGCTTCCTGTGTGCTTCTCTTCTTGACTGTGTGGGAAGCACCCGAGTCCTAGGATCATAGCAGACTTCAGGGGCTCCCATTTTAGGAAACACGGAAAACTCAGTGCTGTTGTAGTCATGACTGTCCAGATCCAATCGAAAAGACCCGAATGAACGCATGAACGGATACATTTCTCTTGTATGCGTTCTTCCCACATACCAAGAACATGCGTGTCAGTTACCTTTCCATTACCTTAAGGACCCTTAAGAAATCAAGGCAATTGTTTCTAAAAAGGGGGGTTCTAGTCCATTGTTTGAAGCCCCTAGGAAGGGCAGCACATACCACCAGGAGTACCTGGTTAACACGGCTCAATTAAGCTGGCTCAATTAAGCCAGGAAGCAGAAAAGAAGCTACAACCAGAAGCCCATCACTTTCCCCTATATCCTAAGGGCCTCTCCTACGCTGGCTGCCTGCATGTTTCACCACCACCCAAATGATGTCTTTAACATGGGCCTTGGGGGGAGGAGTGGACACTCACTCATGTGGTACAGTATGAAACTTGAAGGCTACTGAATGTTGGGCATTCCTAGGCCAGTGTGTATGAGTAAGAGCATAAAAGAGATTGTCCTGTCTATTGGGTAAATCGGAGTAGTTATGTGGAGAGCACACGAACCCTAGTGCTCCATATTTGACCACCTCCCCTTGGTGGGAAGGCCTGGTGGCACTCAAAGAAAGAATAAGCAGGCTACTAAGATGAGACTTGAAAATCTATGACCATATAGTAGGGGAGGAAGTTCCCCCTCAGTCTTAGACCTAGGGGAGGAGATTAGGGTGAAAGCGGGAGGGAGGGAGGTATGGGAGGATACAAGAGATGGGATAACAATTTAGTTGTAATCTGAATAAATTAATTTAAAAAATTTTTAAAGAGCATTAAAGAGACTGAATTTAAAACAAACTTGCAAATGAACAGGGCTATCCCAAGGAGTTTCAGCTATCATTGACACATTACACAAGAGGTAACTACATCCTGGCTTTAAGAAAGTCTAGTGGTTGTTGGTTCTAAGTTCTGAGTCCTGACCTAGCTCTCAGCAACTAGCAGGGGCTGCCTGTATCCTGCTTCTTGTAAACTTGGTGTCGCCTCACAGACATACTAGGACGACACATGACAACTCTGAGCCTGAGAGGCTGATCTGTGAACCACTGAGGGTTAAAGATTCTATCTTCAGGGAACCACTTTAGCGTTTACTTTTTTGTATTTACCCTGTACAAGTAAACACAACGGCTCTTTAGCTTCTGTACAGCTTAACATTATGAAATACTTGTTTCAAACGATTGTTTTTCAGCTTTAATAATGAAGTCACCCATCACGGCCTGACAAGCTTCCTGTGTGTGGGAACTTGAGCTGCTTCCCTCACAACACAGTGACTCTTCTTAATACATAAAAGCAAGGCACCATAAGCAGTGATTTGTATTTGTTTTTATGTTCGAGACTATTTGGCTAATGTTTATAAGCTCTCCAAATGGGACAGGAATTCTACTCCCGTCATTTCTTTTGTTTGTTTCAGACATGACTGAATAATCATCCAAGATTAAGTGAATCAAGTGGAAATAATCAGGACGGGGAAAGGGCCAAGTCTGTCATTTGCAGTTCCACTGCATTTTATCCCAGAAGTGAGGAGGGCATTCTGTGCGTACGAAGCAGATATACTTCCAAAGAAAACCAGGCACAACACAATCAAAGGCGTCCTGTGTTCTCGTTCTCCAGTGAGCAGAGTCCACTTGAGCTAGGCATATTTATGCATCACCTTGTCAGGGCTCCTTTGTTCCCCAGAAATCAAGTGCAACCGAAATATGTTTCTGAAGAAACCCAGCCACAAGGAAAGACAAATAGTTCTGTGGGTTTTTTTTTTTTTTTTTTTTTCTCCTAGAGGCGTAAAGTTTATTAGCAGGACATTCTTATCAAGTGTTCTCTATGACACTCTGAGCAATGCGGATCTCAGGGAATTAACTCATTGCCAAAAGGCTTAAGAATAATTACAATGAATTAACCTATTATATTAATTACAATTAATTTTCAGTTGAATGTAAGAATTCCATCTCTAGGGGATTCCCTAGCAGTGACATTTATAAAGTGGCTCTGCGTATCATAGGTAATTAATTTCCAACAATCTGCTATCAAATGTTTCCTTTGGGAATGATCAATTTGCAATGAGAAAAAGAAATTAGGGTGAAAATGTAGGTAATAACACCAGAAAAGACAGGACTGTCTAGTTAGGTAGCCTGAGCTTTGATTGGCAATTACCTATTAAGGCCCAAAATTGTACCCATTTTTGATGGATGGGTATACCACAATAAACAACTAAGTATATATCTTAATGTCACGAGAAAACATTTCCAACATACACACAAAAATGAATGTTATTGACTTAGTTTAAATACTAGATGACTGGAACCATCCATAGAAACACAGAGCACACGTCCCTGGGGTGTAAGAACCCTGCCTACTAGCTCTCTACTGGTGCCAAAAATTCTGCATGGTCTCACTGGCATCCAGTGGCCCCATGTGAGCAGTAAACACTTAAAATGTGACCAGTACAACTAAGGAACTGACCCGTTGATTTAACTGAAATTAAATTTCCGTTTACAGTTTTAAATTGCCAAGTACAACTGCCTCCCATGGCATCAGTCAGCTTAGCCTCTGTCTAAATCCTTCAGATAGAAGGGAGTTTACAGGCTTACCACACAGCATCCTCTGCTGATAAATAGGCCTACTCATTAGAAGTGCGTGCGTGCGTGCGTGCGTGTCTGTGTATATGCGCATGCGCTAGGAAGGGTAAGGGGGAATGGGCATGAATTAGAGCCGAGTATGGTACTTCTGCATGAAAACCTTACAACAAAACACATTACTCTGCAAGCTAATTTAAACAAAATTAGTAAGAGGGAGAGAAAGAATATGAGAATGAATGAGTGAGTGAGTGAGTGAGTGAGTGAGTGAGTGAGTGAGTGAGTTTGTCTTACTTGAAGTTGAGCCAGTATTTCCCCACTGTGGCTTACTCCTTTCCTTGGTCCCCAGAGCACACAGGATGACTTTGCCCACAGTCGGCTTGTATAGCTCTTCTTGGAGACAAGAAGGTTCCAAATGCTATAGGATGGCAGAGTTTCCGTCCTGACAGGAGCCGTGCTTGAGCTTGGACGTCAGCCTGAACACAACTTGTTTTTCAGTAAAGATAAAAGAACTTAAGTCAGCAATGATGGCGCCTTGTAGCTTAACAAACCATTGGCCCAATGGCTGGAGATGCCACGGATGCCTACTCAAGGCATGCACATGCCTCCGTGAAAACGAGGATACCTCAGCTGTCTCACACTAAGAACCAAATGAGACAGACACAGAGACGGCTTTTAGCTTGGTGCACAAACATCAGTACTGGCTCCTGAACATAGTGTATAGACTGGATCTCTGTGCAAATAGTACCAAGCAATGAACAGTGAATCGGCTGTCTGACCAGGCGAGGCTCAAGGGAATCAACATACCCCTTGTTTTCGACTTCCTGCATCTGCTATTTCCTCTATTAAAAAGAGCCCAAATGGTCAACTTTAAAAAAGCCATGTTTTGATATGAATTTGTTCATTCGTTCTTAGGGTTTTGAGTCATTACCTTGTACCTAAGGGTATGCTGGGTCTAAGAGATAAGAGGTGCATAGTCTGATACAGTTCCCCGCCGCTGCTGAGCGAGCTTCCAGTGTAATGTAAGCAAAACATCAAATAAATACCCTGGACCTTTTCTTGTGTGTGACAGTCTTTATCTTTGAGCATTCTTTATATTGGAAATCAAACTTGCTAAAGCTCCATTGTTGTTTGCTGATATGGAGCATTAGTTGTGTTTCATTGAACTCAATAGCCTACCAGCTGCAACACACCCCACCTCTTCCCTTCACTGCCACTCACAGAATACATTTATTTTCTGGCACTAACAATCATGACATATCTCTGACTAAGACCAAATAATCTACAAAAATAGCCTACGCCCACTGACCAACACTTTGCCATCACTAACCATTCTATTGTATCTACTGTAAAGTCGAATGTCAGGTCTGGACCCAGAACTAGACCCAGTTTGAACTTTTATATTCTTTCTTATGAAATGTCTGACAACTGTGAAAAAATATTTTGATATCTACTGAGACTAATTTTTTATATGATACGGTCAGGAAACCTAATTTAGATGGTGTGTGTGTGTGTGTGTGTGTGTGTGTGTGTGTGTGTGTGTGTGTGTTATGTGTGCATGTGCCACAGGATGCCTCTCTATTTCCATCATGAGGGTCCTGGGATCAAATGCAGAATTCCAGGCTTGGCAGTGAGCACCTTTACCTGTGAACTATCCCATCAGCCCAACATCCAATTTATAAACCTGTTACCAGGGTTAACACAGGACCCTTTCATCAATTCATGATACATAATCAGTGTTAACATGTGCAAACTGCTATTTCAATTTATTATTATGTTTTCATTAACATTTACTGTAAGATTCAGTAAAAATCTCTAACATGTAATCTTATTTTTTCCCTTCTCCTTTAGTTTTTGGATCTTTTTCCTCTGTCTATTTATCAGTTTTTCTTTTCCCACAGTGTATGTCATGACAAATAAAAATAATAGAAGCTTTAGGTCAAACAAATCCAAGTTAAGATCTCAGCTTTGTCCACCTTTGGCTAGATACTTGACCTCACAAGGCTTCAGAATGTTCCTCTGTACATGGGGGTAATGGCAATTAATTCTGAAGGGTTATTACAGTGTGACAGAAGAAGCCTTCATATGACTGTGAGAGTCAATTATAGGTATAGTTTTTGCTCAAGAAGAAGAAAAAGATGTTATGATGTTAAGAGTTTCCAAACACTGGGATCTTAGCCTCAGACTCATTTCAAGGTCAAAGACTATCCAATCAAGATGTGAGTACCACTTCTAAGGGCTAATGTCACCACGGGTAAGTCTATTTCAGAGAACATAGTTACTCTTGACTCTCTTAGAAGAAATTCAAAAATATATGAGAAGCTAAATATGCTTAACAAACCCCTTCTAGAACATTCTAGGGATGTTAATATTACTGACTTGCATCCTAGTTTATGAAAACCTGTGCCACTCTCTACTACTCTCAGCACAGAGATGGAAAGTTGAGGTTCAGACAGATGTGTCAATCACGGAAGAATGAGCTTGGGGTTTTCCCTGCATTGCTACATTTGTAAACTTATTTCCTTCTTAGTCAATATTTTTCTAAATGAAACAAAAAAAAAAATCTTAATCACAAATGGGCACAATCCAAAATATGTCTCACAATCTAAGTCAAGTGTCACCATGAGACCTACCTCAAATGCAGGGCACTGAGCTGAAAGTTGCTGAATTCTTTGTTATATAAACAGGGAAGTATTACTATGGAATTTGTTATTGCAACATCCTCCTGGAGCCTTTGGGCCTGGCCGCAGAGTTGAAAAGACTTGAAGCAAGAACTAGGGATTACTTCCGCCATAGCTTCATAAATCCCTCCCACGCTAATGTGACCACACATATTCTATCTCCTCTGTTCAAATGTAGTGTTTTCTTTCTGTTCAGGTATTCTCAGAGCTTAATTAAAGCAGCCAGCTATCTAGTAATGACTTCCCCTGTCCATCTTTCCAGCTCTGTATTGTCTTCCCTTGAATTGATTTCTGATGACAGCCCCTGGCTGAGCTAGTTTAGGAAGTGTGTGGAGGAGCTAGCTCCAAAGATGCTAGGATCTTGGGTGTTTTCTCCCCCTTCCTTTCATGTAACCAAACTGGAATGGCTGCAAAGGATTCGAGGCTGATTTATAATGCGCATGAGTGTCTGGCCAATTTTCAAATGCCTACTTCTAAAAAATTGAAGGCTGTCATTTCAATGGAAAGTACTTGCTTTCGGCTCCCCCATCGCTCCCACACTCAAGTCAGATTACATTTCCCCAGCACTGTTAAGTCCCGTAGTGATGTTCTTCCCAAACATTACCTACTGCCCAAAGCCAAGTGAGCTCCCTACTGATGCTGCCTCCTGCCGCCTGACCTGGGTCACACAGGACCAAGGCACTGTTCCCTTTAATTCTGCTCCTTTTCACCTGGGGTTCATTGTTTACTCCCAGCCTAGTGTGCAGTCCTGTTCTCGCTCGCTGTATGCTCTTACACAGCTACTGAATCAGATCCCATGTCTCTTCTGCTTTTTTAGTTTTTTTTTTTTCCTGGATCTTTCCATTCTATAATCATTTTTCTACTTACACATCATGGATGGGGATAAAAGTTAGTGTGATTAGAGTCTGTTGGTGCTATTCTATTCTTTAACATAAATGGTGCTCTAGAACAATGTTGGGGGATAAATACGCAAATCAACAAGTGGATAAAAAAATCAGTAAGTGGCTCTTATGGGCTTATTAATCTATTCTTACTCTTTAGGGCAGGCTTTGAGGCAGACTCAAGCATGTTTATACAGCCCAAAGGGAAGAACAGGGCAAGGCCACGCAAACATCTTTCAATAATCAACTGAGATAAATTAGGAAATAACAATTGAAATCTTAACAGAAATTAATTTTTTAATCCAAATAATTTGGAGAATTTATTTTCATCGTTGGTTTTATTTATGCCAAATTTCACTAAATGTGAAGTCATTGAAATTCACGGGATGATTTCACTATTCTATTCAAATCTATATGGTGCCTCCTAAATGTGCAAATGAGCAATCTTTCCAACAGGAAATGCTAAATCATTACATTTATAGATGCACTTCATATCTTTAATTCATCTGGAAGGGCTGGGAGCAAATCCAATTTTCTACCTTAATTTAAAGATTCAGTGTCTAGCATATGCTTGATAAGCCAATGTGGGAATTTCAAGGCAAGGGAGCTCCAGACTTCAAACTCCAGCGCCCTTTCTGACAACCTGACTCTGCATAAGTGACTGTGGCAATAGCCCTGGTAGTTAGGACCACATATTTAGCCTTTAAAACTGTCAAAGGACAGACCTCAACGATGGTATTCTGTGAATAGATAAGACACTTTTTGCTAAAAAACCACCTATGTATGCTAGGCAAGCCCCGTACCACACATCCATCCCCACCCTCTGTGCCCTTCCCTATTGCACTGATCTCACAACAGTTTAGTGTATTCGTGAAATGAAGCTCTTCCTCTGAAACATCTGAAAGGAGGCCCAACAGAGAGAGAGAGACCCCTTCCAAGCCAGCTTCACGTTAAGAATCTACTTTTCTTTGGGAGAAGGTGTGATAATAGTTTATCTTTTTACTTTTGTCACTCACATACCACTTTCAACAAGCTTGATCTCTTCTCGTAAAACAAGCAAGCAAATAAGTAACGAATAAATAAATAACTGCACCCCAGAAATGCTGATTAAAGAAGCAACCATTCAAGGAACAAACAGGAAGATAATAAGGACTCCAAGTGACCGTGTGTGGTGTAAGGGCCGAACCCAGGAGTGATGCCTTAGGTAACACTGGCCTCACCTACTCAGAAGGGCAGCTAGGGAGAAGTCCCAAGGAAGAAGGCAGAAGCAGAAACAAGTGTCAGCAACTGTGCACAGGTTCTCTCCTCTGGAGACCAGGATTCAAGTCTCTTTCCCCACCCCCATGCCTTGGCCCTGGCAGCTTCCACCGCACCACCACCCCCTCCCCTGCCGCCATGTGATTTTGTTCTCAGGGGCTACAAGGAACTCTAAACTCAGCGGTCGGCTGTGTCTAACTCCACTCTCCAGTGCTCCAGGCCTCACGTCGCTTGTCTGTCATAATTATTGGCACCCCCTCGGGAAGATGCTATTATTGGAAGTAATTTTACATTCTGACACCATAGGAAGCTAGCTCAAGTTGTAGCTACTTCAGATCTCTGCAAAGAGCCTCGTGTGCTGGAAACTTGCAGTCTGCTGGAAATAAATATATCAAGTAAGATGCATTTCTTCCTCAGTAATCCTGCAATGCTGAAGGAAGGGGGACTGGGGAGTTTTAAAAAAAAAAAAAATCAATATTTCAAGTCAGGGTGGGAGCCACATAGAAAAAAAGCAAAAAGAAAGACAATAGGCTTTGTTTGTTTTTAATCGGAGAATAAGTAGACCACATCTCTTAGGTCATTTAGAAGACAACAGTCAAATCAAAAAGTAGAGAGAGTTGGGCAGGGACAGTGACTCATCCAGCATAGGTGCTTGCTGCCATGTCATGCCTGATTATCAGAGTTCAATCCCCGGAAGCCACATATGGTAGAAGGCAAGAAGCCATTCTGAATTCCATATACACGTCATGTCATGGTACAGATGCACAGGACAGCGCCCACGCACTTTCTTTTTAAAGTAGAGACAGCCAAGAAGTAACACAGTAACCTTCTGAGGATGCTGTTTTACTGTACAAACAAATTCAAGTGTGTGCTTTTCTGTGGCACCCCAAATCTGCTGACAATGGAAGGTCCAGGCCTTTGCAGAACTCCCACAGCAATCAAACATCAAGAAATAGTAGCATGTGGAAAGCAAGCAACTTAATTTTTCCTTCAGACCATGAAGATCAAAAGAATCTTTCTATTCTATCAGGGAGACACCTCCAGCCTTCTCCCTCCCTACTGCAGGAACCAAGCAAATTCCTCAGTCTCTCATGTCATTACCACAGCTGAAAATGGGGTGTCCCCCTGTGCCAACTCTCTAATCAGTTTCAAAGTATGTTTTGTTGGTTCTCATTGATGCTACTCAAAGGAACCGGTCACTCGTGGTCTCAAAAGTTTTACAACAAATTGTATGATTAAACTCCTTAAGCATGTCTGTCCGTTACTAATCCTCTTTTGCCAACATCCCTTTCAGAGAAAAATTGCGGTGCTATGTGGTGCCTGATTTATATTTCATTTTGAGAACAGGAAGTAAAGGGATTAAAGTTAAGGATTAAAACACTTACTCTTCACTGCATTTTTCCCCCTTGTCCCAAATGGCTTCTTGGTTGCCATGGTTACTGTTCACTGGTCCTTAGCCCCAAATGCATGCCTCTTTGCATTAATAAAATATTTTAAATGAGACCTTATGAAAAACAATAGAGAAAGTATTTCTAAGTTCAACAGCCCTTGAAAAGAATTTTCTCTTTTTAAATAAAACCTTTTTTTTTTTTCATTGCCCTTTTATTGGGAGGTTGAAAAGGGAAACTCAAATTAAAAAGGGCAGTAGAAGTACCACCTAAAGAGGAACAAAGAAAATTCAGAATTATTCATCGGGTCCAGAGAAGTAACTCTGTGATAATAAGTTGGTCCTTTGCTTATAAACCAGTGTTTGAAAGAAGATTAAGTGTCTCTGGGAATTTCTGAAATGTTGCAACACCACATTAACAGCAACACTGCACGTAAACGCAGTGTTGCCATTCCAAATTGCAAATACCAGGCAGGAAATGAAGAGTTGAGGTTTTTCACTGCCACAGTTAATTTAATCAAACCAACATAAATATCTCTGCTTTACATCCAAGTCCCCGTAGTTCCTAGTGTCAGCAGCTCACAGGAGTGTAGCCAAAAGGTGGTACCAAGGAAAGCATGTTGTCAGGGTGGGGGATGCCTCCATGAGCAGGGCATGTGGCCTAAGCCTACTAAGGAATCCAGAAGAAAGAGTGGCATTGCCAAGCAAGCGATCGTAAGAGGATCTGAGCTGTTCTTTCATAAACACGGCACTGACATTCTGCTTACAATGTGATTCCTACATTCCTTTAAAAGGCCAAAGAAAACTGAGGACATGAAACGCAATACAAGTCCTATTAGTGTCTATTTGGTTTTCTTTGTACGGTGTACAAGTGTTTGCCTTACATGCACGTGCATATAACATCTGTGCCTGATGCTAATGGAGGCCAGCAGGTGGCACTAAATCCCTGAGAAGAGGAGTTACAGATGTTTGTGAGTTCTCGTGTGGGTGCTGGGAACTGAACCCAGCTCTTCTCCAAAAGGAGCTGCTGCTCCTATTAGCTGAAACACTCCTCTAGTCCTGCCTAGAGCAGGGTTAGTGTTTGGCTGTCTCTGAATATTTATAAGAGGGACCCACTAAGAGGAAGCAATGCTCCCAGCGTCTCTCAGCTTTGTATGTTTTTGTGAGCAGATAGCTGTGGAAAACCAGAAGACGATTTTTCCCTTTATTAAAAGGAACATGTGTGGCAACAGGAACACTTACTCTGTAAAACACAAGTATCTGAATACGACCCACCCCCAACCATGTTTCTTTGTCTTTCTTTTAAGGCCAAGTATGGTAGCACATACATATAATCTCACGTCATGGGGAGTGGGAGATGGCGCACTCTAGCCTACTTGACAATTACATGCTGGTGAGACTCTTTGTAGATGTCCCTGAGGAACAACAGGGACACTGGTATCCACATACATGTGTATGTACATGCATGACCACACACACACACACAGAGAGAGAGGGGGGGGGGATGTGTGCTATGTTCCTTATGAAATATTCAAGTTCCCTGAGCTCAGAATTTTCTGGTATAAGCATAGCTCCCTTCAATGTTACCTTGTGGGAATAAGGACCTGAGAAGCGGGCCCAATTAAACGAGCATAGCTGGCTACCTCTGTTGTGGATAATATAGAGTGAACTTTGTCTCTGATGCAGGAGGATCACCACAATACTGCAGCAGGTCCTTTAAACCAAGGGTGAAAAACGCCTGCAGCCCCTGCCATCTACAAGGCCATTTCTAGGCTGTGACTGTCTGGGGGGGGGGGGGGGTGGCTATGGGGTTGGTTCATAGCCCATAGGGTCAACTAGTCAACCTAAATACATCTGCCTGCACCATGCTAGAGTCCAATACTGATCGGCTCAGCAGAAGAGGAGCCACCACGGCAGCAGGAGGGATCTGCTCACTACTCACACTTTTGGAACTAGAGCTTGCTTACCAAGTCCCAGCATATTCCACAACTGAATGCTGAAGATCACACTGCTACTTGCTTGATTTCACACATAGGACAAGGCTGAGAGAGTGCCCTCAAAGGGACACATAGTGGCTTCCACCCCTTTGGGGACAGGTCTAACATTGGGATAGCCCACCTGCATAGTGATGCTGGCCCAGCCATCAAAAAAGGACACCAAGACAGTCCTGGCAAAGATATTTACAAAACACATACTTGCTGGCACCTTCTATAGAAATAGACTATGATGGAACTTCTGGGCATTTTCATTATGGCAAGAAATTGTGGGCCAGTGACAAACTGTCCATGTTGAAGATTCCGATTAGCCATAGAGAGCATGGCAAATCAAAGGAACACTGTTTGTGAGGTCGGAACTCAACTTGAGGCTGGTCCCTGTGCTCATCTCTGAATCTCAGGTCTCCCATCTGCACAAGAGAATGAAAAGGAAGCAGGAGACCCCATCTGGATGCCAGTAGTGGTCCAGCCACCCTGAGGGGCTCTAAGAGCTCCGAGGAAAGGACTGCAGGGGCAAGGTCAACCACCTTCTCTCACAGAAGAGGCCACAGTAATCCAGTCACCTTGTGGAGTTTCTGTGGTCAGTAGGCATGAAAATGCCCGGTGAGGTGTGACATGCAACACTTGGGGGTTATTATTCTCCTTTATTTGAAGTGGTGTTATCATAAGAGGGAAAATGAGTATTCATGCCATTATTGATGTTTTCAATGCAAGTTTACCCTTGCTTGTGTGTGTGTTTTTTTTTGTTTTTTGTTTTGTTGTTGTTCTATCTAGCCCTCTGACGAACTTCAAGTTTAGTGGTTTGGGTGGAAGAAGACGGTCCCTAGGATAGAGACAGACAATGGGACAACACTAGGAATAATTAGGTCCCTAGTCTTATATATGCCAGGACATATTTGTGATATAAAATCCCAACAAATACAAAGGCAAAACAAATGGAGTAGATGGTTCCTGTGACTCTGAGATGAAACGTGGTTTCTGAATGAGAGAATATGAAGGAAGAAGCTCTTTGCACCAGCGTCTCAAGGCCCGCAGTATTCAAAGACTTAGAGCAACACTTGTGTGCTGGGTTGGTCCAGGCACTACTGGGAGACAGCTCTGAAGTGTCACTCCTCATCAGACTCTGTTCGGTCAGAGTCTGGAAGTTCAGGGTAAGATGACTATTCACGGTAGTGATCTGTACTTTTTAATCATCAAAATGAGTGGTCTTAGGGATAAGCTCTATGGGCTGGTGTGGCACCTCCCAAAATCTGAAACAGAATGGTGCCAGCAGCGTACTACACAGAGTGGAGTTGCCTGTCACGCAGGATGAAGGTGGAGGTGGACACTTGCCTGCAATGCGCATATGAGAGTGAGAAGAGTTGGTCTTTTACTTAGATCACTTAAAGTAATCTTTGTATTTAACAAAGCTGCCAATGAGGATGGAGGGAGCTCTCCTCCTCTATTCCAGAGTCTAAGTCATTTACTAGGTCGACTCAGGTGCATGATCTCCTTTGATCACGCAATCGCTCAGGGCTGGGGAGAGAGGTTCTATAAAGGTAAGCGTGAAGATCAGAGGAGGGAGGGGTTTTCCCTAGGGTCGGAGATGGGACTCAGATTCCATTGCAAAGCCTTTCTTCTTCCTTCATGAGAGCTGAGTCAAAAAGATGACTGCCAGAGAGAGAAGGCTTAATGGAAATAGACTTGAGTCAGCATGGTGGGACAGTAAGGCGGCCTCTGTAAGACTGATGCCAAATCAGAAACCTTCAAAAGCGTCAAAATATATAAAATGCCATCTGTAGGAAAATGTCTATGAGAGAAATATCTACACAGCAAGTCAAGCTTCAAAAACGGCAAGCCACAAAAAACATTTGCAATAAATGCAGTGACATCATCAACAGTCATTAAATAGCTACTCTGAATCAACATAAAACTCTCTGTAGAAAGTTAAAAAAGATCAATGACAATTCATGAAAAGGAAATACAAATAGCTAATAAGGTAGAAAAATGACTTAGTTCAGAGACTCGGGGAAAGATACTTGTCTAATAATGTCTAGTAGTACCCATCAAATTCTGCCTCTTCCCTCATATTTGTAAAGCATTGAAAAATTTGGTTGCATACAGTTCTAACAAAGAGTTAATTGTTACACATTTCTTTGAAGTCAGGTCAACAATATGTTGCTAAAAATTCATTCAACAGCATACACTAAGATTGCTATATTATCATATATAATATATAATTGTTCATAATAGTAAAACATGAAAACAACCGAAATGTCTGAAGGTAGGAGAAAAATGCAGTGTGTCTTAAAATGTAGCCAATAAGACCATCACTACTGGGGCAGAAGAGATGGCTCACAGATGAGTTAAGAACACTTGTGCTCTTCCAGAAGACCCCAGTTCAGTTCCTAGCACATACATGGTGGCCCACAACCACCCACTACTCCAGTTGAAGGGGATCTGACGCCCTCTTCTGACCTCTGCAGGCACCAGACATGCATGTGGTGCACCTATAGACATGCATGTAAAACAAGGACATGTAAATTAAAAAATAAACAAATCTACTGACATTGTACTATAATTGCTATGCATTAATAAAAAGAATAAAGTCAAAGATACATGTATGTCATTGTTGCTTTGTTTTTATTTCTGAGATAGGGCTCTTTATGTAGCCCTGGCTGTCCTGAAACTCTGCAGGCTGGCCTCAAAATCACAGAGTTCCACATGCCTCTGCTTCCCAAGTGCTATGATTAAAGGCATGTGACACTTCACTCAGCTCACACATATATATATATTTTTTTTTTTGATAAGAGAAATATACATGGACAGGGTATACACTAGAACTAAGTCATCATGATTCATTGGTTCTAATATATAGTTTAACATATCTGAAACCAAGGCATGTTATTCCTAATGGTATCTTGCTTTCAATGAAAGTATGTATCAACAAATATCTATAAGTTGTATAGTTTTTAAATGATTATGTGGTTGGACTTTGAGCATGATAAAGCTTTTTCTCTCCTTCTCTTCTGCCCAGTGCTGAGGATTGAGGAGGTTGAATGCAGGGTTTTGTGTACCTTAAGCACACTCTCTACTGGGCATGATAAAGCATATAGGAACTGTTACTTTGTGGTGTGTAAGTTTTCATAGAGAGGCATGTTACAGGAGAAACAAAACTGCTGAGAGAAGGGTAGAAAATGAGAATAAAGACCAAGAAAAGAAAGAAGAAGCCAAAGAACTGACTGCAGCAAGGAGAGAGATGGTAGCACCTAGACCTACACAGACACTGTTTGGAAAAGGTGTGTAAAGCTGATTGTGAAAGTATACACAAAGCTGGGAAACAGATAGAGATATGTCCATACCCAAATTCAGTAAAAACGGAAAAGACGAAGCCACAAAATGTGACAGATGACCAGAGGGCTAGGATTTATGCTTAAAAAGACTTTAAAGAATCACCAGGTTGGTGAGCCGTAAAGGAAGGAAGTCATCAGACCTAGGATGGAGTCAGTGAGAACACCCGAGGAATCGCTTTCTATTTATGTCATTCAGGGAAAACCACACATACAATGAGCCGATTCTAGTAAGACAGCTAGCAGTCTCTCGTGACAGCATTGTGAAAGATGGAGAAAGCTAGAATTGATGGTAGCACAGCTGGGTGTAGACACAGTCGGGTGAGCCACAGTAAGGAAAGAATGTTGATTAATGGAAATATGCCAACCTAACTAATTGCTTGTCTCCTCTCACCCAAAATCACCCTACACTAGCACCATGATTATCTTCCTACAGCATAAATCTGACTACAGTCTATGCTTACTACCATCTTAGCGGGGCAGAGAAGGCCCATCAATGTTGAGTTCCCTAACAAACCTGTCCAACCTCAATATCTGCCTCAGTAAGTTTCATACGCCTACTGATGAAACTGTGCCCTCCAGTGCCAGGGAAATGGAGACAGAAGAGTTCCGTGTGATCCATTTGCTAAACAACCTAGAACTCATGTGATCACAAAAATGTCGAGAGCCAGGCCTGTCACTGCAGCAGCATTTCTATGTCTGCAGCAAGGTCATTCTCAAAACAAAGAAGCTCCCTTGGAGACAGAACTGAGTGTGTGTCAGCTGCTTTAGGCTTTCATCACTATAGGATTAGAAATGTTGGGGCATGCTAAACTTGCTAATAGTACAATAAAGACTTCTCTAGAAGTTAGAAAGCTTCAAATTACTTGAATGGGTTTTAGGTTTGTGTATGTGTGTGCATGCGTGTGTGTGTGTGTGTGTGCGTCTGTCTGTCTGTCCATCGGTCTCTCTCTGTCACATGTCTGTATGTCTACGCATGCATGTGTGGAGGTCAGAGATCAACCCCGGGCATCCTCTTTGCCTTTGCCAACTTTGTGAGGCAGGATTTCTCACTGGACCCAGAACCCATCATTTCAGCGAGACAGCTCCACTCATCTCTGCTCTCTCAACCCTGGGTCACAGGCATGCGCTGCTAAGCTTGGAATTTTTTTATGGGTGTTTATCAATCTCCATTCAGGTGTTCATGTTTGCACGGCAAACACTTTACCTGTCCAGCCATCTTCCCAGCCCATTTGGGCATTTTCTGAATTTGATTCCCCTCATAGCTGGCAGGGTGAAGGTGACACTTAGGTGACACTCGGCTGCACTGTAGTGCTACCATGGCTTCTCTGCTCCTATAGGAGGCCCCTGAAGTGTGGATTCAGAAAGTACCTATCCTCAAAACCCACTTAGACAAAGGAGCTTTTTATTCTGGTTAAAAGAATAAACAGCCTCAGAGAGGGAGCTACTATCTGTAATTCTTCAACAGCTAACTCCAGCTTAGTCAACCAACAGGGGAAACAGTGAACACTTCAGACATCGCGTGACACCTTGCCAGCATTTGTAAAGAGAACTCTGGATTGCCAAGTGGGAGAAAACTCTTTCGCCAAAACATCTTGTGGAATGCCAAGATTGCAAACAGCGTGTCAAGGCGTAATGGATGGCTTTGCATTAGGCAGTATTAACTAGCTCTGGCACATAGTCCTGGGCCTCTTGGCTCACAGGGAAGCGGCATGCCACCTCTGCCATCACACTTGGCTCCCTCTCTAATTCTAAGCCTTTAGCTTCTCAGGAACAAACTAGAGAGATTAGACATAATAATAAAAAATTCATCCTGAGTCTAAAGGCCGACGAAATAAGATAATATATACATTCACGGTGGCTCTGAAATGTGGAGATGTCAGGTGCAGAGACCTGAGCCTTTCTTAACATCACTGTCACTCTGATCACCATGGAAGCCCCTGAATCATGGGGTCTGGGTTTCACCTACTCTATAAAATGGCAGCTACAGAAGGTCTCAAGATCGTCTCTTTGACTTCATAAGCAGAAATAAAACTCAGTAGGACAAGGAAAAGGCTTCTTTTTCCTTAAAAACAAAATCCTTTCTTTATCTCACTTTTTCATCTTTTTATATACTTTTCTATTTTTATGATTATGGAGGTTTTGAGTCTATGTATGCACGTGCACCATATGTGTACGGTGCCCACAGTGGCCAGAAGAGGGCTTTGGACAACCTGGAACCAGAGCTACAGACAGATGTGAGTCTTCAAGTGGGTGCTAAGAAGTGAATCTGGATTCTCTGCACAAGCAGCCAGTGTTCTTACATGCTGAGCTACTTCTCTAGTCCCTGACTTTGACCTCTTCTTCCACTTATTAAAGCCAGATTTTTCAATGGTAATGGAACAACAAAGCATTTTCCGGTACATTGGCATGTCCATACTAACCCATACTGTCACCACACACACACACAACATACACAGGCCCTGTGACTCCGCCCATGCCTGACACCCTCTGAGGGAAGGACAGGAACAATCACTGTGTGTGGACTTTCTCAGTGCCCACTGTGACCATCCAAGACAATCGTCCTTATTAGTCAGAGTTTACAAATGTGGGGCTCAAGTTCTGAGCCACTGATCAAAGGTTTATTCTTAAAGCTGGTGACAGAAATATCTGAATCCAGGCCTTTGACCCAGTCCACATCCAGAAGAACAGCAAATAATCAAAACTGGAAAGGAAATGGGTAATAAATATTAACAGTCCGCAAACTGTGAATTTAGATAAGGCTAACTCAGAATAAAGTCAGCATCTCCAATGGCCACAACGTAAAACTACTAAACACACAATTGGGAGCCACGTGTCTTCCATCCATACAGCTGCAGTTACGGAAGGTCTGGTGTCAGAAAACAATTCCCAAGACAAAGACAAGGATTTCCGAAAATAGGCACCTGAATGGTAAGACTGTCTGGCAGAGATTTCAAAAACACATTAAAAAAAAAAAAAAAAAAAACAATGGGGGGGGAGAAGAAAAACAGAGTACATAGATTATCAATTTATAATCACACCACATTCTGTTTCCATTAATTATTTTTAAGCAGCTAAGATCACTTTATGGGGAAATTTAATTAATGGGAGTTCCTCAAGTAGACTGCTAGCAGTTTCCTGACATGTCCGCCCCCTCTTGGTATTCTCTACGAACACTCTGTGATGTAAAGGCATGACGCCTGCAAGCACAGCCATCTTGGATTGGGAATACACAGAAAGTAAGCATTTTACTGTCCTTATCTCAAGACGATACGGACACTGTACTAACAGACATTATAAAGTTATGAAAAAAATCACTGTTTTATAAGTTTTAACATAAAGTTGTACAACTGCATAAACTCCAACATCACAATGCAATACGTAAGTTAAAAACACAGTGTTGACCCACTCTATTAAAGCATTATACCCTCCCATTTTCTCAGCATCATGCCTCTAAACTAACTAACTTGAACATATTTACTCTGAACGGTCAATGTCATAATGAAAGGGAACAGGACCAGGCACATCTGATAATTCATTCATATCAATTAGCACCAATGTAAAGGGCATTTAGAAGTTCACGGTGTCCTACTCTCTTGTGACTAGTCTTACCTTTAAATAAAGAAACATCAGTTGAAATTTATCATAATGAGCTTGAGTTATGGTCAGCTTTATGTCTTAGCTGGCCTAGAGTCCATGCCAGTCAGGGAAACATTCACAATCTAAGTATTGCTGTAAGGGGTTTATTCCTGCTTACAACTTTCAGGTCACTGTCAAACACAGTCAGGGCAGGAACTCAAGGCAGGAATCTGGAGGCAGGAACTGAAGTAGAGGCCATCAAAGAGTGCTGCTGACTGACTTGCTCTCCGTGGCTTGACCAGCCAGAGGGGGCACCGCCCACAGTGAGCGGAGCCCTCCTTCATTAGTCATCAATCTGGAAAATGCACCAGAGGCACAGGCCAATCTGCTTATGGCCGTGGTGTTTTGCCAGAGGACTAGAAACCCTAACAAAGATGGCCTCTCTGACTGACACCAGGGGAAAGGGCGCTTCTTACCATTTCCTACACCCAAACGTGCAACAAAATGTGAAGACACACAGAACGCTGAGAAAGTCCTATGGAAAAGTTTGAATATTCTAAAATTCTATGCCAAGAGAGTCAATATTCAAGAGCAGCAAAGAAGTCAAGAAATCCTTAAATGGTCACTGTCTCAGGGGAAGGTAGTTATGACCAAAGGCATACAACTATGACAGCTGTTCACTGGGTGTCTTGCTTTTGCCTCAGAGTCTTAATTTCAGAGTGTCAGTGAGATGTAGGGGAGCTTTCGAAAGCAAAACCATTTGCTTCACATGTGCTTGGGGGGATATTCTTGATCTTCCTAAAACCATCCATCTCCATCTGCCCTACGCAACTTCAGGTACAAACCCTTGGACGCGACCGAGCATCACAGGTTTAAACTTTAATTTCCCTCTGGTTTAAGTCCATTTCCTTTCCTTTTTATGAACCATTTTTGTAGCAGCCATATGTTCCTGAAAGACAGGCTGAAGCAGTATCTGAGAGATAGCTCCTCCAAGAATACTCAGTTCTCAAGGAGGAAAGTGTTTCCAAGGACATTGTTCATCCGTTGTCACTCACAACGGGCTGCTGGGGATGGCTGGTACGTGACACAACAATTGCTTTTGAAACAGCTTCTCTTTCACCTCTGGGGCCCAGTGTTTGCCTTTCAAACCAGCTGCAAAGATGGGAAAGTGGAAAAACTGGGGGAATTTAACTTGTTAAGTCCTGATGCAATCTGAAGCACTGTTTAAAAGAGGCTTGTACCTCCTGGTGTCCAATCCAAACACGGTGGGGACAAGGCCACCTGCCCAGTATCCACCATGAAAAGCTTTCGCGCCAGGCGTATCCAAGCCCTTGTGTGAAGTCACCCTGAAAATAAATCTTCACAGCTCAAGAGAGCCAAGGTACAAACAAATGTGAAGTATTACCCGGGGAGAGAGAAGACAGAGTTCAGCCAGATGAAAAGGGAAGGCAAGCACCAACTAGCAGAAGGAACAGTAGATCACGTAAAGAGACAGGAGTGCTTTGGAGGTGAAGAGTGGGGACCCCTGGGAAGGGCAGCATGGGGTTGCATCCTGCTAGCTTAAGCCTCACTATTGAGACTGCAAAGACTCTGCAGTCAATGTTTTTTATTTCAAATCCTTTCCATCATGGATGTGAAAGCATAATTAAGAGAAAGAGAATGAGAAATGTAGGAACTTCTGCCCATCAGTCAATGAGAAAAGCACTCCCACAAGATAGCTTCGTTTTAGGCACAGGACTGTCCCAAACTGCCCATTAAACCACCTTCACCTAATTCTTCTTCATGGGTTTGGGTCCCAAGTATGAAATCTCAGTGGGAATAGGAATAAGATGACCTTACTATGTGTGACAATGTTTTGTGATGTGACCAAGAACAAGGAATGAAACACAAGACTTCACTTAACAGCCTTTGCTGCTTGCAAAGGTACTCAGTGTACCATGTCACAAAGGAATGGCTGGACAGGTCTCTTCACACTGGTCTCTTCTACCCTGAAAGGATGTCCCCGTTAGACCTTAGACCTGTCATCTTAGGAGTGTAGAAACAGCCTCGCTTCACTCACAATCATTAGGACTGGCCAAGGCCTCAGCTGCAAATCAGGCTCAACAAATCACAACTGCTGACCACCTGAATTGTGCTGTTTGGCAGGAGGTAGAAGCCACCAGGTTCGATGACTAGACTCTGTCATTTTCATACAACCCCAAGTAAGGAGGACAGGCTGAAGAAAGAAGCTTAGATTAAGCTAAAGCTAAAGTGATGTCACATCTATGTATGGTCCCAGAACTGAGGATCCTCAAGCAGTAAGATCTCAAGTTGAAGGTCAGCCTTGAACTACACAGTCGCCTTGAGCTAGACAGTAGTGCCTTGTGTCAAAAACAAACACAGAAACACTAAGGTGATCCAGTCCACGACAGGTCTTGCAAAGCTATCTCGAGCAGGAAAATACAGTAGTTTGACTGAAATAAGTAGTTTTCTTATAATGCGGCAAGTGTGTATTTGTCTCCTCATTTCTAAAGCGGAATTCTCTGTCCTTCTGCTTACTTCCTGGAATGCCTATTTTAGGACACCTCCCTTCAGCCAACCCCTCCTGATATCCACCCTTCACTGTCTTCCTTATCTGTACTGACGTCACGCCAATTTCTATGGCTCTAACAAGTGCCTAGCACACAGTAGGTAATTAATAAATACTTACAAAATATAATAAATGAAAGTATCTACTTGAAAAGTTGCTTCATGAGACACAGTGAAGGAAATGATTTTTTTTGTCTGCCGTCTTCCCTACGGAATCTTGGTGTATCCAAGGCTCAGGGAACTCAGGTTCCTTAACTTACATAGAAATAAATAATTCTTTAAAAAAAAAAAGTATCTAGGAGCCTGGAGAGATGGCTCAGCAGTTAAGAGCATATGTTGCCCTTGCAGAGGACCTGGGTTCAACTCCCAGCACTCACATGGTAGCTCACAAACAATCCTAACTCTAGTTCCAGAGTACCCAATGCCCTTTTCTGGTCTCTGGGGCCACCAGGAAAAATGGTGCACAGACATACTTGCAGGCTAAATATTCATACACACAAACAAGAACTATTAACACAAAGCAAGTAAGACCCACCTAGTAACACCCCCATGGTGTGTGTTTCAAGAGCAGCACATGGGCAGTAGCCTTTATCCCAGCAAAGACCCAGAGATGGAAGCATGGATTTTCCTGTAAAGCTGAGTGCAGCTCTTCTGATGACATGAAGAACACATGCTCACTCCACTCCCTCGTCATTCTCACTGACAATATCCTTCAAGCCCACCCCCAACTCCTACAAGTGTAGATTACTGTAAGTGGCCCCTATTGCCACGTAGCTGCAATGTGCTCCAAAAATAAAGGTGTTAGTATACTGGGGCTGGGTTATCATAGACCCCACCAGGCAACTTGTCCCGCGTAACGATCATTATCAATATATGGTTGAATTTCTGATGATTTGCAAAGGTGTTTTTCATTAAAATATAAGCATTTATTATGGTCACTATTTTTCATCGAACGTATTTCTTGCAGAAGCATCTCCTGGAAACCTTTTTGAAACTGAGCTCCTCTCAGCTGATGGGTATGGGGATGCAGATGTTTCTCAGAATCATTCTGGCCTGCGATGTTAAGACATTTATCGCCAGTGTGCTATCGTACAGATGTTTGTGAGTTGTTAAACAAGACAACTTTGTAGTGCTTGCGTATCATCCCTGTAACAGAATCATCCTCACGCATGTCCACTATAATAGTATTACTAGAGTGTGTGTGTATGACACAAGAGTTGGGCACACTTAGCCTCAGTCTGAAGCTGTGGTACGGGCTCGTTCCTAATACCCTACTAGTGATACTGATTCCAATTGAGGGACAAAGAAGAAACAATAAAAAAGGAACCGTGAAATCTGGGAAGCACTTGACCATACATCCTAACCTGCCAAAACAGACCCCAGTGAATGGGAAAAGCAAGCTTCATTCATTATTTTGCTGCCTGCACCAATTTAAAGTAAATTTATTATTCTACCTCATCATGGTTCCAAGAACTACACAGGCCAGGTGAGCCCGGGGGCTCCCTAATAAAGTTTATAGTCTTGAGGAGATCCTGGGGAAAGGTGGTGGCTTTTAACAGTCTGAAGAATTACCAGTTTCACTTGGAGAAAACTGCATTTAGTAAGCTGCCCTCACACAGCCACAATACAGAACTGCCTCGAAGTATGAAATACAAGCATACGTAATTGCTAGCACTTGTGTGTTGAGGTCACAGGGGGAGCATTACCAATGTTCAGCCAATCTAAGGTCAATGTCTAACAAACATTTAGCAACTTGCATAAAGTTCACAATCTTTATGGAAGCAGATGAAGATAGATTCACATCACCTCTAACTTGCAGCCAGGCTTTGCTTGTATTATTTTTTCTTTCTTTTTTTTTTTTTTTTCTTTTTCTAAAGTCCATTTTGACAACAGGCTAGAGTTGAAGGAAACCCCTGTTCGTGGTACTTCCAAGGTGAAAATGAAAACTGCTGATAAAACTCGCAGCCTTGAGAAGAATTTCAAGTGGCTTATTTGCTGCAGTGTTCTCTTATTTCACTCACGCATCTGGAAGAATTGAAGGACAGATTCTGTGCCTTTTGCTCCGGAGGCTAAATTCTATTCTCAGTGGAGACCTTTACTGACGGCTTGGATACTTTGCTATTCCTTTTACCTGCATGTCCCTGCTTCAACGGACTTAAGAACTGCAACACACAGCCAATGAGCAAGTCTGGATGCCTATTGGCTGATGAGGTGTGTGTGTGTGTGTGTGTGTGTACACGCATGTGCGCACATGTGTGAGATGCGTGTACACATGTACACGTGTACACGTGCTCGACTTTTGCAGAGCAAATCTCTGCATGCAATAAGCCAAACTGTCTTTCTTCTTTCTATAAAGTATTTGGCTGAGATTCCATACTCATCTGATGTTTCAGTGCAATGTGTCAATGTGTCAGGAAGGATCCTATATCCACAGCCAGGGCACCACTCAGGAGCACACTGCTTCTCCTTGTATACTTTATTTTATGGGTGCTACTTGGCCCCAGTTTCAGCATTGGGCCTCATAAAGCTGGCTACATTAAGACCAAAATAATGTCCTTTAGCATCTAGGAGGAGGTTAAAAAGAGGATTAGAGGGAGACGGGCAGGCAGGGTTTATTAATCAAGTCCATGACTAACAGGGTGTGACAGAAAAGTGTTTTATTCTTTTCAACAAAACAATTCCCTGTGGCTGGGACCATTACTCCACTGTGCCTTTATCACCTTGGAATTTTTATGGTTATTTTTGATGAATTCACATTTTTGTAAAGCCCTTTTTTGAAATCATGCCAGTTTTCAATTTTTAATTAAAGTCGTAAATAATCTTAATTCTGCCTTAAAAGGTTTATTGTTTCTTTCTCTTTTCTTTACTATTGATGCCAGGAAATATTTCAAATACCAAGTCCTGACGTGAGTGAGCAATTAGAAGCTCTCTAAGGTCTAGTGACAACACTGTACCGTGTAACTGTAACACTACAGGATATCGGTATGAGATTTAGCGGCGCGGATGGGATGATTTGGGGTTTATCAGCAGTCGCTTCTCTTGGGAGTCACATTGCCTCTCTTTGTGAGGCCAAGCAACTCTTACTGCTTTAATTTCGTAACTAGCCATCACAGATTTAGAAAGGATTTTTGGAAACTAAACACTGTACATTTGTCACTGAATACTGAGAAAGGGAAGGCAGCCAAATCAGATTGAACCATTTGTAGAAAACAGAGTGGACACCAACGCAAAGAGGAGCTTCTTCACTGTCTGGAAGTCAACAGTGAGGAAGAGCTGCAGTGTTCGACACGAGATCATCAGACTGCTCACAAGCCCTACTGCGTTGACCGAGATTGCCTGCTGAAGTAATTTAGCAAGTAAACGCTAAATACAATCGCCATGCCTTACAGTCCCAAGGTCTGCTTTCCTTTTTCAGTTAGTGCTTCAATAATGTTCCCACGATCAAAACTATCTTCCTTTCTATGAGGCCAAAACATACCAGTATTGCACAGTGAAAGCCAGTAACAATCTCTAAAAACACCCCATGCTGGTGTTGTTCCCACACCTGCGAGCATCACTGGTAAGTGACTAATACTCTTTCCTGCCGTGGCACTAGGCACGTGAAAGTGCTTTCATCTTACTGAGAAGCTTGACCATATTTGTAAAACCTCACTTACTAGGGACAACATGGAGGTACAGAATGTTCAGATTTACAATGAGAATCATCTACAAAGATAGGGCTTTTGCAAAATGAATATAATTATGAATGTACAAGATAGAGGCAATAGCAAAGCCAGCAATGATCTTACTGAAAGATCCAATCATGGTGACATGTTATTTTAAGATGAGGCACTGTTCCTTCAATTTTATTTATATTACATAAAATTTCTTTGCCTTTTTAACTTCAAATCACACCCTGCCCATGCCAAATGATTCTAAATAACAATTTATTGGTATTACAAATAAAGAGATTTAAATCTATTTCTAGAGGAGAAATTATTTTAACAATTGACTTGTAACATTGGCTTCATAAGCAGGTAAGTGTATCTGTCAAACACTTGTAGCTGGGTGTTTTTCTTTTTCAAAAGGATGACTTGGTTAAGTACTTTCTGTATATGAGTCTTTAACTGGCACTGAAGTTAGCACCTCAAGACAGAAAAAAATTCAACATCAAAATGACTATAGAGAATTTCCCAACACCAAATGTCAAATCCTCAAAAACTATGAAAATATGTGTAATTTTTACTAGAAGCTACAGTGACCTAAACACCTCTGCCCACTGAGTTCATTCAATTGAAATAACTTGAGTCTTACCATACCCTCGAATTTACTGTAAAGTCCCTTTAAATGAATCAGGACGTAATTCAGTACAAAGTAACACCCAAAGAGACAAGTTAATGCAACATGTTTCTTCTCTGGAGAGAACATCCTATTAGATGCCCAAACACTGAAGAGCCTGGGTGCTGGATGGAGCTCAGTGGATGAAAGATTTACTGTGCGAGCATGAAGACCAGAGTTCAATGTGAGTAGACAGCCACCCATGGTGGCTTGTGCCTGTGCATTCACTGCTTGAGAAGTGGCTGTAGAACCAGTGGACAGCTTCCGAGGAACAACAGCCAAGGCTGACTTCTGGCCTCTACCCACAGGTCCCCACATGTGAATATGTGGATGCACCTATACCACACATTCCCACACAGCCCCTAAAAACACAGTCATGAAATTGCTTAAAAAGACAGTAAAGCCCTTGAATCAGAAGGTTTGGAAGGCTAGTCTGGTCAGCTAGTTGTGGCACTGTGTGAAATTCACAGAGCAAACAAATTAAGACAGGCTGACTGGATGATCTTTGACACTTATTCCAAATCTGCAACATTGTAATATTTGCAGATTTTGAAAGCTACATTAATCCCTCACTGACGTCAAAGTCCATTAAAGGTCAGTACTTTGTCCCCTATGACCCACACCCCCCAGCCATACTGCCTACCAACCAGGTTTCCTCAAGCCATCCATGGGGAATACTATCTAGAGCCAAGAGAGTCACCCAAGTTCTTCAATAGAATAGAAGTTATTTAGGCTAGCTGGTACTCTCATGAAAAAGTGCTTCTCTCCAGAAAAAGCTTCCAGAAATTTCCATACAAGTTTTTTTTTTGTGGGGGGGAAGGAGGTTGTTTTTGTTTTTGTTTTTTTGGTCATTAACATTTAATGGAGTTGGTGGCCAGCATTTTCCTCCAATACTCATATACAAGCTTCCCCAGAAAATTTTCACATGGCTATGTTAGCTGTGCCCAACTCCACCCTAGCTGAAGCCTCAGGGAAGCCGTCTCTCCTCGGTATCAAACATAGGATGTTTTCAAAGCTAAAGGATTCTAATGCCCCACAGAAATTCTGTATACTGCAAGAATAATTCAAACATGCTTTTCCTGGCAGGAAAATCCACTGAGAATGTTACCTTTTTCCTTGCTTGTTGCTCTTTGGAGGAGTGTGCCTTCACGTGCTTTCTGAGGGAGCTCGGGTCGGTGTAGCGTTTTGTACACCCTGGAATTTGACAAGCATAAGGTTTCTAAATGAGAAAGAGAGAAAGAAAGAGCTGTGGTTACATTGTAAAGGAACAGGGTCAGGCTTTATACAGACTGCTCAGAGCAAGGACTGTTACCAAATGACAGGTGTCAAGGACTGAGTAATGCGCATGCATTTTACTTAGAGCACCCAGGAAATCTGCATTATGGAGACAAGAAGAATAAACTTTTACCTGCGCCCCACAGAGATTTTGGAAGCGATTACCTTACATTGCAGCATAACCATAAAACCTCCTGTGGAATTTTTTTTACTGTGGAAGTTATACTTACATACTTACAGTTATGCTCCCCTGAGAAAATCTGTGGTACTGTCAGAAATAGTAAACAGATTCTTTAAAGGTTCAGGTAAAGAAGCTGTAGAAAAGTCCAGAAAAGACTGGGTACATTTCAGAGGGTAGGTACCTGATTCAGAAAGAGAGGGAAAGAATTAAGGAGAAGTTAGTGTAAAGTGGGCAAGAAATAGCAGGTCTTAAACAACAGACATATGAAAACTTGGCCAGAGAAGCAGCATTATTTATTATTAGTCACAGAGAAGTCACCTGAGTGATATGAGTGAGCCCTTGGCTGAAGGACAAGGGTACAGATTTGCCCATCCCGACTCCCCGTGACAGTGGAGTGACATGAAGCATATGGAAATGTCAGACATGCCCCCTAGTGCTTGGCACCTAAGTTAGAAATGAACGCATGCCTGAGGCGCCAGGGTAAGAACAGAGCAAATCCATTCTGTCGTCAGCATCTTCGCCTACTACTGACAAAGGTCTTATCAAGGGTTTGGAGACAATAACTTGGGGAGCAATCTAACCCCAAATCTCATCTACCTCAAGGACTTAAAACACAAAAGCAAAAGAGGATTAACTGTATGTGAGATGAATTATCATCTACTGTGATAAACGAGACCCGTGCCTGTATGTTGAAATATGAGAAAGATCTGAACTCTTCTCTTGATGGTAGGAGTCTTCTCCGGGAAGCCAGCCACGCCATGGACAAAGGCATGCCACAGCCACCCTTACTCTATCATACTCTTGTTTTCATGTGCTTAACATTTTCTGAGTATACATGTGGACTCTCCTATTTGCTTACTGGAAGCAATATTTAGAATTGACTAACACTTAGCCTTTTTTTTTTTTTTTCATTTCAAGAACAAGATAGAATCATGGTACATCCTTGAATTTGAAACATCCAATTTGAATATTGGTTGGGATTACTCATTGACTGATCTTGACTGACTGACTGACTGATTGATTGACTAAATAATCTAAGACTATGCTTCCAGAATGTGCTGGGCACTGTATAAAATTCTAAGAAACTCTTAACAAACTATGATGTATGAAGAGAAACTAAGCCCTTACTTCACTTTTTAAAAACAAAGCATGCTACTATTGGCTAAAGTCACTTGATAAGAGATTTCCATGGGGGATTTTGCTTTAACCTGGGAGTTTTTTCTTAGTTCACGCAGCCTTCTTGAACTAGCTTTCCTATTCTGGCTTTGCCTCAGAGAAGCAACCAGCCAATATCCATTCTTACTAGAAGTTTCAACATGAGCACATGCATTTACATCTTTGAGCAAGAGAGGATACTTCAGGGAAGAAGTCTTGTGAACTCTGGTGTGCTCTAAAAATCTATGTAGCTCTAAACAGGGCTGGGAACACTACTCTGTGTTTCCTTGAGATGCTCTTGGAAAAGTTTGACTATACACATTCCTCCCAAGTAGCCTTGAACCCACTAGCTGTGGGGCTGTCACCTGAGAGCAGGAGGCCCAATCTGCTACCTGGTTCTGTGTGAACAGTAGTGTTATCCCCTTTCTTTTAGCCTTATTTATCCAAGCTTAAAATGGCACACTACACTCTGTCAGAAGAGCACTGCACTATTTCCCAGATGTCCGGAGTAATTACTTCTCTTGTTTAGATTTAAGATGTTATTAGTGAAATGTATTAATAAAAAATGTCAGCGTTATTATAATGAACTCAATAATCTTTCTGGGAAACCACTTTCCTGAGTAAAGAATCTGTTTAGCTAAAAAGATACTTTTGTCCAAAACTCCTGACAGCTTTTATATAAGGAGTGATTAACGTAAATCTAAGCTATAAATTCTTCAAACAGCTACAGTTTGCTTTGGAACACAAGCAATTAATTCCTACATGCTCCTAAAAGATCTTACCACCAATTTGTTAAAGAAAGTAAACATTTGAATAGGAGATAGTTTGGATCTGAAGGGGAAAGGATAGTTTTAACAGGTGTAATAGAGAAAAATCTTTCTAAGAAGATAAAAATGACTGAGTTTAAAGAGATGTTGCACTTAAATCGAATCTAAAAATCATGATCTTAGGCAGCTTTATTTAAAAGCTTTTAGAAAGAGCTATACTTTCTTTTTTTTTAATTTTTAAAAAAAATTTTATTTTTATTTTATTAATTTATTCTTGTTACATCTCAATGGCTATCCCATCCCTTGTATCCTCCCATTCTTCCCTCCCTCCCATTTTCCCCTTTATATGCTATGAGCATATACAGGGGGAGGTAATCCCTCTCAGGAACAGTCAGAGGGGAGGGGAATAAGAGCTATACATTCTTAATGCTGAAATTACTTTACAACATGTTGTGTGTGATTAGCTAACATTAGCACCAAAGGAAAATGTTGTAGAAAAACATCAGGTTTCTTCAAGGCCAGCAATGAAACTACAGAGGACTGGTTAGTTGGAACAATGTCTCAAGACAATCTTACTTTATGAATTGTCACTCTTCCATGACAAGGTTTAATGACTAACTGGAAAATATACTAGTACTAGATTAGACAAAGACCATTTTAGATCCAACAAAATAGGACATTAAAATAATTTATTCTTTTTTCTTTCTATTTATTCTTATTTTTGTATGTTAAAATTTTTCAGCACTTTTCACATATTTATTTAGTACCATGTTCTACTGGACCAGAACAAATCAATGGGTTCAATTCAGCTAAAGCAGAAAAGGTCTATTTTTAGCCCACAGTGTACTATCTTTCAGGTATTTACCAGAAAACCCATCACATTTATATATATTAGAAGATACTGCTGTTTAGAAAGGTTAGATGACATACATTGCTAAAACGACTTCTACAAATATGACTAATAGAGACCAATATAAAATGTAATAAATATGTCAAATATAACATCAGAAGAATCTTCAGTATGTATGAGAAGGTGTGTAGAAATCACAGTATCTTTTCAAAATTCAAACTCTGCCGTAGTTTAATAATAGGCATCAGAATGTTAACACTGGGAAAGTACTGTCATGAATACATTATTTGCAAGAACGTGGGATAAGAGATCCGTGATGTGTATAATACATTTATCCCAACGGCTTTGTTAAGTGAAGTGAAATTACACACCATCTACCTGGCCTGCTGTAAAGAAAATGGCATCAAAGCCTGAGAATGCAAAGGAGTGTTATCAACATAAGGGGGGGGGGTGAATAAAAGACAAAAGTTACATAGAAATAGCGTTTGCAAGGAGCAAAATGTGGCAGCCTTAAGGGAGTTAAGGGTGTGAAAATAAAAACTCAATTGTTCTCATAAGGTTGATATAAAAGGATGTGTGACTGTTAACACAGAGAAAGCATGTTTGAGATGAACTCAGGGAAAGATCTGCTCTGTCTTTTTAGATCAACTGCAGGTGAAAATAACAGATGGTCTCTAAAGCAAGACACCAGATTCGTGCTCAACACTACACTGTCTGAAAAGTTAGGTCAAGAGAAAAAGAAACAGGGTGAACACATAAACAGTGTTCTCCATAGTCTTCCCAATTGCATACATTGTCTATTTTGGTGCAGCCTGATACAGTGGTAACTGCTTTAATTCTCTCCAGTGGCCATTCTGTGTATCATCACTGTATCACAGCCCCTGAACGGCTTCTGCTTTCTACAGAGAAGAGACTAAACAAACCCTGGTCCCAGAAAGTTTCAGTATGTCGCTTAATTCACAACCACAAAAAAAAAAATGTTTTAAAAAATGAAGCAGCCACACAGGGCACCCCTGTGGGCAGTTCACTAAGTTCTGCTTCAGTGCTTGGCACTGCCTGCTGTGATCTGAAGACCAGAAAGCAAACACCTGCACCATCCGACCATCAGAGGGGCCCCTTTGGCACACACAGCTGAGGCTGGAAGGTGGCCAGCCCCTGCCATCCTTACAGTGTCAAGATGCGTCCTCTGGTGCTTGGCACGGTCGCTGGAGTTGCTGAAGGCCTTCTGGCAGCCTGGGTGCTGGCACAGGTATGGCTTCTCTCCCGTGTGGCTCCGCAGGTGAATTTTGAGGTTCTCAAGCCTTGAAAAGGCCTTCTTGCAGCCTTCAAACTGCAAAACGAAAACAAGTTTTAGTTACTGAGAAGAACAACTCAAATGCCTGAGACTAGGGGAGAAAAACAACCATTAGTTTGTACTTAGATAACAGGAAGATGAAAATTGAATCCAAACAGTAACAAATATTGCATCTAAAAATACTCATATGTTTATCTGAATTGCATGTTTCCCAAAGCATATACATGCCACGTTCTGTACCAGATTTTGGTCCCAAACTGATTCCTGCGATTACTTATGTCAGAGAATATTAACTGTGAGCCATCTGGCTCAATCAATAGAAACATAGTAATTCGTATCTTGAAGATTTATTAAAAATTAACATACTTTTTTATCACCAAATTGGTCTACGTGGAAGGAACTGGGAAGGAAGAAACTTTTCAACGACTGAAAAACTAACAAGACAAGTCAGAGTGATCTGTGACAGGAAAAGAAGGCAAGAAAGGTCTAACAACATGGGATGAGGACGCAGGTGCCCACTTGATCAATTCAATCACACGTATCCTTGAATATCTTTCCAGGTTTTTCAACTTCCAAATGAGTGGCCAATGTTAACATGTAGGGCGATGCCAAGCTGAGTAAGCTCTCAAGATGCATTTTTAAAGGGAACTAGGAGGCAGAGAATTTACTTAGTGCTAAATCATTTCAAACAACGTAACCACTTATTACTGTTGCATGTGTTATTGCTGTTGTTTGTTTATTTTAAAATTTTCACTACCTAGGTATAAGTAAGAGACAAAAGGCTGACTTTTTAAAATGTATGCTTGTAGTTTGTTAATAACACCATTAATTTAATTTCCTTCTTTGGATGAATTATCAGCTACTATTTATTACAAGGTCAAAGTGATATATCAGGGAAGCCTGTGAGTTGAAGGACAAAGGTGAGAGATGAAGCCTTATTTTCAGTCTTAAGACCTAGAAAAATTATGTGAATTTAATACATTTAATTCCACTAAAGTTAGGGATATGGAAAACAAAACATGGTTATGTTTTTAAGAAATCTAAGAGTTTTTTTTTAAAAAGAGGAATGTAGTGGGAATGGGACAGATAGACACGGATACAAGTAAGGAGGGTAAGAGAAGGCTGTAATTAGTGAACATCACCCAGATGTGCTGTGAGGACCTCATAAAAGGCCTCAGTTCCCTCACTGACTACAACATACGGTGTAGGATGCTGGTCATGAAGGTTTCAGTAGTTGGAAATTTCATCCTTAAGTAAAGGATGAACTAATTGTAGAAAAAATAGTCAACTATGTCACAACTCCCATCTATTTAAGTTGATCACATTCTGCATGCTGGAGTATTTTAAGAAATTTATGAAAGTTGCACTTATTTTTGATTGAGAGTTATACATGTCTCACAGACATATGTTGGTTTATTTCAATTTTGATATTTTGCTTAAAATAATTTTCGGTGTTTTCTTGATTTTTATTTCACACACATACACACACACACAAAAATAAATTTAGCCTGAACGAAGAAAGAATGCTGACAAAGCTGATGACTTTTTCACAGCCAAGTGTATATATAATGCCACATTGCTGGGGGGTGGGGAGTTCTAGAATTTATGGGGCCTTATTTCAGCAAATTTTCAAATAGATCTCAAGTTTAAGGATAAAAGAGTTCTAAATTAACTCCTAATTCATAGCTAAGAGGTCTCTGCCAAACAAACATCTGCTTTTAAGGTTCACTCTGAATGAAGAAGCAGAGCAAAGTGTTGGAGCCCAGTTTATTTTGCTTGGAATTACCTGGTGAAGCACACTTAGGTCTGAAATAAGTCTGTGGTTTTGGACATGCTGAGCCCGTAGCCTCACTCCTGGTAAGGCTCTTTTGTAGGGCAGATGTCTGTCTGCTGCCAGTTCCAGTGGGACGCACTCAGAAATGGGTGGGCCCCAATCTCTTATCCCTCCTCAGTCATCTCAAAGCTTTCAGAGAAAGCTGCATTGTTGTGGCACCAAGGTTGAGAGTAGAGCCCTGGTGACAGCTGAATTAACAGGGTTTCTATGAATGCCAGACATGTAAGACACTTCCACCCACTTCTACCACAGAAGAAGCAGGCCAGCTATGTGCTTGCACGATCCAAACCGTCCCTGTGCTCATGTATGAGGCATCTGCAGCACACAATCCCTCTCTTCTATTCAATGCCCATTCATGTCTGCTTATAATTGAGCTGATTGCTGCTATTACTATTAACACAACCAATAATAAAAGACAAGATAAGAAAGAAAGATCCGGCATTCCAAGTAAATCGCGCAGATACCCTGACCACGTGAAGAAGCAAAGCTGAAGGACAACACCGACATCCAGATGGAATATGACAGCAAGAAGATGCTTTGTAAAGCAATGAAAATCTAGATGACATCTGATGTCCCCTCTGTACCAAAGGTGGCCAGAGAACACAGAGAAGCACAGCAGGATCTTCAGGGGAAATGATTAAAGACAGAGGTTACGATCTCACTCAAGGGTAAGGGAAGAAGCAGGCCAGGCGTGATGGTGCACGCCTTTAATCTCAGCACTCAGGAGGCAGAGGCAGGTGGATCGCTATGCGTTTGAGGCCAGGCCAGCCTAGGATACACAGAGAAACCTTGTCTTGAAAAAAAAAAACAAAACAACAATAACAACAAAAGGGTAGAGGCAGTCCTTGGAAGGCAGCATCCTCATAGATCCTGGTCACTCACTCTTGCTGGAAAAAATAACACACTTGAAAACTCTATGGACCCAGGTCCTTGAGGACTGGCAGATGGCTTGGTGGAGGGCCTAACACCCAATGGCTCAGAGTCATCTGAGTGAACTTGTCAAGGAGGTGCCATTTGCTTCCCTAATGGCATCTGGATGGAGCCTGAAAGCCAACAGTTTTATAATGAAGCCTGATCATCTGTTACGGGAATGACCCTGGAATTCAACACAAGAGTCCCCTTCCCCGGAGGCACTGCCTTTTAATCGTAATATTTTTCATGACGTTTACATAGCTATTGAAGGAGTAGAACCTTGTAGATGAACACCCGAATATAGGGAAGTCGGGACCATTAGGAGCATTTCCTGGGCTTGATTCATGTTTTCTCAGTGTGGCTCCCAGAGTTCAAGATACACCCACAGAGCTGAGGTATGCACTGCCAACTGGTTCTTCTTCATCCCTATTGTGGTTTGATGCCTGCAAAATGTCAAGTCTTTATCGCGGGCCCTCTCCTTCCAGGATTGGCTCTGAAGCCATGAATTCAAAGGCTAATAACCCATCATTGAAGTACAAGTCTTGATTTGTCCTGAACTCAAAAACAGATATAACACAAGAAGATGAAGGCAACAAGACAACCATCACACTAAGAGTTCAAAAGGCAAGAGGAAGGAATAAAATAAGATTAAAAAAAAAAAAAGAGGAAAAGAAAACACAAACATGGCTTAGGGTTGGGACAGTAGGAATGGGATCTTGTGTTCACTGAGTGTTTGGTCCATGCTAAATATTTTCTCCTTGCTATTAATTTGATCTTAATAGCATCTGCCCTCTAAACAAACCCTATGAGTATGGCCCACAGCTGCTAGGAGGTAAAAATAGTAAAACTCAGTGTTGACTCCTGAGAAGCTGCTGGAAGTCAAGGACAGTGTGCACAGCCGGGTAGGTTTCACACTAGCAGCTAACACGATGGAGAGGTTACATTCTGAGCAACGATGCTTAAGGCCATGATTCCCAGGCCAGGATCAGGACCCTCAGGCAACATGTCAGAAGTATGGATTCTTTGAACACACTCCAGAACCTAAACTCTAGGGCTAGGGCCCACCTCCATGAGTGCGTCCAGTGCTCTAGGAGATGCCATTTATAAGCTGTGATCATCCTCTGCTTCCTATCCAAATGACAGGAGGAAAGGGTTGTCAGCATCCACCATTTCTACTTCTGGATCAGTCATCTGAACTTGGACAGCTGCAGCTATCTGAGGAACATCACCAGTGCAGGATAGGGTAGGGTAATCATTATTCACAAGCAAATGAGACAAAACTCCCAGAAGGCCAATCTCTCACTAGAAGATGCTTGACTCTCCCAGCTCTCAAATCTGCTACCTGGTAGATGTCAGGTTCTGAAATATGTGTGCCCACCAGGTCTCATCATGACCTCCTGACCAGTGAAACACTCCCGCTGCAGTCTCCTGGAGAGAAAAGGCCCAGGGAGAGAGAGAGAGAGGCACATTTTCCACTTGCACATTTCAGTGGAATTGGAGGCACGTACGGGAAGAGTCCATGAAACTCTCAGAAGCAGAACTGTAAACCTCATGGGCCTTGAAAATACTTCATGGCACAAAAACTCATCCTGAGGGAAAAAAATCTCTCTGATGCCAGTTTTAAGTAACAAACTTTAATTAGACATTTTCAAGTTTCCTCAGACCTAAAGAACCTTAGCTTGCATCGCTTGGCTAATTTAGAAAATTATTTCATACTTAAAGACTCAGACTGGACTGCAATCATCATCAATATATATTGGCTTGATTACAGATTGTTGACATTCAGTAACATTCAGATAACCTTTGAAATATTACTTTCTCTTTCTATTAGAAGCTTTTGTGTAAAACTCTAGAAATGAAAGGCTCATTAGACACCATTAAAATGGGATTTATTCCATATGTGTAACCAATAATCAAGTCGAATATTATCCCCTCCTCTAATCAGCTACTCAGAGTGCCAAGAAGTACAAGTTTGTATTCAAAGCATTAATAACAGCAAACCTTCTTTATCAGGTGTCTATACCATTGCTAATATCAACAAAACCCAAACAGAAAGGAGCCTCCAATGCTGGACATGCTTTTTTAAAATATACATTTGATTTCAATTAAGGCTTGGTGTTTATGACCCTCGGAGGTACACACTTTCACAATTCCATCAGTCAAGACCAATTAATCCCATTAGTGTTGGCTGCCACTGTGATGTGCAGTTAAGAACTGGCTGATGAATTAGGTGCCGGTTTGTAGCTCAACACACTACTCAAAGACAATAGAGATGAGAGGCTCCCATGGAAAAGTCAGCAAACATTTCTGATGCCCTGGCTACAGTCAAGGTGACTTCCATAGTAAGTGTAAGAGGTCAAGTCCCCTTGGATTAGTTGCTTGCCTTCAAAGGGTATAAGATTTCTTTTGTGACTCTGAAAGAAAGGGCTCAAGAAAGTGAAGAGGTCTAGTTTACACAGCTGAGAGGCTCTGAGAACTCTGATGAATATACTCAGCTAACATTTAGTTCTGGAAGTTTTCTTCCAGAGAGCCTTTTCAACTTTATATGCATATGGGTCACGGTAGTTGGGGGGGGGCGCAGAGGGGGGGGGGGGGGGGGGGGAGAGAGTATGTCTTGAGATGGAGATTCCAATGCCATGGGTCTTCTGGAGACAGCAAGCACCCATGTTTCTATCTTCAGGTTAACACAAGCAGAAGCTCAATGCTCAGAGATTATACTTAGAGATGCAGGGTCCTGGGGTCCTTCGTGATCCTCATCATCAAAATGTAGAGTTTTGTGAAATTTAGAAAATGAGACACAAATATTAGAACTAAAGAGAAAGAAAGAAAGAAAGAAAGAAAGAAAGAAAGAAAGAAAGAAAGAAAGAAAGAAAGAAA
>OU015757.1:47845905-47901590 GCA_907169655.1 Acomys percivali
GTGTGTGTGTGTGTGTGTGTGTGTGTGTGTGTGTGTGTGTGTGTGTTTAAGATATGTGTGTAGGGGTGTAGAAGCAAGCAGGAAATTGCCAAGAGAGAAGAGGAAATTCACACACGAAGAGAATAATTTACCATAAATTGGCCCACACTGAGTGTATTCCAAAAAATGGAGTGCAATATGCCAAATTTTTAATGGCTCTTGCTGTTCCAGATCTGGCCCTGACGAGCTTTGGAAGAGATGCAAGTGGGCAGGAAAGATGGGATTAAAAAATTATGTCTTAAGCCTTTTCACTTTCAAATGAAAACTCTCCACAGCTATGACGGGGGAGGAGGGGAGCATAGAGTGGAAGGAGGTGTATCTGACACTGCTTTTCTACAAAAACTCATCCAGTTCCATTACGTATTGCTTTACCAGATATCCCCCATCTCTTACTAACAGCCACCAACAGGTAGTCACTTAAGTGGAAGCAGACACGGAAAGGAGGGCCTCAGAACCCTGCCATGGATCTGGTGAAATGACAAGGAAAACCTCAGGGGCAGGGGTGTGTGTGTGTGTGTGTGTGTGTGTGTGTGTGTGTGTGTGTGTGTGTGTGTGTGTGTGTGTGTGTGTGTGTGTGTGTGTCTGTCTGTCTGTCTGTCTGTCTGTCTGTCTGTCTGTCTGTCTGTGTGACCTGGTGAAATGACAAAGGGAAAACCTCAGGGACAGGGTTGTGCGTGCGTGCGTGCGTGCGTGCCTGTCTGTCTGTCTGTCTCCAGCAGCACTGAGACTGGGGACCCTGTGACAATCCAGATTGGTTCGTGAAAACCATCAACTCAGCTGCCATCCAGCATGGACCCCTCTCTCCTTTCTCATTCAAGGCTGAGCTGTTGCATGCACATCTAACCCACAGGTGACAGACCCTTTACAGCTCGCGCCTGCTGGGTCTCCTCTTTCTGATTTGAAATGACTCTAGGATTCCATCCAGCATCTGAAGCTTCCCTTTCTTGGTCATCTAGGGAACTATTGTCACATCCTGCCCCTTCCTTGCATATGCCTTGGTTTGTTCATGTGTAAAAAAAAAAACAAAAAACCAAAAAACTGACTAAACAAACAAAAAAAACTATCACTAAGTCTATTACCTCCTTTCAGTGATGGCGTCTGCGGTATGGAGACTGTGCTGTTACTCAATCACTGCGATGCATGCCGCCAAAGGTGAGCCTCACAATTTTGAGGTGAAAATAAGGACCTTACCCCTCTTGGCTATGGCACTTAAGGCAGCATCCACTTCCCTCCCATGGAACGGACTCCATTGATCATGATAGTTAAGACAAATCTGACCCTAGGTTGTCAAGTCTGAGAGGTATGTGGACGTCCGGTCACTCCAGCCGCCTTAGATTTGGTAAGACTATGCGGTTGATCTTTTAGAGCATTTGGTTAATGCTGCCCTTGTTTCTCATCCTTCAAAAAGGTAAAAGGAATGAATTATTCTCAAGGTTTTTTTTTTTTTGTTTTTTTTTTTTGGTCTATTATATTATCTCATTGCCAAACTTAACTGTGACCTCTCCCCAATAATCCCGGCAAGGAAGCACTTAACCATACACTCTCAGTGAACACTGCACCTTACTACATCTCCATTACCTATTATGTGCCTAATTACCTAGTATTTATAGTTAAGTGTGGGACGGTGTGTATTAGTTGCTTTGTTGTTGTCGTCATCATAATAAAACACCGTGAGCAGAAGTAGAACAGAGAGCAGCTTATTTCGGCCGATGGCTCTAAAGAGGGGATCCACAAAGGAAGGGAAGCAGAGCGGCGCTGGGGGGAGCAGGTAACTGGCTGACCACACTCCTAACCACCAGCCGGGGAAATGAGAAGGAACTGCTAGGGAGACAGGGCTACAAACTCTCCCGCCCACCCCGACTAATGTACTCCCTCCTCCAGCAAACCTGCACCTCCTGCTTCCACTCTCTCCTCCAAGCAGTGCTGCCACCAGGGGACCAAAGATTCAAATACATAATAAGCCTATGTGGACAATATTCTTTTAAAGCTTCAGATACTGGAGGGAGTCCTAGAGTCTTAAAAAAAAAAAAGACGATACACAGCAGGTAGCAGCTGTGAAGGGTTTCTGTTTGTCACCTGCCAGTTAGGTGTGCGTGCAATGGCTCAGCTTTGAGTGAAAAGGGAGTTGGGCTAGAGTTGTAGGGGTTACCTGCCAGAGTCATCCAGCTAGAAGACAGCACAACACCAAGTTAGAATCATGACCTCTGACTCTACTCTTCCCTCCAAAGAGGAACGCAAATTCTCAAGGAAAGAACCGACATAAAGAACAAAGAAACAAAAAATGTATTTGGGAACTCCAATAACTAACTCTTACTTTTTTTTTTCTTTACACAATGCAAAATATTAGGAATTAAAATTCACAAGGACTCTCCCTCTCCTAAATTAAACCAAGCACTCTTACCAAAGTCTAAGCACAGAGTTAAGCCATCAGCTACGACTAGAAACTACCGGGAGCCGTATGTTCTTGGCATAATCGTTCTTTTAACTAACTATAGTTCTCAAATTTGGGGAAAATATGTGACATGCATCTGCGAGGCACTCAGAAACACGGGCTGCTCAGAAACGAATGCAAAGTAAGACCTGGCATGTAAAATTCAACATGATGGATCTCAAAGGACTTAAGGCTGTGCACGCGGCCAAACAATAAAAGACCTTATAGCATGGATACTTACTGCTAAAAAATTAATAATCAAGAAAAAAAAATAGGTGTCTTGAAATTACTACCGAAGTGGCAGAATTTGACTTTTCTTCTTCAACACGAAGTAACTTTAACTGGAGAAAAGAAAAGTGTTTTAGCCATTCTCATAGTCTAGTGGGAGCCTAGGATACGATGTATTTTAATTGTCAGGTAGACCCACCTAGACAGTAGGTTGCTGTAGTCCTTCTAGTTCTGCTTGAAACAAAGCTTCTTGAAAAGCAAATACAATTCCTGTTACTATTGCCCATTGTCGGTCCTAAGGAGCACACGCGCATGGTATCCTATTCCTCGTGGCTACCTGTAATTAATACTGGTATAGACCATCCCAACAACGGCAGGTCTAGAATCTATTTAATGTCTCTTTGCCAAGGCCTCCCTCCACAGTGCCTCAAAGGACATATATAAACGTAGGCAAAGACTCCCCCAATCCTGAGTGCTCGACTCCCGGTTAAGCACCCCTGCCAGCTCTTTCTCCTAGCCATACGTATTTCATGTCAAAGCATGTCAAAGCCTCTAGATTCTCACAAACAAAACACTCCTCCGTCTTTGTCTGACTTCTGAGGTTAGTCAACACCTACCTAGGGGAAAAAAAAAAACCCATGTGTTTCATATACCGCTTAGAATTACAGAGGGCTTCACAAATGGTATTTGTCTCTAGACCATAGGGTCTGATCTTTGAGTTGTTCTCATATTTGAGTACTCCCGATTACTCATTACGACAACCACCGTTTGGCAGAATGTGTGGTTATTCTGAGTAGATACTAAGTCCTAGAGAGAGGGGGAGGAAGGAGGGAGAGAGGCGGGGGGAACATAAATCATCCTCATTGCATTATAAATACAATATATAAAGACTCCATCGGGTCGACCTTGCTTACTCTTTGTTTCCCTGATCCACTCACTCTATTACCTAGTAATCGTCCTACTGCTGAAGCAATTTGGGGGTGGGGGGAAGGGCGGGAATCCAATGAAGAGTTATCTTCTATGCCAAATTCTTCTCCTTGAAGGTTTCTTAAAAGTAGAGCGCTTAAACCTTGCCAGGGCTTATGCCTGAGATTCCTGGTTTTTCTACAGGAGCGCCTACCCCATAAATGCCCTCTCTTGTTTCCCCAGGCTATGGGGAAACACACTATGGCCCCTTCCTGCCTCTGGGCATTTGCACCAGTTCTTTTCTTCCTTCTCCAGAAAAAAAAAATGGTTTCCTCCTATTCAGCTGGTTAAATCTCATGCATCGTATAGATCTTAGCTGAAATATTCCTTTTATAGGAAAGCATTCTTTGTCCCCACAGTTAAGTTAGTCACTCACATATGTACACTTATAACATCCTCATGGAACGATCAGCCCGAATGAGACAGGGCCCAGGCTTATCTTTCGAATAAAGCAGCAGCATGTTTTGTATTTATAATGCAATGAGAATGAATCATGTTACCCCACCTCACCCCCTCCCTCCGTTTTTCCCTTTTTCTAGGACTTAAAATCTAGTAGGCATAACCGCACATTCTGCCAAACAGTGATTTGTTCTAATGAGCAATGGGGAATACTCAAAGATATGGACAATTCAAAGATCAGACCCTAAGGTCTAGAGACAAATACTATTTGCGAAGCCCTCTATAATTTCTAAGTGTTATTTGAAATGCATGTTTTTCTAGATTCCAAGCATACACACAGAAATATCTCAACTGGCTTTGACAAAGTTATCCACTAGGGAAATGAATAAATAGCCTCAATAAATACGCATGGTGCAATTACATCAAGCAGTAAGTGACAATAGGTCTTGCTTTATAGTGATCTAAAAATTCAAAGCCCAATTATTTCAGCTGCTCAGTAAATAACACTGAAAGGATGTGGCAGCAAAGCAACTTAGGAACGTACTGTATTAGTGAATGCTAATGATCCCTTCATGATCCACAGAGCCACTTCTGTTTCTCCTGTAGGAAAAGGAGGGTTTTTTTTTTTTTTCCTTAACAAATTAAGTTTAAAAAAAAAAAAAAATGAAGAAAGCCATCCATGAGCCATAGCCAAGAACAAAATGAAAGCAGGGAGAACTTCTTTTGATCTTTCAAGAGAAGCATTTAGTTAAAGAATGTATGTTGGACTACAGACAAACAAGACCTGAAACATGAGAGTTTGCGAACTAAGAAAACAGTCACCAGTAGCTGGTCTTCTAAAGATGCATTTGTAAAAAGAGAGAGAGATACATGAGATAGAGATAGACAGACAGACAGACAGTATGAGAATGAGACTTCGAATGACAAAGGAAGAACATATCTCTACAGATATGGGGAGACTGACACTAACTTTAAGAAAAGGGGTCAGTTTCTGACTCTTTTTTTTTTAGAAAACAGAAGAACTACAAGTAATTGGTATAATTAAAAGCTTAGATATGCAAATCAAATTCAAACTTGAAATGACTAAGATGGAAAAGCAATCACAACAGGAAAAAGGGAATCAAGAGCCAAAAAGTACAAGCTAAAATCCCTGAGACCCACCCTGGCCTTTCTGAATAAGAATGTTCCTGAAGACCTAGGAAGATGAACTGGGATCAGGCTGAAAGATCTGACGACAGTAGGGTGAGGAGGACAGGGAAGCCCAGAGGCTGCCTAGCCATGGGTCCAAGCACGCCATGTTATCCTTCTCTTTACTACTGTAGACAAAGATTCAGCTGTTCCAAGTGACCTTGACCAGGAAAACTACATGGACTTATATTGGAGTGGGTGGGGCCAAAAGACAAGACAAGGCCTTTTGAAAAGATGGTTTGACTATGTTTCTGTAGCAAAGCAGCGCCTGGGTGGCACTTGGGCTTTGTAATATGCAAAAGGTTTTTCGCTCTGAGAACTTCTTCTCTTTTATGTTATCACTATTTCACAAATATTTGCTCTCAACAACTCCCAACTTTCCATCGTGGACAGGCTGTTCAATATTGACCTTGGATCTTTATATTGATTTCCATATTACTTAATAATCCAGTGATGCTTTTGTAAGGTGACAGTTTGTGTTGCTCCCTAAAGTGATGACATAGTCACACAGATAATTTCTACAGACAATACCTAGTATCTCTTCATCTAAAGGATCTTGCCTTATACTGCAAAGCCAAGAGCTGATCCATGTTTAATGATGTTCCCATGGATTTAAAAACATCATTTAAAGTATCTTTTTTTGATGACAATTGTTTCTCTGGTTCTTTCTGTTGGCTCTCCTGGAGGAATACTGCCAGTGGTAATTACATTTGCTTATTATATATGTCCATCTTCTACCCCACACAGATACACACACACTTGCTGAGAAATGTCAACATGTTGCTTTATGTCTACAATACACTAATCAACATATCAAAATCCAAATTTAGAAGCCGAATTCACAATACCACTTCCCCCCTTCTCCCCCTCACTTGGAGTAAATGAAATTCAGCCTTTGTTGGAAGGAAATGTAAAATGTGTTTCACACATATATTTCACACTAATCTGTTCTCTTTACCTCAATTATGCTTTGAATTTCTGTGGAATCTTATATTCCAGGGACTGAATTTACTTTTATAAATATTCATTGATTTTTTTTTTCCCATCTCCAGTTAAAATGCTGCTCAACACTACATACATCCTATTTTGCATTTAGAGAAACTGAGGCACCAGGGAGGAATCTATGGGTGGCCACTTATCATCCCTGCAGGGACAGAAACAGTGGCTTGAAAAAATCCCTGGGATGAAGAAGCAATGCGCCCAGAAACAGCGTACAATCAAGTGAAAGCAGAAGTGGCCAGCACATACTGTAGGTGCACTTATGTCCCTTCCTGTCCCTTCCTCAGTACAAAGAGCAAGGACAAGCTAGCTGCCCTGTGGCCAAAGAGAACCGATTACAGAGAAGAACAGCTGAAGAAAACAAGGCAAAGTAGTTGGCCTGTAGTCAGTGGGAGTCCTTCACAGTAACTAATAGGCTGAGAATGTTTCTTTTTTTTTCCACCAAGTAATCCATATGCAAATTTCCTGCAGCATTCAATATGCACCTCCAAGCTCAGTAAATGTTTTCTATTCTTTTCTGCTTAGTGCTCTCAGCTTTTTCCAATTAGGCCCTGTTTATTTAGGGGTGGGGGTGGGGGTAGAAAAATGTCTAAAGCAAGGATTAAGCTGTGTATCTCATGGAGAAAGGAAGAATATTAGAAATTCTTTCAGGGCTAGAGGACGCATTCTTTGCCCCATCCTCCCCTGCTGGGACCCGTAATGAGAATAAAGCAAAAAGGGGCTGAAGCTGTCCCGTCCTTTTGGTTTGTTCGGATGAAAACATGCCTTTGACAATCTGGAATTGAGTCCAAAACTCGTGACAGTTCAGACAATGGTGCATAAGGAATAAGGCAGTGAGTAAAATAAATAAATACAAGAAGAACGGGAGGAAGGTTCTCAGGGCCCCCACCTGGCACACACACATACACACAGGCTCTGCAAGAGCAAGGAAAATCAGAGACTTGAGTGACTGGCTAGAGCGGAGGGGGCTGGGATGAGCAGCTGTGTCACAGGAAGGTAACCTGGATGCTATTAGCAAAGTCACACAGGTAAAGAGCCAGGCCCTTCCACTCTCAATCACTGCCACTACACTCCAGAAGCATGTGCCTTTCGGTTTAGCTTATTGAGCAGGCTTCAACGTGAGAGCTGCAGGCCATTCTACTCAAACTGAGGCAGATAGGCCATTCTATTCCTAAAAGAATCTCTCTTGTTCACGGAGAGAAAGCCATGGAAGGCAGGAGGGAGGAATCTTTGGCACCAGGAATGCCCTGCCTCAGAGGCCACTAGGAAACGCAAAGAAATATTCCATGATATTCACCATCATGATAGCATCACTCCCCTGAGAATAGGGCCGCAGCAGTACTTAGGGGTGGCATTGGGTTAAAGAGCAAGAAATATCCAAGGTGTTTCCAGGATTGCGGGACAGATTCTTACCTAAATGAGGCTGTGGGAAGCTGAGAAAAAAAGAAAGGGAAAAAAAAAAAAAAAAAAAAGCAAAATGACAGATGATTTTGTCTGTCCCAGAACTTAGGAATCGAAAAACTACAGGGAAACAATTAGTGAACTATAATTTGAGAACAAAGCTGGTGCCTACGTAACACGCCAGGCTCTGCAGAGCGCTACATGTGGGGTCTCGGCCTGCAAAAGCCACAGCGGGAAGAGGGACACCTAGAAGGAGAAGAAAAAGAAGAAGAAGGAGAAGGAGGAGGAGGAGGAGGAGGGTGATGAACGCCACCCTAGGCAAAGAGAAGCCTCCCTTTTGGCAGCTGTGAGAGAGACCCGGGGTGGGGAGGTTGTTCAGTGAGATGTCTATCTGCAGTAAGTGACTAGGACCATACCACACAGTCAGCTGTCTACCCCTGAACATCCCTCACCTCCAAGGACATCATTTGTATTTAAAGAGAGGAAAAAAGAAGAGGTGATCAAAGGTGAGGAGAAGGAAAAGAAAATACAACTACAGAGAGCAATGAGAAGTTGTGGCTTCTTTTTTAAAAATGTATTTTATTAATTTATTCATATTACATCTCAATGGTTATCCCATCCCTTGTATCCTCCCATTCCTCCCTCCCTCCCATTTTCCCCTTACTCCCCTCCCCTATGACTGTGACTGAGGGGACCTCCTCCCCCCCATATATGCTCATAGGGTATCAAGTCTCTTCTTGGTAGCCTGCTATCCTTCCTCTGAGTGCCATCAGGCCTCCCCATCCAGGGGACGCGGTCAAATATGGGGCACCAGAGTTCATGTGAAAGTCAGACCCCAATCTCCACTCAACTGTGAAGAATATTCAATGATAAACACAGAGACAGAAGATGTGGCTTCTTAACTCGGGTCAAACTACCTGCTTACATCATCTCTGAAAACAACTTTTTATAGTTACATTACTCAGTGGTCATTTATAAATGCTAAATTTCATTCTTCAGTGTACCAGTTGAGAAGGGGGAAAAAAAAAAAAAAAAAAAAGATCTCCAATAGTATTTCTGGTTCTACGTTCCAAGACACGGTAATTCTCTCAAATTTCAATTCCTTAAGGCTCAAGCTTACAGAAAAATAAACTAAACAAAAGCCTGCCAAAAATCCAGGCTGGCTATTAAAATGTGATGGGCAAGCACCATGGATTTGAGACTATAGATGGTATCCAGATCAACAGAAATGGCCTGGCTGGAGGCCTGCAGGTCACCATCAGCGGGCTTCGGGACCCTTTTGTCTAATTCTGTGGAGACCTAGCCCTGAAGCAGAGTATTTTTGGCCTGTCAAATAAAGGCCATTCCCAGAAAGCTTACAGGCTTAGAGACATCACTTGGATTCACAGCCCATTCTTTACTAACACTACACATGACTGGACTCCTAGCTTTAGGATGAACTTGAAGACACTGGCATGGGTGGTGTTTTTCCCACTTGCTCCCATGGTCCACTTACACTTTTTCCTCTCTTCATTACCCAAGTACCTTTCTACCATGAGGCAACTCTGCAAAATTCCTAAACAGGAAGTCTATTGCAGAACAGCCCTGGCCACTAGGCAAGGGCCCAAGCTGGGACTGTGGCTATTTAAGACTTTATTTGGCTCCTCCTGCAACTTCACTGAAACACACGAGCTCCCTGCAAAGAGGAGGTTCTCGCCTCAGTGTTCAGGAACACCAGCAGCGTTCAGAACCATACATGCTTACAGTAAGGATCAGATTAACCCTCACACCGTCCCTGGCGAGCCTGACAGAAGTCTGTCCTCAAGACCTTGCCTGCAACTCACAGCATGGCAGGGTGGTAGGGAGCAGAACCCTGAAGAGCCTGCCTAAGCTCTGCCTCCCGCAGTGCCAGGGAATACGGAGAGGATCTCAAAGCAGCCTCCTATCTGTGTGTCTGTTCCTTCTTTGAAGGTGTGGCCTAGGGGGGGTCTCAAATGGAAAAAAAAAACCAGGATAAAATGATTATCAGGCGGTGGGCTTGGAGCCCTTTCTCAGGGTGTTTTTACACTGCCTACACATTAAACCTGTCCTTGTTTATGCAGTAATCAATGTATTTGGATTGAGTAACACTTCCTGGCTTGGCTGCATAGCCAATTAATGTCTTTGCTTTCACCTTTAAAATTAGTGCATTTAAAAGAAGAATTTTTGAAGTTGCTTTGGAGGTACTGAGGATAAGGCAGGCAGGGAGGCTGTGTGCGCAGGAGAACAAAGGCTCAAACTACAGGGAACTGCAAGATGAACCAGGAGACAGAATTTGCATATTGCAGACAAGTCAACCAGGGGACTTTATCAAGCAGCCCCAAGGATATACCACCAGGACACTACTGACATTGAAAATTAGATCCTGGCCCCGGCAGCAACACTATAAGACAGAAGATTTAAATAGAAGCCATACTTAAAAGATTGCTAGCTCATATACCCTCCACATACCAAGAATCTGAAAAAAAAAAAAAAATCCTCTGAGTACCAACAGGCAGACATTTTGGTAAGGTTTCTTTAATTTTCATTCCAGAACCAGCTTAGAAGCACAAGGGAGTGAATTTCTGATTTTTTTTTTACTTTTGTTATAAAAATTAAGTGTTTACGTTATCTGTACAAGTCCATACAAAAAAACTCACGTCATAGATGTTGCAAAACTGCAGACTGTTCTGCATGCAATACCCTTCGTGCAAATCAGGCCACCTCTTGGGATTATGGCAGTGAGTGATTCAGACCCCCAGTACTGGAATTCTGTGGAACAAGTGGTAATCTCAAAGCTCCACATACGATGCACTGACTGGCAGCAGAAAGCCACGGTTCCTCCTCACAGTCCAACGGCTCTTCTCCCAACACAACATCACAGCGTTGCTATCCAGCCACTCCACTCCCTAGGTAAGTGTCTGCTACACAACTGCCCAGCTCTGAAGTGAACAACTGTTCAGTCAGCCTCTTCATGAGTGTTTATGTGCCCACCCCTTGTGTAAATAACCAGCCTTTCTGAAAAGCAGGGAAAGAGAAAGGGACATTTTACTGAATCCCTAGTACATGCCAGATCATAGAATCTGATAGGTTCACACGTGCTTCCTAAGCTGTTTTTTTTTTTCCCAGTTATAAATCACTTAGGCTTCCTTTTATGAGGGAGGACATTCATAATGAGGGAGGGGAAAGACTGATGCCCAGAAGCAGTGCAACCTGGGAACTCTAGTAAGACTGATGGGTCCCAGAACCTTCCATTCTTCCTGCTCTATTTTTTAATCAACAAAGTTCTTAATAGGCTTCTCTTTTGAGTTTAAGACCTTGTCTAATATTCATCCAGTCAGCCACTTAACAAAAATGAGTTGGGCTGGTAACCCCACATGGGCTTGACTGTGGGCTGGCATCTCAGCCAATGCAAATGATTGGGATAGAGGCCCTGTCCTCAGGAAGCTTATCTTAGGCAAGCATACCAAGAAACTCAATATGCTGTGACATAAAATTAAAAAAAAAAATGGACTGTGTAATTCTGGAATGATACCATGTAAGAAGTAACTGTGGAGGTCACTGTCAGAGTATAAATAGGAAATGCAGTAAGAAAACATTAAGAACCACCTAAAGGTCTAAAGGTTGGAAAACAGACCATGGGAGCAAGCTGCCAGAGAGCCCAGCATGCAGCGGTAAACAACTACAGGATCAGAGGTTTACACTGGGCTGCTAGAGGCTGGAGACTTGCATTAGTGAACTTCTGTGTTGTCAGGTGGCAAAGGGTTAAGTGGGACATGTACTGGGCTCTGAATATATGTGATATTGTTGCATTTTTGCATTGAAATCCTACTTCTTAAAGCAGAAGAGTCATTAGGTGGGACCTTCAGAAGTTCATGGGGTCAAAAGAGTTTTGCTCTCATGACGGGAAGTGGTGCCCTCATAACAGGAGTCCTAGAGAGCTAGCTAGACCCTTCTCCATGGGGACACAGGGCAGGGAGAAGCCCTCACCAGATACTGAGTCTCTTGCTGGCTTGGTCTCGGTATTCCCAATCTTCAGAATGAGAAATATATAGGTTTCTGTTGTTTAGGAGCCACTCAGTCTAGTATATTTTGTTATTTCAGCTTGCAAGTAGTAAAGCACCTTTAAAACTAAAATCAAACCATAAAAAAACTAAAATCAAACTATATAGCCTCTCAGAACAAAATGTTTCTCCTGATTTCCTATAGTACACCGAGCACAACCATTCCAAAACACACATTTATCAATGGCTTCGCTGCCATATTTTAAGGACCCATGGTCTGAAGTGTTTTAACTTCTAATAGATACAATTAGTAAATTTCAAAGTGCATACCAGTCTGAGTACACAAAGCAATCGTTCATTGCCCTCCTAGGACCTCAGCTGTCAACTAGTCACCTCTGCTGTGTGTTCTACCATCTTTAGTAACTTAGTGGCTCTCTTCACTTGGCCATCTAGACACAGCAGTATCTGTAATCATACAAATTATTTCACTCATGACCCTAACAGGCAAGAACGTTCAGTGTCCAAATAGATGCCATGGAGTAGCTATATCATCTAAGCCTGAGTACGACGGTGTTTGACTTCATAAGGGGAAAATATGAATGTGAATAAAATCAGGTGCTGCCTAAGACCCCACTGGGCAGGAGGGGGTCTTAGATGATCCTCTGCACTTTAGGGGTACTATGCTCCAATTAAAAATCAAAATTTCCTGCACAGTTTGCCAACAAGACTGACATGATCTAGTCTCTCTTTCTCACACAGACTTTGTGAGTCATGAAGTGTGGACCCTATAGCGCACTTGGTTCTTCAACCATGTGGGTTGTGACCCCTTTGAGGGTTACATATCAGATATTTATATTTTAATTCATAACAGTAGCAAAATTACAGTTGGGAAGTAGCAATGAAATAACTTTATGGTTGGGGGGGTGGATCACCATAACATGAGTAACTGTATTAAAAGGTCACAGAAGTAGCAAGACTGAGAACCACCGCCCTAGGTAACATCATACGTGTATGATCTGAAGACAAGAATCAGATGGTAGCAGGGGAAAGATCCTTCCCTCACTGTCCTCATAGAAATTCCGCACTGCTGACACCTACAGACTAGAAACAGACTCTGTGTTGGCAGGCATCAACGTATTTCCTGATTCTCACAATGGCACTGACACCAGGTCCACAATAAAGTAATGAAAACACGCGTGTTTTGGTGGGCTAGCAACTGATAATCATTTATTTACCACACACTCTAATGAGGTGTGCTTGCTTTCAGGATCTACCACCCTGGTAAGACGAGGGAAAACCAGCCCACGGTACGCCAGTGGAATCTGCCAATGGTGAGCTGAGCGCTGTCCAGTGGAGCTGCTCAGAAACTGTCATTTTGTTCTTTGTCCAAGTTTTTCATAGGAACATAGTTTGAAAGATCCAGTTGTTTCTTTCAGTGTCCTGATGTCCCGCCAAACCAAATTCAATTGATTGAAATATAGCCTGCTGATGCTTTTGTAGGGCTGAAGACGCGGATGGCAACCTTCCACCCCTTTGCTGAATGGTGTAATTGGCCTGCCATAGAGAATTGGGAATTTTTAACACATTCCCCATTTGGCTGAGCTTACCAATTATTCCCCAGTTGCTATCAGAGCCACAGACTTTTCTTTTTGGGGGTCATTAAGCTTGTCAAAACTAATTTGTCATCACAACCGCTGACCCTCGCTGTCCTGACAGCAGCACAAGGGTCGCCCTAAATAGACTCTTGCATTTCAAGAAAGCAAATGGCTTGTCAGGACCTGCTCTGCTCTTGCTGTATTGCTGAGAGTGGCCTTCTGCCCCAGAAGAAGTGGAAACAGTATCCCTTAAGTGACATGGGTCACAAAGCCCATGTACCAATCATTTTGCTGTTACAAAAGAAATAAACATGTAGAAGGAATAAATGCCTGGAACACAGGACTGAACCTGATATGTGACAAAAATATGCTGTTCTCCAACTATGACAAAATCTGAATATATTACACCATCTCTCCGTGTAACCACCCAATGGAAGTCAGGTGGAATTAAACATGCCATAAATCATGGGTCCTTAATAAGCCAGTCAGAATAACATTCTTTGAAAGTTTCTTGATTGGAAATGCAAAAATATTCCAAAGTCAAGGCTGCCAATATTCAAAAGGGAAAAGGAGAGTTGCTATGAGGAAATAGCGTCCCACTCTGAAACAGTACTTTGTGGGCTTACCCATGGTGAGAAGAATTACCAACCATTTGCTCAAGTTGGCAGTTTTGGGCAGCCTGCACACAAGTCTCTGCACAGGCAGACAAAGCATGGAAAAGCACTAAGACTTTCAAAACTACAAGGGGCTCTTTACTGACTGCCATTCAGGTACCACAAAAACTGCCCTTAACTCGTTCGGGACCTAGGGTTCCATTTAATACATATGAACTAACGAAACTTGCTCCAATGAAAAATGAATTATGGGGGCTGGAGAGATGGCTCAGCAGTTAAGAGCACTGGCTACTCTTCTAGAGGTCTTGAGTTCGATTCCCAGCAACCACATGGTGGCTCACAACCATCTATACTAGGATCTGATGCCCTCTTATGGCGTGCAGATAGGGCCCTCATATACGTAAAATAAATAAATGAATCTTTTAAAAATTAATTATGATCCCAAGGCATCCTGATATAAACATGAACATGGAAAAAGAAAACAGCATTAATCAAAAATATTATCTTTTTCTTCCAAAATATATTAAAAGCCAAAGTTGAAGTAATAGGCCCAAACTATATTTTCTTGGTGGCATTACAAATTCAATACGACGATCACTCCTGTAAAAAATGGAAACCTACGCTCATGCCTCTGGAGAATCTCCCCCAGCAATCATCAGGGTTTTTTCCTATTTTAACTGGGTTACCAGTTCTCTAAGGGAAATTAACACTGTTGGTGGGTAAGTGGCCACAGCGTTTGTATTGCTTTACAAAGACCCAGGCTTTAGCTGTTTACTTACATTTCTACGACCAAGCCTGTAAGCTGGTAGCTGGCTGCCGTTGATGCAATGCCTCTGAGCAGTTTTGTGAGGAGAAATAACAGGATAGCTGGGGAGCAGTACAGACCGGAGACTGCAAAGGTGGGAGAGGGGAAAGCCAGTGTGCCTTTGGAGTCACAGATGCAGCTGAATTCTAATGATGTCACTCAGTTTTTTCTCTGGCAATGGAGACCCCATGCCCAAGCCCTACACTTTCAGCGAGGAGTAAGCTAAAATCTTGGCAAAGCACAGAGTGACAACGTCCTGAACTGGCAGCCAAGATCTGAATGTGAATTTTAAGTTGTTTCCCCACCCCCCACCCCCGCAAAATGTCCAACGAGATCTGTTATAATTTAAGAAGGGGGAAAAAGAGATTTATTGATGGCTAGAAAGCCACATTTCAGGGTTGCCAGTGCTAATCAATAACTGGAATTTGACAAAAGACCATGTTTGACTCAATAATGAAAAGGACACACATATAGAGGCAAGTATAATTATGTGGTATAAATAAGAGAGAAGTTGCCAGAGACTGCATGCTGCCAAGTGCCTCAAATATGCATGTTCTTTGAAATACTTATTTTTGTGTCTATGGAGGATGAATAAACCTCACAAGAAAAAAAAAAAAAGAGGCTCTTCCCAAACCTTTGCTCATTTGTGGAACTGAACTCTATTTTGCAGGTTCTGAAATGCCTGACTTTATTTTCCATTAAGTTGACATGCTCACACAGCTGTACTTATGGAGCTCAGAAAAAACACAACCTACAGTGAGAGAATGCTGGGGTATGAGGAGAGGATTATTCCCGTGCCCTCCAGGACATCTCTGCTACTAGGGGCTACTTGTTCCCACACGGGCTAAAATTCTGTAGCCATGTAAGGTCTGAGTGACCAGAGAAAACTGAAGATGATCAGGTACTTTGCCAAGATGGTTCCCGTCTTGGAGATCTCAGTGACACTGCCAAGGTCAGGTCTGCTGTGTGCTCACTCTGAGATCAGATAGGAGGCACATTAACTATGGCAGCTTCCTCCCCAACCCTAAGTTCAACACCTACAGGCAGGGGACACTTAAGAGTTAGCATGTGTTGGGCTGCTCAGCTCTAAGAATACAGGAGAAGCCTTGTTGGGTGTCTCCACCAAATGCCACTGGTAGCTTAGGCTGGAGTAGGGTCAGGGTGCACTGGGACAACCATAGACGACGGTTTCCCAGGGCATGAAGGATAAAAGAGGCAAGCCCTTTGTAGACAGTGCGAGGGCAGACTCTCCCTGTCCCTTAAGTCAGTTTGTGGTCTTACTTCTGAACTGCATTGTCTAGAGGCTGCTAAGAACTGGGCATTACATCCCACCAGTAAACTGGAAGCTTTTCTTCAAACTGGGAAGGTGCCCAGGTTGCTTTAGGCAGTCAGGCATGTTTTAAATAAACAACTACACCAGTACATCAAAGGGTAGAAGTTCTGACAACTGCATATATGTTCCAAGTACACACACATACACACACACACACACACACACACACACACACACACACAGAGTGCTGGGAGGCAAGGTATCAGTGCTAGGCCGCCATTAGCTCTAAGGAGAGAATGTATGATGTTTACCATAGATTGATGGTACTAATTTAGGAAATCATCAGTTAATGCTATATATCTCCCCAGCCTCTCACACAGCCTTTTGTCGACAGAGAGATAAATCTGAACCTCAGACTGAGCTCATTTAATTTTCACCTGACAGCCAGTAATAATGGAAGCATCTTACAAAGGTTATGTTTCAATGAAAAAAATCCATTACTGGGCATAAAAAACATGCTTGCATTAATTACATTTTCTGTGCACTGCATTTGACAAAAGGTCAAGAATTGACACCACTCCCCCCCCATATACACACACAGACTACCGTCACCAAAAAAGCAGTAACGTATGAAGAGAATTCTACTTATTCCTTCCAAATGTCTTTTTCTAATTTGCCAGGAGTTCAGTCAAGCACTTTGTACTTTGGTTACTACATGTAATTAAGTGGGATGTTCAGCAATGAGGATCCAAAAGATTATCAGGCATATAATGAGGTTCGAGCATTCTCCATATGATGACTTTTCTGTATTTCTACTACAACTGCCTGTGTCTGGAACAAACCCCACTCATCAGTCTGGAGTCATTCACAAAAGCTATCAGGTGACTGACTCAGAACAATGACAAAGCCTCAGTGCTGTTAGTGTCCCAGAGGCCATGAGGTGAGATGACACCTCTGAAGGGTGAAGGGTACCACAGTGCTTTGCCATAGAAGCTGAAAGCAATAGAGATGCCTTTAAAATAGAGTCTTGCTGCCTCTCTGAAGTCATTCTATAAATCATTTATATAAGTCCATTATGCAAATTATATAAAATGTATATAAATTAATTGTATTAAATACTTCTTAATAATTCAAACATAAATAATTCTCAATTAGCTCTGCTAATGAACAACTGTGCCATCAACACAACAAAATACTCTCAAGGCAACAAATTTCACACTTGTTTTCTGAAAAATAATACACCCGTACTGAGGTTTCTATTGTGTTCACAGGAGGCCTCCCAGCTGCCCCCCAGGGGGGAAAAAAAGCTGCCTTTGTCTTGCCTCTTTACTGATCATGTTAGAATGCACCAAGTTTTCTGAGCCACTCCCCATGACTTAATCATAAGAACACAGGAGATGTTATGATTTGCAGAAAATGTTCCAGTTTCTATTCTCTGAACCGACTGTGTGGCTGGGGAGGATGGTCAGTGGAAGGGGCAGCCTGCCATTCTTTTAGTTGTGGCCTGGAAAGCACGCCTCTCTCACCCAGCAAAGACAAGTTGTAGAAGTACAGGTGATGCTGAAGAGCTCTTGGTACCCAGTGAGTCCTGCTTATCCATCTGCACTGGTCTCTTAAACCCCAGGAAATGGAGGGAGTCAGAAAATACAAACTGTATGAAAAACGCCCTTATCCAATCGGTGATTGTGAAACCATGACCACCGTGTATGCAAACACTGTGTGTTATAACCCTATGGCTGCTGTCATCCATAGGTTTATAAAGGAGTCAAACTCCTCAATGGGGAGAGTGTCAGCATCAGCATCAGCATCAGCATCACCAGAACCTAGTCCTCCTGGTTGATCGTTTACATTTTAAAAGAAATGCCTTGTTTCTGGGATAAAACACTCACTAAAAACAAGCTGGGAGGAAAAGGTTTCTTGCATCCTATAGGTCACGCATCCTATAGGTCGTAGGCCCTCATGAACGGAAACCAGGGAAGGGGTCCAAGAAGAAACCTGGAGCGAGGAATGAAAGCAGAGACCGTGGAGGAAAGGTGTTTCCTGGTTGGCTTCCAGGTTCATAGTCAGTTACCTTTCTTACACAGCACCTGGCTAGCTATGGTAAGGCCCCAAACTGGCTGGGCCTTCCTGCATCAGCTAGTGTTGAAGAAAAAGCTCCTGGGGACAGTCCCATGAGCCAATCTTGATGGACACAGCTTAGCAATTGAAGCGCCTCCTATTCTCCAGTGTGTCCACTCACTACCAATGCTAACTGTGACACCGACAACACAGTAGTTCCATCTTTTCCCTTAGACTTTACATAAAGATAAGCTCACACAGGGCAGGAATTTCCCCTCTCCTGGATGCTGATCTGTCTATGATGACCAGCGGACAACCCAAGTGCTTCCTCACTCAGTGAAGAACTGAACAGGTCGAGGAAACCCATCACTATTGCTGTGAAGTACTGTGTTGCTTGAATGCTCTCTGAGAAATGACTGTGGTAACAGGCAGGAGCCAAGAAGGCTTATAAAGTTAAAAGCAGAAAATATTTATTGAGCAAATTCCAAGAATTCTAAGACTGTAATAAATCAAACAGGTGTTGGTGGGCTGAAATTGACTTCACTGGAGCAAAGCTTTTTCCGCAGATGATGCTAATTGATGATATAAAAAAAATTGTCACACTAACGGATTCAAATTTTACCAGTCTAGGCAACTTTGGTATGGTGTGATTTATATACTGTAAAATCCATCTGATTTAAAAGTGAAATTCAGTGATTTTTTAGCATATTTACTGAGGTGTGCAACTCTCATCATACTTCAATTTAGAACATTCCTATCACCCCAGTGAGAGAGTCCTTGTATATGAGCACAGTTTAGCCTTTGCTTTGTCTTCAATTACAAGTATCCTCTGATCTACCTTTTGGTGGGGTGGGGGTGGGGGCGGAGGGGACCCTCAGCTGACATTTGAAGGACCACAACATCAAGTACAAGATTGAAACATCCCTTTGGTAAATCTTGGGTGTTTCATAATGATCAGTAAGGACTCATGTGACAGAATACAGTTAACTTATTTCTACTTGTTATGTATACTTGAAAACATTTTTAAAGCTATTTCCCTATGATACATCTCTACCCCAGGGAAATATCAATGTTAGTATTTAAGAAAGCTACACTGCATATTTATTGCTTCATTTGTTATAAAGGCAGAAACAGAAGCCATGGCTCAACCTCCAATACTGCAAGTTGGGATGCAGTTGGTAAGGAAACTACAGAAGCACTTTCACTTTACATGCCATTTCTTCAAGTACTTGTATATATGTACACACACACACACACACACACACACATATATATATATATATATCAGTCATAAGATAGTATATTTTCCTGTGTTGCTTTCAAGCATCCTTACCCTCCAAGAGCCACAGACTAACACAAATTCCAGTCAGTACCAAGCTGCTTCGAGTTGTTGGTCAAGGGAGCCCAAGATATTCCCAAAACAATATAGGCAGCTGCTGCTGCTCTTGGTTGCCTTCAGAACTTGAAGGTAAGACTGACCCTATTGCTGAGGACATCATAAACTTCGGACACAAGACCTGAAGGAATTGAACTGGAACTGGCTAGAAAGTCTTCTCCCTAAGGTCTACCTCTCATAGTACTTAAATGCGCTAACCAAGCTGCCTAGTGAGAAAAGCAACAAACAGCACCAAGGCCTATGAACCATAGCATGAACAGCTCAGCAAGACACCTATAAGGGTGCAATAGTGGCACTTACATCTTGGGATTAACTAACAACTTTCTAATTGTAATTGATGCCTCCTAACCAGGAGAGAGTTAATGCATGGTTCTATAAACTTAGCCACCTACCAGTGGCTGCTACTGACTTCACTCCAAATATTTATGCTTATACCTACAGAGATTAAGTGTAGCTCTCACCCTTCATCAAACAAAGCTTCTTTTTGCAACAGAGACAATTACAGAAATTAACAACTGGTCAAGATACAGAAAACAACTGACTGAGTGATGCCCAACCCCAAGTGACATATTTACAATATAACCCAGATACCTAAGGCTCAGGCTCAAGGAACATGGAGGAAGAGGAAGTTGAAAGACCCAGAGAATACAGAAGTCCACTGTAGGACAGTGGTGCTGGTGCATTCTCACTCTCTCTCTGTCTCTCTCTCTCTGTGTCTCTCTCTCTCTGTCTGTTTCTCTGTCTCTGTCTCTGTCCCTGTCCCCCCCTCCCTCACGCACACGCGCGCGCGCACGCACATACACACACAAACACACACACACACAAACACACACACACACACACACACACACACACACACACACACGAGAGAGAGGGGAATAGCACCCATAAAATCTTAGCAGTGTATTTGTTTAAATAGGACCTACACAATGATGACAACAGTTGACATTCCAACATGGATATGGGTAATTTCACAAGGCTCCAACCCCTAAAAGAACTACAAGCAATCAAGAGCTGCTAAGAGAGAGACGATCAAGTCTTTTTCAGGAATGACCCGCCAGTAAGTTATCCAATGCCCAAGTGGTCAGCCCCGAACACATATGCACATGAGCAAAACCAAACGGACTCGATGCATAAATGCTATGAATTTGAGAGATGATAGTTGTGTGAGAATAGGAAAAAAAAAAGAAGAGTTGGAAGAGGGAAAGGAAAGAGCAAAAACGATGTAAATATAGTACTCTTGTATGAAAAATTTTAAATTTTTTTTAAAAACTACAAAGAAAAAAAAAGAGAGAGAGAGAGAGAATGTGTTAGAGCTATATGACCTGACCTAAAAAGGTGTTCATACTGTTCTGCAAAACAGACAAACAATGTGGTGAGAAATATGAGTAGTCTGATTACAATTTCCGCAGCAAAAAGTCTTCGCTGTGTGTACCTGTGTATGTGTCTGCAACCATAAAGAATGTGCAGATAACACCTACTGAACCCTTAACAATTGCTATTTTAAATTAATGAGAGTTGGATGGGGGCAGGAGGTGAGAAAAACGCTTTGTATATTGTGGTAAGAAAACATTCCTTGGCTGTTTGAAAAAAAAAAACTATAAATTATATCTTTTCAAACTATAATTCCATTTTCCATTTTCTGTTAACTCAGATTATCTTCATTATCCCTGCTTCCTCACTTTAAGACTAAATTTGTGTGTCCTAAAACATGAGGTGGATTCTTGGGATGCCTGGGTTATAACTTAAGCGGTCTTGAAACTGGCTTTCAAATCCACTTCTGCTAGCAAGGAGATGGGTACCTCTCTGTTGTGTAGCAGAAACAGCCATAGACTCAGGATGAAGTCTCTCTTTTATTGGTGTCCATTGGCTTAGCAGAATGGGGCAGTGAGATACGGTACATGTTTAGGCTCATGTGGTTAAGGTAGGATCCACAGTACTGTCTCAAGACCCCCCAATGTACATTAAATAAAACAAAAACCTTCATTCAAACAACCAAGGAATTTTTTTTAAAAAGGGAGATGGCATGGTTAATAACACTAAGTAATTATCACTTACAAAAAAAATGTTATCTGTGAGACAGGCCACCTCTCACCATCATTAGCCAAAAGATGTAGACTGACAAAGATCTTGATTAAAATATGCAAATGGCATCAGGAAGCTCAACATGTCTTGAGTCTGCTTTTCTCCACTAAGTTTTCTTTCTTCTTTACAAAGTTTTGTCATTCTTTTCCATTTCAACATTATTCCTTTGAAAATAAACCTTTTCACACAAGTATTAAAAGCCAAGAAACCAGAAAAATGATCGAGGGCAACCCAGATAATAACTGGACATACTATGCTAACCAGGACAGAGCAAGAAATTGAAATCTTTCATCATTAGTTCTCCAAAGAAATTCAACCTTCAGTTACGGGGGAGAAAGTCTGAATTAGAAATTATTTTTGGTGCATCTAGACAGTTATTCCACCCGTGGGGCCTCAGACTGGGCTGTCTGGAAGGAATTCAAATATGAACAAGGGAGCAAATTTAAACATGACTCCACAGAGTCTAGAGGCAAACCATCCCTTGGAAAAAGTGTTCGGCTCCATCCACAGGCCTGGCTGCCTCTCCACTGTGTCATGGAGTACCAGTCAGGACCAATGACTCCTGCATTGCTTGAGTCACCGAAAGGAAGCCAAACCCTTGAGTCATCTCTAGATTCACTTTCACCCCTAGATTTCCTTTGTCATCGAGATGTCGTGTAATGAAATGCGTATGATCTGGCAAACCTGACAATGAGACTTACTGTTCAGACAGGTTAAAACACATGATTAATTTGTCAGCACAGAGTGATGAAGATTCATGTTGAAGTTGTGATCTCTTTTTCACCCTTCATCTCACCCTGAACAAGAGGGTCTTAGAATACACATTCAGTTAGCACTGCACAAGCTCAAAGGGGAGCCGACTACCTGACCTGGCGCTGCCCCTCCCTGTATCTCCCAGGCATTATCTCCAGGGAAGAAATTGTCTGGGGAGACAAGGTTTGAAACTGAGCAGTGTCTCCACCTCTGGGAGATCTTCTCATCTGGCACTGGCCAGATGCTTACCAACTGCATCATAATAGATGGGCGTTAGGCACGGCCAGACCCTGGGAAGCAGCAGTATCAGGACCATGGTGACACAGTCTTGACAGTCAGTGACCACTTTTGTTGTGCTGTGGTCTCCAAAAAGTAGGACAGCTGTTTGACCCTTCTAGAAATTGCTGCTCCCAATAAAACAGAAGGCACTCAATTTTCTGTGTATTATTAATTGACCAAAATACTACGGCTGGGCCTGACGGTGTATGCCTTTAATCCCAGCACTTGGGAGGCACAGTCAGATGGCTCTCTGTTGTTTCTGAATCCCAGACCAGCCTCATTAGGATCCCCCAAAAGGTTACATTCAGAGCCACCCGAGGACTAGTAACTTAAGCAATTCAGCCCTACTGCCTAGAAATTGAGTAACGTTAAAAGGGGGGTGTGTTTTGTGTTTTCAGTTGAGGAAGCTGGTAATGAACTTCAAACAGATCCAGGGATAATTTGGTACCTTGATGGTAAATGCTAGCTACCACAGAATATCTCATTTGGAATTACACAGCTGCTTTGTATTGCAAATGGATGATATTACCAGCATTCACACAGAGCCAGGAGGTTGGAATTTTCTTTCCGTTTTCATCTTTGCCTAAATGCAAAAGGCTGGCACTAACAATTACTACAGGTGGTAAAACAGTGCCACACAATAGAATACCCACCACTATTACGCACAGACCCCTCTGGTTAACTCAGGCATGTCCTCAGGAGAATGAAAAAGACCTTTGCTATCTTACGATGCTGGTGAGGATGAGGATTAAACCCTCTTATGAAGCATTTTCTAATGCTAGAAAGAAGAACTCCAAGGTAATTTAATCTTAAAGGCTTTATATTTGAAAAAAAAAAATCTTGTTTGTTTGTTTGGCCTTATTTACAATAAGCTCTCATACATGGGACAACGCCCAAATGGTAATCTGTTGTTGTTGTTGTATTTCACTTAGGCAAGCAAATCTATCATTTGGGGAGAATTTAATTTAAGCCTAATAATTCAACATAATTACCCCCTTGTAACATTCGGAGTATCGGTTTGCTGTATTTTAATAACGACTCCAAACCAAGGTGACTTTGCCAGTTCCCCACCCCAGTAGTAGACTTTATCAGTGTCTGGAGACAGCTTTGTCCCAGCTGAGCATGACTGTGTATGGGCATTAGAACTGCTACCACTGAGTAGGTGCCAGGTAAGCAAGACGCAAAGCATCCTTTGTACACAGGACAGTCCCTGCTCACCAGTAGTTCTCTGTGCTGAGGGCCGGGAGTCTTCTGACACTGTGGAACACTGGGATGTTTATGGGAGCAGAAACAGAGGTTACCTCAACAGTATAAAATCCTGAGGCCAGACAGCACTCCTCAGTTTGTTCTAAGCTTTCATTTGCTGAATGAGTGACCTATGAGAGGCTGGTCTTTGGGATAGGGGGATGGACTCAAGGGATACAAACATTCCCCCAAATCAACTGTGAGTTTCAAAGTAGGTTCCAAGACACAAAGTACCTAAATTTGAAAGGAAGCGGTGGAGGAGAAAGTAGTTTACAGTTCCCAACACAACCAGAATATGGTACAATGGCATGGGAGCTAATACTGTCCTCCTCAAAGTAAAGAAACTTGTTGGCTCAACTCAGGCCTCCATGTCCTTAGAACAATACTAACCACATTATGACAGATGTGACATGTTAAGAGCTGAACTGTTTTTAAAAAGACTGAGAGCTATAGAGGGCAAACTTGAAAACTATACACCATTTCAGGTCATATAAACAAGAATATGAAGATATGAAATTTTGATTACTATTTTTGTAAACATAATTATTACCTGAGTTACTGAAAGCTCAACACAACTTCATTGTACGCAATCATAAACCCCATAGACTTGTATGAAATTTCTGAAAAGGAAATTCTCACACAATCAACTATTTGTGAGCTCAGATCACTTGATTCCTCTAAGTACGAAAAATAAGTGGACATATGGTACAAATTCTCACTCATTTCTACTTTATTTTGCAAGTGCGATGTGTAAAGATCTCCAAGACCTCCCCTGCCACACATGAAAACAGAGTAAAAGTTATGGATTTACACCTTTTTTTTTCCCCTTTCCCAACATGAAATTTTTATGAATTACATACATTGGCTGGTCAAGAATTGAATTTCAATAAACTAGTCAATGGATTTTACTGAAAATGACAACTTCAATGAATGTGAAGGGAGTGTGGCTTCCCATGATGTTTCTTCCTCTTCCCTAATTAAAGTCTAGGTACAGAACCATAGTTTTGTGCCTCCAAGGCCCAGGTAACAATTGGAAGGAAATGTCCCTATTCAAATATAATAGAGCCCAATTATAGAGAGTTCCTAGAGTCCCTCGTCCATATACATCAAGAAATAGGGTCCATAAAGTATCTCCATCCTACATAAAATCTCAACTGCTTAGTGATTTTAATGCCGTTGAGTCCCTGAGTGGAGGGTAAACTATAGTCTATACACATACACAAATGGCTATGCTAGTGTCTAAGTCCATCAGTATCCTTTGCATACATAGAAAAACCAACCGTGCACAAATGCAGAGGGCAGAGGCAGTGATTTGGGGAAATTACAATGAACCTCTCAATGGCATTTAAGAATAGTCCTGTTTGGGGGGTCTCTCTCTCTCTCTCTCTCTCTCTCTCTCTCTCTCTCTCTCTCTCTCTCTCTCTCTCTCTCCTTCTCGCTGTGTGTGTGTGTGCATGTGTGTGAGTGTATGTGTATGTGTGTGTCTAGAGAACGTTCAAGGCTCTGGCCTGCACTATGTCTGTGAAGCTGAAAAAGAACTTAGCTACAAAAGCATGCCTTTAGCTCAGGCAATTTCATTTGTTGTTGTTGTTGTTGTTGTTGTTGTTGTTGTTGTTGTTGTTGAAGAATAGTCAGGACTCAAAGAGCTCCAGAAACATTGATAGTAAAATGAAGACAGAACAAGGAAAGGGAGAGGTGAGGCAACTGGAAATTGTGATGGATAATGCCACGGAGGATGTGCAAAAGGAGGACGATAAAAGGGGTAGGAAAAAAAGCTTCCAGAGTCAGCAGCTCTCAGCAGGGCTTGGGAGAGTAGGTAGTCCTGGGCTGCAGAGTATTTTGAAAAGGGGCATTAGATACTATAATCTTATATTTAGAATACAGAGAAAGAACTCTCTTTTTTGGTAATACAAAGGTTGGTGACTCCAGCTCTATAACACCTTCTGGGCTGATAAAGGTAAGTCCACTCTGAAGGGGCAGCCAAGGAGACCCCAGGGGAGCAGAGGGCAGAACACAGCAAATGAGAGCCCCAGAGGGCGCAGGAGCAGCAAGAGGACTGAGGACTCGGGCTGTTCATTCCAAGAATGGTCTAAAGGCTGAAGAACTCTCCCAAAATCATCCGACAATCAGTCCTTACCCTGACAGCCGGGACCTAATTCTATGAGAGCCTGGATTGCTCTATGGCAACTGATGTCTGAACATAACTTCTGGTACTTTCTAAAGCCTTGCCCACATCTGAGTAGGGTACTCAGTTTTCTTTTGGCATTTATACCGTCTGTCTCTTTCAGTGTCTCTGTCTGTTGTCTGTCTCTCGTTCTCTGAAAAGCTCAAAGCATTTCACAAGTGACTGTTTCTTAAACTCTCCAACAAGATGCCTAAAACAAAGTAGAATCCACAATGCTTAAAGTTTTGCCTGCGCTCATCTAAATCAACATATTTAACTCTTTTTTTTTTTTTAATGTCATTGGTTATTGTCTATCTAGAATAATCTCATAGGTTCATTGGTGGAAAGAAGTATCATCATATAAAGGCCCGACCAAAAACAATTATACTTAAAATTCCTTCCATAGCCCTCATTTGAAAAATTGCATTTATTAACAACACATAGCTATATTAGGGGACTGTAAGTGAAAACTGCTAAGGTAAATTAGTTGGATATATACATATGTACTAAACTCCACGTAGGTGAGACACCATAATGCTGTTGCTGCCTCATCAGTTCAATAGCCAATCAGGTCTTGACGGGCCATATGTGTATTTATAAATATATCTGCTAAAGTAAAGGTCGTGCTGTGCACTGCTCAGGGAAACAAGGCACATTTGGAACCATCCCTAGAAGATTTGGGTTCCTTAAAAAAAATATTTTGACAATTTGTGACGAATGCAATCCTGCCCCCATATGTTTCATACTATTTAAAGGGAAATGACACTCAGTTGCCATCCCAGCAACATGTGAATTTTTTCCCTTTTAATAATGAAGTTAGAGGATGGGAGGTGGAGAAGGTTACCCATCCCACATATTTGAATTCTGGAAATATCTCCCCAAACTTTGTATGAACCCAGAGGCCCATGTTTCAAAAGCTGTGCTGTTCCACATGGTACCCCATAAGTCACAGAACAAGCTTTACTTCCCACCTGGAAGAGGAAGTGGAAAATCAACGAGTGTGAGGGAAGGTGAGCTAGGTAGCTGCCTGCCCTGCAGGACTGCGCTCTGCCATGGTTTGTTTTCTTTCTGTTTGGAGGAGTCTTTGGTAAATGTGGGAACGGAGGTGCTCTACTGAATTATTCCCTTCTAACAAGCTCTGTGGAAAGCTCTCATGGATTCGTTTGAGATTAACTCCACCAACAGTTAGAATTACATGATAAGACTGTAAGAGCCAAAGACCAGAATAAACAAATGTCAAGTACCACACAGCTCACCCTGTTCTCTTTCCCAAAAACATAGCAAGGTTTCTCTATGGCATGGAGAGCAAAAACTTTCCAGAAAAACACAAACAAATCAACAAAAAAACCAAAACCGTAATCTGGAGGGGGGGGAGGAAAGGGATTCTCTTGTGACAAGATGGAAAGGTATGAAAATATTTTGAGAGAACTTGTTTAATTGCCCAGCAATGCCTTCCGTGCAATTTAGTCCTCGGATCGGAATAACCATGACAGATGGCTCCTGCTAGTTAGGGGGGAAAATTAGCTAAATTTTCAGCTAATGCAGCCTTCTGTCATGTTCTCTTACTTGGAGCCTCTGAGTTTGTTTAGCGGGCTCTGAACTGCAGGCTGCTAGCTGGTGACCAGCTCTTACTTACTAGCTGTGGAGCTTACACCCCATGGTCCTATGCGCACAGCAGGAGGGCAGGGGGGGGCGGGAGATTGTCAGTTCAGATGACAAAAGCCCTAGCTAGATCACTTGTTCCCAGCCATGTCAAGCCCCCTGATTTTACACGTGAAGCTGTGTTTCAAACCTAAGGGTGGAGAGGAGAGCTCTAGGCTCTACCAGGCTACTATCTCCTTGTAGCAGAATAAACTCATATCTGATGCTGTAATTACAACCCTAATGGACACAGTTAATTTATTTTGAAGAAGTGAAGTTGATATCCACTAGCGCTATTATTAAGAACACTAATGAGACCTGCTCGGGAAGAAAAAGAAAGGATTTATTGAATTCCTTTTGGCACCCGGCACAGCTTAGTAATTTTGAGAGCCCATCAAAATAGGAGCTATATAGCCTGCTCAGATGTGCTGCACGGGCTGGGAGCTGGGTTTCAGATTTTCAATAACAAATCTGTCACTCTGATTTTAATTAGACGGCTTAAAGCAGCTACATCAATAATGGCAGAATGACGGCTCAGTTCAAAGATCATAGAGATGTTACTCTACTTTAATAGTTCTTTTATACAAGTTTGCAAGGCATTCATCTTGACTACCCCTTTCACCAAAGAAGGGGGGGGGAGGAATCCCTAATTGAATTGAACCTAGAACACTAGCAGTCACCACCACTGCTACACCAGGCTGTTGCATCCAGCTGGTTAGGAGGTCTAATTTCACACCACGCGGCAATGAAATGTTGCTAACTTTTATTTGTGAGTGTAAAACAGTAATATTTCATGACAGCAAAAGGCCAGTTGACGCCGCTGGGTGCGCCCTCCTTGGATCTAAACTGCAGAGACAAATGGAGGCCTCAACTGAGTCCTGATAAACAGGGCTTTCTCATGAAAAGCTCACACAGGAGAGAGGCTCCAAGCAGGGAGAAAGGTTCAAGAACCCCCCCCCCCACCCCACCGAGTTAAGTTCATGAGTAACTGTGAATGCCTCAGTCTGAGAGTTCCTGAAAGTATGAGGTGACCTTGGTCAAAAGAATCTCAGTGACTGAAGGTCTTACTATTGCAGGGCAAGGCACAGGGAGCCTTCATTGTATTTTCATTGATTCTTTTAGCCTGAAGAGAAACTTCCTGGTTTATTATGTATGTGATATGTAAAGGAGTATACAGCATGGTAAACACTCTTTAATACACACCCATCTGTCCTTTGATAGGAATGTGGGAGTCCATGAGTGCTTGCTCTGTGCCAGCTCTGTCTCGTTGCTGAGTCCTTGTCTTTGGGGCAGTGACTATGTGCCCCTAAGCTCTCCAAGCACCTCCTCCTCCTCCAGAAATATTCCTAGCCACTTCTTGGGACTTCATTTGTTTCCCCACCCGACTCCATGCTTCTCCAGCACAAAACATGCTTCTCACACAGCTTGAAGGATGCCCAGTTACCAGTTACCGTCTCTCCCTGACACCAAGCTGCCAGAGTAGGATCCGTATCACCAGGTACATACTTGACTTTTAATTAGCATGGTAACCATACAAAGTAAATGTTATAAGGCATGTAATGCATTTTGTTCGTTTTATCCCCTATATCACCATCTTTATCCTCTCTCCATTCTTTCCTTTCCTTTTCTATATCCCTAACAGCTAGCTGCCTATTTACTTCCATGTCCTCTTCCATGTAAGAGAGAGAAAAAAAAAAAAAAAAAAAAAAAAAAAAAAAGGAGCTTGGCTGATTTAACAGGATCATTGCCAGTTCTGGTCATTTTCCCACAAATCCCCTAATTTCCATCTTCCTTACATCATGGAAAAGTCCCAGGTGACCTTGTTGACAACAAATGGGAGATAGCAAAGGACAGCACAGAAAGTCCTGTACTCTCTTGTGGCGTGCACTCCAGCGGAGGGTAGCAGGCCAAGAGCTGAACATGTCAACGTACACTTTGATGGACCACGGTGCTGGCTATGAAGGCAAAGCAAGAGAGGATGGGCATGAGGGCGTCTCCGGAGGTCTCCCTGACAGGGGAAGATGGTTTGCATCTAGAATTAGAGCAGGCCAGACTTTATTCAAGTGGCTGAATCCTTCCTGTTGGTTTCACACACTGAGATTTTGGAAAAATAACTCTTGTGGGATCTAGCTTTGTGCGTCACATGAAATAGTGTTCCATACCCACCCACCCACCACCCACAGGCGCTTGTGATTGCAGCCTGGGCTTTGTGCATGCTAATCAATAAAGCGACTTGTACATCAGCCTAATTCACCAAACAGTAAAAGCGTCTGGAAGGATGACTTCAAGTGTCAGAAGAACTGCTGTGGCAGCAGGCCCATGGGCATGGCGCAGGTAAGTGGCTATGCTAGAATTATATTCCTTGCTTTAGCCTCTACAGCCTACATCTCTCTGTCCTCGTGAGAGGTGAGATCCCCAGTAGTCACTGGTCAGTTCGGATTCCAATGTGATGGATGTGATGGAGCTGAAGAGAGTTAGTATTGCTCACATTTCCTTCCTATGTGATCTGGCTGTGTGTTTAGATAATCTGGCAGCACAGGCCACGCTGTACATAAACCCAAGGTGACACTCCTTGGTGCTTGCCTGCATACATGAAGGGGCGATTCTTTAAAAATCAGAAGACACTGTAATGGAGACTTCTCAGGAAGTTCAGCTAACTGTACTTTATGCACAAAGTCAGTATTTCCTAAAGGTGTGCCGTGAAAGTGTTGTAGTTCTTAGGTCTCCATCAGAGCACAGTTGAACTCTATTCTCTATGCTGCACCACTCCCACCTCTGCTCCTGCCACTGCCTCCTCCTCCTCCTCCTCCTCCTCCTCTCTGTATCCTTTCCAATCTCAACCCTCCTCACTTTACTTCTCTACTTCCAGCTGCCAGCTAGTCAGATAATTAAATGCCAAACTAGTGACACTTGGCATTTCAATGAACGCTCTGTATTACTGGGCCCCTCTCTGCTGCTTTCTTGCTCAGGACGCATGCAGCCTGATGCTCTGTGGAACTGAAGTCTTCTTTGTTGCCGAGCTGGACCAACTGGAGAAAGATGAGCCCAGACCGGTGGCCCAAGCAGAGAGCTGAAAGTCAGCAGATTCCTTAATCTTGCTCCTGGCCACTTCTCAGAGTTTACATCATGAATTAAACAAGCTCTTGAGCATACATCAGCCCTCTGCCACACGAATGGGAACCATATGCCAGTCTCCTCACTTTACTAGGTACCATAAGAACACTGCCCTCTGCATGATGGAGAAGCCATTTCACCTTTTCAGTTCTGTCAGTCTTGTGCAACAGCTATTAACCAGAACAGAAACACGTAAATGTCAATTTTCCAAGGCTGAAGTTGGGACATTGCGAGAAGGGCACCCCTTAGATTGTGCCCCTTCTCCAAACACCCAGTGTTCAGGCTGCAGATCAAATAGCGCCTCCTGCTGGAAGTTTTCCATCACTAGGAGCCAGTGTTAATCGCTTACTGAAGTGCTCTGAGGTTCTGATGTTTTGGCCGAACCCTAGAGACCTCTGCACTACGTGTTGCCACGCGCCACCACCCAACATGGTGCTCAAAGCAAGAGTTCAAAACGTAACTTCAATTGAACTACTCAGCATGTTAGATGGCAGCACAGTTTCATACCCTTTCATGTAGCACTGCAGTAAGTATGGTCCTAAACGATCAATGTGATTGCTTTATTCATTCATTTTAGCAACACGTTCGTTGAGTTTCTACTACTTTCTAAGCATTGCCCAGCAGACTGAGACTGCAAATGACCTCTTTCTTCCTCATGTATGAGCCTCTCCTTTCTCCTATCAAGGAGACAATTCATGGGGCTGGTGTGATGGCTCTGTGGTTAACAGGAGAGCATTTGTTGCTCTTGCAGAAGTTCTAGGTTCTATTCCCAGCATCCCCATGGTGCCTCACAACCATCATCCATAACCCCAGTTTTGGGGGAATCCAAAAGATATGCACATAGTACACATACATACATGTAGCCAAATCTTTATAAAGTAAAATGAATCTTAAGAAAAGCAAACTTTTTGAAAGAAGACAATTTATGGACGATATACAAAAAACAAAAACAAAAACAAAAAACAAAAACCTGGCTCTTGAGTCCTCATGAAGGAATTTCTGGTCAGTGATCACATCACGGTTAGTCAAAGGCAGGACTCGTATCCCTGCTTTTTATTTCCCAAGCCTTACAACACGTTAGGAGTCTAATAGGTGTGCAATGAGTGTGAATAAATATGCAGCTCTAAGCATGCTGGACCCCATATTTTTAAAGGAAAAGGAAAGAGCACCGAGCTACATGGAATAATTCCTCATGGGACGTTTTGGGGGGGAGGGGCGCATAGAGAAATTCACAGCTAATAAGAAGGACCCTGCAAGTCTCACAGTGACAACACAGTCCACCCTAGTTACCTCCTACACAAGGGAAAGGAATGTATGTCTGCCTCCAGTCGACATGGAGTAATGCTCTGTTCTCAAACACACATCGCAAAACCTGAGGACAGTGTCAGAATACTGGACGCCAGGAAGGAGAGCAAAGCAATCCCCTGAAGAGACCAAAAATAAAGTGATGCCTACTCCTGTCCCTCTGCATGCCTGGAGGAGGTTTTCAGTCATCAAAACAAGGAGTAAGAAGGCAGGAAGAACACAGGAGAGACTGTGAAGTTAGAGAAACAGAGCAAGGACTCGCATATCAGGGCAGCCACAAAAACCCCAAGCCGAGGAAAAGCCCAGGGGGAAGGATTTGCAGATCACCCCTAAAAGTATTCACCAGGGACCTGATTACTACACACACACACACACACACACACACACACACACACACACAGAGTTTGCAAGCTAATACATAAACCTGACATTTTGTTAGGACCCTCTTATTATTGGGTGAATGCCTGAAAATATTCCTGTGTTTGCTCAGGGATGTAGTTAAGTTAACTTTGGTCATTGTGAGTCTTGCCTTTATAATCATCATCATGCATGCAGAACCAGGAAGTCTCTCTCAGTAGGTGCATGGATAAAGCAGGATGCATTCGCGCAATGGGAAAGTATTCTGTGCTAGAAGGAAATGAAAGACAAGGAAGAACCTAAGATGCACATTGCTAAGTGAAAGGAGCCACTGCGAGGGCTACTGTAATAGCCTTCCACATGGCCTTCTGAAGATGCCACAAACCATGGAGACGATGAAAAGTTCCTCATGGCATGCGGAAGGGAGAAGTGGTGCACAGAGGATTTCCAGGCACTGAAAGTCCTCTGCATCCATCAGGATTATCATATACTCTATGGACTTGGGACAAATTATAATGTGTCAATATAAGCACATCCACATAAGAGAATTAGAAGGGGAAGCTGGGGTGGGGGTGGGGGGGTGGGGGAAAGGCTAGGAGTACATGAGCAATCCCTGTATGTTACTATCAATTTTTTTAAAACCTAAAATGTATGCGCCGCCCCTCCAAATAGTCTCTAACAAATCCCAAACTCTCAGACTTGAAAGAATCGGGGAAGCTGCGAAAAATCAAACCTCTTTGATGGATGTGAGGGCCAAGAGCAATGCTAGAGTTAACTGACAAAGCCACTAAAATGGCACCGTACTATTTATACTATATTCATCTATAGTGCTTACAGTCACAAAGTTTAAAAAGGGGGGTGGGGAGGGCTTAGAGGACATTACAAAGGAAATCCAACCGCTGGAGATTAAAATGGCCCAAGTTATAGTAGGAAAGCTATACTAGATGAGGTTGGGTAGAGCTGGCAGTGAGGGAAACGAAGTTTAGAGACGGTCAAAGAAGAACAAGGAAGATAAAACCTAAAGAAACATGGAACAGAGAGTCTTAAGAGATGACTGGAAGCATTGAACCTAGCTTCAGACCCCAGGTATGCATGGTCATCAGTGCCTCCTGCCTAGCTGAGAGAGTCCCACAGGACAGCAGCTACTGTAGAGGCCCGAGGCAGGAAGCATGGGATAATACAGGAGTGCCGGATATATTCATGCCCCTCCCTGTGTACATATTTCATCTGCACAGGTCTACAAGAAGAGGCTGGGGGGTGGGCAGGGTGCTTCCTGAGGACATGGCCCCATGTGCACAGCCATAGCTGAAGGAATGGAGTACAAGACAGAACTATTAAGGGCAAAGAGAACAGGATTTACACAATAATGCTTGTAAAAAAATCCCAAGAAGAGGCAAATTTACTCCACACATACATATCAGTGTATCCAAGGCCATCTGAAAACACAGCATCTAATTAAATATACAATAAAAATTTTACTATGCTAACTGTCCCTCACAAAATTCTTCTCCCATGAAAACAGGCTGCATTAATATGACAATTAGCTTAATGACCTCCCCTCTCCCTTCCTTCCCTCCCTCCCTCCCTCCCTTTCTTGTGTGCCTTAAAGAAAATAAGCCTTGCTCCCTGTCTCCCCTCCAAGACCATGTGGCAGTCTTGTGGCCCAGAGTGCAGGCAGAGAAGCTCTGCAGTTGCTGGCCCAGACACTTGGCACAGACTGCATCACCATTAATTCATTCACTTGTTAAACTAAAAGATTGCCTAGAACGATCATGTCATAAATCCCACAGCCAGGAGGCCCAGTCTCCCACGGTCATTCTCCCTTCCTTAGTCACCCCAACCTCTTAGGGAACTGGCTTTCTTCTGTCAAGTACAGTATGAGTGCAGGGTAAACCCAGGAGTGGGACGCACTCTGGAGAGCCAGGTAGCCCACAGCACTTGTACCACATTTTAAAGAATTCAACTGAGAAAGAACTGGGCGGAGAGTGTTCACTGCAGGATACCTTTGCTGACCCCAAATCAGACTTATTCACCAGCTCTGAACTACTATGGCCCTCTTGAGCATGATGTTCAAGTCCCCTGTCAATCCTGGGAGGTCCTGCCACCCCCTCTTAGTTCCTTTACCTCTGAAGCAGTGTTAGTAGCAGCCCTCCAAAGGACACAATAATGAAAGGTGACTACATGCAAGGTACTGAAAACAGTGCCTAGAACACAACGAATCATTAATACTAGTGACCACAACTACTACTAATAAGCACTATTATATGGCCACTATTATTCACTAATATTTTACAGATATCAGGAGGGAGATTTGACACTCCACATGAAAATAATTTCAAGCTCACATACTATATTATATGTTAAGGTCTAATTTATCCACCCCATGTGCAACAAATCTGAGTGGAACTCATTCCAATTTGAAAGCTGTTGACTTACAGAGAGGCTCTTTCCTCTGTGCCACTGGTGAGATGAAAAGAACCTGCAGACACTTCATCCCTCAAGTAGCATATAGACCCATGTGGATGCATGTGTGCGCAAGTACCTCTGGACTTGGTTCTACCCCAGGAAGAGTGCTTTGCTTAGCACCCAAAACTATTTATCAAAGATCAATGCCGCTGTCCAAAGGGCTCCTGGAAACAGATGCGGAGTACCTTCAGTCCTTCTATAGTGTCCTGCTGGAATCCCAGGGCAGAATCTGTAATAGGGATCATCCTGAGGACAGGTGCTACTCAGAGAAACTATGAACTTTCCCGCCACTCAAGAACCTTTGGATCCTGAAACCAACATGGAGACTCATCGGACGGGCTGGTGGCTCAACTAGGGCTTTCCAGTGGAGATGTGATGTTAACTGTGGTGGCACACTGCCACCTCAGCTATGAGCGGGTTCTCTTTTTCATTCTACCCTAAGTGGCCACTTCAGGGCTATTGCAAAGGTTGGGAATTCCTCAGGCTTTAAGACCCTTTTAGGCCTCTATGGATAGCATTAAAGTATGGATAATGGGGGGAAGTGCGAGGCAGGAGACTGGCGGGCCTGCTGTCAGTACAAGGGTGAAAGGAAAGCTTGTTAAGGATTTCCAAGTGGTCTTTCTTTTGCACATGAAATCTCAAGAATCTGGTAGCACAAGACCAGAACTCTGCTGCTCTCCAATACTGCTCTACCTTTCAAGGCTCAGGGTCTTTGTCTGCAAAGACATGCTGGAAGGGCCCTTCCGGTTCCCTCAGTTCTACCATTCTGAGATGAGTGGGGGAAATGACAATTTTCTACATAAAAGGCTGAACATTTTACGCAGTGTCAGTCACACTTGCCAGACCGAAACTATCACAAAATCAAAACTAACGAGTTTTTACAGCATGACAGTTCTTCAGCAGGGGCCCATCTTCTGCCCACAACTCTTCACAGTTGAGCAGAATGCTAGCCCTCGCCAACTGACACCGAAGTGCACGGTTAAAAAATGTCGGAGCGGAGAAAATGAGGGTCATGTGATGCATCTTAAGTAGTGTCACTAAACATGAGAAAGGAAAACTGACAAAATTAAAATTTCACAAAAATAAAATGAAATTGCCTCATTACAGAAATAATGCCTGCAAATTTTAATGTAATTCAATATGAATCTCATTTTCTTTCCATATTAAAAATCCAGACCATGTCACATGTAACTTTAAAAAAACCAAACCACCAAGGACATGGAGAAAGGGTCACAGAAGGCAATAGCTGGTAATCCGACTACATTTTCTCAAGCTGGGGTGCGCTTTTTATACTCTTTTCCTTGGAGTTCGTGAACTTCTGCGTCTGTCCTTCTTCATATCCCACACATTAGCGACTTGAGCCATGCACAAAGCCCCGATGTTTGCTCCAAGACTGCCTCAAATCTACCACCTTAGAAACATCTAGAAATAAGTCCTTGACCAGCTAACTAGCCTTGCTACTCTTCTCTAGTTAGAACTCTCAGAAAGCCTGCTGCTGCTCCCACATACAGCAAGGAGCTCGTTCAAAAATGAGCTCAGGCTAGGTAAAGGGACAAGCTTCATGTAAAAGGACGCCTGAGTCTTTACCAATCAGTATGGAACCTGGAGCTCTTCCTACTGCTGAGATTCCATCAACGTTAAGGCCTCAAAGCCATCACAGAAGGCTAAAACTATGGCCCGTGCCCATAAGAAGTTCAGAGAGGTGAGCGCCAGCAGTGGAGTTATCCAGAGGGGAAAGGTTCCATTTGGTTGGTTCCATAAGAAAACGCAGAAAGAAGAGAGACGCAGGGAGTTGGCACTTTTGTGGTTCCTAGTTCCAAGGCTAAGAGCAGGACACTGTCATCAGTAAGGAAAGGAATAAAGGAGGAGGGAAGGACACAGTGAGTGTCAGAAAGCCCTTGCTGGTACTTCCTCCCTTGTGTGTGGGAAACCAGAGAAGCTTTCAGGTAGGCAGTGGGTAGAGGAAAGGAGAGGGTGATGGACAGAGAGTTTGCCAGGCAAGTTGCAAGTTGGAATTCTGGGTAAACTGCCTGGCCCCTTAAGACAAAGTTTTTCTCATTTGCACAATGGAAATCTTTATGGGACACTAGTGAATTGTTCTGTGGTAAGGATTCAGATAATAAAACAAGTAGAGTAGTTATGCTTAACAGAATGTAGCTGTGGCTACACAATCAAACTTAACTTGCTCACTGCCCACCATGAAGTTCAAGAGAAGTCTATGGATTCCAGGTCCCGAGGGCTAAACACAAGAGCCACAGTTGATTACATGTCTGCAATACTTCTCAGCATCTGGCCTATGCTATTAGTGTGCCATGTCTCTCTCAAGACTTTTCTTCCCACACTCCCCTACCTGACCTATATGGCTCTTTACTCTTTTCTTACCATCTTCCTTCAATGCCACATGAAGTATCATACCTTTGCCACCATAACAAAATGCCTGAGGCAATCAACTTACGAAGAAAAAAGGTTTCTTTTCTCTTGCCTCTTTAGAGGAGGATGCAGACCATAATCAACCAGACTCATTACTTTTAAGGCATCTGTTCAGGGTATCACATTACTTGTAGGTATCTGTTGGGACCAGGAGCATGTAGGGGAGCAAAACAATGTACTTCACTCAGGATGAAAAAAAAAAAAATGAGGAGGGAGCTAGGTTCCCATAGTTCCATTCAAGTGAGTCACCACATTGACTTAGAGACTTCCAACTAGGAAGTCTATCTTTTCTAGGTTCCATCACCTCCTTAAAGTTCCGAGGAACCAAGTCTTTAACATGAGAGACTCTGGTGGACATTCCAGATCCAAACTACAACCCAAGGCCTCAGGCTTCCAGCTCCTGCCTTCCCCTTCCACTGGCTTTGTACCTTGTACTGTCTTTTCTCTCATGACTGACCAACATAATTCTCTGAAAAACAAAAGGATGCTGCTTCAAAAAGCATACTGCAGCTTCGCTTCTTTCAGAAGACGATCACGAGGACAGCCAAGGAGGATGTAAAAACTCCCACCTCTCCATGTCATAATCCGTAAAATCTCCCACCTCTCCACCTCTCAGTGCCATGACCTTAGCTGTAGGTGCCTCTGTTAGCCAGTCCATGGGCACGCTGCATGGTGTTCTAGTTCATATGCTTCTGCGAAGAACACTGCTCTAGGCAAAATCCAGATTCTCAAAGATCAGCTTAAAGGCTACTTCCAAGTGAAGGTTCCCCTGGCTTGCAGCATAATCACACCCTACTGCCTCCTGTCCTCATAAAGGTTCTTATTTAGAGCCCAAGCTCACTGCCAGCTATGCCAGACCCAGGTTTCATTTACTCATCAAAGAAGGACCTAAAAAACCCTGTTCCTCAGAACTTTAGATGTCCAAATGCTTGGAGCTTAGCTGCAAGAAAATAGTTTCCTCTTTGTACAGAGTGAACTGGGGTTAGACTTATGAATGGGCTATCAGTATTTTTCATAAAGGGGCATCGTATCATTTCTTGCCCTGAGCTTGCCTAGGTGTAATCATGCACAAAATCAAATTGCCTTGATTGCAAATAAGAGCTAATCAGCCCTGTTGGAACCTTGGTTGGCTTGACCTCTGCTCCCAGTACACTGCATAAAAGGCTGACTTCTTAGAGATCTCTGTTCTCCGGTCTTCAGGTTAGCATTTTCTTCCGGGTTTCATATATAAGAAGTGTCCTTCTGTAGCATGATATGTCTCAACCCTTTTAAGTTTGTATTTCTGCAACATGGAGCACCCCAATAGCTTAAGTATCACTTCACTCTTAAGAACTGGACCCAACACACCACTAAACACAAAATATTTTAACAATCCACCATTGGAGCAGTATTAAAGGTCTAAAAATTGCATCTGACCATCACCACTCCTAAAATATGAATGAAATCACAGACTTAAGACTCTTGATCCACTATCGCCACTCATTTCCAAGGTCCAGAGGTTTCCACATGACACAAGTTGGCCAGAGAAGTACCACTGGACTCCAGGGGGCCACAACTGCTTAGTGTCTTAGCTCACTCAGGATGTTTGTGCAAACAGTGCCACAGGCAGATTAACTACCAGCATCCCCTGTTAGACTGCAATGGACACCACAGAATGTCTGGCTTCAGTGTGGCCATAGCCTGTAACGGGCATGAGATGCTTCTGAAAGCTGGCTGTGTTAAAGATGCTGCTGGACAAGCTGATGCGAAAGAGGCTATAAATATGTCATTGGTTCCTGATGCTGGAAAATTCTTCCTGACTTGAGAATGGTGTTTCTCAGCGAGGCTGAATAAAGGCATTTCAGGATCACTCAGGAAACACTTTAGGAGAAGAGTCCCCCTATTTACATGTCTTGAAGAGCCCTATTATTTTCCTTCAGTGACTCTAGTTAATCCCATACAAATAAACTGTTCTAGTCTCTTGCATAGGGCTTGCAAGTCCTAGGAGGGCAGGGACCCCGACTGTATTGCTCACATTTTTCCTCTCACGTTGCCATCACACTTCCTGTCATGGGATGAAGAATTCTGCATCTGGTTTCCCTATCACAAGCTTCCTCAATTTTCTCTATCATTTCCTCTCTCTTCTCTTTCATGTATGAGATAAAAACTGCACCAGGCATCTACTGCTGGTCTCAAGATTGAGATATGCAATCAAAATACTGAACTGTGTAATGTCCTTAATATAAAATCAGCAGACTTCCATTTTCATACAAACAGCCAAGAGAGTACGGGGCATGCCTATTGTATTCATAGCATTTGGAGTTCAATAGGAAAGATGCAACTGAAAAAAAAAGAACTATAATCATTAGATACAGTTACTTGTAGAAGGTACTTAAAATGCAGAAATAGGGGCCTTCCTAAAAAGATGACCATGTAAGAGATATGCAAATGACTCCTCTAGGTATATCCTATTAAACACTGTTTGCTTTAAGGCTACTTTGCTTTATTTTACACTTTCATGCTTTAAATGAATGAAAATTGATTGTGATCAGTAGGTGAGTAAGGTACAACTCCAGTGTTAATCTTAAATCTCTTGAGTTCCAAGTGACGTCAGAGAATTTTCATTACTACTTAAAACACGTTCCCCTCCTTTCCTTCAAGGCCTTGGTGGCATCTGAATGCTTCTGACCCATCAACACTCATGTTGGAGCTAAACTTTACTACAGCACGAGGGTCCAGAAATACGCTGCAAACACATTCCATACACATTCCTCGTGCGTTAAATATAAATAGGACTTGGAGAGTAGATCCATTCTCTTCTAACCCTTTGCCACTCAAGCTCACAGTCTCCTACTTTCTGGGGACAGAGCATTCAGTGTACAATCTTGGATGCTGAGACCAAGCCCAAACCAGACACTAAACCTGACACCTTTACCTTTGACTCCCTAACTTCAAGAGCTGTAAGGAAGCTGGGCATGGTGGTGCACACCTGTAATCCCAGCATTCTGGGAGACACAGGCAGCCTGTAAAATCGAGGCCAGACTGGTCTACAAAGTGAGCCCAGGACAACCATGGCTACACAGAGAAACCCTGTCTTGAAAAACCTAAAATGAGCCAAACAAACACAAACATTCTGCAATCCTCAACAAGCAAAGTAGCTCTACTATGTTATTATTTTGGCAAGGAAGGCTGTCTTCCACTGTCCCTTAGGGCTTGGCTTTCATCTACACTTACAGAAACATGTGTACTTGAAATGTGTATTTGTCAAGGAGGTACCAGTAGTTTCTTGTTAAGGAACTGGGGGATGAATGAAATTCATAATGGATAAGGAGAAGGGCAGTAATATCAGGTATCAAAATTGAACCCCAGGCTTAATACTCAGGATGGTAGATCATCAGCAAGCCCAACTTTGTAGGTTTGCTCCCTGTGGTCAGAGCAAAGCTGGGTGGAGCCAGGGGACTTCTGCGAGGACTGCCTGAGTTTTTCCAAGATGACTAAAGATGCTGTTGTAGTCACTTTATGAGTAGTTTAGAATCAAACCCTTTATTTTGCCAGTTTACCAGTTTACCTTCCATTCTAGAAATCAGCAAGTTCTGAGAAACTACATTTTGTTCTCTTAGAATGGGTTTTAGTAGTAACTAATAGTTAGGTAGAACATTTTTAGAGTAAATTGATCTTTCTTAGGTAGTTAACCAGGCTTGAAACAGAAAGGATGAAATGCATGAAAATTCAATGCAGCAATGCCTTGATGGCTTAATGAAGTTAGTGCACTACACCAACACTGTGAACGGATGGAAAACCCAAAGCTCACTGGATGGGAAAATGATAGGTGGATGGATGCTGAGTGGGGATGAGGAGGATATAAGCTAGCATATTCATCTTTGTTACCATATTCCCACTTCTGGAAGACTTTCTAACAAGAGAATCGATAAAAGAATGCTGCAATTAGAATTTATAACAAACCCAAATGTAACTTATGGAACTTTCTAGACTGTGGTTGTGAGGCAATGTTCTACCTTTCTGTGGCCATGGACTGTATACTGCGTAATGCATCTTTACCAGCCAGATCCAGAAAACCAGAGTCTCCTAGGGGGGTGCCCAGCCATCTGCTGTAATCTTCCTTTTAAGGAAGACCATCCAACCCCCCAGGAGACAATCAAAAGTTTCTAAAGTGTTTGTCACAGGCTCTGAGACCCCGTAACTGGCCGTAGAAAGAGGGAGAAAGTCACACAACTCTAATTTTACCCCACCTGCAAAATAATTACTTATATTAAAAAAAAAGAACTCTTAGATTAGCCTCTCTGGTTTTATTTCTCCTCACTCAAACCCCACATTTTAGTACATTGGTTGTTTCCATATAGTATTTGATCTTGTTAGGATTTCTATTGCTATGATAAAATGACAAAACACAACTTGCAAAGAAAAGGGTTTATTTCATCATATAGCTTACAGCCCAATCTAGGGAAATCAAGGCAGGAACTTGGAGGCAAAAATTGGGTTGAGAGGCCATGGAGGAGTGCTGCCGACTGGTTTGTCCTTCATGACTTGCTTTGTGCTTCTTATAGCATATAGACCACCAATGCAGGGGTGGCACCACTCACTGAGCTGGGCCCTCTCAGATAAATCATCAATCAAGAGAATGTACCACAGGATTTCCCACAGGCTAATCTTGTGGAGGCATTCTCTCAGTAGAGGTTACCTCTTCCCTAAATGACTGGTTTGGATCAGGCTGACCCAAAACTAACTATTATGTTGCTGCACTAATTAGTTACTATTGAAGAGACAGAAAAGACATGCTTTTCCATAACTCATCTTCCTCCAACAGCATGGAGTAATGAGGGGGTTGGGGCCAGGGGCAAAGACACAGAGACACAAAGAGAGACAGAGACACACAGAAGACAGAGCGATAGAAAATTCTGAGACTGATTTACATAGCTGCAAATTAAAACAAAAACCATCTGACTACTACCTTTTTCTTTCTTTTTTACTTTCTTTTCCCCCCCCCTTGTTCTCTTCTGTTCAGAGCTTCTCCTCATATGGAGACTCCCCCTCTTCCCTATATCGCCTTCTGCAGCTTCTAAGCTCAATCTCTGAACAGGAAGGTATGCATGTCATCCTTCCCAGTTTTAAAACTCCCATGTTTTGTTGCACGCTCTAGTGCTTATCTCTCACCATGCAGTAGGGTGACAATATAACATATTCCTCTCTAACAAGTAGAGGATAATAGAAAACAAAAGATTTCCTTTTATCGTGGTTATAAAAGCTGGGTTCCTTATAAATGCAGGATATGCTAATGATGATGATGATGATGATAATAATGATGATGATACATATAAAATTCTTTCTACATCAAGCCAAGTAAGACCTACTGAGCTGTTTGAGACAATGGGTACTTTCAAATTCATCTTCACTAAAAATGTCCTCAGAAACAGAAAACCACCATTTCAACTCCTCATGTGTTCCCTACTTTCCCTATGTAGTAGGTTTCCAGCAGTTGGCCTATAGGAAGGTAGGAGAATGAAGCCCTCAGTCACCAGTGGGTCCTTGGATCTTGACTAGAAGGAGAAACTACGCAGACTCCAAACTCCTCTATATGAGAAGATACAAGAGTCATGGTCCAATCACAGTCAAGGTGAAGCCACGTGCATGGTTTGCACACTTGCTATATACATGGAGATTACTTCCTGCGCAAATACAGTTTCTTCCTCCCGTCAGTAAAATTTAGATACGCGTGTTAATAAAAGAGAAAGCCCACACCTTCAGGGACTGCCAGTTACGAGACACTGATTGTTACATACGAGAATTTGGGAGCAACAAGGCAAACATGTGTTCCTTTTAAAAACATCTTCCTCTCCCAAAGGCTATGTGGCTAACAACAGCTACTACTAGGTCAATTATCTTTCTTGAGAAATAGTCTCATTAGCAACCACAGAGAGCTTTTAAATAATAGAGAACATTAGCAAAGACAGCAGGTGTGCTTGCATGACAGAAACAAGAGACCCTCGAGGGAAGGACAGGTTTCCTGGCCCGCCAGCACTTGGTGGAAGCAGGGTTGAGTGTGGATGGGGCATGATGTGCAAGCCCAAGTGACTTACAGATGCAATGATCTAGTTCTGTAAAAAATGACTTCTTCGCATTTCTCCCTAGTCTCTGTCATCCCTAATTTCAATTAAAACTTTATGATTTTGCTAAAGTATAAACTGTATAGCTTGTTCTGCCCACATCAATTATAAATTCATTTGCAGGGGGAAAAAAGAAGAGAACTCAATCAGTCATGGTAATTTAAAAAATTAAGCAAGAAACTGTCAAGAATGACTTCCCTGAAGGAAAAAAGGAAGTCTTCTTTAGTTAAATTATAGAATAATTTATAGAAAATTAAAAGTAGCAAATGAATTCTCAATACCTTGGGGCCACAGGGCCCAGAGAACAGTGGTATTTTGTATTTCCACACTACAAGCACCCATTTCCTCTGAAAAGATACACTCTGCCTTCGGCTAAACCACTAGCTATCATAGTGGGTCCCGGTTGCTCGCTCAGCATTTCAGAAGTCTACCGTGGCTTGGAAAAATGGTGCTGTTGCAAATCTCTCTCTGGGTCTCTGATGATTCTAAGTCTAACATTAAATAGGAACAGACTTTCTTCTCCTCACTCACCACTCCCACTCTGATCTCTCAAGCAGAGTTATGGAAGCTACATGAAAGCAGGGATGCTTTCACAACACCATGGTCCTTCCCTTCTTTCCTCCCAGTGCCATATATACCTGTGAATGTTCAAGCAATACAAGCCTGGTCAATAAAATAGTAATTATCTTGAGGTTAGATTTAAGACTTGATGAAAACACTGTCTATTGAGGAAATGCAGCTTCTGCTGACCAAGAAAGAATGCCAAGTTGGTGGATATTTTTGTTTGTATGGATATTTTTGTGCACATGAGGCCACCCAGGTGGGAAAGAACAAGCAAGTCAAACCAGATTCAATGGGCCATGCACAGAGACTCACAGATGAGTCAGAAGGCTGTAGCTATGAGGAGGCAGGATGTGCTGCTAGGTTTTTATTGACAACCTGACCCAACCAACAATCACTTAGGAAAATGGAACTTCGACTACAGAGTTTCCTCGATCAGCTTAGTCCAGTGGCCATCTCTGTGAGCAACTGTCACTACGGATGACTGATGGAGGCAAGCACAATTTGCTGCAGGCATCACCACCTTTGGCAGGTGTGCCTGGTTTGTGTAAGAAAGAGCTTGCATGGTCTGGACCCAGGCCCCCTACACGTATGTAATCCATGTGCAGCTTGCTCTTCTTGTGGGTCCCCTAGCAAATGGAGCGGGAGCTGTCTCTGCCATAGATTCTGTTGCCTGCTTTGGATCACTTCCCCCTAGTAGGGCCGCCTTGCCTGGCCTTAGTGGAAGAGGATGTACTCAATCCAGATGTGACCCGATGTGCTCGGGTGGGTTGATATGGGGTAGGGTAGATGGAACCTCCCCTTTTCTGAGAAGGGAATGGAAGAAGAGGGAAAAGGGTGTGATCAGAAGAGGAGGGGGATCTGTGTTTGGGATGTAAAGTGAATAAATAAATAAACTTAGTAGAAGGGAGGGAGGGAGGGAGGGAGGGAGGGAGGGAGGGACGGACGCACGCTATCTAGCTATCTGAGCATAAACCACAGAACAGTCGGTAAGCAGTGCTTCTTCATGATTTCAGCTTCAGTTCTTATTTGCATTGCTGGCCTGAATTCCCTCAGTGATGGATGATAACCTGGAAGTTTAAACTGAAATAAACCCTTCTCTCCCCAAGGTGATTTCTGCTTGGTGTTTAATCTCAGCAACAGAGGAACATAAGAGTACAGGACCAGATCCAGTATCAGAACTTAAAAAAAAAAAAAAAAAAACACAAAGGAGATGGGTTAGCAGGGATTATAAATCCACCCAGATGAGGTCCTGTAAGCTTAATGCCACTTAACTCAAACCAAATGACACAGAGTCAGCGGCACTTCCACCTCAATAAAGAGAACGGAAGGAGACTTGGACATAGATACATGGTTGATAACAACTGAGAAAGTGTGTATGCACCTTTAACTTGGGCTACTTGGGCTAGGCAAATGGAGTCACGGAGAGGGTCCAGATTCATCAGGTGACTCGGTATTGGGATCCTCTTTGTCCCCATGAGCCTGATTTTTTTTCCCCTATAAGACACACTAAGACAAGAAACCTACCACAGGAAACCCCTCCTGAGAACCAAACAGGAACCAATTCTGAGAAGCCCCTTCTCATTTCAAAAAGCAAAAAGCGGTTCAAGGGAACCTCTAAACATTCCATAAACTGAGCCAGATGAAAAAGTCCCACAAAGACTCGAAGAGCTACACTGTCACTGCCCGTGAACCATGCAAATATTCATGCTTTAAACCTCACAAGGGAACTGCTGCTGAAAGGGAGGGCTGCAATAAAAATCAGCATTTACAGACACAACAGACAAAATTTCAGGATAAAACTGAAATTTGCGCATCAACCATGAACCAAGAAAACTACCAACTTGTATGAAAAAGGACAATCAACTAATGCCAATATCAAAATAAATTTGGTAACTTAGATGGCAGAAGCCTCTCTTTAAAAAAAGAAAAATATTTTTAATGCCGTTTGTCATTAAAATGCTTCAACTACCAATAACAAGTTCTCCTGCAACAAAAAAGAATCAAGAAAAGATATGGAAGCCTTAAAAAAAAAGATGATGTTATAAACCATAAAATGATAGAAATTCAATTTTTTTAAACAGCTCAATGGTGAGGTGACTGAAGAAAAAAAAAAATCAATGGAATTGAGTATAGAAGTTGCCCAATCTCAATAAAACAAGAAATACAGGGAATCAAATAAAATCTTACTAGAGACCTGTAGACCACAAAGAAAAGATCCAATACTTGTTATCATCAGAGTCCAAGGAAAGGAATGGAATCATTCAGCAATAAAGGCTAAAACTCCCCTATTTTGGCAAAGTATACAAACCTGCAGCTTAAAAACACAACAAAGTGACTCAAACAAACAAACAAAAATAAAAACCAAACAAAATGACTCAAAACCAGTTTATAATAAGACACAATGTGATAGGGTGAGACAGTGCAGAAATTCCTCCGTCTTGTATTCTTGCTAAGGCCACTGCAAGTTTAACTAGCATTTGATCTCCTCAGTGGGAAGCCCTATGCAACATTACCCAACTCTACTCTAGGAACCCCAGATCTAGGTTCCCCCAGCTAACTTTGCTTCTTTAAAGTGTGTGCTTGCACAAAACCTCCCCACTGCCACTTCTGAGTAAGATACCAGGATGTGATTTTTGCCTTTAAAAACCTCTTATTCTAAACACTCCGCACTGTACTTGGGTACTGATGACCTGAGCATGACCCTATCCAACTGTAATAAGGGCTCCTCATAACAACATCACTGTTGAAAATGTCAAGATTAAACGTGAAAAAAATGTCTTGAAAGTAGACAGAGAAAAGCATATGCTGTTTGTAGGAATACCAAGCCAAATGACAGTGAGATGTCAATCAGCTTTATTGAGGTGTGGCTCCTTTCAAAACTGTGTTTCAAATATGGGGCACCAGAGTTCTTGTGAAAGTCAGACCCCACTCTCCATTCAACTGTGGAGAATGTCCTGTCCGTTGGGTAGATCTGGGTAGGGGTTCGAAGTTTACTGCATGTATTGTCCCTGGCTGGTGCTGTAGTTTGAGCAGGACCCCTAGGCCCAGATCCACCCGTCATAATGTTCTTCTTGTAGGTTTCTAGGACCCTCTGGATCTATTTCCCCATTCTCCCATGCTTCTCTCACCTAGAGTCCCAATAGGATGTCATCCTCTCTGTCCCACTTTCTTGATAAGTGAAGACTTTCATGGGACATGCCCCTTGGGCTAGTGTCCAGACATAGACTTTCACAAGAACTCTGGTGCCCCGTATTTGACGACGTCCCCTGGATGGGGAGACCTGGTGGCACTCAGAGGAAAGATAGCAGGCTACCAAGAAGAGACTTGATACCCTATGAGCATATACAGGGGGAGGTGGTCCTCCTCAGTCACAGTCATAGGGGAGGGGAGTAGGGGGAAAGCGGGAGGGAGGAATGGGAGGATAAAAGGGATGGGATGACAATTGAGATGTAATATGAATAAATTAATAAAATATATTTTAAAAGATAGATTAAGTCAGAGAAAGGATATCAAAGGTGGTACAACTGCATTTACATGTATATACATATTGTGCACTAGCACGTGATGATTACATGAACAAAATTAAACTTGGATTAAAGTTTTTAAAAAACCCTGGGTTTCTAGTATGCAATTAACTAACTTAACACCTGGATTCATCAGGAACAAATTGACTGTGGTTACTACTACTGTTAATGCTGCTACCACCACCACCACCACCACCACCACTACTACCACACCAGCAACAACAACAACAACACAACTGCACCCATGGAAGCTAGAATGGAGTAGCTGAAATGGAAAGACTTGTCAGTAGTAAAAGTTATATGTAGAGAAATTGTTCTGCCAGAATAAAAACAGTTTCCCTTTTTCTTTCACAATCCTCATAATAAAACACAGCAAATAATTTCATTTTTGGATGCTTACTCTTAAAGATTGCTAGAAAATGTCTTGAAACAGAAAGAAAACAATATAAGAAATAATCCTAGATCACCGGGAAGGAAAAAGATAGGCTAGAAAAGCAGACGCATTGCTGCATGAGGAAAGGTTATAACTTTCCTCATCAGGCTGGTGATTAAATTTAAAACACCATCTGATATTCAAGATGATATTTAAAAGTGGAAAAGGTAAACATACTTAAATAGAAATTTTCTGTCCTTAACATAAAATGCATTTGAAAAGACACAGGCCCTAGAACTGTTAAAACAGTCACCAAAAAGAATAAAAGTAAGAGAATCTTAGAACTTAATATTATGGTATTAGTCACTAATTGCTATTAGTCATTAATTAGTTCCAGTAATTAGAGCAATGTAGTGTTAATGAAGACACAGAACAGCTGAACAAAACAGAGAATTGCAAAGTAGGTTCTGATAAATCTGCTGAGTCGCCGTGTACAAGGACCCTGAACAACAATAGAAAATCAATCAATAAGCAAAATAAAATGAAAATATTAACTTCACCAAGAATTCAGACCTTACAGAAGCATATCTGAAAATGAACCATGGGTTTATCTGTAAAGAATAAAGCTATGGCACCTATAGGAAAATTAAAATTAAATCTTTGTGGCTTAAAAGTAGAGTTCCTTGACTTAAGTACTAAAACACGATCCACAAAATACTAATGTTTGTCCTCCTCAGAAATAAAGCTTTGTTTGACGGAAGTTCACGGGAAAAGGATGAAAGGCAGAGACTGGGTAAAAGCATTTGCAGCTCGCATATCTCAATGGAGGTAAGTATACAGACAAAAAGAACACTCAACGGCAATCAAAGCAACTATCGGTTTAGCAGATGAAAAGGCATAAACAGTGAATTTACAGAAGATTACAGATGGCAAGTGGAAAGATGCTCAACATCACTGCTTGAACATAAGTTTAAGAGAGTGTAAGTTAAAACCACGATGAAAGAGCTCTTTGTACCCAGGGGAATGGCTAAAATATGAAATGGTGACACCAAATGCTTGCAAGGATGTGGAGAAGTTGGATGACTCATATATTGTTGGTAGAAAACTAAAATAATAGAACCAGTCTGAAAACGTTTTCTTAAAAAATAAACATGAAATTACAACATGACCTAGAAATCACACATGAGGTATTCACCTACGGAAATGGAAATTTATGACCACACATTAAAACCTGTATTCAAATGCTCATACAAGTTTTTATGTGTATGTAATAGGTCAAACTGGAATCAGCCCAGATGTTCTTCACCAGGTTAATGGTCAAAGCAGCATACTGTAGATTATAGAAACCATGTATCACCTCTCAGACATCAAAACTAAAATACAGATACACACAACAAATTGGATAGGTATACAATAAATTATGCTGAGAGCAAAAAGCTAATTATATGAGTTTACATACTGTAAGGTTCTGTTTCTGTCACATTTTTGGAATGAAAGCATTTTCGCAAGGGCAGATTTATTAGCTTGAAGAAAATTAAGGCCAATTTGGCTGGGGAACAAGTAGGTGAGGTTATAAAAATGGAAAGGAGAGATGAGGATGGTCTGAGAAATATTCAGAATGTTTTGTCCAGTACAAAAACCTACATGGCAAGACAACTGCACAGAATTACACACACACACACACGGCCAAGGCCACAGCCACGGCCAATACCCAGATTATTTTTCAAACTAATGGAAGAATAGGCAAATTATATACAAGGGTTCTTTGTTTCTCACCAGTGCATATGAATCTACAATGATCTCAATAAGCATTTGACCTTAAAATTCAAATCTCATCAAATGGTGAATCTATACTAAGTATGGCATATGTAAAAGATGGAGAGAAGTAATCTCACATTCATTCATTCATTCATTTGTTCATTCACACCATTAGCATCTCCAAGGAAGAGGCATGTTAGAAATATCACACCAGTCCATTAATAAATACTGATACCTAGCAGGCCTTAACTTCCAAAGGAATACATCCACCAAAGATTGGTGCACATCTGGCACAATACTCACTCATAATGGGATGTGAGCTGAGTCACTTGGTGTGTGGGGAACATAATTCACCCCTAGTAATAACTAAGGTGTTTTGCTGACTACAAGTTTACAATTATTTATACTCTTTATGCCAAGAAGCAATGCCTTGACACCATTGTCTAAACATACATATTTTCATCCAGAATAGTCTTTTCCAAGAACATAGAAAACTGAAAGAGTATTTGATTTCCAAAGAAGCAAGTATAGAATTAATGTGAAGCCACGAGGTTAACTATCATTATCAATAACCACACATTTCCATGCTGATGGTAGTTAAGGACACTGCCTCTCATAAAATTTAGCTTCATACACTGAGTGACAGAGCTAAGATTCCCATGCTCCCTGCCAAAAACCAGGCTCATTCCTGCCAATAGAGGCTGTTCCAAATTTGAAGAACAGGCCTAATCAACAGGGGCTCTTTGTTTCAAAGTGGAACAGTTTTGTTTAGCAAGAAACCAGATTAATATTTCTGGTGCAAAAAAATAAAAAATAAATAACAGGGCCGAAGACCTAGACAAGAATCTTTTTAGTATGGTTCTTCAAGCAGAAAGCAGTTCCCAGTATGCCAGTGCAAATGCCCAGCTCCTACAATATGTGAGCTGATGTGTTAGTGGCAAAAAAAAGGAAGAGTCGAGCATCAGATATCCTGAACTTAAGAAGCTTTCAAAGGTCTATCCCTCCTCAGACTTTCTACAGTCAGCATGCAAACTGGGTTGCCAGGAGACATCTTTTCAGTCAAAGTTCAACTTGTCTTGTATTTCTTCCATTCCCTTCCAAGGCTCTTTGATGAGGATACCAGGAAGAATGTCAACCAGATGTCACTAGGCACTATCTCAAGAGTGTCCAGCAAGAGCTCAGACAGTAGAAATAAAACAGAAAGAATACAGTAATAAAAAGGATAAAAAGGTTAAAGCCAACCAAGGTGCAACAACTGAAACTTCATTTGAAAGCTTAGAACACTGGGATATGGTAATGCTTGGGAGACTCTCAAAGGTTCTGGGCTCTAAGGCTGTATCTTCATTTTTCAGTGGGTGTTCAACTGTATTACCAATACTTTCATTCTTGTTTTAATTATATTTGGGTTTCTTAACTGTTGCTGAACTTGGATGTTGGTAATATTTTCTGCAATTATTTTAAGTGGGTTGAATTTTTAACTAAGGACTTAATGACATCTTAATGTCGTTTAGCTTCTGAGAGAAGCTAAAATCAGAGTTTATAGTTTTAAGGTCAATGAAAAAGCAGGCCTCTCCATTTGAAACTTTCCTTTAAGGTAGCATTCCCAAAGTAACTTTGGACGTGGGCAGTTAGTTTTTAATCTTATTTTAAAATGTGGAAGTTCAAAATGAAAGAAAATGAATTAATGAAAATGAGTGGTTTTTTTTTTATTTTAATGATAGTTCTTTGGGGGAATAGTGACAACAAAGAAATCAGTTTTCTTCCTCAAGGTGTGGCTGGAAATAGTTTAAATAAACAACATCCTGTTTTTCCTAAACCAAATACCCCAAAAGAAGAGATTCTCATGAACAAGAGCTGGTAAGCTTATTAACCTAAAAGCTCATAAGGCATAAATATGCTTGTTTCCACTATTAAGCAGTAAATCATCGTGTCTTTGCTTTCTGCTTTTGAGTTTTGTGAATTCCTGTAATAACGTTTAAAAACAAAAACAACTGTTAACAGTGTCTCTGCTGCCTCAGTAAGGCTTTGTCCTCTAGGGTATAAGCTTTCATTTAGACAGTGAAAAACAAAGAGCAGACAGCGCTCCCTCCAACAAGCTTGGCTTTGACCAATCTGATAAGGTCAAATATTTTTATCCCATAGGAGGAGACTCAAAGAACCCTCTCTTATTTAGTATGATGTGTGTGAACATTTTTCCACTTGGGAACAAAATCCTTTGCAAACTCTTACAGAGTGTTTCCCCTATGTGACATGAAGTCAGCAGCTCTGTCCCTCAGCAAGGACAGCTGCCAGGGTAAACCATATCTTTCCTGGCTTCACACGTGAGCCAGATGTTGGGGATTTTCTGGACTACAAGATCGTGGAGGAAAGGGGTTTTGCATTTCCTGTATTCTCACTACATCTCTCAAACTTCGAAGATTTATAGCTAGTCAACAGTATCATAAACTTGCCTGAAAATATCCCATGAGACGAACCCACTGACCATGAGGCCTGGTACCATTTGCCGGAGCAGTGTGTCTTTCTGCAACTTCCTTCCGCAGCCATTCTGAGGGAAGTTAGGCAGGCAGGTGTGCTCATTCATCTTCTGAAACCTGCAGCACAAGGCAGTTTTTCCCCTAACTCAAACACAGTTGATTTTCTAACTGATAGATATGAAAGGAGTACGTGCTCCTCACAAGCATCTGGGAGACACACAGAAGAATGAATGTATGTATGCAAGTATGTAAGTATGTATGCAAGTATGTAAGTATGTATGCAAGTATGTAAGTATGTAAGTATGTATGTATGTATGTATGTATGTATGTGTGTATGTATGTACCTTCCTAAACTCCACTTCCACGGACAACAAGCATGATTTTCACATATTTCCAAAGTGTAAAGAATTTGAATGTCTCTATGTCACTATAAACATGTATGTTTGCACATATATTGTATATAAGACTTATTTGATAATTAAATATTCTTTAACGGTCTTTCTTGCTATGCAAGAAATACAATTATCTAGATCACAACAGAAAAAACTCAGGTAATCTCCAATTTGGGGGCGGTGGTCAGAGCTTAGTTTTTGTGTTTAAGACAGAGCTGCAGGCTGAGTTGACTGCCAAGCTCTGCCATGACAAGGCAGTCAAGTCCTTTCTGGATCTCCTGATTCACAGTTATATCTGCCAGATGTACTGGGCCAGAAAGCTGGAAATGATTCTCCAGGGCTATAAAGAGAGAATGGGTGACTGACCAGGCAAGTAAACTGTCTATGTCATATCTTAGTTTTGGAAGCTGTTTGCCTGCACTTCCTAATTAAATAATTATATTCCTTCTCAAGTCTCTGATGGAGTTGAAAACTTTATAGTTATAGTTTCACAGTTAGGCTTAAGCTGTTTAGGATTTCAGAAAATATTTTAAGGGCTAGAAAGATATTTATGAAGGTGATAAATATAAGATATGATAGAGAATGATTTAGGTTCAAAACTTGAGACTCACCTAGGTAGGATAGATACTATTTTCTTCAAGGTTGCCAAATACAAATGAGCTAAAGATTTAGAATGTAACTTTTATACATGGCTTTCCTGATTGTTTCATAACTGTTCTTACTGTTTGTAGTTTATTATAAATAAATAAAGTCCATATGCATTTGGGGAAAAAAAAGAGTCTCACCATATAGGTCAGATTGACCAAGAGCTCCTATGTGCCAAACACTGACATCAAACTTGAACTTTGCCCCTTCCTGAGTGTTGGGATTACAGATGAAAACCATGAACTTCCTACTAACCAGGATTGCACACAGAGCCTCAGGAATGCCAGGCAAACACTGTACCATTGCGCTACACCCAAGCCCATTTGTCTTCGTATTACAAACAATTTTGTTTTCTACCTACCTTACAAATAGTTTGACAAACTAAAGTATTGATTTATCTTTTCTGAACAATCAATTCTTGCCTAAAGTTTTCAAGCTCAAACATGTAAGAATAATTAACCTGCACAATAGTTAAAAACAGAGAATTCTCTACTCCGCCCCTGGAGTTCCTTCATTGCAAAGATCTAGGGTCAGACCTGAGGATTTGCCTTTCACTGAGTTCCATGGAGTAACCCAGACTTTATAAACTTAGGAGAAAAGCAGCTGTGGATTTGTGAAATCGATGCCATGAAGGTTTCCCATTGTGGCCTTCAAGACTGATGCAGTGACAGGTTTCCCACTGTGGTTTAGGAGACTGACCACACTGAAGGGTTCCCTAATACAGAGACCCTTTTCTCTTCTCTTTGAGAATTCAAAAGCTGCTTTAATTCCCATTTTTCAGCACCACCATGGCCTGACCTATCCCAAGGCCCCCTGATGACAGAAATATTTAGCCAAGTCATACTGGCAAAAATATATGTAATGATAACACTTAGGTCTTGATTTAGGATTCACGTTTCTTATTTATGACATGGTAAGCATATATACTTATACCATAATGCTGTGGCTTAATACAAAAATTCTGTAATTTTGCGTGACTAAATTATAAAAAAAAATCAATTGTGACATCATTTTATGAAATTCTATAGCCAGCGAAACTATTAAAGAATATTTAATTTTCAGATGCAGCCTGTCTCTGAGGTTGGTCTATATGCACACATTAATATTATCTTCCTAAAGCTCAAAACCCATTCCTCATCTTCTTATCTCCTCACCAATAGAGTAGATGGAATATTCAAGAAAAAAACCTTTGCACATCTAAAGAGACGGCTGAAATGTCTTTTAAAAAGTAATACTTCTAACATGGCCAATCTGATAAAAGAGCAAGGAAATAGTTTATGATGCAAAAGAAATTAGCCATCAAATTGAATGAACTACTGTTCCATGTATGCTATAGCTTGCTTCCGGAAGCCAGTATGAAGAAACACAGCATGAGTCCAGTTTGGGTTTTGCCTCCTGGGAGACTTAAAAACCTGAAGCAAGGAATTCCAAGTGTCAAAAGCAAATGCAGCAGGAAAACAAAACAACCTGACCCAACTGTGAAGAGACTGTGAGTCTAACCCCTGCTGTAGGCAAAGCTGTCTTGGCTATCTATGGAAAGTTGGGAGGAAAGGCCCTTTGAAAAAAAATTTTTTTTAAGCCCCTTAGAACTTTCTACAGTTTCTAAAAATCTGGGTTTGTGTTCTGAGCTCAAGTTCTTTTGGAGGTCTAGAACACTTCTGTAATAGTGCTTTAAAGTTATAACAAGTCCCTACGCTTTTGTAAGTATCCTGGAGTGAGTGCACATAAACGGAGGCCTCAAAGAATTCCCATGATAAAGTGGTAAAGACCAAGAGTTTGCGGGGAGCCTTGTTACTCCGTGTGAAACTACATCACCAAGTGAAACAACGTTGTAGAATGCAGTTAAAGGATCACATGAAATTCTGAAAGAAAAGTGAGTAAACTGAGCAAAAGTGAGACTTGACTAACTCTTCTTTCTACATAAGTTAAAGGTGCATAGTAATATGTAAACATTTGTGGGATTCAGCTAAAGCAGATTTTAAGGAAAATAATAACATGTAATGTTAGTGACAACAAATAGTATATTATGAGAATTAAGAAAAAACTTCAATTGATCTTTAGACAATAAACAGGAAAAATTATTTTAAAAAACTTAATTTTTAAAAAATTGACATACACGGAGATGACGTGCCAAACTGGTTCCTTTATAATAATAATAAATGTGGTCAGTGTCTGACAAGGACTAGCCAAGAGAAACATAGCGTGAGTTAGTAATAGTAAAAGTGCTACAAAGCTAGTCCAGGACAGCCAAGGCTACACAGAGAAACCCTTTCTCAGAAAAACAAAAACAAACAAACAAAAATAATAGTAGAAGTGAAATGAGAATATAAAGATGTAGTAAAAAGACGTTCAATATTTATGCAAGTAAATTATAGACTGAAAAGAAAAGGATGAAGATCTAGAACAATACAAGTTACCATAAGAAACAAACAGTAACACACAAACCCCAGAGAAATCATGAACTACACAATAAGCATTAGAATACTGGGTTCTGAAATTTAGTCAACCATCTTGATTACTTTTTGGATTATCATATAATTCTTATCCCCAAAATAAACAAATAACATCTAATCATACACACACACACACACACACACACACACACACACACACACACACACA
>OU015757.1:47901600-47945088 GCA_907169655.1 Acomys percivali
AAAAAAAATTAATGTTAATACAAATCAGTTTAGCACCTTCAAGTTTTTTTAAAACACAAACAAACAAAATAAAAACCATGAGAATTTTTTTTGAAGACCCTAAGGTAGAAAAGAAGGCTTAGAGCATAAAATGCACAAATCACATTTGGGGCGGGGGGAGGAGTCAGTGTTTAATGTAAATTCAGAATGTTCATCAGGAGACAATAGAGCAGGTGAGAGTTTGTCATGAACCAGATGATAACCTGAAGATATTGTCTCAAATAAAGACCATGTGTAATAATATAAATGTGTATGTTTAAAAAAAACATAATTTAGAAAAAAGTTTAAATTCTGGAGAAAAAAAAAGATCAAGCAGAGAAAAAAACACACAGTTCCATGTAGGATGGTAATACATACATATCGGTGGGATTTAGCAAACAAAGTTTTTAAAGGAAAGACCTATATTTCACAGCAAAATTACAAATGGCCAATGAACATTTTTAAAAAGAGGTCAATACACATGAGTATATAGGAAAATGCAAATGAAGAAATCTCAAATGGGCCAAGCTAGTGGCTGTACACCCCTTATCCCAACACTTGGGAGGCAGGGGCAAGCGGATCTCTGGAAAATGGAGGCAAGCCAAGTCTCCAGCTAAAAGACAGGCAAGGCTACAAAAAGTCTAAAGTGATTATGTTTGATTCCACCAAAGGTGCTGAGATTAAAATGCCCAACAGTACCAAATACCAAGCGGGGCGCGGGGGAGGGGGGGAGGACAACAATTTTACACAATGGTGGGTGTGTAAATTACATACCTCAAAGAAAAGGTATCAAACTTGAAAATGCATACATCTCATGTTCTAGTAATTTCTCTTTTTAAGTTCTTGGGTATATTGACACTTTCATTAAACAATGCACAAAAAACATTTAATACGGTAAACAAGTACAAAAACCATTAATATTGTATTATTGAGACAGGAAAACCCCATGTAATCCTAATACACATGGTGATACCCCAAATGATTGATAAAAAAATCACCATATAAATATTTCACAACTGTGAAATTTAATCACCCACATATCAACCAGAAAATAATTCTGAAAACAAACAAAAATCACACACACACAAAAAAAAAAAACCACGCATCTGGTTTCATTCTTTTATATACACTTGAAGAACAAGCAATGCATCTCTAGGGACCTATATCTGTGTTTGGTTGGCAAAGCTCTGAGGGGGAAAAGTAATAGGACAATTATCAATACAAAAATGAAAATTACAGTAGTAACATCTCCAGAAGGAACAGATCTTGGAAAGGCATGGGTGCTATGAGACTGAGACACGCCTGTTTCCTGACCTGAACTACCATAGAGTTAAGGGTTACTTATTGTTTATAAAAGATATACATGACCATGTGTGCATCCATGATGTATTCCATCTCTGGAAGTTATGACATATTTCACAATTCTACAAAGTTTAGTAAGACGAAGGGGATAGTTTTCTTAGTTTTTCTATGTTAAAGTGACTACTGGCTTGCTGTTGTCTACAGGATAAGACTGAAACTCCCAATAAGGCAAAGGAGATGCTTCCCCATCGAGCCTCTAGTTACTACCTATGACCAGTCATCTCCCACTTGCTACTCTGGGCACACCTATGTTATCCAATGTGCATACAAACTCATGTCACTGTAGCTCCACAGTCACTCCACCTAGCAACTGCTCCAAGTGTCTCAATCTGTCTGGATCCTTTATTTACAGCCTCATTAGATGCCAGAGACATAGTCTCTTACAATTCTGATGGTCTTTCCTTCCTCTGTACTTGCCCAAAATTAATGTTCTAAAGTCTCTTCTGTCTTGGTATCAAACAAAGTCATTTTAATGCAGCTCAAGCAATGCGTTATATGTGCTCACTTCCTGCACTACACTGTACCAGGTGCTTCCTAGTCTCAAACATCTTGCAATATAGCTGTCTATTTTCTTTGTGTATCATGCCTGCTACATTGGAGATTCTTAAGAACATGTCTGAAGAATCAATGAATGAAATTAAGATATAAACATTATGTCTTTATTCCTTTAAAAAAAACACTCAAACAAAACAAAATCAAAAAACTTTTGGCATGAATTATACTTTTTGTCCATGACTTCTTAAGACTAAAATGCAGATGACTGTCAAAGACTAAAGTATACTAAGAAAAACAGACAGGGGTGGGGGAGAAATACAGAGGGGAAGGAGAGGGAAATGGAGGGGGAGAGGGAGGGAAGGAACGGTAGTATGTTTAAATTATTTTCATAGAATTCCCAGAAAATAATATATTTTTCCAATTAACAAAAATTGACTTTATTCCACATTAAGATACCAAACAATGTGAGAAAATCATGTTCCTGGGAAATGTTGGTGAAACCGTTCCTTTCTGAGCTCTCCCATGTGAAACTGTTTATAAATATGCTTGCTTGGGCTCATTTCCATTAAAAGAGAAAAAACTCTAATGAAAGACTTCAAACTAAGCCTTCTTTTAATTTTTAAAAAGATTTCTAAATAGCTTGAGGCATTCAAGCAACCATTCACTCATTGTACCTGCCATTTATGAAAATTCCATCGCAAGGGATACTTAAGAGTGATTCATTTTACAGGTATCAGCTTTAAACAAACCAAATCTAAGAATTCAACAAGGAGTCATTTACAGAACATAGCTATGCCTTCTGGGTCCAATTTCTTTCTTCTCGAATTGGGGTCTAGTCTACTGGACCTACTAGTCTACTAGGGCAAATGTATTATCTTCTCCTGTGAGCATCTTACTTTGGCCTGTCTGGGTAGTTCTCCTTCATCTATACTGTGAAGGCTCAACAATACCCTACAGCAAGACCCAAGTCTATCCACCAGAACTGTGAATATGTCCCCTTACAATGCAGAAAGAGACTTGGCAGCTACGGCTAAGCTCTGACTAGTCTGAGGCTAAGACCTTGAAACTGAAGATAATGACCTGGACCATTCAGGTGTTATCACAGGAGGGACTCCATGAAGAAGGATGAAGATGGGTTGCTAGTAGGAGATGTAACAATGGAAGCAGGAGGCTGGACTGACAATGTGGTCACAAGCTCAGGAATGCAGGAGACCTCTGGAAACTCAGCCAGGCAAGAGAAGAGTCTGCAGAGGGAGCCAGGCTTCTGTTATGTCCAGGAAGACTCATTCTCTTTTGATCTTTCCGATGTGAAACCAGAAGCATAGTTGCTTGATGTTAGCATCCTAAATTTCAGATTATACAACAACAAATCTCTGCTGTATCAAGTCACAGCATTTTCAATAATTTGCTATAGCACCAATAGAAGACCAAGGCATCCAATGTATTAGGAGGCACAAGGCGAAGGGAGAGACTGCCTATTAGGCATGTGGTTTCAGAAAACATTGAATTGGAGACTGACGTTCGCTGAGAGCATGCTGTGTGACTCTTAGAATAGCTCGGGTACTACTTCCATCCAAGGTGTCAGGAAGCTATTCGTAACTTCATCTCAACAAACGTAGAACAAGTATTTTAAATATATTTCACTTCTGGATCTATCGTGTTATCATTTCCATGGTGGCATAAATTTAAAACTTTAAATGTGATTTAATGAAGATGTAAGATAAAGTGACCTCCACACGGAAGCACAGGAAAGGCAGAACTGAAGTCAGCCTCTCAAGTCACCAGCAGTGGGTCAGCCTATGATGACAGTCCCAGTGCTGAAGTCTCCAATCTATTCTGAGCTGTCCACAGAAACATTTGAGCTCCAGCTCCTACCTTCACACATTCTGTCATTTCTATATTCTCTATAGCAGCTAATGCTGAAAATATGTCTCAAAATAACTGCTGTAAAAGAGCAGTGCATTCTATTATGGGGATGGTTTGACAAAACTCATCAAAATTTCAAACACACAACCTTTACCTAACCCACTGGCAAGAATCTAAACTATTTCTGTACAAAAGAATGCCCTGGGCTGGAAAGATGGCTCAGCGGTTAAGATCACTAGCTGTTCTTTCAAAGGACCCAGGTTCGATTTCCATCACACACGTGGTAGCTCTAACTCCCATTCCAGAGATCCAATGCCCTCTTCTGACCTCCATGTGCACCGAGCACACACATGGAACGTAAATACACATGCCATTCATACACACATGTATGCCCATACATATATGTATATAAAATGCTTATGTCTACTACCATATACATACACATTCTCACACACACACACACACACACACACACACACACACACATATATATAACACGACTAAAGGAGGCAGAATAGCTCAGGAGCTAAATTCTGGAGGACCAATCATTTCTACCAGCTTCTATGACCTAAGGCCACTTAGGTCTATGTTTCAGTTTTTTTCACCAATAAAGTGAAGTTAAGACTGTTATCAACCTCATACAACCGATGAAAGGGTGAAAACAGTTACACCTGTAAAGGACTAGGCCAGAAAGTATCAAGGAGTATGCACCAATGAGCTGTGCCACTGTAATCACCAACCACCGAATTAGCAAAGGGATCTGGAAATAATAGAATCTGAAAGTAACGAATATCCACCAAAGGCAGGGTGAAACTGTAAAGGAATAGTCATATAAAAATGATGATATCATCAGAGACTTAACCATGTCAGTGCCAGTTGCTTGTCCGGAAGAGAAAGGGCATATATTCCTTAGTTAGTTAGAGTATATAGTATGCTGGGGTCTATGGGGTTTTTTTCTTCCTTTTCCATTATGGATTTGATGGATTAATCTAGTTCTATTATAATCTTCAGTACTTAAGAAGAGCAGAAACAGGAGACAAGACAAAGATTACTGTCATGTGTATCTGCATGAGGCGATCACATCCTTTGCAGACCTACTTTGTCTCTCCCTACCTGCTTGTGCCAGTCTTCAGTGCATAGCTATGACGAAAAGAACACAGATGAGCTACCTTCCTCTTCTGTTCTCAATGGACTTTCCACAAAAGCTGCCAAAATAATCCAGGAGAGTGAATGTTTTCCTCCTTGGGTGGATGGGGTTAGGCACTTTACTCCAAATCCTTTCTTTCATATTCCTTGCCTGACAGGTAAACACCACAAACACTTCTGGGGATTATTCTGAGCACCATCTTAGCTTTAGTTAGTCATGTGTCTCAAAAAAAAAAAAAAAAATGCCATGTTTCTGGATCCTATTTAGCCATCCATATGGAATTTTCGAAAATAAAGCAAAGTGGGTAAACCAGCCAATGAGAATATAATGTAACTGCAAGCCAGATGATAAAAATGTGTCGCTATTGAATTTGAGGCATGCTTTGAGCATATCACTGTGGTGAGGAACATCTGATGACCAAAGGTGGCTTAAGGATGGGTGAAAGGGCTTGACAGTGGTATCCTCAGTCACTGTCTTAATTAGGGCTCTATTACTGTGAAAAGCAACATGACCAAAAGCAACTCAGTGAAGAGAGAGGGTCTGTTTCAGCATAGAGCTCCCAGGTCATACTCCATCACTGAGGCAGGTCAGGGACACAGAAACTAAAGCAGAGAACACGGAGGGACACTACTGACTTGCTCTTTCTTACACAACCCAAGACACCTGCCCAGGTATAGCACCTACAATGGTGAGCTGCGTCCTCTCACATCCATCATTAATCAGGACTTGGAGGCATGTTTGCAATTAAGGTTCCCTCTTCCGAAAGAGGTTTGTGTCAAGTTGACAAAAGCCAACAGAACGACCACCAACACCTCGCTTTCCATGGCTTGCTCCGCTACCTTTCCTACATGACCCAGGACTACCAGCCTAGGAGTGTTGCTGCCTACTCTGGGCTGGGCCCTGAAACATTATGTGTGTTAGGTACTCAACCCAGTTAAGAATCAGCAAGTCTATGCTATAGATAAAAAATATTAAGGCATGGAGTTCTTAAAAAGACTTGCCCAAGTCTATTTACTAGTTAATTTTGTCAATTGGATACAACGGAAGTTACGTAGAAAGAGGGAAACCACATTTAAGAATTGCCTTCATCACATCGGCCAGTAGGGATGGTTGTGGGGTGTTGTCTTGATTGACTACCGTTTCAGGGCCAAGCCCAGTGTGGTCAGCAGCACTCCTGGGCAGGTAGTCCGGGGTCATGTAGGAAAAGTAACGGAACAAGCCATGGAAAACAAGCTCACAGTCAGGGTTTCTGCTTGACTTCCTGTTCCAGTCTCCTCTGTAGACTAGATGGACAGTGGTGTGGAAGTATAAGCCAAATAAATCCTTTCTACCCTAAGTTGCTTTTGACCAAAGTGTTTTGATCAGAGCAGAAAAAGCAAACTAGAAGAGGATAGAAGGAGAAGGCTGAGGTCAATACTTAGCCTCACTGCTTCTAGAATGATCGTGTTCTTTCCAGATCAGTGTTGAGGAGTTATTAAGGAATGGCGCAAGCTGAAGGTAAGAGTGGAAAGACAAATAGTCCTATCAAAAACAAAAACAAAAAATCCAAAGTACTGTGATAAGGTGACAAATATTTCATGAAGTCCATTTGGACAGCAGTCAAAATCAAGGCCCACTGATTCTCAGGCAAGCACTTTTCTTGTTGAAGAAAAGCAACTCTGGGGTTAATGTTTCGAAGAACAATCCTGAAGATCATGAGTTCAACTCACCTTCTATTAGAAAATATAACCAAAGGACAGGCTCAAGTTCAAGTGTACATGCAAATCCACTATAAGCCACAACTTAGTTAAGTCTTACTTGGATTTGTTGGGTGCTATACCCTGTGTCAATGGCTTCTAAAAAGGAGGAGGGCATCCAGAATTAGAATAACCAAAATGCCACAGCTGCTTGTTTATGATTTGACCATAATAAAGCCCAGACCTCTTTGGATAAGCTTTTGACCACATGAGCTCGCTCCCTCAGTCCCTGCAGTAGCCTCATAAAGAGTGAAACCCAGGGCTCTCTGTGTTCCTGGACCTCTTCCTGATTCAAGGTCCTTATGCTTATCTACAGCTTTCTCTGTGGTCTTTGTCACAGTGAGAGCAGGACTCTGCTAAGAGAGCAATTAAATACATGTGTTACACACACTCCACAAGAGAGCCAAAAATTCCGATGAGAGATCATCAGGAATTAAAGAAGAACCCTAAAGAAACTAAAGGACTACACATATGGAGGAAGAATATTCTAGATACTATAAACCACATTAGTGACCAACATAATTCCTTGCCTGACAACAAGTACACACATGCACATATAAGAACCACATGAAAGATAGTTAGTTACAAAGGAAAGTGTACGGAGAGACATAAAGCGTCAGGAAGGGTGTATACTCTTGATTTGGAGGTCATAGGGATTTAGGAGCTGTGATAGTTTTAAAGGTCAAATTTCCACAGCCTCAAAACCATCTGGCAAGAGGGATGGAATGAGGGATGACCTAGCTCTGATTGGGCCTGTGAGAGCATCGGGGGGAGGGGGGGCTGTCTTGACGGCTGACTTTGGGAGAGCCTGACCGAGTGTGGTTGGCTCGGTTTCATAGTCTAAGCTCTGAACAGTGTGAACGTGAAGGGAGCTAGTTGAGCAGAAGTAAGCAGGCCACGTGGGTACAACCCTTTCTTGATGTTCATGACTACATGATGTGAATAACTGCTGAAGTTCCTGTCTTGACATCCCAACAATAAAGGACTATGACTTGACATCATGAACCGAAAATGAACTTTCCCCTGCTCTATGTTAGTTTTGCTCAGGGTGTTTCTGTCACAGTCACAGAACGAAACTAGGACGGAGCAAACACAGACGTTCTTAAGGCTACTGGCTTCCCTCTCCATGCCCCTGGGTGTCAATCCAGCCTTCCACAAGACAAGAGCCCCCAAGGCCATAGGTTGCTTTTTCTGTTGGTGTGTATCTGTGTATATCAGGCTGCTTATCCATAAGCTCTTCTAAACCCACGGTCCAAAGACAACCCACGTTCCACAGCTCGAAATTCTCTTTACCCAAACATAGCTTCTAATCCTTGGAAAGCTTGTTGACTATAAAAACAAACAAACAACATATAAAAAGAAAAAGGGGCAGGGGTGGCTATGAGAGGGTTGGCACAGTTGATATGACTCAAAAGGAGGCTATGAGATCCCTGAGGGGCATTTCCACAGGCTCAACACGACCAACAACAAGACTCTAAGCTTCCAAATGAACACGGATCCAGGTACCGGCCCTGCCCTCACCCAGTGAAGAGGGCACAAAGATGTCTGGTCGAGATGTTTCTGGTGTGCATTCAAAGTAGGCCTTCCCAAGACCCCTAAGTAAGAGAAGCAGAGCTAAGAAAACGGCATAGACTCAATACCTTTAGGTACGCCTTTGTCCTTGGTTCGGCATCTTTTAACACAGGTGCAAGGACATGGTAAGTAGGTCACTTTCAGAGGATTCTGTGTTTTTCCTCTACCTATTTAGCCTGTGGGAAACTCAAAGACAGCCTGTTCTGTCTGCCTACTTTCAGAGACTCCAAGACATCTAAAGGACTGTACGTATGCTGGAAATGGGAATGTATGCTAGGAATATGGAGACTTCCAGTGCCAATCGAAATACTATGAATTGTAGTCTAAATCCACAGTCATTTCGAGCTGGAATAGACTTTAAGGGTGACAATACACTGTGGTGTGTTACTGGTGCCAACTGAACGGGATCTAGGATCTCTTAGGAGATGGGCCTCTGAGCGTGCCTCTGAAGGATTATCTTGATTAGATTAACTTACACTGGCAGGCCCATCATCTGAGTAAAGATCATTGACTTTTAAAACAGAGAAAACAAGCTAAGCATGCATTCATGGTCATCAGTGCCTAAATGTGGGTATGATATGATAATCTCCTGCAAATTCCTGCCATTTTCACATCCCCACTGTGACGGACGGTACCCTTCAACTGTGAGCCAGAACATACCCTTTCTCTCTTAAATTGCTTTTCCCCCTGATATCCCAGCAACAGTTAGAGTAACTAAGACAAACAGCATTGTGAACATCTTGTGACACAAGGAGACATGAGAGACTAGCTTAACCATGGTAACACAGCTTGTATGTGCAGCACCTCCCACAGTTCAGGTGTTCGAATACATTGCTCCCAGATGGCTATGAGACCTCCAGGATGTGAAGTCTTGTCAAAGGAAATGGCTCACCCTGGGCTAATGTAGAAGTTGTGTGTCCCAGCCTCACTTCCCGTCTGCTCTCTCTGTTGGGACTGGGCACACAATATAATCATACTCCCACTATGAATGGTATCCCGTCTTAAACTGTAAGCCAAAACTGTAAACACTTCCTTCTTTAATTTGCTTTTTGCCAGGTATTTGGTCAAGTCAGTGTGATAAGTAACATACATGTTCATGCCATCAGAGCTAGAATGCAGGTCGCTAGCTCATCATAGTGCTCTGACCACCGCAGCATCAACCTTTTCCACTTTGATGGAAAACATGGGTCCCTGGACCCAAGTGGTGAACACTACTCCATCCATTAACCCTCTGGTACATATTTTCCCTCTTACACACAAGAAAATGGACAGATCTGCAAATGAATCTCATGGAATCTAAGTCAAAACACTGAGTCAGTTTCTCTTTTTCTTTCCTTCCAAAGCTGTTCCAGAACACCATGTGCGAGAGAAAACAACAGAATGGAAATTGCTCATACGGAGCATGAGGAGGCTGCCCACCTCCCTCGCACAGCCCGTGTGCAAAGACAGCCCCTCCGCTGAGCCGCAGACACAAGGTGGTTCATGTTCATTGTTTATTGTGGCAGCTGAGAAGCCAGCTGGCACTGATCACTCCTCTCTTCCAACACAAGCACCACTTGGACATGTGTGACAGGCACCAGCTGCCACTCAGTGTGATGGGCGGTGTCCCTGCTGACCAGAAAGGTGTAGCCCGTGGCCCATGCCCTGGGATGGCAGCCTCATGAAGAGACTTTTGGCAAATCAGAAATGGTACCAGCTTCATGCTGGGGTTGGTGGCCGAGGGGCAGCCACTCACTCATGCTGGCCAGGTTGCTGGGATCACAGCTGGAGACAAGGAGTTCTAATGCTCCCCTTGGGTCTGTGTTACATTTGGCAGAGGAACAGTGGTTCCAGACAGAACAACAAGAAACAGAGGCGTCTGGAAAACATACCAAGCATCACTGGAGAAGTTGGGCTGACCGTTTAGGGATTTGGCAGTCACAGGCTCAAGAGGAGCCTCCCATCACTCGACCTTAGCCAGGTCTACCTGGACTCACTGAAAATGAAGAGTCAACCTGTTGTATGGGGGGCAAGGAGGATTCTGGCCACATTTGCCAAGGCCCTAGGAAACAAAGGAGGTCTTCAGATATTGGATGCCAAAGACGACAAGAAGCCCCTTTATTCCCACATCTCCCTCTGCAAGCCATCTGGTCAACCTGTCCAGCCAGGCAGCTTTACATGCTAGGATCTTGGATTTAATAGTTCTGTATCTGGGAAGCTTCCTCTGGGTTGTAGGTGTTTGGTATCACTTCTATTCTTTACTATTAGGATCTAGCAGTGTCACCTCTCTCCTCTTCTTACAACAATCATATATACTCTCTAGAAGGCTTTCCAGATATCTGAGGTGACAAAGTAGAATAAGTCTAAATTCTTAACACCCTATGTAGCAGTCAAGGACACAGGCTTTGACCTCCAGCCTGCCTGGACTTGTAAACCACCTCTGCCACTCGCGTGTGTAAGTTACACCACCATATTCAATCGTCGTGACTCAGAGTCTTTGAGAATATGAAATCGAAGAACATAAGCCACCTTACACAGCTGCTGCCAGTATCATTGTCTTCTTACATACCAAAGGGCTTAGTTATTTTTGTATTGCTGTAAGGAAACATCATGACCAAGGCAACTTATAAAAGGGAGCATTTCACTGGGGGCGCAGGGAGCATGGTGGCAGGCATTACACATGGTGCTAAAGAAGTATCTGGGAGATTTAGACCCTGATCCATAGACACATCAAGCAGTGGGGAGGGGGGGATGAAGTGAGAGATGGAGGGAGAGGTGAGAGTGGGAGGAGAGAAAAGGAGAGAAAGAGGGAGAGAGAGAAAGAGAGAAATTGATTGAGTGATTGAGTGATTGAGCCTGGTATGAGTTTTTGAAACCTCAAAGCACATGCCCAGTGGCACGCCTCCTCCAACAAGCCTACACCAACAAGGCCACACTTACTAATTCCAATCAAAATTGTTCTATTAACTGGGCAGCAAGCATTGAAACATGCATGTCTATAAAGGCCATTTGCATTGAAACATCCACATCTTCCAAGTGGTACCCAGTCATCACAAGCATTTCTCTTCCACAGAAAAGCCAGGAACACTCCATTCCCCAGATCTCTTACTACAAAGACTCTGGACTAATCTACCATGAAGAGGAATCTGGGCATCACTTAGAAAACAGAATAGAAGGAAAAGCAAAGATTTCCCTCCAGTAAAGGCAGGCAGGTGAAAAACAGAGATATGAATTTGCTCAGATTCTAAACTTTCCATGGCAAGTCATCCACATTGGTTGCATAAGTGACTGAGGTCATGAAATGTTATGTCCTTTGCTTTCCACAGCATCCTTCAGAAAACCAGACACAATTTTCCCTCATCCTTCCTCCAAATGGTTCTATAAAATGTAATATTGTCATTTTTTTTTTCAAGTTTCCAATTTCCACAGTGGATCCTGTTTTCCAGATCAAATTCTGACTTAAGAATACATTAGATTAATGAGATGAGACCACTACAATTTTATCATTAATACTATTTCTGAGAGCAGTAATATATTAGTTTGTATGAACAAGATAGAATGTATGATTCCTAAGAAAACCCTCACTGGAAAGCAGGCACATGTGTTTGTGTGTATGTGTGTGTGTGTGTTGTGTTGTGTTATACATATAAAATCGTGTGTGCGTGTGTTTTGTTATACATATAAAATCATGTGTATGTGTGTTGTGTTATACATATAAAATTGTGTGTGTGTGTGTGTGTGTATTGTGTTATACAGATAAATCGCTACCCAACAAGTGTAAAGAAAATATCTCCACACCCCAGAGAAAGGAGCAGGCCACTGCTGACATGTGATGCCAGCCAAAGCCTGGGAAAAGAAGGGTGTCAGTAAAGACCAAGTCTCTGGCACCTAGGTGCTCACAAATAAATAATAAATGAGAACTGAAACAACAGTCCATAAGGCAAACACAAGTGTGTGCTTGTATCTGGTGAAATAGGCATGGTATCCAGTGGGCATAGAGGTGTCTTTGGTCATACGAGCAAGGCCTTTGGAAATAGATGCTGTACCGTGCACTGCACAGTACCCTGACTGATTCATGAACAGACAAGCAGATCTTTCACAAAAAGTCTAGACATGAAGTTGCCCAGCCATGGGGAGACCCTGAGCCCCAGCATCCTGGCTGCCTGGTGAGTGTACACCTTGACCAGACCCACTGATCTTGCAGGGTACAGAGAAATTGCTCTCCAATGATGTTTATCCTCTTAATTGCTTTTCTCTTAATGTTTATCTCATAATGGCATTTCTCTAGTTGGCCAAGCTTAGGTGTGGTAAGCACCTTGATCCCATGCTTAAATTTCATTTGCTATGACTTTCAAGAACCTCTGGATGTTTGTGGGAAAGCGGGCCTATCTGTTCCAAACTTTTGTGTGTCTGTTTTGACACAGCTGCCAAGAGGCTGGACTCGCCAGCACTGCTTTTTAAAGTCAATTTTTTTTATGGCTGCGAATTCTCATTAAAAATAATTACTTTTGGCAGCAGAAGTCAGGAAGGTGAGAAGAAGGAAGAAATGGAGGCATTGTTTTGTTTTTGTTTTTTGTTTTTTTAACTTCTTCCATTTGCAAAAAACCTTTCTGTAAAAACAAACATTGTGCAGAGAATTTAAAAAATGTAAAAGTATATGATAAAATCCTTAACCTTTCTATATGACACGCAAAACAATTTCGTACGTATAGAGGCTAAGCCACTGCCTTGTTCCCACTTCAGACCTACTCATTAAGCTGCCAAAACCTTAAGTACAGGAAGTATTTTTCATCCTGATGTATCTGTTGCAGTCACCAAAAAGCCTCCTAATACTATGGGGAGTTCAAAAGCAAACAGATCACCGACGGAAAAAAATTGGAAACGAGTAATGGAAATGCAAGTACTCAATGAACATTCTAGAAGGACAACGTACAGCTTATAAATCTAGGCAAAATAAATTCTCTCTTGTGACACTGCATTTATTCTTTTACTGTGTCAGCGGCACAAAGTGACACAGAAGGGAGGTGTCGATGGTCATTCTTAAGTGTCGCCTAACAGTTCTCTAAAGGAGCATGTGCATATAAATCCCCAGTGCTTTTTAAAGCTGACTGTAATCACTAAAAGTCTGCGGGGCTGGAAAAGAACAATATACCCACTTCCTTATGTGTTTGTGAAATCTGCTGCAGGCCTGTACCAGCTGTCAGGAGCCTGTCCCTGCCCACCATCTCCCCTGGGCTTTGTCTTCTACCAGTTGTGGCAACACTGTGAGGCTTCACAGGCCTCTGGCTCTAGTATAGGAATAGAAAAAAGAGGGTGCTGCACTCCCGGGCTCTTCCACACAGTGTGTTGTTATGTATGAACTGATGGCTCATCTGGTGGTCCGTGGTCTCCAACCTCTCTAGCCCTCCTTACGCCTTCTACTTAACAGGGGGAAGGGAATCCTACCTCACATCGACTAAGTTTAAAGTAGACTGTGAGCCTATGAGCTTTAAAATAACTCCTGTAACCACCTCCCCTTCTTCCTTGCATATTTTCTCTTTGAAGGTTGTTGTGACCTTTTATTTCCAATATACAAGAAAGCAATAACAAGAAGCAGAGCATCCATTCTTGGGATCTAATCAATTTCTGCCTTTAGAGAAACACTGCTACTTTCTACATGATTGCAATGTTTAGACACATTGATGCAACTAATCTGTGTAATGTGCACACATGTATCGCCTGTACTCAGGGCCTGGCATGTAGCAGCCCTTCAGCAAATGTTCCTTTGTCTTCCCTGCAGGATAGTTCAGAACAAAGACAAGGTTTACTTTCTGGGCATAAAGTTTTAGGGCACTTTTTTTTTTTAAACCTGCCTAGTGTATGATTAATCTTCTGGTGCAACAAAAGCCTCGAGTTGAAGGGAAAGAGTCTGGAATAAATAAAAACTCGGAGGCAGTGGTTTTCAACCTGGGGACTGTGACTTCCCCTGGGGAATCACGTAACAGAGACCCTGCATATATTGTATTTATATCACAATTCACATCAGTAGCAAAATTAAGGCTACAAACTAACAACAATAATAACTTTATGTTTGGGGATCACCACACTTGAGGACTGTATTAAAGGGCTGCAACATTACGAAGGCTGAGAAGCTCTGTTCCAAGAAAAAACGCTAGTCCAGGGAGAGCTGGGTAGAGAGGCAAATCTGATAAGTCTAGAAAATGACAGGTGTCCATGAAGTCCTCAAGCCTGGAGATGGCCAGTGGCTTATATATGTGGGCAGCCTAGACTTAACACATGTCCCATGATAGGACAGAGGAAGCTGAAATCCCAGATATGGGAGTAACTTCTACTTTTATATGCAAAGAAATTTTATGGACCCCTCAGAAGCCTTAGAAAGCCGAGGAAAATGGAAAGCAGCTAAAAGGGAGATGAGACTCCACTGTAGTCCAGGAAATCTAGAAGACTTGCACTTGGACTCAACACCTCCTTCCGGGCAGCAAGCTCTGGGTACAAACTCCCAGATTTCACGGAACCTCCAGAGTTTCTAAGACCTACACATGAAGAATGAGGCTATGACTCTCAAAATAAAAATGACATAAGGTAATAGAGATTTAAGTTGCATTAAATAGGGTTCTCACAAACTCATGTCTGTCTGAGACCTCAAACTCAGATCTTATTTGGAAAATGGACCTCATCCTCTGCAAATATGATGTCATCTGCTAAGATGACATCACATTGGATCAGGGCCGCCTTTCACTATGAAAGTATTGCTCTCTACACACAAAAGAAGATGAGCATATAAAAAGAACTAATTGGAGATATGTCAGTAGATCCTATGGACTGATGTACCTACAGCAGCCAGGATAGGCCAAGAAGGATGATTTTCTCAGTGCTACCAGAGTCAACATAGCCTTTTGGGTGATGTTAGGCCATTATGTTTGTGGCCTTTCACTTACTGAAGCTTTGCATTTACACAGACTTAAAGATAATCTAGTCTACTTGCCTTCAAATACAGGAATAAACTCTGAGACCAAGATAGTTGGTGGCAGCTAAGTGAACTGCGCTGAATCCTAAACATCTGGGCAATTCACCTCCTTACTCATTTTCTCATCCATTCCTTCACCAAACACCCACAGGGAATGTGAAGTTCTACTTCAGGCAATTGCCAGAATCATAGAGTTGAGCGATACCAAAGCACTGCTTACATAATCACTTATTTAGTTAGCAGTAGGGTGAAAGGCACAGAGAAATGCAGCGAGAAATGTATGTGATCAGGATTTAAATGTGACATAGGCATTTGGTAAAGTATCTGTGAGGAACTGTCATTTTAAAGGAAATCTAAAAGATCATTTAGCTGGTTGACAGCAGAAGGCTATATACATACAGACCTGTGATGAAATGTTTGTTTTTTGAGGGAGAAAAGGAATTTAAAAATACACTGTATAAAGATTCTGACCTTCTCTTCAATCTTCTTTCATACTTTCTTGAAAACTCATATCCAATCAAAATAATGTCACTGTCCTTTGAAGTTATATTAATGAAACATTTACCATAGAATATTAATAATCTTTTTCAATTAAAATGGTCATGTAGAATATTCGCAGAATCACCCATATCTACCACTAAAATATCATGGAAGTCTGTCCAATATTTAACCTGTTGTGAATCTGAGAAGAGACCTGCCCTAATTTCATATACCACATACTTCAAGTTCTGTCTTTTGTGTTTGTAAGTTGTTCAAAGACTACCACAATTATTATCCACCATAACCTGCATAAACCACCAGACAAACAAGAATCCCAGCAACGATGCTGCGTAGCCGATACACCCTTTCCCAACAACATATGCATGCCAAATTCAATGGTACTGCCTTCACAGCATGGTTCAACTGCACTGCATATAGTATTTCTCCGCTGGTTAAGGCACTCAATCCTAATTCAAAGATGGGTCCTATTTTCCACTTAAAGTTCATTACGTTCAAAGTGCACTGAGTGGAGCGAATGCCCATCTAACCCCAAACATCCATCCTTAGAAAATCAGTGGTCATACAGCGTTGTCATCACACAAAACGCCTTGCATATCTGAAGCTATTTCCTACAGAGCCAACCATGAAGTCAAGAAGAATCCAAAACAGCTGAAATTCCTATTATTTCTAAAGACTAGGTTCTGGCCAAGCTGCCACGTTTCCCTTATGTAGTAGGGCCTTTGGTCTTTGATTCTTCTATTTTCCATTTTCACTTCACACGGAGTAAATAAGAATTATTATATTCAAAAACAGAACAAAGGGATGGGATGTGTTCAGTAGAATGCCATTAGGTCAGAAATGCCAAGGGGCATTTTAGAAGACTGTAAATGAAGTGCCACAGACGTTCCCAATACCACATTTGTACAGTCCCTCAGCCGAGAGACTTCTGAGCCGATCTGCAGTGACTTTGCCGAGTCACTCTATCTGATGCAGGGCATGCTCTGAAGCCTTGCCACGTTAGCTCTGCTCTGACACTGACAAGAAAAACTTCTCTACATGATGCCCTCATCACCCAACATTAATGGAGACATCTAAGGGTTCTGCCACTCACCATTTCAATCATGTTTTCTCAGCCTTTTGTGGGCTCCATTGTTGCACAAAGTCACCACCGTCCCATTACCAGCTGGCACTTGATCAGATGGTAACTAAAGTAAACACATAAACAACACAAGCAACTGCTGACTTCTTTCTCTTGGGCAACGTAGCCCGGGAGATTTTCTGATACCAGATCCACAAGCCAAACAATCACACTCCAAAACACTTTCAATGATGAAGACCATACCAGTCGATTTACCATCATGTGCTTGTCCTGTGTGCTTCTGGAAAGATACAGCTTGGCCTTTGTTCTTCTCTGAAACCCTTTTCTCTTTCAGAAGCCACTATGTAGGCATTTCCTCAGAAAGACAAAGGAAGATTCTGGCTTAGTTCTAGGGTACCAACTATAAGCAGCCAAAATAACTGCTTAACTATTTCTTGACCCACTTAGACTCTGAAAGAGCAAAGACCAGGCACCAGGCCCTTATCCAACAAACATCAGGGATATCTTGAAAGAGATAGAAAGTAAAATTTTCCTATGTTCAAGAAGGTAGAGATTCATTTTGGGGGATGTGTACAAATATACATGCACAGATGACACCAATGACACACTAGCAATCCACGGCTATATATAAGGGGCACATGAGGACCAGGAACATGGTGAAGGCAGTCATCTAGAGAAGCAAACATTCCCTGGCACAGAGGAATCTCAAGATGATTCCAGAGTAGAGATGATCAGAGCATCTGTGACAAAGGGCTGGGGATGAGATTTTCAGATCTGAAGTCTGTGGCCTTCTGAGGAGGCAAAGTGTCCCAGCAGAGATAGAAACCTCAGGATGAAGAATATGGTGTCACAAAGAGTCACAGAGAAGACAGAGTGCAGAGGGAATAGTCCCCTCAGAATATAGGCTTCCTATGATGACATCTCAACAATATTTAAAGATAAATAATGAGACTCCATTGGAAAACATCCTGCAAAAGCCAAAGATTGTCAAGGGAGAGCTCCTCCCTACATAATCAGAAGACAGGATGAAGGCTACAGGAGACACACTCCATGGCCATGTTATAGTGAGAATTTTAGGATTTTGGTTTCTTTTAAAACACAGGAATATTATAAGAATATGTTTTCATTTTAATCCCAAGTGTGGGGCTATGGGGCTGCTTCAAAATAGCTGACTATGATTTTCCTCGTGCACTGGCGGGGGCATACTTTTGCCAGCTGCCCATAGTTTCTGCAACTCTGTGACATCTGAAATTATGGGGACTTTTCAGAGAGTATATAAATGCTAGGGCTTCTGAGAGGTGGGGGGGGGGTTGTTGGTTGGTTGTGGTTAAGTAGTTGTGTGCAAAGAAACACAAGAAGAAGAAATGCTAGGGACCCCAAGAGGATGGGGGTGTGTTGTTGTTGGTCACAGTTTGTTAAGTAGTTGTGTGCAAAGAAATACAAGAAGAAGAAATTAGATAGCCTGATGGCAAAGACCAAAATTGCCTCAAAGAACTCGACGCCCCTAATCAGCAGAAGTGGCCTAACCATGGTGTTGCCCCTTTTGCAGCCCCTGGCTTTATACAAGGATCTCTCTTTCCTCTCTATCCTTTTTTCTCTCTGACCTAGTGCTAGGAAGTTGGAAGGGTAGAAAAAAAAAGGTGGAGAAAGGTGGAAGAAAGAAGAAGCCACAAAGTAGCTAAGACCCCCTACACCATGTTGCATCAAATCACTGTTTTTTAAACCTGCCCTCCCCCTCCTCACAGCAACTAATGGGGCAGGCTGAGCTCTAGCTGTTAGTAACTAAGTGCTAACACCACTACATCTCACTGCCATGGGAATCATCATAAACACAAAGAGTCCAATGCTCGGACTGAAAGAGGCACAAGACTCTTCCTGTGCAGGAACAGTCATGTCCAAGGGCATCAAGAAAAGAAGAGTGGGTAGGAAAGGTAAGGAAATTAAAATAAACTTGGCTGCTTCTCAATGACTTTTTTCACATTTTGACAGGAAAAGCAGGAATATAGGATACACAACTAAGTGGCTTAGGGACAAATTCTAATGCTAGCACTACTCCATCACTCTCTTGGCAAGTGACACCAAGCTGGCTCTGCAGCCCTGGAGGAATCCACAGAATCCAAAGCTCAACCCACAGTCGCCAAGGAAGGAAAGAAGTTGAATCTCTGCTCTTAACAAATGTTCTCTAAAACCAGAGCAACATTTGGGATGCCCTGCTATCATCGATACAGATGCCTTCCCTCCCTCAGCGGCATTTGAGACCTTGATTGGGATTAGTGGGCTCAAGGAAAGTTAAAGCTTTCAGAGGACATCCCTCTTGGGCTAGTGTCCAATTATAAGTGAATATATACCATGTGTATCTTTCTGGGTCTCAGTTAACTCACTCAGGATGACCATCCATTTGCCTGCAAATTTCAAGATTTCCTTGTTTTTAATAGCTGAGTGGTATTCCATAGTGTAAATGTCCCACAGTTTCTTTATCCATTCTTCGACTGAGGGACATCTAGGTTGTTTCCAGATTCTGGCTATTATGAATAAGGCTGCTATGAACATGGTTGAGCATATGTCCTTGTTGTGTGATGGAGAGTCTTTTGGGTATATTCCAAGGAGTGGTACAGCCTTCTGTCACAGACCCAGGGCAAAGAAATAGGGTGAAGGGGGCGGGGGCATGGGAAGATACAAGTGAGGGGATAACAATGGAGATATAATCTGAATAAATTACCTAAAATTGTAAAAAAGAAAGTGAAAGCTGAGGAGGGGAGACTTGAAGACTAGTGTTCCAATAGGAAGTGCAGTCAGTAGCTCTCAAACTGTCTTCCTCATGAACTCTGCGATCTGTGGCACTGAATCCTGCAACCTGAGAAAGAAGCCCGCAAGCCTGCAAAGGAACCGCCTCAGCGGTTGTGACCCACGGCCCTGGGGATGCACTGTGACAGAAGACTAGATACAAGTGCAGACGTTAATGAGAACACCTTACTCTGAGGAGAGAAAAAGATCCTGAATTCTCAGTTACATGAAGTAGCATAAAAAATGTTTTAACAAGACACGCTGAAGGTCACCGTTGAGCTCTTGGAGGTCATGTGTGTGCCTGCCCCTTCATCTCCCATCCCTGTTCTGGAATGAGGTAACAGTAGTTACCTCATAAAGGGGCTAGGGAAGAGCCAGGAGGTGAACAAAGCTCCAGGCAGTGTCATTTATCAAGAAGCTGATACAAGGGCTGAGTTTAATCATTACATTAAAAACAAAAATAATGCTGGGTCTTTGGAACATTAAAACTCTCTGACAAAGAGCAGGAGTTTGTATAGAGCGGAGTTACTATGACCAAAGCATTTGTATCTGTGACTTATTTGTCCCTCTCAATTTTCCCTTGGGATTGGCAGAAGTCTCACATCTACCAAAAGTCTATGGAAGAAAAGGCAGACGTCAAGGGATGCGCTCTTTGATGACATCCCGCGCCTTTGCTGACTGCCCTGCCGCTCCGCTCCGTAGGGATGATCTTTCCAATGCTTACCAGTTCCAGTGGCTTCACAAGTAGTTACTGAGTGTCTACTGAGTGCTGCTTGGGTCCACCCACGACTACATCACAAAGACTTCTCCCTGCAGTGAGGAGTGGGGGAAGAATGCCAGGGGGCTCTGACAGTTACAAGAGATGGGATCGAGACACAGGTTACAGAAACAAGGCTAAAAGCAAGGCCGATTGGCACTGTGGGAGGCAGGGAAGACCCTGCTCCCAATTTGAATGAGGCAGTAAAACACTGCCCTTGGAGACGGTCCAATTGGAGCCAACCCTCAAAGGAGGTGAGAGGGCTGCCACTCGACAATATAGGTCAAGATATATTGAACAGCCCGTGTGGAGGATGCGGGTCAGCAGTGTGCCTTGGTGAGCAAGTGGAAGAGCCAAGGCCCTTGTGGTCAATGTACCAAAGGCAGGTCACAGAGGACACTGAGTCACTACAGCTCCATCCTTACAAGAATTAGAGTTGGCAGGGTCCTTCTCAAACAGAGTGTGCCAGTGTTCTTATTCTGGCATCAGATCTAACCACCAGGCCTACCTGAGAAAAGTTCACCACACCTTTTGTTTAGTATTAGAAAAAACATTTTTTTAAATAAAATCCTTTGGAATTGTATTTTTCCATCTTTGAAACCAATCAGGCTGGTTTTATGCATAGTCTAAGAGTCCCAAACCAAATACTTAGCAACATGGATTCTGCCACCCGCTTCCGCACTGGCTTCAGACTTGAGAATTAATAACTTTTGCAGTGTGCCTAAGCTTCCAGCTATGAGACGTTTTTTAGACTTCTCCCTAGTCATTTACATAGTGCCAGATTATAAATGTCTGATATTATATGAATTAGTGCCGAGCTGTGAGAACAAAGCAAATAATTAGCAGCCGCACACATGGTGGGTTCTATTTCAGATTTTCTCTCGCTGCCTGCCTGATCTAAGCAAACGATACCGGTCGTGCAGCCCCTGATCACAGCCACGGTGACACCACAAATCAAATTCCACCTGCTCAAAATTCCAAAAATAGAGCTGCTCTGAGATTTCTGCTGCAGAAAGTTGTGGGGCACAGGATGGAAGGGGGCACACAGTCTTGAAGAAGTTGGGCTTGCTTGAGAGCAATGGGAACACCACAGAGAAGACCCTGGAAGGAGTCTGAATGTCTCCAGAGATGGACATCTAAGCCTTTGACTGTATACGCATTGCATAACACAACGCTATCCTGTGTGAGTCCATATATGCTATCCTGTGCCTCCTAAAGATGAACAAGCGGGGAGGATTTCCAAGAACAAACCCAATGTGCTAATTTACCCCAGCTTTAAATGATTTGCCATGTTTTACATATGGTTTTGTTCCAACTGAATAAGAAATTTCTCACTGTCCTTGGGAAAACTTATCCTACTCAAACTTATCTGACTAAATCTCATTTTAAATGAGTCAGTGTCCCTATATAGTTAAGACAGGACAGCATCCTTATCCACCTGATGCATGGAGACTTTAAGCTTTGGGTTTACCTCCCATTCATACGTGTGTGTGTGTGTGTGTGTGTGTTTTACAAATTCAAGCATCTATTATTATCCCTTAGTTGAATTTCTTGTTTAACAGTTCAACGCTGGTAGAATCTTGTTTTCAATTAAGAGAATAAATATAAAGTGGCATTGCATTTAGCAAAATGAGGCCATTACCACATTAACAACAATCCTAACAATAGTCCCAAGGGCTATAGGGACCAGGCAGTGCCCTTGAAAGAGCTGTAAGAAAGTCAGGGCTTTCCTTAGAATTACTCTGTGAAAGCACTTGCTAAGTTTGCTGATTCCTAGACAGACAGACACACACACACACACACACACACACACACACACACACACACACACACAGAGCGCATGTACTCTGCTGAGCTTGGCCTGATAATTCATAAGACAACTCAGAGTTTTCCATATATCCGAAACACTGTGCATCTAAGATTGGAAGCTCTCGAAACAGTAACTTCGGTACACTCCTTTGCCAAAATGGAGGAGCCCTAAAGATGATGAATGGAAGGTCAGTTTCATTTTTCTCCAAGACAGCTTGTCCTCATCTCAGACAGTTTCATTAAAATGGCTCCCTAGGACCAGTGTCAAGACAGCTGGTGGGCACAGGCACTCACCAGCAAACCAGAACACCTTTTCAATCACCGGGCCCCACATGGTGGAAAGAGAGAAGCAACTCACCTAACCTGTCCTCTGAAATTCACCATACAGTGTACATACATGCATGCCCCCCCACACACACACATGATAAAGAAAAGACATTTCTCTCTATATAACAAAGATGGCAACGACTTGACATCCAAAGGTTACATGGTCCAGGCATTGTGCTAATGCCATTAGATAGGATTTCTCATTTAATTCTCTCATCCTTCTTAAAATGTTACCTCACTACCCACACACCCATCTCACAGAAGGGCAAATAAGCTCGTTGCACAACCAGTCCACATCACCTGATCAGGAAGACACAGAAGCCAAGGTCCCAGGGACTGTGTGTGGCTGAGATTTGCACTCTCTTATCTCAATCTCCCTATTCTGAGACTATATTTTATAAAAAGCACATTTGGAGCATACATTTAGGGAGACTCCTTACCACCACCACTCCTCCTGCACATGCATATACATGCACAAACACACACACACACACACACACACACACATCATGAAGAAGGCAGCTTTCCAATATGTATGCATTAGTGTCCCATGTTAGCATGTGAACTATACCCTTTCCACGTACCCTTGTCGCCTCCTGCTCAGGAGAATGTAAAGAACTGTGCATGCTGAGACTTACATAAATGTTCACAGTCACCAAAAACCTGAAACGATGTCTCAAAAAAGAGGGGACACGAACTCCCTGGAATGAAGTGCCACTAAGGTCCACCAAGGAATGGGACTACGGACACAGAAGAACGGTGCATGAGTCTCAAGGTAAGGATGTCAAACATACTATATCCAGCCCACAGTGCATGACGCCATTTACCTGAAATTCTAACATATGCAAAGTAACTGACAGTGATGACGGATTCCTGGCACCAGTGACTGAGAGAAGAATGAATCACAAAGAGGTAAGGAAACTTCTGGAAGTAATGAATATGTTTTCAGTTATTGCTTGGGGCGATGACCTCATGTGTGGACACAGCTGTGAAATGTATGAACATGCTCTTTAAAAAGTATAACCTATTATATACAGGTGATATATTAGTAAATTAAAAGCTAATTATGTGATCTTAGGAAAAAATGGGTTGTATGTTGAATTCTTCTGGCAAATTTTTTTTTTTTTAATACTTGGAACACTTCTGAAAATGGCCAATCTATTGAATTGCCGCACAGTGTTTGGCCGGTCCACATTGATTAATTCAGATTCTAAGTTCCTACTAGTCAAAAACAATTATAGAGTCTTCATAGTAACAAAGACAGTGTTCCGGCAGAACAAGTATTCAGAAAATTTTCCCTCAACAAAACTCCATTCTGCTGTTTTTCTCTCTGTTCCAAAGAAACTCTGGGTTCAGAATTGACAATGACCTAATAGTGGCCAATGGATCCTTTAAAAAGTGTCACCAAGGAATTACTTGATTTTTATTTCTAATCATATGAACACTGCCACAGAATTTGAGACTTAGGAGGGGGGAAAAACAACACAAGTCTGTCTTAGACTTCTCTAAACATGTTTTATTAAGAAAATGTTAACATCTGGGTGTGGTGGTGCATGCCTGTAATCCCAGCACTGTGAGTTCAAGGCCAGCCTGTTCTACAAAGCAAGTCCAGGACAGGCAAGGCTACCACAGAGAGAGCCTGTCTCAAAAAACCAAAAAAGAAAAAAAAAAAGAAAAGAAAAAAGGAAAGGAAAGAAAGAAAGAAAAAAGAAAAGTGTTAAATTCACGAGGGTCCCTGAGAAGTGAGAGCTGCCTTTGAAAGCCAAATGGCAACCCAGGGCTTGAGATTTCATATTTCTAGACAGTCATCAGAGTAAAGAAGGCAACAGAACTGTCCCAAAAGAGGTCAGAGGCTGTGTCCTCAATAGGGCCAAGAGCACTGAACCTGCTGGCACTGGTTCCCAAGGCTGCCTGTAACTGACCCTCCCCAGGATAAGACCAGGAACCAGGCTGACCAGAAGCTTTTTTTAAACAGCAGCCAGGGCCACACTTTGATACCCCAGCTATTGGGAGACTCAAGCCCTGAAGCAGGTGCAGGCTAGAGTCGGTGTCATCAAATGAACACACACACACACACACACACACACACACACACACACACACACACACACACGCAGCATGCTCAGCCCTATAGAGTGGGGTTATGTTTCATTTACAGTGAATTAAGATACTAAAAGAAAACTAACTGAGCCTCTTCTGCAGATAGTTGAAGAAGCCTCACTGTATAACACTGCTTACTCAGTGAAAGTTAATTTTCCCCCAAGTGATGATGGCGGATGCTGGTCCCTATGACACAATCAGATCCCCAAGCCTGTGAAACCCCGGGCCTGTCTCCAGGTGTTCATACTGAGGTTGTAAAGTGAATTAAATAAACTGTCTCTAAAAGGAAATTTATCGAAAGTGCTGGTTTCCATTCTAATTAGCATCACGGCTGTACAAGCTGCAAATATGGCTGTCATCACATCAAGAATCAAAATGAAGGTCATGATAATGACTGTGTGGATAGAATTAATTAATTTCCTCCCCCCCCCCCCCCCACCCCCCCCCCCCTTTGCATGTCTGTAGGAACACACTTTTTCTTGACTCAGCTGCATTAGCTTCCTGTGCAGCAAAGATAGAAGACGCAGACGGGGCTGTTCCATGTGGCTACTGCTTAAACCTAACCAAGGCCAAGTCAATGAAGGCCAGGATAGCCCTGTGCCTTGTCCCTCCTGGCTTTTCACAAAGCTGAGCCAGTGGGGAGCTCAGAGTGTGTGATGGGCAGGTTGCCTCCTGATTCCAGGGAGCATGTGGGAGGATGCCTAGCACCACTGGATTCCTACCAGACCTCTACAAACTCAAGCCTGTGGGACCAGGCGCCAGGACTGGACTTTACAAGGCAAGATTTGCTAAATGTTTGCTCTCCCTCTGCAGTTTGCCTGAACTGTCGAAGTCTTTCCCTGATTGGATTATTCCCCCTGGTGTTCCGTTTGTCACTGATACAAGACATTTTATTTTGTGATTTCTAGATGTTTGCCTGCCTCCTGCCCCTCCCTAGGGTCATCACAGGCCGAAACACCAGGGTCATCACAGGAACTGCACCCACATTCTTCCTCACTGGGAACCTAGCACTCAAGCAGAATGAGCAATAAGTAGGTTCCCTGCAAGAACAAATGCCTAGATAGATGGGGAATCTTGGTCTATAGACATCAGAAAGTGCTCAGAAGGCTTTAGCTGACATATTTAGCTAAAACGACATAATTATGCATCTTTAATAACTGGAAAAATTTAAGACAAGAGAAGAGCCTATGGAAGTTTAGTTTTGTTTTTGTTTTGTTTACGGTGCTGGAAATCATAGCAAGGACCGCATCGCACTAGTACTCTATCAATGAGCTACATCCCAAGCCGTTCATTGAAACCCCTAAGAAAATAAAAGAATTAAAAGAACTAGATGCTTTAAACTTCTATAGTGTCTTCCACTTATCAAAATGAAAAAAAAAATGAGATGTACCAAAAAGGAGAAATGGATATATCATATGTGAATATGTATACATAAATGCGAAAAAAGTAAAAAAAAGTTTTTTTTTTCACTGCTCACTGGTGTGGGGATACATGTCTGTGTTCCTGTGTTCGGGTACACCCGCATGACTGTAGAGGCCCAAGACTGCTTTTAGGGATCATCCCCCCACTGCTCATCCACCTTGTCTTGAATCAGGGTGTATCACAGCAGACACTGCCTACTTGCTTGCCCTCAGGACTCCATCTCAGCCTGTGAGGCTAGAATTCCAGGTGACTGCCACACCCACCGAGCACTTGGGTTGATTCTGGGGAATCTGAGCTCCTCTTGTTTGTACAGCAAATGTTTTAACCACTGAGCCCCCAGACTATTTATAAAAATCAAACTGTTATACAATCTAAAGAGAAATTAGAGGAGAGACCATTTTCAAAGTATGTGTTAAAGAGCCTTTACCAGTGTAGATTTTTCTTTCTCCTGTGCAAACTACAACAGGAAAAGGAGGTGAATGACAGAAACAGCACCTGTTGACCAGGCACTATATAAACATCAGCTCATTTAATCCTCGTACACACTCTGTAAGATAAGCCTTGTTACCCTTTCATGAAAGAGATTAAACGCAATACAGTCGGGAAGAGCTGGGGCTAGGTTCAAACCCGTACCTATCTAACTCTGAACTCCCTAGGTTCTAAGGATTAGAGGATGCACAGATGGACAGACATACAGGTACACATGCACACGCACGCTCATGTTTGCACACACAAACATATTCTCTCTCTCTCTCTCTCTCTCTCTCTCTCTCTCTCTCTCTCTCTCTCTCTCTCTCTCTCCAAGAGAAGGTTGCCCAATGTCCCAACAATAAACAGAAGCCAGCCCTTTGGACAGACCCTGAAAGACTGGAGACATCGGAGCCAGTTCCACCCCTACCATTTTAGTAACCTGGCTGAAAGATTTGTATACTTGATTGAATAACCCTCAGTTATTTCCAAGTCCCAAAAATGATTCCAGAAATCTGAAAGATCTATCCAACCAAGTGTTTTAGTCATTCATACATACACACACACACACACACACACACACACACACACTTAATATAACTCAACAACAATATAATCCCGCAATGGTTCCTTCCCGGCAGGAGTTTAACTAAGGTCCTTCACAATTGGATACACTAGGGTGCCCTTCACAGGCCTCCTTGGTTAAAGACAATCAGTTCCTTTGGGGATTGAAATATTTTCAAAATGCACTTTAAAATTAGACATATTCATTCTCTCATCCAGGTTTGCGGATCTTCTTGTCCTCTGACTCTATTGTTCAGTTACTCTGTGCATACACACCAGAATATTCTAATTTAAATCTGAGCCTGGGACATGCTATATTTTGTTCCGAGCTGCAGGGGTGTGAATGCCATAAATAGCATGCAGTGTGCTTGTTCTCCGCTCCTCAGCAGTCTGATAAGCTCATACTGAAATCATTTCAGCAATCATATCTGACAGCTCACTAGAATCCTGTTCAACCCAGCCTCCAAACCAGACCACTATTCCTGTCAGTCTTCAGCCAGGGAGGCATTCAGACACTCAGCTCTAAATGAGAACAGCCTTGCGGAACCTCGCAGGAGAGGAACACTCAGGCTAACAGGCCGTCAATCTGTCAGGAGCTCTTAAGATCCCCTGGCCTTGTCCCACGGAAAGCCAGCTAAGAGCATCTAGAAAGGGGACACTCAGAGGCTGAGGGTCCTGTCACCTCTGCTTCAATGGCCACGTCTGCAAACACATGCCAGACAAAACCAGCACAACCCAGAGCCGCCAGAGCAACACATGCCAGACAAAACCAGCACAACTCAGAGCCGCTGGAGCAGCAGCAAGGTTCTCTGACTCCTCTAATTAACTCATGCACCATTTAACAAATAGCCATCGAATGGCAGCTGGGTAACAAAAGCACCCAGTACCACAGAGATCTCGGGCGGGGGAAAGGGAGTCATTTTCTGACTTCATTACACCTGGTGCTATGAGCATTAACTATTTTAGTTTTTAGTCTCAGTTTCTCTGTCTGCAAGATGCAGATAACACATCATCACACAGTACTGCTGTAAGGACCAAATGCAATCATGCATTCATACAGCTTCCTTAAAAGATGCTCAACCAAGAGTCAATTCCCTGTCTGCTCCTCCACTTACCAAAACCAAAGGTTCCCCCATCTTTTTCTATCAAGCAGCTTTTACACTAAAACTGAGACCATATAAGGTACTGAGCATGAATGCTCTCTTTTCCTTTTTCAGTAGGATATTTACTGAAGAATAGCATGCCTACAGAAAATAGTATAAACTCTGAGCATAAAACTCACTGAATTCTCTCAAAGCAGCACAGGGGTTTGACTTGGGTCAGGAAAGAACATATGCAACTCCTCCATGGCCAGCCCCTGCCATCTTCTCTCCACAGCCTCAGCATCAACAGCTGCTTTTAAGTAAAGGTTATTTTAATCATGCATCTATACACAAAACCCAGTGGAGCGCAGGACAATGGTTTGGATGGGCTAAGGCAAGGGGGACGGTCGACTGACAGCGGAGGCACTGGTGCAGGGCACAGCCAAGACCTATGCGTCTCCCTCTGCCTGTCTCCAAGTCTAGGGTCTTTTACCCCTTTGTCTGCATCTACTAAGCCACGAATTCATTGGAAACAGGCCCTAGCAGCCCAGGCTCCTTTCTGTTAGTTCTCCAAGCGTGTGCTTCTCTAGCGAGAGCAGGCTGTACTTCAGCTGGACCCTGGGTCCTTTCTCTTTGGCTTCTTTCTTTTCTGATCATTTCTCTTCACCTATTTCAGGAATCAACTCGGCTCTTAGTGTACTTAATATGCTCAATACAGAGAGTAATTCTCCTGGCAAGAATCTTACCTTTAACTTACTTGTTTATGACAATTCGAACAAGCATGCTGAGTGACACTCTAGACTTTTCCAGCTTTGCCATGGTAACATTCAATGGGGCATTCCTTTCCGAACAGCACCCGCTCCCTTGATGTCTACACCATCCCTCTCCCTCAGGAACTGCAGCCATGCAGCTGCGGGACCGACGCCATGCTACCCAGGAGAACACGCACCGGCTGCTTCCCATCCTTCTCTTTGTGCTTGTGTTTGGCAAATTACTGGAAAATGCAGCCTTGGCTGAAAGCTCTCTCCTGTTTCTTGTCCCTTATGCAAACAAGCACAGAGCAAAGGCAGCAGGGACTCACTCTGTACGCTGGTGTGTCACATGGCACCGGACTGAAAGGAGGACACTGTTGTTATAAGATACATGATGAAGCGGATTTTGTAGAAAAAAGAAACAGGTTTATACCAATTAGCAACTACCTGCTAAATGATGTCTTTAACCTTATTAATTCTTGCCTTCTCTATTTTCTAAACTCTCTTTGACATCCTTGGGACGTGGGGGGAAAAAAAACCAAACCACAGAAGCTCTATATAGCTAACTGCCCTTCAAGGTTACCAACCCCATCCAACCCTGGGCCACTGAGAAGAAGATTCAGTGAGTTAAGGTGTACGTCCCAAGATCCCCAAGACATACAGAGTAGAAGAGAAATGTCTTGCACAGTGTCCTTTGGCTGCCACATGACTCTCACATGGACGCATGCACACACGTGTGCACACACACATACACACACACAAATTATTAAAAGTGAAATTTCAAAAATCTTGTCTCCTGCCCCCACAATCCAGTCTGTTGTCCATCTGTTGACTATCCCAGTACAGAACCTATGCAGCCACTGACCTAACAGCGTCATGTACTAATACCACCCTGAAGGAGCTCACAGAGGTACACATGTCATTTGTCATTATAAAATGTAACCCCAGCTGTGTGGCACACACCTGTAATCTTAGCACTTGGGAGGCAGAGGCAGGTGGATCTCTATGAGTTTGAGGCTAACCTGGTCTACACAGTGAGTTCTGGACAGCCAAGGAAACACAGAGAAACCCTGTCCCGAAAAACAAAAGCAAAAGAAAGAAAAAAAATACAATCCCACAGTGAGACACCAGTTCACTCATACCAGAATGCAGACACACACACACACACACACACACACACACACACACACACACACAAAACACCAGCAAGCACTGACATGGGTGTGAAGAAACTGCAACACTCGTGCAGGAACACAAAATGAAGTTGTCACAAGGGAAATATCTGGCAGTACCTCTAAAAGTCAAAACAGCGGGTCCAGAACACCCCACGATTCCACTCCCAGATCTGTAGCTCTCAAGTATTTATGCTCTGCACACCACCACAGACGCACTGTTAACAACAGGTAACGTCAGACACAAGCAGAAAACAAGAAATCGAAATGCACTGTACCAGTAGGTTCACCAGGCTTGGCATGGCCGCCCCATCTTGAAACACAGCTACTGCGTGACCGAGAAAAGACCTTGGCTCACAGCCAAAGGAATGAAAGAGATAGAATGGTACGGCAGATAGTGAGGTCTATGGTGACAGATATGGGGCTACTGCCAGTCTCTCTTGAAGGGGTATGGATCATCCTGCCTTTCCCTGGGATTCTAGTCATGGCCTTTTCCCCAACTACACATTATATGAGGATCTTTTCCAGTCTAGTTGCCCATGAGTTAATCATGTTTCTATAAGTAACCCAAATATGATGACTTCTTTCCTAACCTGGGTTGATGCAGTCTTTCTGTGGTTTGTTGGAACCTTCTGCATGTGGTAAACACTTCATTTACCTAACATGTATCTCCAGGAATGTTATGCCATACTACCTGGTGGAATATTATTCATCCATGAAAATGAACTAAAGTATCAATATATACTCTACCATGGCTGAACCTCAGAAACCAGGTTAACTGAAAAAAAAAAAAAGTCCCCAAAAGTTGGATACCTTTAACTACATTTATGCAAAAGAGCCAAGTTAAGCAAAGTCATGAAGGCAGAAAGCAGAGCAGTTGTTGTCCTGGACCGAGGAGTGAAAAGAAGGAGGGGTTCTGCGTGTTTCTTTAGGGGTGATGGACATGCTTTCAACCTTCCCCTGGGAAATGACTGCCTGACTCTGTGACTACACTGGACACCACACAGTTGTAGACTAGATACTACTAAATTGTAGGCGTTAAAACAAGTTTATGTCATGAATTCCTCTTGCAGTTTGAAAATATAAACAATACTTAAGAATAGTTGTAGGAGGGAAAAAAAGAGAAAACAACAACAAAAACCACTACTCATAGTTACTGGAAGAAACACCCCTGCAGTGGACGTGAAGTCATCAATGACTACAGGAAGATGCATCTTTGTTCCTCCTGATGAAAGGCAAAGGACCCAGGAGCCCTGAAGTGCTGAATCCTGTCTGAATATCTAGGTTCATAATGAGCCACAGAGTTGAAAAAGTTGGAATGCATAACCCCTCTTTCCCGGCCCGCCCTCCAATTTTCTTTTACCAATTCTGTCAGGACACCATACCACAAGAAAATAGCTTAGAAACAGAAAATTTTGGCACTATAATTAAGAGCAGGTTTCCACAAACTAATTAATGTATTTTTCCATTGAAACAGTTATCGGTGTATCTTTCCATGACTTCTGGAATTAGCACAGACCTGTGAGCTGTCCAGAGAAGAGCCATGTTAATTAGAGAAAGAATTTCCCAACAAAAAGCCCAGTCCGTATCAGATGATAATTAGGAATAGTGTAATAACTCACTGGCCCTTCAGGGTCCCTATCTTCCTGCTGTCTGTCCTCGGGGATTCCCAGAGCCACATCAACTTACTGCTGCCTTTGCAAACTGTCACATTTCCAAGTCATCAGGAGACAGTGTGGGACACTGTGTGACAGTATACTAGCCTGGCCAGGACTTTCTATGCAGTTTTGCTTAGGGGGTCCTTTATCCACAGGCTGCCTGCTTCTTAGCTGAGCAGTGGAACGGCACACTCTCTCGTCCCCACAGGCTATGCAATCTTGTCTTCAGAACCTCCAGGCAGGCCACACGGTGTCCTAGACTGTGTCCTCCCTTGAGGTGGCAGTGGCCAAGGCAGGACTGTGGAAAGGGCTCTTCCATGAACTCCAGCACCAGCACAGTTGTTCTCAATATCACCTGCCCCTGTGGGTGCAGTGACTAGCAGATGTGCCAGGCCAGGCGAGTTCTCAGTGTGTTCTCAGAGAACCACAGGCTGCAGGGAGACAGCGAAACACATGACCAGAAGCAGTCCTCTCGCCCAAAACCACCAGGAGTAAAAATGGCCTCCAGAACCTGAAGAGATGGCACAGCCCTTGAGCACTTGCTGTTCTCCCAGAAACCCCAAGTCCCCAAGTTCTGTTTGCAGCCAGAGTGTGGCTCACAGCCACCTGCAACTCCAGCTCCAGGGGACAGAAGTCTTTATTATGACTTTTGTGCATACGCGCGCGCGCGCGCGCGCACACACACACACACACACACACACACACACACACACACACACACACAAACACACACACACATACACACACACACACACACAAAAGTGAAATCTTTTACTCTCCAATTGCTTACCAAAAACTGTCCCTGTCCCTTACCAGACAGTTGTGTTCTTACTGACTCTTCCCAATCCTCATTAGAATCTCACACAGGGAAACATTAACTCCAACGCTTATCAGAAGACAAGCCATGCTAATGTTAACACTCTTCTCTGGTGTATCACACTTGACCAAAACTGTAAGGCCCGGAAGTTCCATCCCCGCATCTCTAGCAGCTGTATCCCATAGCTCTTGGTTGTGTCCTTTGCTACCTCTTACCTGCCTCTTAGTGACCTCCACAGCTGGTGAGGTGGCTAGGGTGCTTCTATCTTTTCTGTTACACTGGCTCTGGTCAACTTCCTGTTTTAATTTTCCTGTTACCACCGCAGCGCCCTAATTGATGTTTCCCACCCAGCCTCTTGCCTCTGTCGTGTATCCTTTGCCCAGTGTGTGAATGAGTTTCTCAAGAGGTGGGCCAGAGAACAGGCCTGCCTTCTTCAGACACCACGCAGTTTCCCAGAAGCCAATTCAACACTCCCCCTTGGCTTGTATTCTCCTACGTGAGTACCCCAAAATACTGTGTGGCTGCCTCAGCCCAAGCCCATGACGCCTGCGCTTGGCTCTCCATTCTATAGTCAAAATCTGCCCCTTCGGCAGACTGGCTAAGAAGGCACCTTCCTGTCAGATCAGCCCTCTTGCTGCCTGCCCAGTTTCCTCTGCCTGAATGAACGCTATTTTTCCACACTCTCCTGCTAAAACTTGTCCTTGAGCTACATTTATTGTGTTCTATAAGTATTAATTTGCCTGATTCCCCGCCGGGTAGAAAGACCCAAGGTCATCTTTACTATCACAATACTTATCTGCCTTTTTTTTTTTAAAAAAAAACAAGGAATTACCATCTGAAAGGAGGCCCAGGAGAGGATTTTCTTTTTAGTGTTGGAAGGCTTGTCTCTTCTTACTCATCAACAAAAATCCAGAGTTGACTACAGTTTGCTTTTGCTTCTGTTGTTTCTGTTTGGCTCCCCCAGCTAAGAAGCTAGAAATTAAATCATTTCTTCTGTCCAGTCTCACCCTCTTCTAGTTTCTTTCTTCTCCAATTGTTACTTCGTAATTTTACTTGTATTTTTTTACTAACTCATGTTTCATTTACCTCAACTTCTGTACAACAAGACGGGCAATAAATAAACAGATGTATATATAAAGAGTAGGTTTTAAGGAATGATTGACAACTTGAACCGAAAGCAAGATGCCTACTGGGACAGAACTGGAGGACGTAGACCAAATTGGTTCCAGTTTCTATCAATAGCCAAAGATGATTTGAGGCTCAAAGAAGAAAGCAGCTTGTTCCTTCAAACTCCCTGTGTGCTGGAGAGGAAAGGGAGAGCCAGCCGGATTTGCCATCTCTGAAGCCTTAAGCTTAGGTTCAGCCTCTAAATAGGTGCCTGAGGAGTGGAGCCATCTTTCTTTGGAGGATCTTTTCCTTGAACTCTTGACTTCCCAAACCCATCACCAAGCACCACGGGACTTCTTGGTAGCTGTTCCTGACACAGGAGGTTAAAAAACAAACAAACCAACCAAACAAACAAACTGTTGAAGAAATCCTGTGAGGAGCTGGGCAAACAAGAATAAAAAAGCTGGTGTCTTGAGGGCCTATCTTGAGGTCAGACCCCTTTGGACCCTTTATACAGCTAGTAGCCCGCAGTGAAATGAAAACCAGCAGGTTCTAATGATTAAAAATAAGATGCCAGGTAAAAAATATTACATAGAGAGGTTTATTATATGAGCAGTGTGGGAGAGCAGTGAGAAGGGTAGCCTAGAGAGAAACAGAGATGGAGAGACAGGAGGATATAGACTGCAAGAGAAGAAGAAGAAGAGAGAAAGAGACAGGTGAGCATGGAGGAGGGAAGAAGAGGTAGGTGGGTTTGTCCTTGTATATACTCCTGGGCAGGGGACACCCAGTGGCAGGTAGGACTGACATCACAGGTTCCTAGGCAGACTGGAGCAGAATGGTAACAGGAGTGCTGGGGTGGGGGGAGTGAGGGAGGTTAGAGGGGCTGGGTGGGGGAGGTGGGGGCCGAAGGCACTGTATTCTTACTCAATCCCAGCTCCCTCCTTCAGCTGTGGTAGAAAGGAAGCCAGAGCGAAGACAGTGTGTCCTGGTTCACTAAATCACTGTTTTTCCCAGTGACTTAAAACAATTTGATTGGGGGTGAGGGGGTGGGGGTGAGGGGTGAGGAGAGAGACATTCTGCCGTGCCTGTTTTCTCTCTCCTAAAATGAACCTGCTAAAACCCTCCTCACTGGGTGTTTGATGATCAAATGAAATGACAGGAACTTGCATTACAAACATAACCGTAAACAACATCGTCAGCTCCATTTCCACCAGAACGCATCAGGAGAGGATTGCAGCACAAGCCACAGATTCTGAAACCACACAGCGCAGGGCTTAAATTCAGATTCTGTCATTTCTAGCTTTGTAACCATGAACGTGACTGAAGGTATGAGCCTCAGAAAACCGTCAATCTGGTGAGGGTATCATGAAGATTAAAGCTGAAGGATTCTCTTGGCATCTGATGTCACTCGTTTCTTAAATGCATTTGTTAGGACTAACCCACAACAAGTGCTAAGTCACATGCCTCTGCTGCTCCCCAGATGCCAAGTCCTTCTTTAACCTGCCTGTCCTGAAAGGGAGAAGCTAAGGCATTTTCATCTGTGACCTCAGCATCCTACAGTCAACTCCTCAGGAACAGGAAAATAAGTTACAACATCACCATAAACTCATTTGAATTCTGTGATTCTCCACTTCAAATTTCAGATTTATCTTGTGGTCATTTAATTAACTAGCAGAGTCAATCTCTCTCTCTCTCTCTCTCTCTCTCTCTCTCTCTCTCTCTCTCTCTTTCTCTAATTTGCCTATGCTCATGGAATGAATGTTCGAGTGGCTGGTTTTATAAACACACCATTCACTTAATGAGCTATTAATGTGACAGCCGTGAAGGAACCTCCAATTTGGTGTCTTCCTAAAGAATATTTTATACATTTTTTTTGGCTTCCCATGTCCAAGGAAGACTCAGAATCCAGCAAGATTTAAAAAAAATAATTTTTTTATTCACTTTACTAGGCAAAAAATTTTCAAGATAACCTTGGTCAGCTTTGGGAGCTCAGAAGTTTGAGGGGGTTGTTTAGTTTTGAGGAGAACGTCAGTGGAGAGGGAGAGGCGCTTCTTCCTCTTCCTATTCACCTGGCTTCCTGTTCACCTGGCTTGGAGGAGGCACCTGCTAAAACTTGAGTGAGGCCCAAGGAAAAGCAGTCACTTGCTGACACATCCGCCATAATTAATCAAGCGTTTTCTTTCCTGATGCTTAGCGGCCAGCCATATTCCAGTTTTGAAATTCTAAAAATATTACCCAGTGATTGACTACTTCTTTTAAAAAGCAGCAGAGAAGTTGTCCAACTTGTTACCAAGCTCCAAAAAGCCGCTGCTGACACAGAAGGAAGCCTTTAATTACACGAGTCACTGTAGTTTTACGACTGAATAAATTGTTAATTAAATTGGAAAACTTGTCATCCAGATGATAAAGGCCATTCTGGAACTGCAAGGCAAAGCCCTCCCACTTGGAGCTCTTCCGTAACAGCCAGTTTGGGAGCTTAAGTGTGAAATCCAGCAAGCTTTCTCTGGTCTCTCCAGCTTGCATTAGCCCTGATTAGAAGGGGGAAATCCCAGGGCACGTCCTTCTAATGTTTGCTGTTTACTTGTTGTAATTTTAGGGTTTGGCATAAAAATCCATTCCTTAAACCACAGTGCTGGCTAGTATCTCATGAAGGATGGCACGGTCTAGTAGCATGCTTAATTTTCCTATATACTTTTGTGCATTATGCGCGCCTCTCTCCTCCTCCTCCTCCTCTTCTTCTTCTTTTCTGCCCGAGACAGAGTTTCTCTGTATAGCCTTGGCTGTCCTGGACTCACTTTGTAGACCAGGCTGGCTTCGAACTCACAGCGATCCACCTGCCTCTGCCTTCCGAGTTCTGGGATTAAAGACTTGCACCACCACACCCGGCTCATTACCTTTCAAAGTTTACATTGCCACACCTTCCTTGTTCCTGATTTCTTAATGTACAGATTTAGCCTTTAAGTGTATTAAACACAGTGCACACAGATGTCACTACCCAAGGACATATCAAGATGGTAACACACCAGACTCCCTCATGACCCTTTTTTTTTTTAAAAAAAAAGATTTATTTATTTTATTTATTGCATATGAGTGCTTTATCTGAAGAAGAGGGTATCAGATTACATTATAGATGGTTGTGAGCCACCATATGGTTGCTGGGAATTGAACTCAGGACCTCTGGAAGAGCAGGTGGCGCTCTTAACCACTGAGCCATCTCTCCAGGCCCATCCCTCATGACTCTTAATTACTTTTTTTTTCTTTTTTTTTTTCCTCTGATCACCACACTTGCTGAACTCTCACAGCTGAAGAACTGTGTGGGAAGCCACCCCATGCCCTCGCTCACCCTGAGACACAGGCTATGGCTGGCCAACCTACTATTTAGCAATCATTGATCCTCTTTAAACTTCGAATAGAATTATGGCTCTATCCTTTCAGGGGTGTGTAATATTATCCACCCTTGTACATTTAAGACGGTTACCCACTGTTCATTTAATTTGGAAATTAGCAGGCCACTGGTTGTCCTTTTGAGGTTCTGCATATGAGCTCATTTCTGTATGTATTCAAATTGTTTCTGAGGAGCTACTTCAAAGGACTTTACTGAAGAAAGAAAACACACGTGTTCCCTACCAGCCCAGTGCTGCTCTTCAGTCACTGAAGGACACCAGGAAAGCCAACTGGCCTTCTCTAGTGCTGTCTAAGCAACCATCTTTCTTTTAGCTGTTGTATTCCCTGTGAGAACTTGACTATGGAAGGAAGCCACTGTAAGGAGTATCTCTACTCTTGCAGGCTTTCAGCCCCCAGAATACACGTTCCACAGGCATAGGCGAGTAGCCCTGGACAGAACAAAGGCTCTCTCAATCTCCCCAACCCCGCCAAGATGAAGAGAGTACAGTGATGCAACTTGGCCAACATCTTAGGTTCTGTTAAGGATATGAAAACTGTCTGAGAGATTCTGAGTGCTGCTCAATGTCTGCCACAGCACAGTGTAATGCTAAGATGGGCCAAGGTAAGTCAAGATGCTCGCGTTAGGAGCTGATGGAAGGTAAGCGTCACTTAGGGTTCAAGTTCACATTGAGAAGTGGATACTCTGCAAAGTCAAAGGGTGAATGTTGAGCCCAAGCTACGCCAGTATTTCTCCAATGTGGAGCTCAAACTTGGAGCATCTGGATGTGAAGAAAACTAAGAGACCTTCTGCTGATTCTAGTAAGAGATAACCTGCGACCATCTGCAGACAGAACCCTTGGGTGTCCTGCAGAAAAGCGCCATTAAGTAGTCGTGGCACTTAACTGGCTGGTTGGCCATTAGCCACCCCTTTATTGCTGGATGGTGATTTTCAATAGAGATGCTCATCACAGTCTTGGTCTGCAAAGAGTCTGCAAATTTCTAAAGTCTGACAGCTGCATTCCAGTAACCTTAGAAGTTCTTGTTCATCACTCCACCCCTCATAAGACTCACAACAGCACAAAACAAAGCACAGCTAAAGTGATAGATAAGGGAAGATTTTCTGTCAGCATCAATTGTTGAGATTTCCAAGTTACCCCACGCCCCCAAAGCCCATTTCATCAAGAAGGTATTACAGAACACTACACTGATATGACAACTGAAAAAAAAAAAAAGCCACTGGTGCAATATAACCAAATGCGAGGGACTCATCAATGAGATGAGTAAAAGCTTTTCCTAACATCTTTGATGCTCGTGAAGGAAGAAAATCAGAGTTAGCAAACATGAGTGTACAGAATGGGAAAGCTATGGACAGAAATTATGAACATTTCTGAGCATTTTCAAGGCAGATGGTAATCAAGAGCTAGGTTAGAAGACATGGTGAAAAGAAGAGACTATGAGAAGGTGCAGAAGGGAGGGAGAAGCATCAGTTTCAGGTGGACGCCATCTGGTGGTTTGGGGATGGGGCCTTACATCTGAAATAACTACATCCCTAGTCCTCTGGCAAGACCTGATACCATGTTCATCACGGAGCTTCTTGAGCCTGCTTCCTTATCTCACAACATCAGCACCAAATGAGAACTGGCATGGAAACTCCTCCGGGACTCAGCTCAGGAAAGGTCTCTTCAGACACTCAATCGCTCTCCCAGATAGGTTAATGACCAGCAGTCAGGTGTGTGAAATGAGCAAGCAACGGAGAAGCTGGAGTTCACAGGACAGGACATTTGCAAGCCTTGCATGTGGGTCAAGGCTCCCAGAGATGGAACTAAAGCACTGATGTGCAAATACTATAGAAATTATCAGGGGACTTTTAAATAATAATAATGATGATGATGATGGCATTTTGACATTCTGACAAGAACATTTAATTATTTATCTTAATTTTAAGCATGGGTACATAGAGCAAGTATACAGGCACAGCACACAAGTTCGAGTGACTGCAGAGGCCACATGTGTTGGAGTCCTAAGGGGCTAGAGTTACCAGTGGCTGTGAGCCACCTGGTATGGGTGCTAAGAACTGAGCTCAGGTCCTCTCCATGAGAGGTGCACACTCTTAACCGTTGAGCCATCTCTCTAGCCCCTCCAAAATTTTTATTGAGTTGGAATAGGTCTACCCAGAGCCATCAGGATTTAACTCTTCCCAGGTGACTACTATCATGTGTAGTGATTAGAAAGCAACATTTTTATGAATTTCAAATATAGTCTCAATCAATTAAAAAGGTTCTTATTTCAGAGCCTTTTAGAGGCTCCTTGAAAAAGACTGTACTTACTCTAGGTCTCCCTGGGGCACTCAAAGCAGTTAAGCATCGGCTGCTATAGTTAGAAGAGTTCTTAACGAGGGGCCATGCCTGTAAGGGGTTTAGGGGAGTATCTGAGAATATTAGCTGTTAAGAAGGTAAGAGTGGGGAGTTTGAAATGGAACCTCAGTGGGGAGGGTCCTGGAAAATGACCAGACATCCTCAAGGGCACAGGGCAAGCTCTAACCCAAGAGCTCTTTGGTCTTGGGTGTCATTGATGCTCCTATGCAAACTGCCACTACTCTGAAACCAAGCTTTAGACTTGGTGATCAGGGACAGGCCACTGCAGTGCGGTGCACCCGAGTGAGCCCTTCTGCTTGGGTCCCTGTGGGGTGGCCAGGCCTGGATGCAGCTATTAACAAAGAGGCGATTCACTTCTTTCTCAAGCATGGCTCTTTTTACCATATGACCTGCTGGTTTGTGAACCTCAGAGGGAAGCACAGATAGGTGAAAGGTTTGGGGAGTCTGAATCTCACCACGACAGAATAATCCTTACAACCAGCGACCAGCAGCCTTTGCAAGTATCTGCATATTTTTTTTCAAATGATCAAGTCCGAGTACACAAAACAAATGGGGATAAAGGTCAAAAGTCAACCAAACAGACACTAATCAAGCCTCCCTTCACTCATACAGTCTGGGAGGACTGCAGGTCAACCCTGTGCATACACAGGACTGCAACAGATTGTACCTTGGGAACAATCAAACCTACCTTCACTCCTGTAGTCTGAGACACCTGCGAGTTACCCTGCACATACATACGACAGCCTTCTGTTGTTAAGAATAGGGTGCAGCTTGGGAACATGACAATTCCTTGTCTGTTTTTATTCTGCCTAGAAAATCGGGAGGGATTACAAACAAACAGACAAAAAAAAAAAAAAAAAAAGAACCTTTCCTATACACTGTTTCACCTCAAATTCCTCCCTTCCACTGTTCTGAAGATCTCTACACTGATTCTGAGCAGTTTGAGTCAGCCCAGGTGTTCCCGGGCCCCAGGTTGCAACATTTGGTTAATTAACACGGTGCTGCAAACACTCAAAATCACTTCAGCTGCTGCTAAAACAAAACAAAACTCCCCCAAACAAAAACTGTGGGGAAATATAAACAAATGGCAGTATTCTATGGAAAACAATGTATGATTCTGGTGACAATAAGAGCAGCAAGGGCTTTCTTGAATTAATGCTGTGTCCCTTAAAAACATTATTTTCTAAGAGGAATTATATTGAGTTTGAGCAGACTTGAAAGTACACGTATTTATACAGAATGCAGCTATGTGCCAGGATGCCAAATCATTAGCTTGAAAAGAAGGAAGGTGCGGTGCAAAAGCAGTGTGCACCCCAAGAGCAGCAATTTGGGGAATATCAAAAGGAATGGCCATTCTTCTATTGAGACTCCCAAATGGCTTTTCTTCCCCAGCTGCAGAGCCACAATGCTTCCCAGCCTCAGCTCTCCAAGCTCTCTGGCTTTCCAGCCCCCAACCCCTTCCTACAACCCTCTCAAGGTCTCAATTTAACTCTGCATTTTAATCCTTTTAAACACCCATTTGTTCCTTTCTTTCTAATCACTTTCAGTAAAACTTCACGTCTTTGGAAAGAGGCCAGAGGTAGTTCTGTCAGAATTAATGTTTTAAAAGGTATGAACTGTAGACTGTTGAGAAAGAACCCTGGTTTTAGTACTGGGGTGGGAGACCGGGTTAGGGCACATGGGGCTCCTGGCGTACTTTATTTTGCAAGTACTAAGTGGGAGTCTGAGGAGCATTTCTGTTTTGAGGCTTGGTTTCCCAGGTGGCATTTAGTTATGGCTAGTCTGAAATAACCCACAGACCAAATGCTCCACGCAGTAAGAGCTCAGGAGGAGTCTTTTATACATAATTCTAAGCAAAGAGGAGAGGCCCCCAAATCTGCACCCATACAATGCCTCGGTTTGGGGTGCGGGGTAGGGGGAAGGTGTGCTTCTGAGGACTGTTTTACCTATATGACTCAGCTTGTTCCTGGAAAAGCCTTCTAAAATTCCCAACACTCCTGAGCTTGTGAATGGAGCCTGGCAACAGAACCACGGGACCTGTTTGTTTGCTTTTCTGTTTTTCCCCAGTCAGCTTAACCTACTGGGGACCTAATGCAAGGCGTTCTTTAGGACAATGGGACCAAGTCACACAAAAGGGAGAAGAGAGTCTCACTTCCGGACCAGAATGAGATGATCATTTGTATGTCTGGAAAATGCAAGTACATCAGTTACCAGGAAGCCCTCTGGGATCTTCCTGTCTGCCTCCCCAGCACTGGGACTTTAAGCCACACCCTGTCACACCCAGTCTTAGACAAGCTTTTGGCAACACCAAAAGTATCAGTATATTCCCAAGTGGGAAAGTGTCTACACAGTGCTTGATAGTATAGGCAACTAAGCAAGGAAGCAGAGTCTCCTACCTGGGGCGAGGTGGTCGCTGAAGTGTCGCTGCTGCTTATGTCAGTGGCCAGTTGACCACAACCTACCTCAGGGTTCTTGACTCAGTTCTGTGTTTTCAAGGGGGTGGGGTGTTTTTGTTTTGTTTTTTGAGTGTTTTTGTTTTGTTTTGTTCTGTTCTGGTTTTTTTTTGGGGGGGGGTATTGCTTTTTGGTGGCCTGTCATTATTTCCATAATACAAACTCTATTACTTAAGGGAGCTTTCTTGCAAACGAAAAGACGCTAACATACACAGGGGCTTTGAATACTTCACATAGCTGCAAAGTTGCAGGAAAATTAAATGTTCTGGAATTTGTGCTACAATTTTTTTTCCTTTTATACCTACAATGTAAGAACTTGGGGGAAAAATAAGTTCTGGCCCCAACAGCCAAGGCCTGGAAAGAATCAGACAATAGGCTTAAGGTGAAATTAAACATAGCCCCAGAATCACAACCAGAGACATTCTGAGTCCCAACCACAGCAAACGCTAATGCTCCAGGCCTGTCAGGCAGCTTTTGAGAACTCATGGAAAAATGAAGATGTGCCAACAGATAGGGGACTGGCAAATGTCACTCAGCTGTTCACATGAAGGAGCTGATCCTAAAAGCGGGATAGAGGTCACCTTGCGGGATCCTTGGGGAAAATCATAAATGCTTTATTAGCCTGTTTGTCCCTGAGAAGCCAGGAAAAAAAAAGTGCAATCACCAGGAGGCAGCACATTTTACTCAGCAGGATCGGTCAGATCTGCTTAAGTGCGTGTGTGTCTTCCTTAGACCACAGTGCTGTAAGCAACAGACGGGCCCAACACTGCATTTTCCTGGTTCTCCTATGGTATTCCTACCCACTAGGAAGGAGTGGCTAAACTTGCTCTATTCCATATTCTTGGGACTGACTGAGGAACTAGGCAAGAGGCTAGAGATGCATGGCCTCAAGAGCAGCAGAGTAATATTTTCGTCAGTAGAGACCTGGATCCGATCCAAAGGGAGCTCAGGCCTGGCTAAGCTAGTGAGAGGAACCTCTTCTACTGTGGGCGGGGGCCTGGGCTTCCCTCAATTCCCCGGATACACTGAAGGGCCTTGCATTCACTGTGCTTTGCACAGGCAGCAGGCTAGCACAGCAAGCAAGGAGCAGAGGAAGGGGCTGCGGTCTTTTACTTGGCAAACAGACTGAGGAGAGACGGGGAGAATTCTTCTGGAAATGAATGGAAGGCGATCGCGTGCAAAGAGGCGACGTTTCATCTAGGTGTCTCCAGGAGACAAAATTAGAGATGAAAGCTACACAAGGTATTTTAGCTCACTGGGAAAACAGAATAGGTATTGGCAGGTATCCAAAGTCCCAACTACCGCTAATGGGAAAATTACAGGAGAGTGTAGGCTTTAAGACATGATGTCGGATTGGGTATTCCTTTGAGGTCCTTTTACATCTTAAAAGGCTATGCTTTTTATATTATGCTTACTTTATATGCCAGTCCTGATCTCATCCTATCAGTTGTCTCAAAGCCCTGTTACTGCTTCAATTAAAAGCGGATTTTTGAATCCACAGCTCTCATCTGCCATTTTAAAGATCCCTCCAGCTTGTTTATCATTTGTTTATCATTTTTATCTCCACAAGCATTTGTGGGGCATGTCTGTGACAACCTGGGCACCATGCTCTGACCCAGAAACATAGGAGTGACTCACACACAGACTCTGATATCAAGGAGAGAAATTTTAATAGAGTGATGTTGGCACAGAGAGAGAGAGAGAGAGAGAGAGAGAGAGAGAGAGAGAGAGAGAGA
>OU015757.1:47951672-47969756 GCA_907169655.1 Acomys percivali
AGGAGGAGGAGGAGGAGGAGGAGGAGGAGGAGGAGGAGGAGGAGGAGGAGGAGGAGCAACCAGCTTGCCTCAGGCCCAAGCTTCTTTAGTGGCCAACTCCCAACTCACACACCAGCTCCACAAGGGCAGAGACCCTGTCCGCCATGATCACTGATGATCCCCGCAGATCAGAGCCTGCAAACACTACAGTTCACACACTTCCACAACTCCACAGGATCCCCTCCGTTCTAAGTTCACAAATACACAGAGCACACCAACATATCTCAGGTTGTAAGAAAACGCCTGGATTGAAACATTAACAAAAAATTTCCTGGTGAGTCAGGCATTGGTCTGCTCTGCTATCAAAGTTGAGGCTCATGCAATCTGCAGCTACAGATTCCCCGTGCCCCCCCCCTCCCCGCGCTTATCGGTGGAGAGCAAAGGAGGTCAAGATGGGCTCCAATTCACAGGTCTGGTCGCAGAACCACTGCTGACCTGTAGGTCATTCTTACTGAACTCTAATTTTTTCCTCATCAACCCCCCACAATAAAAAAGAAAAAGAGAGAGAGAAGGAGAAAAGGAAAAGGAAAAGAAAAAGAAAAAGAAAAGAAGGGAAAAGGAAGGGAGGGAGACAGGAAGGGGAGGAAACAAGGACATTACAAAAATAATCATTTTTTCATATTTTTTGTTGTTTTAGGTGTGTGTATGTGAGGGTGGGGGTAATTAGTATATCTGAAGAAATATATCTTGCTAATTGTACCATGATGGGCTTACAATACTCAGAAGATTCTATTGTTTGAAATCAAAATACTGGTCCAAATAATTTTTCACACACATATTTTCCCACAGGAGCTACAAATGATTCTTTCTGGGACTTCTCAAGGGTCTGCCTGATGTTGATATCTAGGGTTTCTATTGCTGTGAGGAGACATGATGACCACAGCAACTCTTATAAAGGAAAATATTTATTTGGGGCTGGCTTACAGTTCGAAGGTTTAGTCCATTTTCATTATGGTGGGAAGCATGGCAGCACACAGGCAGATGAGGTGCTGGAGAAGTAGCTCAGAGTACTACATTCAGGTCTCCTCAGGCAGCATGGGGGAGGGAGGGGAGGGAGGGAGGGGGAGGGAAAGAGACAGAGATGAGACAGAGAGAGGCAGAGACGCAGAGAAAGAGACAGACAGAGAAACAGAAAGAAGAGACCGAGAGGAAAGACAAAGAGAAGAGACAGAGACACACAGAGAGAGACAGAGACAAACAGAGAGAGACAGAGACACACAGAGAGAGAGACAGAGAGAAGAGATAGAGACACAGAGAGAGAAGAGACAGAGACACAGAGACACAGAGAGAAGAGACAGAGACACACAGAGAGAGACAGAGACACACAGAGAGAGACAGAGACACACAGAGAGAGAAGAGACAGAGACACAGAGAGACAGAGACACACAGAGAGACAGAGAGAAGAGACAGACACAGAGAGACAGAAACAAACACAGAAAAAGACAAGGGTCAGAAAAACTAACACAAAGAAAGAAAGAGAGAGAAGCTGGGCCTGGCTTGAACATTTGAAACCTCAAACCACCCCCAGTGACATACTTCCTGCAACAAAGTCACACCTACTTCAACAAGGCCACACCTCCCTGTGAACCTATGTGGGTCATTTTTATTCAAACCACCAGGAAGGCTTTTTTAAAAAAATAATTGCAATAATTACTTTTTAGAAATTCTGTATTCTTCTTTTCCTGGTCTGGAACCAGAAAAGGCAATGGCAGGGGCGCTTCTTCTCTCTTCCTTCTATTCCCTCTGCAGCCTGAACCAGGAATATCATGGGCAGCTGGAAGTTCCTGCTTCTTATTAGATGGAGTCATAAGCCTTGGCATCCACAGACTGGCCAAGACTCTGTTTTTTTCTCTTCTCTGGGCTATTCTGAGAAAGGAACGTAGCTATAGATGGTAAGTGTGACTAAGCAGAGTCTGGCCTCAGATTAGTCTACAGTTTGGGTACAATTAAATCAAGGGCGCCCATGCATGTCCTCCTTCGTAGTGCTGTTCAGACATATCCCCCACGTCTTTCACTGAACACCTCCATATGCCAAATTCAGGGACAGAAAACGGGAGCGTCCAAAGGTAACGAATACAGAGAAGCTGCCTCTCAAGTATCTACCTTCCTAAGACGCATGGACATTGAAACAGTAACATGACACGACAGGGAATGTAGGCTAGTAAACCTCAGAAGAAATCTCAAGAAACCTTCCTGAAATAGTTCAGCTTTACAATTGAAACAGATGTGGTGTCGCAAGCTGTGTTCAGAGGCCTTCAGAGGAAAAGACAGGTGAGGTTGCTGGCACTTTCTAGGGTTCTGTAGCAGTATCCCGGTCACAAATGGCCAATCTGCCATTTGTGTTAAGGAACCTCACATAGTCAAGCTTTCATGACATGAATTGTTTTCTTTCCTTTTAAGATTTAACAGGTAAAGCTCAGTTAAAATGAACACCACGGGCCACATTAATGAAATGACAACATTTTGTTTTGCAATCTGAGTGGCCAATCTAGAAAACAAAACCCTTGTTGCATCTTCTTTATTTTAACAGGAAGCCTAGTGAGGGATTGACAGGACCACATAGGCAGTCAATATCGTATCCTGTTTAGTTTCACATAACAACAAAATCCACTCCTACCACTGTCCCCATCCAGTCCAAGCTTGGCTCTGATTCTACAGACCTTTCTCATAGCTCAGCAGGTTATACCCTAGAGACTGAGGATTGCACCCAACAGGTTCCTAAGATCCCACAGCATGAACCCTGTCAGGAGAAAGCATGGCAAATGCCTACAGTCCTCTGTCCAGCTCAGGGGAGCTGAACCTGGGGGTAATCAGGAAGGTTTGGGGATTCATCTGTCCTACTGGAAATTTTATTCTTCCTCTGTTGCCATGGGGTGGAAGGTCCCATGTGTGCCACTTCAAATACAAGGCTGTCTCTTAAAGTACTAGCTTTGAGGGTGACTGACATGACACAGGCTGCAATGGGCGGCTTTTTCAGTCACTGAAAATCTCCCTTTTGCTAGCTTGTAATTGAAGGTTTCGAATAAACTCCAAGACAAAAAGGAAAAGGAATTCCACTGAGATTCAAATGTCAGCTTCCTCGGGAGACCATCTCTGAAGGTGAGCATTTGAAAGTAAGTGACGGCTGTAGAGAGAAGAAAAACAGCAAAGGCAAGAAACCAGAAAGGACAGGAAGGAGAGCTAGGTAAGGCACACATGGGTATGCACACAACCACAGACACACACAAGGACTGCGAAACACTTACATTCACAGAAGGCTCCGGGACATAAAGAGAAAGAAATAATGACTAGAAAGAGAATTTATAAACGCTGACTATTGCCCGAGAGCAATTTTATGTTATTACCCAAAGCTAATCTCCGCAAAGACAATCTCCCACCACCTGGCACGGGGAAAGGCCACAATCACTACCTAAATCAGTAATGACCAAGAATGTGCTCTGCAGATCTGACAACTGTGCAGTGTGCAACTGCCCAGCCTTATGGTCTGGCCGTGCATCTCCCACTTTACCTGGCCCCCTTAATTCTTTTTTTCTCATTCAAAACTAGAATGCTAGAATACTTAACCATTTCATCAAAGTTCAAGAATACCTCAAAGAACCAGAAGCCAACATAATCCTAACTCCAGAGAGGGCTTCGGGGGCATAGAAGCCATTTAGTCACATGGACCCATCCCAGAGAAGGGGCACCATACTTGATTTAAGGCTCTGCGCTCTTATTCAAATGCTTAACAATTTCTGAGCAAGTGGCTCGGCAGCTGCTCTTTGCCCTGGCCTCTAATTCTGAAGCAGGTCCTGACTAATTTCAAAGTACATTCTTCTCCGGTTGGGCCCATTTCTAGGCAAATGCATACACTAAAGATATCATAGCGCTTGAAAGAGCGAACGGGAAGGCCCAGAAACCGAGGCAACAATGAGCAATTTTAGAACGGATAATCACTCACACAAAAGCACCACTGTTCGCCTCTGGAAAAGGCTGGAGTTCAGCAGGCATTTGGGGGGGCTCTTTCTGACTCATTATTTGTCCTTGACTGAAAGGCACGATGTAAAGTCACATTTTGTGTGGAGCAGTTCACTCCTCTTCAAATGAAAGAAAATTGAAAAATAAATAAAAAAGTACGAAAGGTCAAATCGACTTCCTAGGGAACAATAGAGTGCAGCCCTGGGGGGAAAATAGTTTACTCAACTTTTCACTGATACCAAAAGGACCTTTTGACACTTCTTGGCAAAGACATGACAGTACTTTTAATGCTAGAAGAAAAAAAAATTGGTCTTCTCTAAGAAAACTTGAGAAAAGAGACCTTGGTGATGGGCTTATGCAAAAACCACACGGCCCTTGCTATGAACCTTGATCGTCTTTCCATGTAAAAAGAAAAAAAAAAAAAAGAAATAAAATTCTAACAGTAAAGAAAACACAATGCTCTAAAAATACCCATAGGTGTGTGTCTCTATTCTGGGCTCGGCACGTAGCCATTTCTTCTGGTGTGCCTGCCCTTTTGAAGGAGTGATCTCTACAAACAAAGGCAGGGGTTGGAGACAAAGACAGCATCTCTTGACGCACACACATTGTACAAAACCATAAATGTCCACCAGCACCTAAACTTCCTACCCAGAGCAATGGAAGTGACTCTTGAGAATCAGATGAGCCTCTGATTTCTCCACCCCCAGGAGATGTCCACAGGCCTCTCTTTTCTTTTTTGTTGACTTGTTTTGTTTTAATTCATTTTTGTTTTTCTGCAATTAACAACTGTGAACACACAGACACAATAAGAAATATGGGAGTATGGGAGAGTAAGCAGAGGCAGCCAACAGCTTCAGAAGTGAGCTTCCTGTTCAATAGTATCTTCCTTCGTCTACCAACTTCTTTGATTATCTAAGAGTCCTATGACGCACTTCTTGATCCCTATTTTAAAACAAAACAAAAAACAAACAAACAAACAAAAACAAAACAAAACAAGAAAACAGTCCCCATATCTTTGTTGGAATTCTCCAGTTTTTCACACAACCCTCCATTTTTTTTTCATTCAGTCCTTAACTATACTCAGCACATGCCTTTATGCTCTGTCCAATACTTAGCAAGCCATTTGTGTCTAATTCTACTGCACACTTCCCTTGGCTAATAGTCATATCTGCTTATTTCTTCATACCCTGTATGAAGATGTATGCATCTTCATGTATGCATGCTTTTTTAAAGTATTTTGAAAGGTATAGTAGAGACTGAGTTACCAGTATTTGTCCACATAAAGAAGTCATCCCTTCTGTTAGACTGCTGATTAAAGAGTGGACATTAAGTTCTCTGACCAATAATTGGCCTGGACCTGAGAGTTCCTACAGTTTTACTCACAGTCAGTCTATCTCTAGAAGTTGGATATTACGGTACATGTCTGCAATCGCAGCACTTGCAAGACAGAGGCAGGGGGATCGGCTGTTCAAGGTCATCCTCAGTTATGTAGCAAGTTTGAGGCCAGCCTTTACTATGTTTCATTTAAAAATGGATCAAACAAAACCAAAAACAAACAAACAAACAAACAGAAGAATCACTTCATCACCACGAGCTTCAGGACTCTCACTTTTCCTAATCACAGGCTCTGAGCACTGGGGACACTCCATAGCCTTCTGTTCACAATTATGCTTTTTTTTTTAAAGGTTTCTCTGTGTAGCCCTGACTGTCCTGGAACTCGCTCTGTAGACCTGGCTGGCCTCAAACTCACAGAAATCCACCTGGCTCTGCCTCCCGAGTGCTGGGATTAAAGACGTGCTCTGCCACCGCCCCACTATACTTCACATTTCTAAATGGAGCAACGCCTAAAATTTTTCAAAGCTGAAAGCTTACCTTGGAGTCACTCAGAACTTGTTATCCATTACATGTCCTACCTGTCTACGCCTCTGGAGAGCTCTGTGTCTTGCCCTTGAACACTGAGTAGTGACATCAGCACACTCATGAAGTACTCATGACTAAGACACCCTGTAGCTCTGCTCTGTCACCAGGGTCTCCATGGCACACTGCCTTGCTCTTGAGAAACATCAAGTGTTCCTTCCCAGAAGACTCTAGTAGCCTCTCTTATGCCTACCCATCCACCAGTCTTCTGCCTTCCACCTCCAAACACCTGGTGAAGATGATGGAAATGACACAGAGAGAGTGGTCCTTGCCGGAGAGCCTCAGGATGCTAAAAGCAGCCATGCCAGCTCCCAATCAGTTCAGTAAGACCTAATCCTCCTCATCTTGACCCTGCCAGATTCCTCTTCTTACACCACTCTACCACCAAGAATACAAGCAGCTGTGGGTATCTTTTCTCCTAAAGGCCACACATTTCTGGAGTTTAGCTTATTTATGCCACAAGCTTTCTCACTGATTCAAAAGCATCGTTGTTGTTTTTTTTTTTTTTAAGGCTGGTACTTTCATCATTTGAATGCCAACTTTCTACACCTGAATCAGAGCCCTCCCCAGCTTTAACGCTGCCTCAAATCCTACCTACCTCCTTCATTCCTCCAAAGATTTCCTGGACAGCATGCCCTGGACAACTTCCTGGGTCCCACTGTCAGCAACTAACTCAGCATAAGGCAGGTGCCTCAGTGGAAGATGCTCTAAGCAAGCACCCAGGCACCATGATGGAAATACCGGCTCCCCTAAACAACTTGCATGCCCGAAGCTTCCTGCTGCACTTCATTACACTCCAGGCTATCCCTGCACTCGATCTTCAATTCCTGTGCTTCCTTCAACTGTTTGATCCGACAAGCTTTGATTCTGCCTAAGCCAACTTCTTCTTGTCACTGCGCATTACAATCCTTTCTTAGTGGATCCAACTCTCCTGTCTGTCCACTTGCCAGCACTCACTCTCTCATCTCATTAATGGGTCATATTCAGAAAGCATCCCCCCCACCTTTTTCTCATTAGACATATGGTCTCTTTCAAGATCAAAAGTTCAGTCCTAATCCGAGGTCCCACTCTTACTGCCAGGCTACCTTGCCCCATCCTTCATCCATGAATCTTCTAGACTCAGAGCATCTTTCTCTCTAGCCTTTTCCTTGCATTTCAGATAAAGTTTTTCCTCTCTCCCCCTCTCTGCCCCAGACCCCCGCACTCCTGTGGGCACATGTGCCTGTGTGTGTACGCACATACACGCATGCACACGAGCATGTTCATTCATGGGTATTGTCTGCATGTATGTGCAGGTACATTCACCCACACATGCACCTGTAAAGACCATTGGTTGCTATCAGGTGTCTCCCTCTATCAGACAAGGTCTCCCTGGGGTGGGCCGTTTCCGGCCGGAAGGCAGGGTGATGAGCTCTTGGGGCATGCTTGCCTCTGCCTCTCCCTCTCCGTGCCCTGGAGTGTCAAGCCCATGCTGCCATTCTCAGCTTTTATACGGACACTGGAGGCCTCAGGAACTCATGCTTGCACAGTCAACATTTTCCCTGATGGACCACCCCTCCGAGTGTTTTATATCAAATTCCTTATATATTCTTCTGGCTCCATTTATTTATGTATCACTCAGCTTTATTGTGGATGCTACTTAATTAACATCACACTGCAACATAAGGAAAAAAATGAAAAGGAGGGGGATTTCTGTTCAGGCTTAGGAAGATCATGTGAACAGTCACAGAATGGTTTAATTGGACACTTGCTGAAGACTGAACCACAACGGGTATATACCAGCAAAGTTTAGTGTGAAAAATGAGATATTGATTCTTCTTTAAGGATTTCTTTTTTTTTTTTTTTTCAAATGAAATGTCAGTTCTTTTTAAAGTCTCAAAAAATGCATGACTGTCCAAACAAATATTGGAATTAACGAAGGCATCCTGAAGGCCAACATCACGACAGCCTGAAATGTGTCTTGAAAAAAGAAAATCAACACGCTGATTTTTGCCCAGGCTTGTGCTACACATGCTTGAAAAGACGTCTAACTCAGCACCACGGAGAGAAACAAGAAGTGTCATTGCACATTTGATTTCCCTGCTCTGTCCCGGCACATCGTCTTCTGAGTAGCACAGTTACCCTCTTCCCATTGGGTGTCACAATGAGGCACTGTGGTAGTGAGGGCTGCTGCGGAACTCCTCGCTTCCTCTGTCCTTCTCTTCCCCAGCACCACACTTAAAGGTCCAGGCTTTCCAAGCACCGCACCCAACACAATATGATCACCACTCTATGGAGGGGTAACACCTATCCACACTAAGTAGCCCATCTCTGAAAGTTAATGTCTGTACATAAATCTGTGCTCTCTGACATGAGAAATCTGGACAGTGCAAGGCCACAATGCATAACAAACTCTACATTACCTTGAGGCTTAGTGACTAACCAAGGGGAGAAAAAAGTAATTCTGAAAATAGAACATATTATTGTTGCTTAAGGTATTACCATAGGACCCCTGATGTTGAAAATATAAGGTTACGAGAGATGAAAGGGAGTAAAAGAGCTCTAGGCTTACTTAGAACCGCTGATGTGCTGTGGGAATTAGGTTGAGCTACTTACTGTCTTTGAATCTTTTCTGTACCTATAAAATCAGTGATAATAACTCTCTTACCTGCCCTTTTCTTGTTATGAAAATTATGACAGCCTATGTATGGTGCTAATCAGATGACTTGGTGGTTAAGAGCACTGGTTGATCTTCCAGAGGACTGTGGTTTGGTTTTCAGCACCCACATGGAGACTCACAACCATCCGTAACTGCAGGGATGGGGGAGCCAAAGCCCTCTTCTGGCCTTCATAAGTCACAGGCATGGATATGCCAGAGAGACACATATGCAGGCGAAGCACTCACACACATAAAATCACATGCAAAAATGTGATGCAGACAATAAATGCAACATATAGCAAAAGCCTAAGCCTTGTCAATAAGTTGACTAAGCACCCGGGATGAACTCATCTGCATCTCTCAGGTCCCTGCCTTACCACGTTAACATACAGAAAACAAACTGAGTTCCATTTCTGCACAAAGGAAAGGCTGGCATCTCAGTCAACATCTTAAGCTCCTCTAGAAATATGATGTGCATATTTCACAGTAGTCTAAGAAGTAAAAGACACATGGCATGTCCTCCCCTACTATTCTTTATACTTCCTTTTTCATTCCTCAGTGAAATCCTAGTTTGTATAGAACATGTAATGTGGGTATCTCAGCAAAGGAGAGCTATCAAAGGCATACATCAAATTATCCCAGAGGAGGAGCAATATGCTTATCCTCTTAGCATCAGATTAACTGAAAGCCAAGTTCTACTACCCAAGAATAGTTCAGCTGGGGAGTGAACAGTGATCAAGTGTCTGAAAGTCTTTCCATGGGTCAACTGAGACGTAAGAGGCTTGCCACGTATGTGCATGTCTATGGAAGCGCTGTTCATACTAGCCAGGACAGAGATCAAACCTGAACATATACAGGTGAATGAATAGAGAAAATGCACTATACTTACACATGGAGTACTCTTGAACAATAAAGAAAAAAATGAGATCCCATCATTAATGACAACATGGAGGAACCAGGAGAAAAGAATTAAATGGAGTAAGCCGGGCCCGGAAAGATGAACATCACATAACTTCACTCATGTGGAAGCCAAGACTGCCGGTCTCCGAGAAGTAGAGAATAGAGCACTTGCCATCAAGGCCGGAAGGACACTGCTTAGTAAATACAAGGTCATAGCTTTGGGGGGGGGGGATCCACTCCGGTGTTCTGTTAAAGAAAAGGGACTTATGCTTAGCACTGTATGCCGTATCTCAAAAAAAAGAGTTAAAAGACAGCATTCTAAATGTTTTCATCACAAAGGCTGAGAAATGCACCAGATAATGGATAAGCCAGAAGTTCCGATTTTACACTACAGTTTATACACACATAAAAAAAAACCCACCATGCCCCATAAATAATCCACCACTATATGTAAATTATAACTTAAAAATAAGTCTTTTTCCCTACTAAGAAACCACTTTAAAAGGATCAAACCCACTCTAATTCACAATTTCAGTCAAAACCCCAAACATGTATTAAGGTGTATTAAAAAGAATAATCACTGTGCTCATATATTTTACATAGGAATTAAATCGTGGCTGAATATTTGATGCTACAGGACACAAAGTGTCTGCAATGTTTCTAGATACAACTGATGTTTTCATTTCATAACAGTCAGAGCTGGGAAATGCCTTAAATAAATATGTGGAATACATGGCAGGAATAGCTTCAGGGCCATCTCAGGGACTGCAGAGGTTCTACCCTACTCCCAAGCCAAAACTTACAGAACAATTTTCTTTCTTTTTATTTCATTTTTAATTTACTCACGTTACATCCCGATTGTAGCCCCCTCCTTCGCCTCCTCCCTGTCCCACCCACGCTCCCTCAGCTCTCCTCACCCGTCCCCTGGTCCTCAGGAAGTGGGAGCCCTCCTCCCCTATCATCTGTCCCAAGCTACAAGTCTCATCTGGACTGCCTGTATCCTCTTCCCCTGTGGCCTGGCAAGGCTGCCCCGCCAGGGGGATGTGATCAATGAATGAGCAACAGAGTCCATGTCAGAGGCAGCCCCTACTCCCCATATTATGGGACACACAAGGAGACTGTGCTACCTACCTGAGCAGAGGGTCTAGGTCCTCTCCATGCATGGTCCTTCGTTAGTGCATCAGTCTCTGTAGGAAACAGCCCCACCACCACCCAGATTTGTTGGCTCCTGTGGTCTCCATGTAAAATACATGAGCACATTTATCTCATTATGCAAGTGTGTTGTCTTTAATAAATGGTCAAATTACACGAGTACCAAAAAAAAGCATATTCACTGAAATCAGAAGCAACATAAGCATGTTTGGTATTACTTCACCATCAGAAAACAGCAACAGGTTGAAGGTCCTACATCAGGGAAGTAAGCAAGCAAACAAAAGAGATACAAACAATATAAATGACCAAGAACAGTAGTTTTCAATCTTCCTAATGCTGTGACGATTTAATACAGTTCATGTTGTGGTGACCCCCAACCGTAAAATCATATAGCTGTAAGTTTTCCACTGTTATGAATCATAATGTAAATATCTGATATGCAGGATACCTGAGATGCGACTCTCTGAAAGGGTCATTTGATGCCCAAAGGGTTCACAACTCACAGGTTGAGAACCACCAGCTAAGCAAATCTGGGCAAACCAACTAGACCATAGGTCTTTACCTATGGATTCAAAAGGTTGCAGAGACACAAAGTCAGCATACTCAAACTTTTCTATCAAACTAATTAAAGTGAAAGTAAAATGGAATCTTAACTCAGGAGGGGGGGAGGGGGGAAGGAAGGGAGGAAGGGAGGGGTCAGTAGTGAAATAAATACGAGAAGATCATAAAATAGCAAATTTTATGAAATAAGAAATGTCCTGAGCCAAGTGTCAAATATATAAGCTAAAAGACATTTTTTTCTTCTAAAACTGAAATGGAAAGACCCAACCACTGACAATGAAATTGCCAACACCAAAAAGAAATGAAAAATATCAGTCAAAAATTTAAATATACTTTATCATGACATATTATGCATATTATCTCAATAAGAAAAGGGCAACTCCTATTTAATGATGCTAAGAAAACTGACATTTAATGAAGAAAAAAAGACCTAGATTATGTGTTATACATAAAAATAAATTCAACAAGGAAAAGTCAAAGGTCAGGCAGAAATTCTAAAGATATAAGAAAACACCAGAAAATATATCTTTTGGTATTGAAATAAAGAAAACTTTCTTAAATGAAAGTCCAAAAATAATAAAAAGTGATTGATGGACATGACTACCAAAAAGTGAAAGCTTTTACACAGCACAGAAGAGATTCAACCACACAAAATTGACACATTGGCTCAAGATTTCCCTGCTCAGGAAAGATATATAAAACTAACTGATGGCATTTCCCCTTTTACCTAGGACAGTGGGCTGCAGACTGTGAAACTGAGAGCTAATTCAGAAGGGCAAAGCAGCAATACAGCGTGTTTACATGGGCCCCATATTCCTGGCACAGATGTATCCTGGGTCCCCAGAGACTCTAGTGAGGTGCTTCTCAACCTTCCTAACGCTGCAACCCCTGAATACGCTTTCTCATGTTGTCGTGACCCCCAACCATGAAAGTATTCCACTGCTGTTTCCTAACTTCAGCTTTGCTTCTGTTAGGAGCTGCAATGTAAACACTTTTGGAGATAGGTGTTTTCCAAAGGGCTTGTGACCCACAGATTGAGAACTGCTGCTTTAGATAGATGTAGATGTTACTGAAACACAACTGTCCATTATCTGGGACAGGGAAGAAAGGCCAGGAGATTAAACCTCAGTGCATCCTAAAGTTTCAGAAATGGAAGAAGAAATTGCGTTCTGGATAGTAGTACAAAGGGTCAAAACACTTAATTCCATTCCTGTTCAAAACCAGGGAGCTTGGCTGGTTTTCCCTGGCTATTTGCTTTGTTCTCCAGAAGTACCCCTAGGCCACAGACTTCACAAACTAGCCCTTCCTGGGTACATAGCTCTGCACCCCTACTCTGGGATTCCCTGACCTCGGCCCTGCCCAGGTCCCTGCTCTGCCACTGACACAGCTCAAGCTCAAATACAAACAGCAGAGACCTCAAACAAAGAATGACTCAAGGACAAATAGAACAGGCTGTATATTTTTTTAAAAAAATACTACAATATTTATTTTATTTTCACACATTGTATAAATCATTCACTTTTTATTTTTCCTCTTTTGAGTCTTTTTATACCAACATTAAAGCAGCCAAAGTGAGAAATTTTCTGTCGTTTTTCAAATTTTCATATCAAACTTGTTTGTTTTACACAAATTCCCAACTCTTCTGTCTTAATATATTAACCAGCATCCGTGTCATGTTCTACCAATTAATACACAGGCTCACTAAATAAAGCACTCTGATCTAACCATGTTTGCTTCCTTCAGGACATGAAAAAAGAAAAAAAAAATTCCAAATGTTTCTGAAATTACAAACCAGTGTGATGTTAATTAACTCAACTGACAAGTACAGAATATGGCGGTAGAGAGGTCTGTTGACGCCGCCTGGGTTTGCCTGTACTGTATGTATATATAGCATCCATTAAAACTCCTCCATGCAGCACTTCTTAGCAGGAGTTGGTGTCAGGGAGTTCTAATTTCAATTAGAAAGGCCAGAGGAAACACAGACTTAAAACACTACACTTTTAAAAATAAGATTTAAAAAAGTCAGGAAACATTTATGGCACACAGAAAACTACAATACTCCCTGGAGACAAACAGTAGCATAAACACACCTGAAATTCTGCCTTCTTCAAGAATCTCATTAAAATGAGCAAATCTTAGAAGCCCCTCCCCGCAAGCTCTGCCCCAGAAGTTAGAAAGAGAAATTTCACATGTCCTTGTGAAGTAGAATTCCTGGAAAGAAGCTGTGTCTGCAAAGGCTGGCTTAGTGATTAAACCAGTGATGTGGAGACAGAAATGTTGCAGGTCCAGAGGCTAACTACATTATCTTGACTAGCTTTAGGCCCCTAAAATTGATTCTTTGTCCAGCTCTGTATCAGAACTAACATCCTATGATTAACAGAATAAAATTTTTTTGGAAAATTATTAACAAACCACTTGCTTCTATCAACCCCAAAGCTAAGAACATTACTAGATAGCATCCAAGGCCTACGGAAAATCTTCCCCCATCTTGTTAGAGGTAGAGGAAACCATCTCTAACCATGTACCCACCCAAGTATATTCTATAATTGCCTTGCTTCGTGACTTTCTTTGTTCTGCATGAAACATCATTTAGTTGCTTGTACATTGGAACATGGAATTGAGTTGGGGGTTGTCTAAACTTGTGTTCCTAGCCCATAGTCACTCTAAATGGCTCCAGAATCAACTATCTCTTATTTCCTTTAAGATGAGAGCTGTGGGCTTTTTTGTTTTTGTTTTGTGTAGGCTTAGTTTTTTTTTTTACCAATATATTTTATTACGAACTTATTAACCAAGCATATGTCCCTTATAACTCGACTAACTTAAACAACAGGAAAAGGACATTAAAGAATACAATAACAATTTGACTCTTTCTGCTTCTGGGTGAACTCACTCATTATGATCATTTCTAGTTCAATCCATTTGTCCACAAATTTCAGGAATTCCTTGTTTTTAAATAGCTGAGTAGTATTCCATAGTGTAAATGTACCACAGTTTCTTTACCTATTCTTCTACTGAGGGTCACTTAGGTTGTTTCCATGATCTGGCTATTATGAATAAAGCTGCTATGAACATGGTTGAGAGCATATGTCCCTGTTGTGTGGTGGAGTATTTTCTGGGTATATTCCAAGGAGTGGAATAGCTGGGTCTTGAGGAAGCCCTATTCTCATTTTTTCTGAGAAAGCATCAGACAGATTTCCAAAGTGGTTGTACCAGTTTGCATTCCCACCAGCAATGAAGGAGTGTTCCTCTTTCTCCACATCCTCGCCAGCATGTGGTGTCACTTGAATTTTTTATTTTGGCCATTCTGATGGGTGTAAAGATGGAATCTCAGCCTACCAAGAAGAGACTTGATACTCTATAGGCATATACAGGCGGTGGAGGTCCCCCTCAGTCACAGACATAGGGGAGGGGAATAGGGGGAAAGTGGGAGGGAGAGAGGAATGGGAGGATACAAGGGATGGGATAACAATTTAGATGTAATATGAATACATTAATAAAATATTTTTTTTTTAAATACAATAACAAAACCGTAAGAATATTAGTTTTGATGAACAAATTTTTTTGGCTTAATCAGTAGGATATTTTTGTTGGAGTTACCTGGAGTAACCAGAACCCGGAACCTCAGCAGGAGCCTGGAGCCCCAAAGCCTTCCCTCAAGTGTTTTTTGTTGCTTTTTTTTTTTTTTAAAGGAGTGTTTTGAAGTGGAGCAATTAACAGCCAAAACTATCCCAAGTCTCCAAAGCCCTGTCTCTTGTTTCTGGCTCACTTATATACCTCCGTCCTCCCAGTGTCTGTTCATGGATCTTTTCAGCTCGCAACAATCAAGCTCCCGCACAAGGTGGTTTGCCTTCTAGTAGATTAACATCACCTGTTCTCTCACAAGTCCGTTCCCCATCCCACACTCGGAATCATAAGAAAAACAGGTTTATCTCTCCTTCAGTTTTGTTTTGCTTTTTAATCCACAGCACACATATCAAGCCGTTTCTGTTTATTAAATGAGCAAATGATAGTGATTTTTATCCCATCATCAGCTTTCTGGCATGAGCCATAAGTGGGAAAGGTCCTCCAAGATCACTCAGCCTCATCCTTGTGGGGATTTGGGAACCTAAGCGAATGCCTCTAAGGTTTCTGGAAGTATCCAGGCAGGAGGGCTTCTGGGAGGAAACTCCTCTCCCTCAGGGCATATATTTCCCAGGTTGCTCTTATTGATCACATGATCATTCCTACACAGTTTGCTCAGCAAAAGCGCTTTTCTGGTGTCTTCCCGAGGTCAAGCATGAGAAAGAGTGGCTGTAGCTCTTTCTGTCATAGCGGGATGCCGACTCTTCTCCACTTCCGCCTTACTTCTTTCCCCTCGGCCTCAGAAAGGATTTGTGCCTGCTATTAAATTGCTCTAAGTTTCTAAATCACCCTTGTTCATCTTGCTCTTGAGATACTAGAGTTGGTCCCTAAATACAGTTCTCCCCAACAACGCCTGTAGAGATAGCAACTCTGCCAACCGGAGTCTGGGGAAACATTCAAGAGAAACAGAAGAGTTTGTTTCTTCCATTGCTTTGCGGTAGCATGAGGGAGAAGCCCAGAAGCCCTTGCTTGCCAGTGAGTTTCTCCATAAACCCAGTAGACACCTTCCTGCCGAGTAACCCCAGCCTACGGGCAACTAGTGAGACAGCTTCCTGTCCCACAGCTCTGAACATCAGCCTCCAGTGAGATTTATCATTTCTGACCAAAATGTAACAAGACACCCCATCTTCAGGTGGACACTTTCTGTACTAAACAATGTCAGGAGAACCTAAAGAGGCATTTTCCTAAAGACAATAAAAGGTAGCAAGTAGCCAGAGTTAAAATGCCACTAATAAGATTATAAAATCTTAAGCAAAAATTTTTAATTGTCTTTAATTAAAAACTCAAAAATATAGTGGAAGCAGTAACTTTTAAATTATTACAAAAATCTATTCCTAATATTCTGTTGCAAGAGTATTATAGAAAGCATGCTGTATTTCTCATTTTATGTTGTATAGAATCAGTAATATTCCACTTGTGACATTTATAATTAGAGAAAAACAAGCTATATAATTATTCAATTGAAAAATTAATCATAGCCCAAAATCAGATGTTATACCTACCAAGTTACAAAGGAGGAAATGGAGAAAGAAACACTGCATGTAAGCAAAGAAAAAAAGGCTAACGTGCTAAGAAAAATGTTTGAACAGTGAGCTTAACTAATTTTTCATTTTTCTTTTCCTAACTTTTCCAAGTTGTATACAATGACCAGAAATAATCTGTAAAACCAGAAAGAAAATCATGAACATTGGAGGAAACCTTGAGGCTCAAGGACCAAAAGTAGCAAGGGGAAATTCCTGAAGTCCCTGCCTGTGGCCCTGCAGTCTGCATACCTGTGCACACAGCACACGGGGATAGACTTCAGTGACCTGGAAAGATAGTACTGTCAAGAGACATATTTTCCCCAGCACCATACATTTTGTTTGTTTTCATTTCTACTGTATGCGCCACACAAGTATATTGTACCTACTGGACTTCTCCCCCCAATACAGATGTGAGCAATAAATTTGTGTCAAGGGTTTTTAAAATAACAAAAAGGAAGGGGCGGGGAGGATCCGGAAAACCACTTATGATATAACATCCTTGTCTTACCTATGAAAAACTAGAGCCTAGAAAAGCAATGGACTCGCTCATGTGCAGCCGATAGAGTTGGTTTAATAAATGCACACTATTAGCAGAAGTGCTGTACCACCTAGAGTTTTATGAAGCTTTGGGGACCTTGGATATGGTTCAATTAAAAAAAAAAGAAAGGAAGGAAGGAAGAAAAAGAAAAAGAAACAGCCTGTTGAATATGTAAGAAGCCTGCTGAGCAGGGTAGCTCTATAAAGCCACTCTCAACATCACAGCTGGAGGAATGAACTGGCTACTTTGTCCTCCAGATCTTGAGCCTTACAGTTGTTCCTTAAGCCCTGACTGGCTTGGAGGCCTAAAACCAGTGTTGCCTCCTGGTGCCTGACCTCTTGGATGAGCTCCTCAGACAACAAAGACTCACAGGCTCAGGAAAGATCAAGCCTGAAGAGGAGGCATCTACACGTAAAATCACTGATAGACACACGAGCAGGTGACCCTGTGCACGTACCTGTGATCCCGTACACGTACCCCAGACCCTGTGTCTGAGTACGGAACAGCCTATGGACATTTTCACACTTATTTTCTTGAAAATGTCACAGTATCAATCACCTAATAGGCTTTTTTTTTTTTTTTTTTTTTTTCTTTACAGAGCTTCACAAGGGTTTGGTTCTATTGTTTGGTCTTGTTTCTGACTGCATGCGTCCTCCAGGTTGAGGCAAAAAGTCCCTTAAACAGGAGCGTTTGTGTGAAGGAGTGGTAGCCTCCTCTTCCTCCTCTTCTGGTCTATAACTGCACACTTACACGGATAGTAAGCCATCGCTTTTTTTTTCCAAACGCCCTTTTACAACTTTTTCCTATTTTGCCAAGTTTTGTTCTGTTTTGTTTTTACCAAAGACTTGGAAATTATTATAAAATATCACTGTAGGTTTTAAAGGGGGAAAAGTTATACTTGAGACTTGAGTGCTAGATCTAGAAATTTCTATCTGAAGTGGAATCCTATGGATAACAGCCTTCATCTTCATCAGCAGCAGGGTCCAGGAAAGAAGCAAGTACAAAGCACCAAGGCCATTTTAGCCACACTCAATTTGTTCCAACTTGCATATCTATAATCAAGACACTCATGTTATTGCAAAAGTCTGGATCTATACAGACTCTATCTTAATTATTTCCTCAGGAACTCCACTGGAGAGGAGACTTATCAAATTTGCTGTTATTATTCGTGTGTGGTGTGTGGTATGGTGTGGTGTGTGTGTGTGTGTGTGTGTGTGTGTGTGTGTGTGTGTGTGTGT
>OU015757.1:47969766-47987731 GCA_907169655.1 Acomys percivali
GTGTGTGTGTGTGTGTGTGTGTGTGTGTGTGTGTGTGTGTGTGTGTAAATTAGGTCATCAAACCCTTGGGTGGCAAGGGGTTCTATCTGTTGAGTCATCTCCCCCTCCATTAGATGAGATCTAATGGTTAAGACAGTATTAAAAGGGGGGCTGGGGTGTTACAGATTCTTTAAATGGCCAACCTCTTTATGGGAAGGTTCCTAAATGGTCCAATTCTGTGCTGACTCTTCTTGTGGGTGTAACAATTTAGTAGTGAATGAGTCAGGGAAACTGGAGCTTTGTACAAGGGAAGACTAATGAGCAAATGAATATTCACTAAAAGAGTTTGTTTGTTGAATACAGTCCCTCAGTTATCTATGTCCCCAGACACAGTACTGCTTTTCCATACACTCTGAAACTAAAAGACCCCAAGGTTCATGGAGAGGATGTGTGCGTGGAAGGGGTGCACGTTGTCCACACTACTTAAGTGGAAAGTGGAAGACTACCAGTGGAGTTTTTTATTTTCCCCAGATAGTCACAGTTACACTCCGGAGACAGTGACAACACTTACACATTTAAATAAATACGCCATCAATTATTATCACCCGTCGCCTGAGTCTACAATTATTTACAGAGAAGCCCCATCAAAGACAGAAAGGGGCTCCCCAACACAGTGGTAAGGCTAAGCCATTCTGTTCTATGGGCCCCATGTTAGCATTCAGAAACACACACATGGACACGCACAGGAAACCACAGCCTTGATCATTATTCTTGCCTTTTACACCTGGGATCTTTTTTCTTCCTTTAAAATTCACTTATGGTGTGTTATGCTTTGGCCAATATTATGCAAAGAGATCTGTAAGGACTTTCCATTTCAAAGCGTGCTAATACACCAAGAGCTCCCACAAAGGAATGAATAATTGTTACACGGCATTTGCTGAATTTCAATGGGGAGACAACGCACCATTTGGGAGGCAGGGCCTTCAAATCCTACAGCTATGCTTCTAAGAGAACAGACATGGACAGTGTCTGTTAGGTAACCACCAAGCCACATCAATGTGAGTAGGGAAGTATTTCCAGGTTCAGGATTCTCCCACCTGTCTGTGCGCATACACACACACACATACACATACACGCACGCACGCACGCACGCACGCACGCACGCATACAAGCACGCAGGTACATACCCCCTACATTTACCAAAATAAATAGGAATTTACTGAAGTAATCATAAGTGATTCTATAAGGACACCAAGTATTATGTTCCAATAAATGGAACACCAATGAATATTCCAAGATCCAAACTAACTACCTGCTTTGTACTAAGGTATGACATAGTCGGAACTAAGTAACATTGGGAATTGAGCTGCTCTTGATTACTTGTGTCCTTAATGTCCCCAACAGCATTCACCATAGTACCTTGGGTCTCAGAGACTGACTGCTGAAAGGTTAAGAAACAGAATGCTATGCAAAAGCCAAAGTGACAGTGGCCACCATCTCTGCCTCTGAGTAGCTTTCATACCACACATCGGCTCCCAAGACTGAGCACATCAGAGGTCAAAGTTTTCCATTTTTCATTCTCCTGGGAACCCACTATTCCTATTCTGCCATTTTTGTCCTTTGGGGCAAAATTACTAAGGTGATCTCTTCTTTTAAAAAGCCAACCTGGCTCACTCATAAAAGCCTCAAGAACGCACCTGTGACAAAGCTAAGGGCCAGCAATACAGCATCAAGGAATTATCTGTAAGAAGGCAGTCCTTGGGGACATCCCATGCAATGCTGAGGCAAAGCCTAGCAGTCAACTCAACTGTAGGGCCCCACCACGACTTAGCACTAAGAAAGGCAGAGCAAAGCAGGAAGCGCCCTGTGGAATCCGCTCCTCCTTTAGTTCCTCCTCTGTCTAAGGGTTCCTTCCTCTTGTGAGAGGAGACTGTGGGAGACTTCCACCAGGTTACACATCTTCCCAGTAATCATCTGGATGATATTATCTAGAACTGACTATTTTCTCCACACGGGCTCACGAAAAATTCTTCTGAAGAGAGTCAGCCTGTTTTATTTATAGTCATTGTAAGACCTGACCATGTGTTCAGAAGGCCAGCCTATGAAGTGGAGGTGGCAGGCACCTAAGATCCAACATCTCTTCTTTTTGTGTGGTAAGCTGGTCCACTGCCCAGTGACAAAGAAGAGAGCTCGTCCTCAGACCACTGATAATGGCTGAAGAGTAATCAGTTGACTTGGGGAAGGTGAGCAAGGATTCCTGTGGAGAGTTCCAAGACAATTTAAAGAGCCATTATTGAGCTATATCAGCATTTGGGTCTCACGTATGGAATGTGCTCGCTGTAAATAAAACATGACACTGTTCCCTCTTTACAATTTGCTGCTACGTCTAGCCAAGCATGAACTCCTTTTTATGACATCCTGCTTATCACAGAGATTGCTACACATGACAGAAGGCTGGCTTTCCAGAGCACTGTTACTTCTGTCATTGTGCCTTGGTGGCAATGGTTTGGTTTATTTTATTTTTTCTATGTAAGTAGAATGAATTTAAAAAAAAAAAAAAAAAAAACAGAACTTGCGACATACAAGAGCCACCTAACAAAGCCACACTCATCATTTTATAGTTCACTGATAGGCCCAACGAGAACAGAAAGCCCAAATTAGCAGTAACAGCTCTTATATAAAACCATGAGTTTCAGCCACAGAGAGTGATATGTTTGTTTATAATGCTTTTTTTTGCTACTGTTTTTTTTTGTTTGTTTGTTTTTTGTTTTTTGTTTTTTGTTTTTTAAAGAATACTGGCCCCTTAAGTAATTATGTATCTCCCCTTGGGATACAAAAATAGCTGCCAATCAAAAATTGGAAACCAGCCTGGTAATTTGCAATTGCCACACACCTGTTCCTTAAGTACCCACCAACTGATTCCCAGCCCACACTGGGGACAGACATCCACCGAGCTGCCGTGATAAAGTATGCTCGCTACAGCTGGGCTGGGAACATCCATCTTAACAGGATGTGGGTACACGGCGCTTCAGCTGGTACTTCACAAACCCCCACTGCAAATCCAAGTTGCCTGGGGACTTGTTATGAGTTCCGGCTGCCAAGTCTTTCCTGATAGGTTTTGGATTCGATCATCTTAAAAAAGCATGGCTTTGGAACACTCATTGAGGTCATGCTAAAGCACTCACGGGCAACCATACTTCAATCCTCAAAATGCTTGGGAAATTCACAGTGTGCAGCCACAAAGAAAAACTTTCCTGAGTCGACTTTATTGGAGAGGGGGGAAGATGTTAACATCACAAAACATCGGCTTTGCCACCCTCTCAAAACACTCTTCCCTAAGCCTTGGCCAGGCCATGCCAAGTGCCAGGGTAGGCCATATAATATGGGAACTCGGTGTAAATTCTGGAGTCAGACAAGCTGCATTCAAACAGCAGCTCTACCTCTACCAAGGGCTTTGCCCATGTTTTAATCTCTAGTACGGTAGTAACTACTGCTGACGGGGACATAATGGAAAGTGGGAAATACTGGAATCCTTTAAGTAATCTGATAAGGTGTGTAAAAGCAGGGTCTGGTAGACCTTCCTGTGTGGCCTGATCCAAGCACAGAAACACCGGCTTACAACATGCCAGTCCACCCCGAGTGCCAAAGGGCAGGTTAGACATTTCTGTTTCCTCAGTGCTCACCCTCAAGCTTTCCAGTTCTCCGTTCAACCTGCCCACCATTCCCCTCCCCCACCCCCAGCTTCTGACCTCACACCACACATGAACTCACAGGACGAAGCTTTCTCATTGGGTTACTGCCAAGCCTAGTGCCCTCAATATCACAAACCAAGGCAGGCCAAAGTGGTGCACGCCTTTAATCCCAGCACTTGGGAGGCAGAGGCTGGTTTAAGTTTGAGTTCGAGGCTAGCCTGGTCTACAGAGAGGGAGAGGAGGGTCGGAGAGAGATCCAGGACAACACAGAGAAACCCTGTGTCAAAGAAAACAAAAATATCATAAACCAAGAATCAATTCATGAACCAGGTCGTTACAGCGTGGTTCCCCAGTCAGCTCAGGCTGTAAGATCAACCGCCCCACACACCCTCTAAGCCATGGCATCAAGCCTAGTCTTCACTACAGAACTTTCACAGATGTAGCTCTTTTCTGAACACTTGTTTTCCGAGCCTTCTGTGTACTCAGACAACAAGACACACCCACTTCCTACCAGTGATTTCCAGAAGACTTCTGCCTTCAAAGTTCACAATCCTAAGCAATTCAGACACATTTCCACCCAAGCTCCCTATCTTCTCTTCATCTGGGCCCCTCACAGGCTACCGCCTTTTGTCAGACACGGAGCTTCCCGGATAATGGGATTATAGTGTCAGCAATGGAAATTCCACCGGGAAGCCCGCAAGCCCTGCCTCCACACCAACATAGCAGTTCAGAGCAGGAATGGAGGACGCAATCACATCTCAGCTCCAGACCTCACTTGCCTCTGTTTTCTTCAAAGCCACTGTGATCTTCATCAATGAGATCTGCCCTCCCCTTGATTAGTGACCAAGTTCACTAAGTCACAGTATTTCAGAGCTGAGGCCAACCTAAGAGGACCATATTTATCAATATTCTGGATCCTTCATACACAGAAACTCAAGTTCCCATTGAAGAGACCAGCTCGGTATTACAGCATTAGGGATGATATACAGTGCCCAAATTGTTCCAGTGTCATCCAAAGAAAGAATAACATTGAATATGTTCAATGATAGAACTAAGCATGTAAAAGACTGAGGTTGGGGGGGGGGGGGCAGTGAGTATGTTCAATGATGGAACCGAGCATTTAAAAGAATGAGATGGGGGTGGGGAGAAGAGAAATGGCTCAGCGTTCCAGATCATGTGTTGCTCTTGCAGGGTAGCATGATTTGATTCCACGGACCCACACGGTAGCTCTTAGCCATCCCTAACTTCAGTTCCAGGGCATCCGAGGCCTTTTTCTGACTCTTAACAGGCATTAGGCACACGCACGATGCACATTCACACACATAAAAAAAAAAAAGTCTAAAGAAAATGTAAAAAGTTCCAGAATAAACCACACACAAATACACACCAGAAAAACACAAAGAAATTGTTGTACTTCTTATCCTGACTGTCCGTCCTGCTGTTCTCATGGATACATATACACACACCCAAACTCATCGAAGTGTATATATTAAATATGCAACAAATTACATACATTATCTTCATACCTCAGTTGTACTTTTAGAAAGTATTTAAGAAAACAGAAGGTGTTCAGTAGGGATGCCTATCTAAGACTGAGGGATGGGTTTTAAATTGGGTTTTCTACTTGAAGAAACTTGGTTCCTTACAGCTGATAACTGGAGACCCATGTGTTTAAAGAGGACTACCCATCAATACATAGGAAGGAGCTCCTTGAAGCACATTCCTTTTCTGAGAAAAAGAAGCTGGGAACAAAAGCTACATGTTGAATTGTTTTATTTATATAAAACTCTAAAAACAGCAAATCTAATCTATAGTAAGAAATAGCAGAGAACTGGTTGTCAAGGTCCAGAGTGGCAAGGGACTGACTGCAAAGACAGACAGATGCTTTCTGAGGTGATGGGGATAATTTCTGTTGACTAGGGTAGAAGTTTCATAGCTACACACACTGGTCAAATTGTGTGGAATTTTATACTTAAAATGGCTATTTTCTGATGCCTAAACTAGAACTAATAACTAGATTAAATCACTTTAAATCTGAAAAGGTTGGGGGAAAAAGCCTTGAATATGAGATCTATGAGAACCACTGTGGTTACCACAGGAAAAAAATATAATGAATTTAAATGGTTATAAATTTACTATGGAGTGATACAATTGCAATAGAAAAAGAAGAGAAAAGAATGCTCCCTTAGGTTATTTTCCTAGAACTGTAGTTTTGTAATGAAAGCAAATTATGTCATGTATCAGTGAAAGTGTACTTACAGCTACAGTGTTTGGCCTCTGTGACCACACCTATGCTTCTACAGCCAACTACTCTTGAAAACCAAATTAAATTTTCTTTGCTAGAAGAGTTTCAGAGTTAAGAAAACTGTAAACTATTTTGAAAGTACAAGAAAAAGTCAAAACACCCCACACCATCTCCACTTCAAAATAGTCACCACTTGTTTTTAAATGCGGACATGCGCTGTAAGTCTGAATGATGCTTAAGGTGTCATTTTACAATGTGTCTTTTAAACCTAAAAAACAGAATGTGATTTTCTTCCCGTAGTGTTACAGCGTCTTCTTCACCATTATTTACAATACTTGCTGAGTACTCTCCATTCCAAACCAACTGCCTATACCTGGACCATTTCCCTGTGTCAAGAAATTATCAGAAATTCTGAAATTAATAATCCTGTGGCTAAATGCCTGTGCAAACCATGAAAAATTCATAAGGATAAAGTGCGAGCAGTCTAATTGCTAAGACAGGAAGTATGCATGGCCTTAGTGCTTCCAGAGGGTACTGACAAACTGAGCACCGTAGCTAGAGGAGATTCTGACAGGCTGGCAGATGACAACCAAGACATCCACATGTGTCCTTGTGGCAGGTTGAAGGGACCAAGTATACTCAGCCTCGAGCAAAGAACGCTGGGGACTCCCAGGAAGGGGGGAAACGTTGTGCTCTTGACTGCTTGCCTCTCACTTAAAACAGATCTGACAACAGAACAAAATACCCTGGGGAAAGGCTATCGCTCATCTGAGCCTCGCCAGCACCTTTTTGTGTTGTGTGTATGGTGACAGCAACTGCCAAACCATCCCCCCTCCTTGGTGGGCTATCAGGGTCTACCATCTACTTAGAATGGTACTAGACGGCTAGCTACAAACTGAAGGAGAGAGATGGGGGTTCTGGAGGGAAACTGATGAGTCCCCCTAACCCCTCTAGGGACATTTCTCTTGCCAGCTTCAAGCCAATAAGGATTCTTCTCGGTGACAATAGAGGCCTTCATTCTGTCATTTCTCCAACACTCCAAAAACCAACCTAATCACCACAGGGGAACCTGTGCTTCATGCACCAGTCACAACTTCTTCCTTCTGTTTCCATCTCAAGAGGGTATGGCTACTTCCTGGAGTTCCGTGCTCTCTTCACTCTTTCCCAGTGGACCCTTAGCCTCTTCATAGCTAAAAGGACTGGTGGATTGGCCTTTTCATGGATCCCGACTGGCAGCCCCTTATTGGTTGAGTTAAGGAAACTGAGGGAGAATTGCCACTGGTCTAAGACACTGTGGAGGGAAGTCGCAGACTGAAACAAAGGTGAGCCCTGAGCAGTCCTAGCTATGCATTGTTTAGGGAATTATAATCTCATGTCCAACCTAGAATATAAAGAAAGCATCGATGCTTTGACTAAACTGCGGTTACAAACCATCCTGGCCTACAATGTCCTTCTCCCCTCTCTGTCCCATGCTTCTATGGACCCAAAGGGACAGACAAGCACAGATCTAAACAACTCAAGGTCTCTTCAAATCTGTGCATTGAGAATTCTTGTGCCATAGCAATCTATGTCTAAACTAAATCACCTCAGGCAAAACAGAACTGCACCTGCCACCAGGAGTCACATGTCAAGTACCCATCTGTGTGACCCAGCCACCACAGGAAGCCAGGCAAGAGCAGAGACCCCGTCATCACTTTGGTGCCGTCCCTTGTGCCAGCCACACCTCTTCTCTCAAAGGCTTCTCTCTTGGCTATAAAAGGCTGTGGTAGCTTAAAGTTTGGCAAAGAAGTTTTGACTCCAGGCTATACATAGTTTCAGCAAGCTACTAAGAATGCGCTTAACTTCTTTAGAACTCTGAGAGGAGACTGGAAAACCAGAAGGAAGCGGACTTGAATGAAATGAGCCCCACCCACCTTTTTTCCTAGAAAAACTACCAAGCTCTTTAAAAAAAAAAAAAAATGAGAAGAAAAGAAAGAGAAAGTCTTTGCTTGGAGCTGGAAAGCCAGCTCAGTAGTTAAGAGCACTTGCTGCTCATCCAAAGGACTTCAGTTCAGTTCCCAACACCCACGCAGGCAGCTCGCAACGACCTGTACCTCCAGCTCCAGGAGATCTGATGCCCTTTTTGGCCCTTGAGGGCACCTGTACACATGTGGTATACATTCACATAGAATAACACTTTTGTTTGGTTGGGGTTTTTTTGTTTTGTTTTGTTTTTTTGTTTTTCCAGACAGGGTTTCTCTGCAGACGTACACTTTTACACATCACTAAAGAGATAAATCTTTAGAACCATTTCTTTTGATCATTTTATGAAAAATACAACCTTATTTCCTCAAGAAATAAGTTCCACGGAGCCAAGCTTCTGTGAAAACTAACTCTCCAATGCAAAGCTTCATGAAGTTATTTCACACTGCACGTGGTTCAGCCGCTCTCCTGTTCCACTGTGGCTTGGCTCTAGCTTGTCACCTTCTGTGGTCCTCTGAAATAGGGTCACGTTGCGTTTGAAGCAGATTCCAGATATTAACTTTATGCAGATGACGTGAACTGCAAATTCTTTTCTCTTTGTATCATCTCACCAGCTGCCAACAAAGGTGGTGAGTGGAAGCTGTTAGAATTATTCTCTCTTCAGAGACTTGCTTAATAACCCTGATCAAAGCCAAATTAGGAAAAAGACTGCCTAGGAGATGTGCCTTGTGCATGCTCTGGGAGAGGAACAGCCTTCCCAAATTCGTACAGCCTCTGCAAATCTCAAAGAAAGCAAAGAGGAGAGCACACATTTGGGGAACATCTGCAAGGCAGGCAGAACTGCTCTATGGATGACATTTTCTCACCAGCCTATGGAGTGGACTGCCTCATCTCAAAGGTGCTCAGGTAAGTTTCAAGCTCCTCCCATTCTGTGCCTCTGTCTTTGGGACCCTGTTAAGGTCACAGCAGACAAAGGCATTTATCCTCAAGCACATTCTTGGAAGAGGCCAAGCTGGGAAAGCAGAGAAATATGAGTTCAAATCTTAGCTGCAGGCTGGAGAAACGACACACTTGCTGCTTTCCCAGAAGACCTGAGCTCTGTTCCCAGCACCCACATCAGGCAGTTCATAACTGCTTCTCACTCCGGTTACAGGAGACCAGATGCCCTCTTTCAGACTCCGTGGACACCTGCACACACGTGTCATCCCTCACAAAGATGTTCACATACATACATATACATAAAAATGAAGTCTTTTGTGAACAATGAACAAATTTGAAATGAGGAAGCATCTCGTTTGCTACTTTTGAAAGAAAGACTTAAAAAAAAAAAAAAAGAACCCCAAAGTACCTTTGTGACCACTCAAAGCGCCCATCACAGCAGAGAAATTCAGTGAAACATAGCTGGTGAGGAACAAATGTAACCAAAAGAAAATGAAAAGACACAAAACTAAAAGAAGAAAACAGAAAGGTGGGTACTAAAAGATTATACAAAAGAGAAGACACTGTGAACACTCATAAAAGATGGAAGCTACACATAGGCATTTAGGAAATTTACGAGGCGGAACACTATCAAAGAACTGTCTTCAGGACTCTGCCTGCCTATACTGGACCCTTGTAAAGCTTGGCCTTCTGACTGGAGCGGGGCCTTCTTGGTACAATTCTAAAACCGTCCTTCCATCCATGTTCCCACAGCCGTCTCTGTCCCAAGAGTTTTGCAATCCTGAGCACTCCCTGAGTACCAGTTCTATATCGGGTACTTTTCTGAGCACCTAGACACAAGTAGAAACCAGGGCTTAGGCTCTAGAAGAGGTGTGGGGCCTTCCTCAGGGAGTCAAAATACAGTAACCGGATGTGGATATGCTATTGAAAGTGGTCAACATTAGCATCAAAATACACAACCAACAAAGCATCACTTTCAATGAAGGAGAGCTGCTTGGTACTGCTGGGCTGAGTGATCTACCCTCTGCTTGAAATTTTGATACTTAGTTTTCAGTCCGTATTGATGACTTCAAATGTTACATTAAAATATGATTCGCCTTAATAAATGAGCCTTTAGCACCATGTTGCTGGCCCTGACTGGGAGGTGGGTGAAGTGTGTCAGAGCTGCCGAATGGAAGAAGTGTAAAGACATTAAAAATATGTATCCAATATCAAAACTGAGAAGAGGCGAAGAGGCAAACAGCAGCTCTTTCAGCAGCAAAAAAAAAGGCTTCTGAAGTTGTTTTTTAATGATCCATTAATAGGAGCTCCAACTTCCATTCAACCCTGAAGAAAACAACTGTCCAAAGTAGCCTCTGCTAGTCACTGTCCTCCACATAGCAGGAGTTTCCTGAAGCACACACTTTCTACACTGCCTGGCTGGCCATTCATCATGGATGTAATTAACAGTCTGCTCCACAATTTTAGTGACCGCAAACTGCTTAGCTCTTCTTGGGTTTAAACAATAAACATATTTAATGCAGGACAATTGCTAAGACAGTGGCTTATTACTTAGAAACACAGTGAGACACAGGACAATACTGCTAGATAGAGCTGGTGCAGAAGATGATGCACTTCAATTCTCTTCTAAAATGTCAAACATCTATCGCGCCCCCCCCCCCTCTCTCTCTCTCCCTCCCCCTCCCTCCCTCCCTCCCTCTCAGGCTTCCTGAGTTCTTGCCCCGTTCAACCCCTTGCTGCTCTGTTGAACAGACAAAAGGAGGGTAGGGCAAGGGTGGGGCATCGTCAGGCAGATGTGTAGTAAATCAAACTGCATTTCCCATCCACCTATGCATTCGTCTTTGGCCATGTGCCTGAGTTCTGGTTAAAGGTCTGAGAAAGAAGCACTTGGCTGTGGAAACCCCTAGAAACTTAAGTCACTGCAGAAGGAGCAGAAGGTTGGCCCTGTGATAGCAACTAACCTGTTGTGACAAAGAAACTTTCCCCATTAGACCATCAACTCTGCTATTCCCGAGAGATCTCCAAATCCATAGCAGCTCCATGCAGTAGACCTGCTGTACTGCAGCTTTCCAAAATCCCTCCCATTGACTTCTTACTTGGAGCTCTTATGCACAACTGTCGCACTACCACAGACATCAAGAAAATAACTGATACTGAACAGCTCCTCTCTTACACCCTCAACTTGAAACTGAAGCAAAATATTCCTCTCTTACACCCTCAACTTGAAACTGAAGCAAAATATTCCTAGAAACCACTGTTAATTATGATCGGGAAACGGAACGCTTCATGCTTCTCCAGGGCTACTTCATGTGCGTAGTCAGCTAATAATCTAAACATCAACAAGAACCCAAAGCCAGAGGATGCCTCAAAACGGGAGCTCCAGATGCACACTTGCATTTTCCTCTGGAAACATTTCTAACGCATGCTGGTGTCGGATGATATGTTTGTGCTCTGCGCGCATCACAGCTGACATCTTGTCAAAACCAAGGGAAATAATTGCATCCCTGAGTAAGAGTCTCATGCAGGCAGCAGTTTCAGCATGGCGCTGCTTATCCGTACCACTTTGCTAACATCTTACTATATAGAACCATGTGTACTAGGAGAAAAACGTATAGGTTCCCACCAAGATGCGGGCATAAAAACAAAATCTGTTTCCCTTCCAATTCCAACGACAAGAGAACAAAGGGAAAGGCAATGAAATGCAAAAAACCGTGCTTCTTCCCCTTAGAAATAAATGCTTAAAGAAATCAAAATCTTAAGCGGTACATCTTTATTTGAGGTGGGCTAGGCAAGACATAAGCCAGTTTGCTCAGGTCTTGAGGGAGAAGGAAAACAACCTATCTTATGAGGTTATTAAGCTAACACTTCAGCAAGCCGCAGGCATGCTACACACTTATTATACAAAACTGAGATCTCTGACAGTCCGTAATTATGTGCTGAGAACTCTAATGAATAACTCCGCATCAGAGGGACTCACGAACTTTGATCAGTGTCCCGAGAGGCAGTGGGTCAAGATGAACCTTGGAAACTGATTAGCATCACCCTGCCCTGTCCAGCATTCCAAAAAGACTATTTTTGCAGGCTCCCAGTTCTTCGTTTTTAGGTATTTCAAAGCATAATTCCGTCAGACATCTGAGAGTAATTAAAACAATATTAGCATTCGCTTTTGAAACAGACTTAAGATGGAGTTTGTGTGATTTCCTACTTGCTTCACAACACCTTATTTTGCTCCTAAGCCCATGGTCATTAAAAAAAAAAAAGTCCAATTTTAGGACCAGTGCTGTATCAGATGAGCTATAGGATCGAATTTATACCTCATCCTCTGCAAGTGCCAACGCTTTCCTGTAAAACACTGAGATCTAAAGCAATACAGTATGTGTAAACTGAGTTATCTACACGCCTTTCCCCCTATTGCCCCTAGTTTTAAGACATAGGAATCAAGAGAACAAAACTGTGATTTAATTGAAAATGAATCATTTGGAAAGGAACGGGAACAGTATACTGTTGATTCAAGGTGTATGCATGCATGTGTGTGTGTGTGTATGTGTCTGTGTGCCTTGTGTGTGTGTTTGTGTAACACGAGTATGTCCAATACTCTCAGTGGCATTAGAGCAATGATGGCAAAACTCTAGTCCTTGCTGTACTCAAAGCAGACATCACTAAGCGATGCTCTACTTTGTCACTGAGCCTTAAATCAATAATCCTGCCATATGCCGTCAGCTGCTACTGGACACATGGGCTTAAAACAATATGAGAAGCCCTATTTCCAGCCTTGAGTTTGACTTAGTATTAATGAATGTTTGAAATGGAGGAAATATTAGGGTTTATGTTGTCCAACCGAAGTCCAGAAATTGAGAATTGACAGCACTGATACAATTTGCAGAAGCCACACAGAGAAACGGCAGGGTTTTTTTTTTTTCCCTTTGAACTCTCCATTAGTTTTTCTTGGTATGATTTGCAACACTGAAGATACATGCAAAGGCAATTTGATCACTTCCCCTTGGCAGGAAGGTCCTTCGGAAACACAGAGGAAGGGAATGCAGGCTATCCAGATGAGACCTGATAGGCTGTGGTCAGAGGGTGGGGGAGGAGGACCCCACCTTTGAGAGGTCTAAGGGAAGAGGATAGCACAGAAGAGGGGGGGCTGAGGGAAGATTGAGAAGGTAAGATTGAGTGGATAACAATCGGGATGTAATGTGAATAAATTATAATGAAAAATGAAAAAGAGAGAGAGAAAAGGAGTTGGGAGAAGCAGCTAGTGTGTGTTCTACAAACTAATTCCTCCCTCAAAAAAATGCTAAAAAGGGAGAGTCATAAAACTCACTACCTATAAATGTGTGCAAATCAATAGGAAGTTCACAGGCTCTCACCACACGTACCATTTTGTTGTATCAGCAACCTCTGATTTTGCTCGCTACTTCACGCAGTAACAGAAGGGAGCACATACGGAGAGCATTTCTAGAGGATGAAGCTGCCTGTATTTGACCACTCTAGGTTTGTCTCCGCCGCAGATGCCCTCCCAAGCTCTCTCCAGAGGCTCACACAAAGCCATTTTGGACCCAGTCAACATTAAGGGTTTGGGGTTAAGTTACTATGTATAAAATACAATGACCCCTGTAGGCCCAGTTAACTTGAGTGCTTTTTGCCAATGGCATTAAGAAAGACAGTGAGAAAGGCTGGGGACATAGCCCAGAGATGAAGCACTTGCCTTGTGTAAGGAAAGCCCTATACTCAGTCCCAGGATCACAAGAGAAAGTACCCACAGAACTATCACGAGTCCTTTAAGAAGCAAAAACAAAAACAAAAAACAAAAAACAAAAAACCCCGAAAAACCAAACAAAACGAAACAGAAAAACAAAAAACAAAACAAAAAAACCAACTGCAAAGCCTTCAAACCTTACCACCATGGCACCATGTTCCCATCTCCTTCTCTCACATGTGCACGTGTACACACACACACACACACTTTCTAGGCTTCTCTAAAATTTCAAAGGCTTCTGGGATATCTTTTCTCTAACTTGGAGAGCCCCTGGTGGAAATGCCTATGTGAGGAGATAGAAAGGTAGGAGCAAACTGCTAGTGCTCTGCTACAGAAGCTTCCAGCAGGTTCTCAGTGGTAAAGGAAAGAGCCGCGGGAAAGGACTTCACACAAGGAGCCGAGGAGGAGCAGCTGGGGAGGAGGTGGAAGTGGGTGACAGAGACACGGAGCCAGAAACAGAGCTGTGAGGAAGAAGGGGAAAAAAGGCTGAGCAGTGAAGGGCGGTGGTTAAAATAACTCGGGGTAACAGAGTGTTCTTTGTTACCACACACTGCTCTTTGTTATCACACATTACAGAACGTTATAAACAACAGAAGCCATACAGTAAAGCTGCACGGCAAGCTCTGGGCTCTGGTGACCTAACAGGCTCTCTGGCTTCTTCCTCCTGCAGAATGACGCTGTTTCTAGAACACCATGTTGTTAGGACTGTGGCTGTTAATCTGTACATCTCAATCCGCTCATGGGAACTAGCTATGAGACTTGGCACCATGTCCTTCAGAGAAGCCTTCTGCGTTCACGTTCATATTGGCGTGACGCAGGAAGATACCGGCAGGGCTGGGCCCATCTGTGACGAGAAGCATCGCATTCTATAAGCAAAGAGAGGCATACCTTTATGGAACTCGTTTCTGAGGAAGTCCAAAGAAGAAAATGATCTGGTGTGGGTTTATGTATAAAGTTAAATATTCCACAGAAATGGTAAGGCAGCATATGCCAGAGAAGGAAGGAGACAAAGCTCTCCGAGTTCAGCGGCAGGACATCCCTGGAGCTGGCTCCCCTGAGCTTTCGTCCCTACCTACCTTGACTTCCATCCATCTTTCATGCTTCCGACAGTGAACTTCCTCAACCCCAGTGGCACCTACTCAGCATCAAAGGTATGAGAAGAGAGACTACGCACCTCAATTTCTTCTCTTCAAAGTCAATTCATCGCCGCTTTCCTCAAGACTCTCCACTCCCGCCCTTTCTTTTCTTGCCCAACACTGACTTTCTAGCTGGCTCCAAGGCTCCTTCTCAAGCCTAACTTCCAGTTGAACTAACACCATGGTGGTAAAGCAGTGGTCAGACATGAGGGAGGCACTCTCCTTGTACACACACACACACACACACACACATAGTTCACACATTGTTCACACACACAGAGTCACACATGTGCACACTCATCTTGACTTTTGTCATTCCCGAACTCTAGGATCACCTCTATGGATGGCTCTGTAAACTGACCACAGTTGATCTTCTGGGGCATTCCTTTTTTTTAATATTTTATTAATTTACTCATATTACATCTCAATTGTTAGCCCATCCCTTGTATCCTCCCATTCCTCCCTCCCTCCTGCTCTCCTCCTACTCCCCTCCCCTATGACTGTGACTGAGGGGGACCTCCTCCCCCTGTATATGCTCATAGGGTATCAAGTCTCTTCTTGGTAGCCTGCTGTCCTTCCTCTGAGTGCCGCTAGGCCTCCTCATCAAGGGGACGTGGTCAAATATGGGGCACCAGAATTCATGTGAAAGTCAGTCCCCACTCTCCACTCAACTGTGGAGAATGTCCTGTCCATTGGCTAGATCTGCATAGGGGTTCGAAATTTATTGCACGTATTGTCCTTGGCTGGTATCTGGGCTGCTTCTTGTCAATCAGCAGTCCTCAGCCTGGCTAAGCACTGCTCCTCTGGACTGTGGCTCTTTCAGCAGTAGAGCCCTTGTCTAAACTCAGATGTGTCTGCTCAGCAGGCCCACACATCCTGAGGTGGAGGAACAGGTCTACACTTTGACAGCCTCCCCTCAGCCTTTGTAGGATCTCTCAGATTTCCCTGCTTCCCACTTCCCACAGCTGCCTTCTCACTGCACCCTGCCCAGCTGACGCAAGAGCCGCTGCCACAGGCGATGGCAGCTCCTCTCCCACAGCCTTAGCAGGACTCACACTATCCTACAGGACAAGTGAGCTCTGTGTCCCTACTACGTGTGTATTATATCATCCACTTCCCAGACTTTACAGACCATGAACTTAATGACCCTAAATGTCTACCCACAATCTAGACAATCTCCATCACGGAATGCACTCTATTTTCAACTTTCTAATTTTTTTTTAGTAGAGTTCTTTGAGCCCAGGAGCCTTGCCTCCATGCTTAGTCCCCCCGCCCCGCCCCCAAGATCACTTTCTCTGTTCTGTGCCTCCAACTGCGCTATAGGGCAGCAAGCCACGCCTATCCTGCTCTGAGTTACTAGAGCAAACTCCCCCATATCCCCACTATCTCACTAAACCCGGAACGCCCCCAGTTTCATGTTATTCTGGAGTTCTCAGAGGTCAGGATTCCAATCTTGGCACGAATCGCCAGAATCTAACACAGCACAAAGGCAGAGCACCTATTACGTCGAATCGATATTGGTAACGTTGCAAAAAGATCTTCTAGAAATAAATCCTAACCATCATCTAGATGAAGGAAGTTTCTGGAAAGCGGGTGACTCTAGAGAAGGATGATGTATGAGTTCAATAACTGTCTCATTTTCACTGTGTGTGGGGTTGTGAATTTCTTTCGACATGTGTATACCATTGGGTTAAAAAAAAAGGGGCGGGGTCAAACTTGACAGTATGTGCCTGGATTTGAGTGCAATACTTCTCCTCTCAATTCCCACAGAACTTTACAGTTCTTCACAGACTAACCAACCATGGCAGGTGGTTTCATGCCCACCATGACTCCCTACGTCAGGGTGTTCCTCTCACCTCCCTATTCTCCCTCCCTTACTGACAACCAACCTGTATCAGTTAACTGACTTGGTGAGTCCTAAGAAATGGCAAAGTTTAAAATGAGCAAAATCAACAATTATATTTATTTGAAGCCAACAAGCCAAGTTAAGGAAAAAAATCGAAAATACTACTAATAGGTAAAAGATGTAAGTAGGTTTATTCTGGCTGTACTGAATGCAGAGGCTGCATTTCCCCTTATTTAGGATATGGTGTGTGTGTGTATGTATGTATATACACACACATACACACACACATATATACATATGAACATACATACATTTTTTTTTACCTCCCCACTTATACTGGCAGAACACAATTACAAATGAAAGCCTTGAATCCAAAAATTATGCAGGGCCACTACTACATGATGAAGATGTTGTGAGGTGAAAAGCAAAAAGGAAAACCGATTCTGAAATACTAGCCTAAGAAACAACACGGAGAAACAATCAACAATTTCCAGGCAGATTTAAAGTCCAGCTTCTCTGGTGCAAACACTAAGGCTTTGAGTACCGGGAAGTCATTTAAAATGCCTTATTTCACAGAAGAGCCAACCTCACAAGATACAGGTTTCAAATCTGTTCGTATAAACAAGCTACAGCTGGGCACTGTGGGTCCCCCCATGATCACAGCTCACAGGAGGCTGAGGCAGCAGGACTGCTGCTGCGTTCAAGGACTGCTTGGGTTACATGTGAGCTCCAGGGTAGCTTAGACTGCAAAATGAGACCCTATAAGAAAAGGTGACTAGATAGGACAAGACACGAGGTAGAGGAGACAAAGGGAAAAGGGAGCAAGGAAGGATGGAAGGGAAAATGGGAGGAGAAAAAGATAAGTCATTAAGAAAAAAATCCATCATTGCTGGATTCGTGTAGCTAAAATAGCATCCACTGAGCACCTGAGATAGAGCGCTCAGGATCTACACTTCCAGGTGAGCTGAGGAGCCCAGCCACCTTCTTACTCGTGTTCCAAGTCTGCCCACTTCATCCTCGAAGCTTCCACCTCTCTCCTTCCATCCCTCCTTACTCACCACATACAGAATTGCTTGCCTCCTGAACACACTAAGAGATTCATTCATGCCTTTGCTATTTCTCACAGTAGGGATCTGATCACATCAATGGCACTCACTGACCTTCAGACTGCTTCAGACAGAGTTCATCTCCCATCCCATAACAAGCCCACAGTCAAAGTCAGCTGCCTGATGCGACATTGCTCAGTGTTGGATCACAAACACAGTAATTCTGGATCAGTCTTAAAACTCCCAAACATCCACCTCCCAACAGGACAAAAGGAGGAAAGAGGAGAAAAAGAGAGGAAGAAGAGGGGGAGGGGGAAGAAGAAGAAGAAGAAGAAGAAGAAGAAGAAGAAGAAGAAGAAGA
>OU015757.1:47991633-48018178 GCA_907169655.1 Acomys percivali
TGTGTGTGTGTGTGTGTGTGTGTGTGTGTGTGTGTGTGTGTGTGTGTTGTGAGACAAACTTCTATTCTACATGAACACGCACTCGGTGTGTGGCCTCCCCATAGAGTTGGAATCTGCCAACATTTATTGAGTTTTAAGTGAACATGTGCATGGAGCAAGACATTCTACTCCTGAGCATCAACCTTGTAGCTAGAGGCCATCACACGCTACACACCCCGATACCTGAATTCCAAGCACTCCCGAATTTCAGGAAGACATTAATGGAAAGGTCTCATAACAAAACCAGAAGCTGAAAGTGACATGTCCTCCGACTCTGTCTTAATGACGATAACGCGGCAAACACTTTCCCACGTACACAGGGCCTTCGGTGGCATGAAGTCAGTCGAGATATTTCAAAAATGGTGGCTAGGTTTTATAGGATTTAAGAATGAAGATTACTGGATCATGGGTCATACCACAGGGTAAAAGGAAAGGTCGGGACTTGTAAAAGAGACTTAATGGAACTTAATCTTTCTCTACCAACAGCCCTGCCCTCTTGATTACATCCATTCACTGGTCTGATTTCTCTCATCCTTCATGATAAAAGACAGCCATCTATAAATCAATCCATCCATGCTCCAGCTAAGCTGAGCTAAACCTCAACCTGCCCACACAAAAGGAAAGAGGTGCTGATACTCCAGCAAGCTCTCACTCATTGTTTGGCAGCAGAGCACTTCATTAATTCCCCTAACCCCACCAACAACCCCACAGGTCAGGGATTAACATCTCCTTTCTTCAGTCTAGGAACCCAAGCTTCTTCAGGAGTTAAGTAGCTTTCCTGGCATCAGCGAAATCAAACCTAACCGCCTCCAAATCTGGCTCCTCTGCTCGACTTATTTCATAGCCAGTAACCTAGGCTGAAAAATCAATCCTCCATTTTCTTATGGCTTTTGTCAAAACAGTAATATATCTGGATGCAAAGCAATAAAATGTTTTAAAGGGAGAATATTGAAGAAAAGAAAAGAAAGGTTTCTTAATTAAAAGATTAGATAAATTGTTTCTTAATACTTTCTCTGACTCATCACACGTAACTTAAAATCTGTGGTTTTACATAAAACTAAAATAACCAGATGATGTGCTGTTAATTGACTCTATTTAGACGGAGGTAAATATACGTGCTTGGTTCCTTCTCACCCTACCGTCTGTTAGAGACATAGACGGAATCACTCCCACACCTCGTCCAAAAATAGTTTCAACTGAAAGGCCATTTGTATTGTTAACTCAAACTACAAACAAAAGTTAACACATTCGTCCTAAGAATAAATCTGGACTCAAGCTCTCAATGGCCCTTTCTTTAACTGAGTAACCATTTCTGAACATGGGGCTTGGCTCAGGAAATGGACTCTTATTTAAAGTGGGTGGGTGATGCCGAAGCTCAAAATCATCTTTTCTCTGCACTTATTTACAGAGGGGACTGGTTCCTCCCCAAGTTTAGATAAATTTTGTGATTACAATCTAGTCTGCAGCACAACCTGCTGATGAGAGGACGCAAGAGAGCTTATGAACTAAGCTAGGAGGGGAAACGAAGAGTGGAGGAAGTTAGAGAGAAGGCATTCCCTCCCCTACTGAAAGACCTCCTAAAAGAAACTGGCTGCCACAAACCCTCCGGGTTAGAGGCAAGGGCATCCCTCTAAATATCCTGCCCCTCGATGCTGCTTGGATAGGAGGGCACCTCCTCCATAAATTAATAGATTAAAAGAGAAGCTTCTTCCAGAACAGACAGTAAGCAAGTGAGTGGGCCTGCTTGAGGGTAGGATGCTCATGCTAATAGGAACAGGGGAAGTGTGTGCCCCTCCAGGAATCCTGGCCCCGAATGGGAGTAAACGGAATAGGCTACCTTGATGTTCTGATCCAGTTCTCTATGAGGTCATCTTTTCACACTCCATAGAAAGCAGACAGGCATATTTTATGGCCACCTCCACCAGGTTCCCCCTTATTCTGGGACTTGTCAACTGAAGCATTTGCCTAAGTGTGTATTGTGTGGCTGCTTGTAAATGTGGAGCACCATGATCAATGTCATCAAAACGATCTTCTCCTTGTGTATGGACTGTGGTCAACATGAGCATTTTGTCAGGATGATGTCCCACGAACCCAACACGGAGCCTAGTTACAGCATACACAAAATCAGAGTAATAGTCGGGGTTACTCTGATTACTACAGGGTTACTACACAGCAGTAGTCAGGGTTACCACTACTTGGCTACGGAGACGCACACATGCTTCAAGCTTTAAAGTGTTCTAAGTGTCTACGTGTCATTCCCGGTCACCCTTCACCCTTCTGTGCCACAGGCTTACATGGCTGTTTGCTCTAGGCTTTTGAATGTTGGGAATAGCTGCTAACTTTTGAAAAGCCAGGTGTCAGCACCACCCTTGAAAGGCTCATAGATTCTGCCACCCAGGAGGATGCTGAATGATTAAAGTGCAGCCTGGGCAGGTCAGAAATGAAAAAATAAAAACAGATTTCACTCTCTGGGTCCTCAGTTTCTCAGTGACACTAAGGAAGACCCCCACACTCAAAACACTGTAACGCATTCTGACTGAGAGGCCAACTCCTCTGCATAACGATATGAGCATATACAGGGGGAGGTAATCCCCTCTCAGAAACAGTCATAGGGGAGGGGAATAAGGGGAAAATGGGAGGGAGGGGAGAATGGGAGGATACAGGGGATGGGATAACCATTGAGATGTAACAAGAATAAATTAATAAATAAATAAATAATAAAATTTTTTTTAAAAAACGAAAAATAAAAATAAAAAAAATAAAATTCTGCAGCAACATGAAGACTAGGCATTTCACTGACCTTGGGATACTTCTCACGATCTGTCCCTCTGTGACAAGAATTACTAACCCAGGCAAGGAGGGCACACTGGGAATAATGAATGGGGGGGGGGGGAGGAAGATAAAAGACGGAGAAAAAACACCATTGCTAAGCCAAAGATTTCCATGAGCAAGATCAATCCATAGGACAACAGAACTACAACAAATCACCACCATCAACCAACCCTACCCCTGAAGAAACAACCCACAGCCAAGCTGGTAGCCAAACCCAGTAAGCGAATTCCTCTCCCCCCCCCCCCTCCCCCCTCCCACCCCCCTACCCCCCAACCCCCACCAGGGGCGGTAACTGGATGTTAATTAAGGCCTCCAATGCGTTATTTCCTTCCTTCCTTCCAACTAGAAGCTGTTCAGTTCAGCCGTAGTGCTTTCCCAGCTGCCCTCAACTCAATCTGTTCTCTAGATTTATTTAACTACCCTGTCCCACACATCGCCATAGCATTCGCTGTCATCTTTTAATTTTCTTTTTAGAGTTAAAGAGTTACAAGCCAAGTTGGGACACAGAATTCCAGGGATCATGGCTTGAATACAGACAGCCTCATGAATTCATTTCTCTAGAAGCTCACCCACTTATGTCCCCCCCTAGATTAGCACTCATATATTGCCAAAGGCATTGGGAAAACCTCCCATGTAAAGCTTGCCATGTCCCCGTCAGACTGTGATAATCCACACGTTTGCAGGAGTTAGCTTTCCAGAACACACACCTTAAGCCCATCTGAACCCCCGATGGTCAGCAGACCAGAACGTGTCCCCAGTAGACATTACCCACAGTCTAAGGAAGTATGCAGATGAGACTGTACTAACTGATATCCAGGCCACAGAGGTGCAGATGAAGGTTCGGGTAGCATCCTATCTGATGCTATCACACTGCTGGACCAGCACTGCACTCTGGTTTTGCTTTCACTGTGTTTGCCAGATCCATTGTCTGCATGAAACCATTTAAAGGGGTTTGACCACTTCCTACTCCTCTAAGGATATCTCAGTGGCTTCTGCTATCTTTGGGACTAAGTCCAGAAGCCTGCAATATGGCTTCTGCAGTGACAAAAAGCAAAAGCAGCACCCAATGGGCTCAGGAAGACTGGGGTGGAGAAAACTGGACTGTAATCTCCCCAGTTCATGGTTTCACATCCTGCTATTTCAGCAATCCCAGTCAACTGAGGTCATGATGGGTCAGCAATGCTCCTTCTGACACACTGTATAATGAGCAATGGCCTGACATGATGTCACACACGCGCCTACATCATTAACTTCACTTTGTCATCAGGTAGACACTGCGACCCAGTGGAGTAGGGAGGGACATACAGTATTTGCTACTTGCCCACAAGGATTCAGGCATCCAACTAGGGGGGTCTTGGAATGTATTCCCTGGAGAAAGGGGGAAATCACTGCATTACTTTCCTACTCATGCTGTGCAAAGTTCCACACACTGGAATATAAGAACGTTTTTACTGCACTGCAGTTCTGCAGAGTCAAAGTCCAAATTAAAGGTGCAGATATGCAACCTGTGAGGGGAGAATTTGCTCTGTGCCTCTAGCTTCCAGTAGTCTGTTTCTGCACTGCTGTCAGTCAATATGAAGAATCATAATCAAGGTTTCTGGTCATCTTTGATTGACAGATACTTCTCTGCCTCCATTCCCCACTCAAGTCAAGCAATCTCTGCATCTCCACGTCATCATCCCAGGGCACAGCTACCTCTGCATCCCACAGCTGCTTCTTCCTGAATACCCATGTTGTACTGAACTAAGGGCTACATTAGTGAACTCATTGTGACCAGATTCTACCCAAAAAGGCCATGTTCCAAAGCGTGACATTCTGAAGTATTGCAAGCAAGAACCTCTGTGTACCTTTTTGAGGATACACAACTCAGCTTACAACCAAATCCCACTGAAAGATGGAGTTTGACTTTCTAAGTCCTTTATAAACTTAATTGGTTTCAGTTTCTATTTTGTGGACATAAAATATCCCCTATTAATATACACAAAACAGATGTAAAATGAGGTCAGCATTGTGTTTGTGTGTTATCTTACTCCACAGAGAATTTAAATTGCTTAAATTTCATTTACACTTTTAAGTTCCTAGTATTTTGGAATGAATATGGTAAACATTTATAGCCTGGTATCAAATACTCACATAATCTCACAGCTTAAGCAATTTCCCCACACAGATTTGCTGAGCCTCAGTTTCCCAGACTGTGAAGTAAAAAACAACAGACAGCTCACGCTGCCTTCTATGCTGGATTTTGCAAGAATAAAATTATGTACAGAAGAGCGTTTTGAAAAAGTAAAGTCGGTGAAAAAGTCCTGGCATCATTTTGCTTTGCTTGCCTTTCTTCCTGGTTCATATTGGTAACGAAGTTCCTGAGACAAAGGCCGGAACCATTGGAGCTGTATGAGAAGACTAGGCTCACACTAGCAGGCCATGCCTGTTCCGTCTTAATCAGTCTTGTTTCCTGATGGACTGAAATGCTGAACACATACACAATCTTAATCACTAAACGCACCTTCTCACATAAATTCTGGAGGTACAAAACTAATCACCTGTGGCAAGAAGATGTCAGGAACAAGAGAGAGTACAGCAGAGAATTCTGTCTTGCCTTGGTTTTTAATGGAAGCATGCACCAAGAACAACAAAAGCATTCTTTAAAAAAATGCCTGCGTAATTAGATAACGTAAAACTTTCACTTTTAATACTCATTGGTAATACAATTCCGAGATACATAATGCTTATCTTAGGTACAAATGAACTTCTCTAGGGTACCCCAACTCAAAAGAGCATGCTCCCATTGCCCCACTGCTGTAAATAAGATGAAATGAGTCTAACACTGAGGTCTTCCTTTAACCAAAGCTGTAAAGCCTGAGGAAGCCTTTCTTCTGCCTTTAGCAGGGCTGAGCAGCTATTCCTATCAGCGGCAGTAAAAAGTTATACAGTTTTTGAGGTGGGGCCAGGTCTTGTGAGCTTCCGGCACAGAGAAACATTTCACTCAACACTGGCCAAGAACCTGGGCCCCGGGATGGTGCTCTGTGAGTCCCGGGAACTGTGCCCCTTATAGACCTCCAGTTCACATCACCAGTGGGAATGCAAAATAAACCGCTTCCTTCAAATCCGTGTGGTACAGTAGGCCTGGTGGGGGCGATAGAAAAGAACTAAAATGGGGGTGCTGAAAAATAGCTGGGTATGGAATGAAGTAAATACATACACTTCAGTGTAACTTCATGGGAGGCCGACTGGAAAAGACACTGGTTGAAAATTACAACCCTGGGTCCTGGGTCATAGTCCAATACTTTCTAGCTAGTAACCTTGAGGGGAAAATATCCTATGAGCTGCTCTCACAAAAATGCACGCACACTCCCACTACTTTCCCTCACTCAAAGGGCCATGTGAGAAGGGAATGATTGTGAGCCCAGAGTTCTGCTGTAAACCTAAGGGATGAGGGCCATATTATCCAAGGCAGATCAGAGCTTCCTCAAAGTCTGTCTCAGACCATGAGCATGCTTTACTCTCTGGTCCAAAGCACAGGTCCTAAAACAGCTGTTGTCACTTAATTCTTTTCTGTCCCGGGCAGAGTTGGACGCTTATTGCTCTGTGTGCAGTGGATAAAGTTGCTCTCCTGGGCCACTGTGCCCAGCTACTACTAAGTGTCTCAAAACCCAGTCTTACCTGGAGTCAGCTATGTGGAGCAAGTTAGCTAAACCATCCTTGGAGTTAGGAATTATTAGTACAAGTGTATAAATGTAACTCCCGATAATTATGCTATGATTTTTCGGGCTACGATCCAGAAAGCTGTTTTGTTTTGAAATTGCTTACACTCTGCTTGATTGTTTATAAATGTTTAATTTTGCAAGCACTGTTAACCTTGACACGGTAGTAGATTGCAGGCTCTGTTTAGCCTTTCGGAGTAAAGCTGGATCATAAATGAACATGAACCCTTTCCAATAGCGGCCCTTTATAGAGACGCTGTCCATGGACACCACAAGCGGAACCTTTCCAGGACCTGCTCCACTCCCAAGCAAGGCAGGGCGATCACAGACACAGCCAGTAAAAGTGCAAGTTTGGGTCTCTAAGCTCTGTACATTTTCAGCAAATTATGGTTTCCCATGAATGTTCAAAAGCTAGTAAGAATGGTTGTCATCTAAGAGCATAATGCTGGCTTTTAAATATTGCACTGCTTACGCCCTGTAAGAACTCCCAGAAACACATTTTAGGACTGAGGATAAACCTCAATGGTAAAACACCTCCATAGTACGTAGAATGAGTTCAACCCCATAAATAAATAAACAAACAAACAAGCAAGCAAGCAAACGAAAAGAAAAAAGGATAATTCTAGATATGGTCCTTGTTCTAGGACAGGAAACCAAGCCTCCAATGACATCGGTACTTCATATGAAAAAGAAATCCCACTGTCAAAAAGGTGCTCGGAAACAGCTTATAACGTGTTCCCACCACAATCCTGGAAGGATAAAGAATTATTTCCTGGCCACCAGTCACCAGGGGTCATGGTCTAGGTCCTTAATGAGGACCAGGGAGTAGGAGGGGCTATCTTTTCACAGTCAGTGGAGCTTGTTTCTTTAAGTCAAGTATTCTGCATTTCAGGCACTTGGCTGGCGTCTCCAAGTGGCAGGTCTGTCTCCTCTTCAGGACTGAGTCTCTCTGGTTCAGTCTTCCCTTGACACGGTGCTTTCAATGGAGGCAGCACCTCACGGGAGCACGAATATGCTTTCCCTCACAGTGACTGATGGGAAACAATGCTCTTAAGCACTTTTGCAACCTCCTTTTTTTTTTTTTTTTTTTTTCCCCCGTGCTAGCCTCTCAAGAGCTTTGGAGAAATGACAAAGGAATGAGTTGGTGCTGGGAAGGTGGGGGGGAGAAGATAAACAACGCGGGGGGGGGGAAATAAATATAAAAAGAAAAGCAAGCGCCTTTAGCCCCTTCTTTGGATGTAGACAGGACATAACCATCAAACAAAAGAGGCATCCGGCTGGAGCCAGTCACGTTTATTGCCGTACACAAGCACATCATAAACTTCTGAAAAGCGAGAATGTAAGGTCTTGTTCCCTCGCTGTCATAGTCTACAGTAAACAAATCTGACGCATGGTACACAAAAGGGTTTTCATTAAGCTGTGTCTATAGTGAGAAGAGACAAAATTAGATGACCTTAAAATTAACGTAATTTCCTCAGGTCCACAGGGCTTCGCTGTGAAAAGCAACATGAACGCCCTTCCTAAATACTCTAGACAGTGACCCTGACAATAGCCTGTCAGACACTCTTACCAGTGGTCACTCCTCATTGGCTCTCATGAGTAGTGTACCCCCCTCTAAGAAAAGCCAGCTCAGTAACTGAGAACACCCATTCTGGAGCAAGTTGGCATGAAATTTACTGAAAATGGTTTATTAAAATGCATCATCCTGTGATTTGATTCTTGAGGAAAAAACAAAACAAAAAACAAAACAAAACAAACAACAACAACAAAAAAACCCTACTGTTTAAAATGCCGTCAACGCCAGGCGGTGGTGACACGCGCCTTTAATCCCAGCACGCAGAAGGCAGAGGCCAGCGGATCGCTGTGAGTTCGAGGCCAGCCTAGTCTACAAAGCAAGTCCAGGACAGTGAAAAAACCAAAAATAATAAAATAAATAAAATAAAATGCCCTCAACACATACTGTTCGGGATTCCTTGTAGTTCTGATGAAAGCATGATGCATTCCTGTTTCTCAGCAGGGCTTACACAGCTTATACGGTAGGTGCTGCTCTAAGAACTCAGCTTTATGCCCTCCAATTCCAAGCATACTACCATGACAGATTTCTTCTCTGAGCACGTGCACCCTTTGCTTTGTGGGCCTCCTGCTCTAGAAGCATGAAAGCAGGTATTCCAACCGAGACTGACTTAGAGTAGCCTCTTCACTCCAAGGCTTCCCCTTCATTTACTCCCTCAGAATTCTAGATGTACCAGGGATGAGGTGAGGTTAAGGAAGACAGCAGCCCTGGGCAGAGTACCTGACCTATATGGGTATGGAGGAATTCCCCTCTTCCGACTCATCTCCCCTATGACAGCCTGCCACAGAAACCACAAAAGAGACACATTTGCCATCTCTCAGCTTCTTAATGTCCCCAAATTAGTTCAGTCATTCTCCTAACGTTAAATACTATCTACACACAGGCGACTCCCAACATTGTATCAGGCAAGACTTATACTGAGATCCAGACCCACCATCTAAATGTCTAACCGACTCCTTAACAAAGCCCACAACCAAACTGCATCTTTCACAACCCTACCACAAGCACCCCCGTTTCAGTTAAAGGGGATTCACAAGCTTCCAGATACAAAACCTAAAGCTGAGGGTCACCTTTGAGGCTCCAGCTCGCACAGGCCACGGCTAACCTTTGGGAAATCCTGTCCCATTCTAGTCATGTGCAGATTTATCCTAGTTTCTATTGTTAAGACCTAAGATGACCAGACAAACTGCTGCGGCTGCGGCCCGACTCCTGCAGATGGGGTCTCCCTACGTTTACTCCTCTGTCCTCAGTCTGCCCTCTACACGGCAGTTGGGGATTCCAGGACAGATCAGATCCTAACCTTCCAGCATCCTTACAGGGTTCCACAAGGCCCTAAAACAAGCAAGTCCTCCAAGTTCCCCTCACTTCATCTTCTCTTTTCTTTGTTCACTGTATTCAAGCCAGTCCTGGATGCATCTATACCACCCTGGCCAAAATCTGCCCCCTCCAAGTGGAATTGTGTTCTCTTTGATATCTAAGTTGCTCGCTCCTTTCCTCCTTCAGAGTGTAAGTCCAAAGAAAACAGAGAACTTGAGGTTGGCTCCATTCTGCCTAGTCTTCTGTCTTCACTGCTGACTGTGTGACTGGCAAAAAGACAGAGTCCTTACCTACACAATTTTTTAAAGACACTGAAAGTTCAATTCTGAACTTCATATGGAAAAACAAAAAACCCAGAATAGCAAAAACGATCTTGTACAATAAAAGATGCTGTGGAGGAATCTCCATACCTGATTTCAAATTGTACTATAAAGCAATTGTAATTAAAACAGCATGGTACTGGCACAGCAACAGGCTGGTTGATCAGTGGAATCGAATCGAAGACCCAGATATGAATCCACACACATATGGTCACTTGATTTTTGACAAAGAAGCCAAATCCATTCAATGGAAAAAGGATAGCATCTTCAACAAATGGTGCTGGTCTAACTGGATGTCTATGTGTAAAAAAATGCAACTGGACCCATATTTGTCACCTTGCACAAAACTCAAATCCAAGTGGATTAAAGACCTCAACATAAAACCAGAGACACTAAGTCAGTTAGAAGAAAAAGTGGTGAAGAGCCTGGAACATATTGGCACAGGCGACAACTTCCTGAACAGAACACCAACAGCCCAGGCCTTAATGTCAACAATTAATAAATGGGACCTCATGAGGCTGAGAAGCTTCTGTAAGGCTAGAGTCACTGTCAAGAGAACAAAGCGACAGCCTACAGACTGGGAAAAGATCTTCACCAACCCTACATCTGACAAAGGTCTAATATCCAAAATATATAAAGAACTCAAGAAATTAAACACCACCAAAACAAATAACCCAATTGAGAAATGGGGCTTGGAACTAAACAGAGAATTCTCAACAGAAGAATATCAAATGGCTGAGAAACACTTAAAGAAATGCTCAACCTCCTTAGTCATCAGGGAAATGCAAATCAAAACAACTCTGAGATTCCATCTTACACCCATCAGAGTAGCTAAGATCAAAAACTCAAGCGACACCACATGTTGGCGAGGATGTGGGGAGAGAGGAACACTCCTTCATTGCTGGTGGGAATGCAAACTAGTACAGCCACTTTGGAAATCTATCTGGCGCTATCTCAGAAAACTGGGAATAGGGCTTCCTCAAGACACAGTTATTCCACTCCTTGGAATATACCCAGAAGATGCACCAGCACACAACAAGAAAATTTGCTCAACCATGTTCAAAGCAGCCTTATTCATAATAGCCAGATCATGGAAACAGCCTAAATGTCCCTCAGTAGAAGAATGGATAAAGAAACTGTGGTACATATACACTATGGAATACTACTCAGCTATTAAAAACAAGGAATTCCCAAAATTTGTGGACAAATGGATTGAGCTAGAGATGATCATAATGAGTGAGTTAACCCAGAAGCAGAAAGACTCAAATGGTATATACTCACTTATATCTGCATACTAGCCCAATGGGCATGTCCTACGAAAGCCTTCCCTTACCAGGAAACTGGGACAGAGGGGAGGACATCCTATTGCGACTCTAGATGAGAGAACAATGGGAGAATAGCAATGTAGAAGGACCCAGTGGGTCCTAGAAACCTACAAGTAGAACATTATGATAGGCAGATTTGGGTCAAGGGGTCCCGCTCAAACTAAGGCACTAGCTAAGGACAATACAGGCGGTAAAATTTAAACCCCTACCCTGATCTAGCCCATGGACAGGACAGTCTCCACACTTGAGTGGAGAGAGGGATTTGACTTTCTCATGTACTCTGGTGCCTCACATTTGACTATGTCCCCTGGCGGGGCAGACCTAGTGGCACTCAGAGGAAGGACAGCAGGTCACCGAGAAGAGACTTGATACCCTATGAGCATATACAGAGGGAGGTAATCCCTCTCAGGAACAGTCATAGGGGAGGGGAATAAGGGGAAAATGGGAGGGAGGGGAGAATGGGAGGATACAAGGGATGGGATAACCATAGAGATGTAACAAGAATAAATTAATAAAAATAAAAAATAAATAAATAAATAAAAAGACAGAGTCCTTGCTTGGTGCAGAGGTAAATGAGTAAAATGATCAGTCGAGTCCTTTTACTCTGTTTTGTGTCTAAGGATCATTTTAAGAGATCACAGAGAGCATGCATACCTACGATTAGATGAACAACTCTGCATTGCAAAAGCCAGATATTTAAATATCCAAAATATTTAAGTGAAGCAATTATACAAGAAATCTTGGATTCCCCACACACACACACACATTAGAGCAGTTTTCTATTAGAGCAGTTTTCTTTTTGTTTCCTTTTTGCTTTTGAATTGTATATCATACTCATTTCTGTAATATATATAGAGGGGGGGAGGGAGCGAGAGAGAGAGAGAGGAGGAAACAAAACAAAGTGATTTAGTATGGGCAATAGAATGTTTTGTTGTTTAAGAAATGCATGAATTCTGCATTTAAGAGTTTGAAACTGTACCCCACTGCAGACACCTCCAATTAAGCCTATTCTAATCTCAGCTAAGAGAGACTCCAACTTCAATATTTCACTGCCAGACACAGCTGTTTGACAAGTACAGCAGGAGCCCATCGAGACACTTGGCAGTATCATTCCTTTGGGACACAATGGATGATTTTTTTTTTTTTTTTTTGCAATCCCTATTACTCACTGATGGTAATTAGCAAGACAATCTTTGAAGGAAATACACAATCAGGCAACTAGAAATGCCTTTTATGGAACTCCCTGAAAATAAATCACCGACACTACAAATGGTCAATATGTACTCTTAGTTCAGAACTAAATTGCCCATTGATTCACCAAGATCTATGTTCTTGACCCTATGATCTAGAAATTCATTTTTTTTCTCAAGTTCTGAATTCAAGGGAAGTGCGGGTGGCACAATTGTTGATTTTGATTTACCACCTCAATAGAGTAAGCAATTAGAGTGATTTCTCCATTATCTGCTCAGATTGTACAGTGCCTTCCTTGACTGGTTCCATCATAAAGAGCCCATTCTGTGGACACATCACAAAATCAGGGTCACAATCTAAATGCCACCTTCCAGGAACACACAATGGGACAGGATCAGGCTGACCCAGACAGCCAGAGAGGCTGGAGTCCTCACCAGCGGTGGGTCAGTACACTCGGCCGCTATGGGAAATGCTTGCCTGCTACGTGGAGGGTACAGCTTCAACACACTTGGGTCTTTGCCCCAACAACACAAATGCTTCCCACTTCCATTTTTAAAGCACAGCTCCAGGCTTTCAGACACGGAGCTTGCCTCGCTGTGGCACTTTCTACAACAACAGTATCCAGCGCACCTCCCACCAACACCTTAGACAAGTTTCGGCAAGTACAGCTGAATCACTTGAGATGGGCCAAGGGGTCAGGGCCCTGAAACTCTGTCAGGCTGATTATCTAAAAGCCACTGGCAAGCTCTCCCTGCATGGTGGAGAGCAGGCAGGCTTTCCACCACACAAAAGCAGCTTTGTCTCTGCATATGTGACGCCTCTTAATTAGAATCAATGATTTTTTTTTATTGCCGATAAGCTTGTTTGCCTAAAACACTTTAAACATTTCTAAGAAGGGTGAATGTCAGTAGAACACTGAGATAGGCCTTGAACCAGGGCTGTGGTTTTGCGTGTTTACAATCTGTCGTCTGTAGGGGTAATTTTGCAAGTTTAAACACACTAAAGGACATATTATAAAGAGTCAAGCAATTTCGTTTTGTTTGAATATATTCATGGAAATGGACCAAAAGCGTCCATAGAGGTATGCTGTCATTCTTTTCCTTGAGTGTGCGCCAGTTCATGACCAAAAGCCAATGTTCAGAGAACAGAAGAACATTTATGGCCACACTGTGTATCAAACAGGCTACTGCAGGGACAGATGGGAAATACTGCGTTTTAGGGCCTGTCCTGCCCACATGTCTGTGCACAATGGTGAATGTCTTGGTGATTCATCTGTGACCTTGCTCTTCGTCATGACCACTTATCCCTGAAGGGTGAGTGCCTGTGGGGTATGAAGACACCACACAGCCTCGGGGCTGAGAGGAGGATGAGTGGCAGCAGATTATGCACCCAGAACATGTCATTTGGATGAGGTGGGGGGGTACTGAGGAACCATCTGAGATAAAGATGAGATAGAGAGTCGTGATGTACATGCCACTGGAATCTTTGGGAAGTAAAAAAGGGGGAAATGACTGGGCTGGGAAAGACTTAGCAAACTGAGAAGCAAGATTCCAAGGCTAGCACTGATAAGAGAAAACAAACAAACCCAACAGTGGGATGAGATGTGGTCAGCATACTCATAGGAAGCTCAGAGGTCAAGAGTAAAGTGACTGAAGTGCCTCTTATCTTCCAGAAGGTAGGAAAGGCCTACACATGTCAGAGGGAATGGGGGGTGCGGGGGGGGGGGGTGGTTTGGCTCAATGGACTGATAACCTTACTTGGCATTCGTCAGTACTCCCAAGTTTTCTTCTGAGTCCATAGAAACAGCACACTCCCAGCACCCCCACCTCCCCCGCAGTTGTGTGCCACGCGACTTGGTCCTTCCCAATGATATAAAGGAAGAAACGCATCACTTTGAGAGGCAGCTGCTTACGTTATCATTGATGACTTCTGCTTCAACCGAAGCTCAGGTTGCTGTCCCTACACGGAAGAATCCCGAGTGACTATACAACTGCAAAACGCTAACTACCACAGCCTGAGAAATAAGTAAACCTTTATGATACCAAGCTAAAGATCTGAAAATGTCTGTGACGAGGTGAGATCATCTTAATGTATTTTATAACACTCGCCCTCTTATTTTTTGCCTTTTCAAATCATTTCTCGGGGGTGATATGACTCTCTCTTCCTCTCCCTCCCCTCCCCACCCCACTACCTATCCCAAGTTAGCCTCAAACTCCCCAACCTCCCTCAGCAGCTCCCCAAGTCCTAGGATGGCAGGCGTGTGCAACCACAGTACCCAACTCCCACCTCATGTTTAAACAAGGGGATTTCAGAGATTGTCAAAAACCCTGGGAAACTGGCCAATTCTCTTTCATGGCTTACCCAGAAAAAAAGCGAGGTGCCATCACCTTGTGGAAGGGAAAGGGAACAAACTCTTTTCCCAAAAAAAAAAAAAAAAAAGTTAAGTCAAAATATTGTACTTATTGTTAATACTTTATTGTGGAAAATGTCAAGTATCTACACGAGTACAAATAACAGACTAACAATCCTCGATGTATTTATCTGCTAAGCTTCAAGTGTGTGTGTGTGTGTGTGTGTGTGTGTGTGTGTGTGTGTGTGCGCGCGCGCGCACACACACCCATATTAATTATTTAGCTGTAACAGGACCTAAAGGTGAATAGTAAATGGTTATGCAGTAGAAGGAAGAAAGTCTGAGTCTCACGACCCACAGGTTATTTCTGAGACCTGCCACGGGGGATTAAATTAATCTATCAGCTCATAGCATAATCACTTTCTTTCCCCTCCATTTCCCTGAAGGAATCTGTCGTTAAAGGGGGAGGTTTAGTGTGTCCTTCCTTCCTTGTCAAAACTCAGTTCCCTCTGAGACGGCCAACACACTGAAACTTTTCTCAGCCGTTTACTGTTCTATGCCTGGCTTTATCTTTTCCATTACTGCCTGAAGTAAGCTTCAACTCTGCGCAGAGGCCAGACAATGTGTGAGCTGAGGCAGCCCCTCAGGCCCCATGGAGCCCCACTGCCTAGAGGGAGCCACCACCACGCATGAAACGGAAACACATTTCTACTTTCAATTTTTTCTTTTAATACCCAGCTGAGTCCTCCGTTTCCCTTTCACTACAGCATCCCATAGCCCCAAGTCTAGTGACATCTAGCCTTTGGCCGACAAGCTGCATCCTGACTGGGAATGGAGGAAAGAGGACGTGTCCAAGGAGAAGTCAGCATAGCAGAGTTTCTTACTGAGGACACACTCTGCAGTCTGGGTACCCTATGAAATGCCATCAAACACACATTCTAAAAACACACAAACCGTTCAAGAAGCTTGAGAAGCTGCCCCTTAATGATTAAGATTTAAGGACCCAGGATAAGTCACACGACCCTCCTTAACGTCTTGTTGCTGCCACAGGCAGGTATCAGGCCTTGGGAAGTCCAACCAAGGAGAAAAGTGCAGCCAATGCAGCTCCGGGAACAAATCGATAGCGGAATGTGGTCTACAGTGGTCCTGCGGCCCAAAACACTCACTAGGAAAAGAGAGCCATATTGAGAATAATTGATTTAATTTTTTTTTCTTTCCACTAAACATCTTGAACAGTTAGCTCTGTTCCCTATTAATTAGTGTGAGCTGGGAAAAAACATCCAAAATGAACCTCAGCAGCAGAGGGAAAAAAAAGTCTAAAAGGGGCCGAGGAGCTGCGCATAATAAGGGCCAGGCCACAGCTTTGTTAACAGTACTTCAGTCTCTGTACAGATTATTAAAGGAAATATTTAACTAAGGGAAAGCTACTCGCGCACAGGATAATGTACATGGCCTCCGTCCACATGTTAATCATTTTACATAATTGATCAAACAGTTTGGGTCTCCTTCCCTAGGCTTGCCCAGAGTTTTAACTGTTTATCTTTAACGTCCACAACAGAAAAGCTTTCGCTTGGCCTCACTCACGTGGCTCCCAAGCTGCTCACATGGCAAGAGGAAAAAAAAAAAATCTGTGTGTCACCAAGAGATACACTGTGTGAGCACACACACACACAGAAGTGGTGTGCTTGTGCACATTTGTGCATGTACACATGCAGGCCAGAGGTTAGCAGGAAATACCTTCCTGAATTCTTGTGTACTTTTAAGACAGGGTCTCGCTCACTGAATCTGGAGCTCACGGTGAGCTGAAAGGGATTCCCCCTGTTTCTTTTCTCCTGGTGCCAAGATTAGAGAAGTACGCCACCACACCCAGGATTTTATTTTATTTGAGTACTGGGGATCCCAACCTAGCCCCTCAAGTTTGTATAGAAAATGCTTTGCCAACTAAGCCACTTCCACAGCCACTGTAATACAGAATCCAACTATACACCTAAGACATGATGGAAATGGCTGGGGTAACGGTTCATTTCATGTGCACTGAAAGAGAGCGTCGCTCCCTCAATGAAGACTAACTAGGTTTGTAATTCTCCACATTTTAATACTGTCCCTATTGAACAGCAGAAGCCATTTGAGGGTCCTAATAGCCTCCTGTTCTACTTGTGTCTGAAACCATCAAACTTTTTAGGGGGGTCGTTTCTGCTACTAGGATATTGTGGTGCCTCCATTTAAATGGCCTCCTTCCTTTTTCACAAGATACTGGCTTTCTCCTTTCAAGATGCTGGCCTCTCTTAAGAAGGTAGTCCAGTCTCTCCATGCAGACCTGGAAGCTTCTCCTCAGTTTCCATGGAAACGGTTTCATTCACAGTCCCTGCTTTGTATTTGACACATATTCACGGGCCATCCCAAAACTGAATTCCTCAAGAGAATATTTCATGTATTTGGCTTCCCCAGGTAGGACATAGTTCCTGATTTGCATTCAGTGATGAGGTGAGTAAAAGAATACTCATAAAGTCCACATGTTAGTACACAGGCTATATAAGCGGGGTTTCTATACCCTGGCTTACGATCCTCAGCACAATGCTGCAGTCATCTCCTTTCCAAACTTCTAAACCATTTCTCACATAATCACCTTTTAAATGTCCTTAAAATTCTCCTAAAGAATTAGCTGTTCTCCCTACTGAACATGTCCATGGCCCAAGAAAACAAAATAAAAATGTTGTGCTATCAAATAAGGGCAGGCAGTCTTCACTCCACTTTCTCATCCAAGTCTTTATGACTAATAAAAGCCATTTAGGCTCCATACTATTCACACAGGAAAAGGCCACCTGACTGCTCACAGGTCTGTCAGCGTGAAACCAGGCATGTCCTGCCCTGGTTCTGGGTTTGCCAGACACATCTACTGCCCAGTGTTAATATATCCATTGTCTTATGATCATCTTGAAGCTTTGAGTCAATTTTAGATGCAGAAAGTATTAACTGTCTAGGAAAAAAAAAAAGAAAGAAAACTCCTTTCCAAGTCATTTGGTCTAAAACTTGAAGGAAACATCTCTGAAAGATCAAAATTCAAAAAAACTGCTTTTAAAGATAACAGATAGATAGATGGATGGATGGATGATAGATTGGATTCAGATAGATAGATAGATAGATAGATAGAGATAGTGATAAATAGACAGACGACAGACAGACAGACATCTGGACTCAAAGATGTCAACATGACCACTAAAAGAAGAGGTAATTTAAAAATATTCTAAAGGTCATTATCAACCTATCTAGTAAATTGTCAAATGACTATTCTCAAAAAACTAAGAAAAATGCATTTGTGAAACTATACACGAACAAAACTCAAAAGGTTTGACATATACTCCCTTAATCTAATCATTTACGGAAAGACTTACCTAATTCTTATTTTTAAAATGTTATTTCAGAGCACAGAATTAGAGATGAACCACAAAATAAATGTGAACTACAAGGAACATTAGCCATCAAGTAGTTAATGATTGTGTTTAATACCTTAAGTTTCTAATACTTTTCCTTAATCCTAGAATTACAGAATAAAAAAACATAGGCCACAATTTTCTTCAAAGCATTTGCTGAAATCTGTTATGAATTTATTTTCAGGGCAAAGTTCGGGAAAGGTTAGTTCCCCAGGTAAACTGGATTAAATGCTCTCTACAGAGAAATCAAATTAAACCACCACCAAATGGCAGGTTTCCAGTTTTGGAATGTGAAATCTGATTTGACAGACGCCATATAGACGGTGGTCAATTCCCCATCTGATGGTAACTTCTGTAGTTTCGCTGTTTGCTGTTCTTAGGGATTTGTAGTTTATGATAACATATATGTCTACAGTATGCTGACCATGTATATACAAAGAGAAATACATTCATATCTCTTTCATATAAAAATGACTGGAAAAAATCTTGGGATTTGATTTTACTGCTTGAAATCATTGAGTTTGCATTTGATATTTGACAGACTGATGCCTTGTGGGATATGACTTGGAAGTTACAGCCTCTGATCCTTACCAGATGTTACTGGTGGTATTTCAACCTCAAGAGACAAAGAGGATATTAATGTTAATTTTATTTATTTAATCATATCAGGCAGATTTTATAAAAAAAAAAAAAAAGCAAAATTCAGTATTTTTTAAACATGCCAACTCTCCAGAAACGTCCATAGTAGCAAAATTGTTTTGAAGATAGATTTTTTTTTCTTTTTTTTTGGAGAGCAGAGTCTGTAATATATTTGGAAAGGATTAACTCTCTTTCTTTTAAAAATGGGAAATAGAGGAGCAATTTCTCAGCTTCGCTGTTAGGAAGGCAAGATGACAACGATACGCTTGTAGCTGAGGGTAAGTCCCATCCAACCTTTAGCTACTAGTGGAGTACAGTGACCGTGTGAATTCAGATGACACGCAGCTGCTCGCCGACCACTGCTACCCTGGGGCCCTCCGACCCTTCATCTCCTCTCTGTGTTTTACTCTAAGAAGCACAAGTCTACCCTGGTCATTACAGGCAATGATGGAAATGAGAAGACAGTACGAAGCACGGCCTCTCCACACTTGCACTCAGTGGCCTCGTATCTACCTAGAGGTCAAGGTCAGAACTGAGCAGTCCGAAGAGGCCTGGTTCTCAGGCATAGCCAATCATTAGAGACCACCCATAGGACTAGACACACAACGATCACACCCCAGACTCCCCTGTGGAGGCCAGGTACTGGGGCTCTAAAAAGCACTCCAGGTGAGTTCAGTGTCAGGAAAGTTGGAAGCATTGCCCCAGAAGACACTAAGCAGGGAGTGGCTAAACAATAACCTTGGGGGAAAAAAAAAATCGATTTTCCTCGGCTTTGTTCTCATCTGAAAAATGGTATGTGTGGAATGAAGTTAGAGTGTAGAGCAATCAATTGCCTACTGTAGTAGGGTTAAAAAAATACAAAGTTGTACAACATTTTAAGTAGAAGGCAGAGGATGCATAAGACGGGCCCCTGCAACGCCTGCATCACCACAACGAAATGCGGCAGAAATCAAGGTTTACCCACACTTCAGTGCCCTGACGCAGAGACAAGAAGCAACATCTGCACATCCTACTTCTTTGTGTTTCTTCACCCTCTAGAAACATCCACTAACCGGGGCCGGGTGTGTTGGCGCATGCCTTTAATCCCAGCACTCAGGAGGCAGAGGCTGGTGGATTGATGTGAGTTCAAGGCCAGCCTGGTCTACAAAGTGAGTCCAGGACAGCCAAGGCTACACAGAGAGACCCTGTCTCGAAAAACTAAAACAAACAAAAAAAAAAAAAAAAGAAAGAAAGAAATATCCACTAACCTAAGATTACTGGCTCCCCTGCCCATAGGATTTGTTTAACCACATAATTGTTTATCTGAAAATCCTTTTAATTCTTCTGTGGGTTTCAATGTGCATAAATTGGGTTATACCACATTTTACACACAACATTTTACTCAACCTTATTGAGTGAAACTTACCATGTGGAGTGTGTTTCACTAATCTTAAACTCTTTCATAGTATTTCACAGGAATAAACCATAATCAATTGGTTTACCTTGTCTGGGGACAGTCGAGTTAATTACATTTTTATATAAATTAAACCACAAATGCAATATGTATGTCATCTCAGGTTTCCATGCTGCCATGTAAAGGAGTCTCTAGGAGAGACACCTATACATGATTTTGTTGGCTATGCACAATTTCAAACTTAATATGCATTTCCAAATTGCTCTCCAAGGTGGTTATACCAATTTATTCTAGAAAAATTCACACACACACACACACACACACACACACACACACACACACACACCATTAATACTCATATCGATACTTGGGACTATGAACTGTTATACATTACTGTCTAGATAAAGATTTTGGTGTGTTAAATAATTATTATAGTTAAATAATATTTTCCTAAGGTCCCCTTTGGTTATATAATTATGGTAATCACATAAATGTGAAATCTTATCAAAAATAACAAAATAAAGATGGGGGGTAAGTTTACAACAGATTTACTTTTCCTCAAAAAATACCATTCATGACCAAAGCTGGCCCATGCCCTTGCATCAGGCTATAAAAGAGGAATAAGGACATGGCCTCAGTTCTGTATTTATTTTCCTGTGCTCATAATCCAATGTTACTTAAAAAGCAAACTGCCCAATATCCAAGCCAAAGCAAATACATTGGAATTTGCCAGGGAAAATGCCTGTGGAGAAATGACTCAATTCATACAAAATTCAAAACTGTCTTTGGTCAGTAACATTTTCATGAAAATTTGTGGGTGGGTAAAAGTTTTGCAAAATTCTTTTTTCCTATTGGATTAAATTCCTCCAGGAAAAATAAGCAAAATGTAAGTGGCAGCCCGCATCGCCCCTAATTCCTTTCTTAGCACCTCTAACCGCCCAGCACAACTGCTTTCAATTGTACAGGAAAAAGAGGCCAGGTGGTTCTGGTCCTAACAGGGCCCTGGGCCCTGTACTGGCACAACCTGGTTCTCAGCACAAGCACTCAGGAATGGAGCTTCTCACAGCACTCAGCGTGCAAACATCACTGGGTAACAGCAGAGAGACCTCCATAGGGTGAAAGTATCTGACACAGTCTTTTAAGAACAACCACTATGGAAGCCTAAGGAATGGTTGGTACACTGTGATGATTTGATACACTTTGTGTTGAAGAGAGGTGGGGAGGGGCAGAGGAAAGGAGGGAAGAAGGGGAGGGGAAGGGAAGAGGGAGGGAGGGAAGGAGGGTAGGAGAGATGAGAGACAGAGACACTCCATGTCTAAGACTTGCTCTGAATTGAGAATCAGTCACCTCATCAACTCAGAAAGACTTAACAGAACTTGGCATTGTGACAACAGTCAACAACTCAAGATTTACCAAGGACAGGGCTGATCTAAAAAGCAAGAAGGCAGGAAAGGGCACAGTGGGCACCTAGAAACCATTTTAGCTACCAGCCACGAGCAAATGATCATGGACACGGGTTTCCGATCTGAGATCTGCCTCTCTGCCCAATGGAGCCTTTGCTTTCCAAAACTTTGCTACTTCCTGGAACTGTCCATTGCATGCAACCAGGACAGTGAGGACTGGGCTAGCTTGGCTTTCCACAGAGGCAGTCAGAATGCGATCTGGTGAAGGGCGTGACTGTTTAGAAGAGAATAAACCCATCATTTTCTTCCAGCAACAGAACCAAACAGTGAATCCCAGAATCTTGCCCTGGTTGTGCCACCAAGGATCCTGAGTGATCTGCACGCCAGGTTCCGGGTTGGTCTGCGGGGTCACCATGAAGAATGATTGACAAAATGCGTTCTCCCAGGTAGCAAAGGGAACTTGGCATGCAGGGAGGATTCCACAGCAGCCTGTGACTATAAAGCAGGCCTCGGCCCTGACACACCCTCCTTTTACCATAACGTCCAGACGTCCTTTGTGCTGCTTGTAGCCATGGTCACCAAACACATAGGGGCCACCATTCCTTTCTTGGTTCAATAATCCCAGTGAGTGACAATGATGACTAAGCCCAACTACCGTATACAGAGGAGTGATAGAAGTTAGACAAACATAAGGCAAAACTGGCCTTAGAACTTAAACCACCCCTAGGTCTTGTAGGCAAAGCCCACTTCTCCAGAAGAGTGTGGTCATTTTACATGGCTTGTCTCCAGCTTTGAGTAAACTACCCTCGGGTTTCAATGTAATGAAAACATTTTACTGTTGCAAGTTCTATGTGCCTGGATCCCGTGAGTCTGAGAAGATCCCCCTTTGTAAATGGCAGGGGGCCGGAACACCTCAGCATTCATCCCCCTTAAGCACAATGCCTCCTTCTCCATGGCCTACAATTTGAGACATCCGCCAAGGCTTCACAGCAAGATTACCTACTGCCAGCCACCTGCAGGCCCTCATATCAAGCACATGACACATAGTGACAGAACAGTCTTCAGAAGAGATGGGATTCATGATGTGTAAGTTTCTACGAAAATGGCTAGCTTCCTGTTACAATCCTACGCTCCCCACCTGTGGGATTACAGCATCAGTTACTCCTAAGAAACTCTGCTTTGTCTGAATGGATTTGCAGCATAGCTGGCGAGCGGTTTGGGAGGCTACTGGTTTAGGAATGCTAGCTTGCCAAGGTTCCACCGAATGAGGAGGGGGCTGATTAGGAGAGCAACTCGCCTCATCCACTCGTCTGTCCTGAATGGCACAGTGAACATCAGTGCAGGCCTGGAAGCGCTCACCTCTCAGCTTTATTCTTTCCCTCAACTATTTCTATTTTCTGCGTTTCAGCAGAAGTCAACTCCGCAGAGTTAAAGGCCTTTGAAAACTCTGGGACCAGAGGTGAAAATGGGGAGATTCTTTTGCATAAAAATTACTTTTGTAATGCAAAGAGTTTTTAAATATAATCCTTCTAACTTTAATGTTTACTTCAGTAAAGCCAAATCCAGGAAACTATTTTCAGCCAGGGTTAGTCAGAACTAAAAGGCTGGACTGTTTTCCTTCAGAGTCCCGGTGTCTTGCTTGCTTGCAATAGGCTCCTGTGTTCCAAGCAGAGTAAGTGGAACTGCCTTCAATCACCTGTCTCATTCTGGCATTTTTAACACAGAACCCTACTGACAGCAGTGAGGCTTGGCCTCCTGGAATGTAATTATTCTTTTCACTCACAGGACCGGGCACCCCCATGATGCATCGGCTTCAAGTTTTCCTTAAGAAAAATCACAACATGGGGCATAATGTAATGACAAGAAATGCAATTTCACTCCACCAGAAAGCCTTAAAACCCTTTCAGAAATACCCACTGCATTAGGTGAAAAGCGCTCCTAAATCGTGCGTTGCGGCTCTCACCTGCATGGTGTGCTTTTTCCATGAATTGGAGTTTGGCCAAGCTACAGTCAAATATAAACACCGTCCAGACACTTTAGATCACAACCTACTGCAGGAAGAGATACTGCTGGTTGGGAGACCACAGTTCAAAAACGGTCCTTTTCACACTGGTTTACATGCTTCCCTTATCGCTGATCTCTAGAACTCTCGATATTAAGGGACATACAGAATTCTCAATTCTAACTCTGAAGAACTATTCATGCCCATCTAGAGTAACAGAAAACATATGTTCTTTTTTTTTTTTTTTCAAAGAGCATTCAAAGCTATCTGTGTTAACCCCGGGGGGTGGAGTCCTGCTTGTGCACCCTGAGGGCTTCTATGAGGTGTGAAACTGTTGGGGAAGCATTTAAGAAGCATATTATTCAAAAGCAGTCAATTCTGCCAAGAAACGGCATTGGAGTTTGCAGGATCGATGCTGGGAAAGAGCTAGGCGGGACATCAGACCCATGTGCTTCAACACCAAAGACCTTCTCAGCCCAGGCCTTATGCTTTTCCACAAAATCCTCCTTCCGCAAAATTAAGTGAGATCCTATGAGGCTCTGCTCCTTTGGTATCCCCTTGGTGTTCCCCTGCTGACTCAAAACCATTAATGAGCTTCACAACCTTGGAGGGTAGACTGTGCAGGCACGAGGGTGCATGCTGCGACGATTTCAAACGTAAGTTCCTAAGTGGAGAATTCCTTTCTTAAACGTCAGAATCATTCCTTCCTTTCAGACCCCCAATTCCCACCTCAATTGTTGGAGGTTAGAGAAAAACCTGAATATTTACTTTGAAAAAGAACACAAGCTTGTTTGTGGCACAGTGCATGGTCCCTTGCTCTCAAACATCCATGTAGTAAATAGAACCCCGAGTCTGTGTCCCTCCCACCTTTCCTCAGACCACAGACAGGCAGACAGACCTCCAGTACCTCAGTGGCATAGGGCTTGCGCTAGAAAAGTGAAAGAAACCAGCAGCCACCAGATATCAAAGAAACCTCCTCGTGCTAGCTGAGCTGAAGAGGCAAGCGACCTCGGAGGTACCTTTACCACCCACACATCCACATACCACAGAAACAGAAACTGTTACCTGACTTCTCGGTCATCTTTGATAAAAAAAAAAAAAAAAAAAACGTATCCATGAAAGCAAGCTAGGCCTCCAAGAAAGGTGGACTAGCCTTAGGAAACTCCAACTCACCGTACACTTGTTGGGCTTCTCCCCCGAGTGGACCCTCATGTGGATCAGCAGTTTGTAGCGGGCGTTGAAGGGCTTGTACCTTCTAGGGCAGCCGGTCCAGAAGCAGGTGAAGTCTTCCCCCTTGCGTTGGTCTATGTGGACCTTCTCGATGTGCCTCACCAGTTCCTCCTGCTGGTCATAGAGGGCGCTGCAGTCTATCCAACGACAGCAGTGCTTACTCCCTGAGTCCTCCATCTCCCCATCTTCATCCAGGCCAGGCTGGGCCAGGACCAGCGACTGGCTGTGAGGCAGGAGCTCTGGGTGATGAAGGTGTGGGTGGGCATGGTATGGGGGTGGGGGGCCCTGAGGCGGGGGGAGAGGAGGCAGAGGAGGCGCGGAGGGCAGGTCCAAGGCACTGCCCGGGAACTCCTCCAGGCGCTCCGTTTTGAGCATGTTGGCTGTCTGGCCATCCGGGCCGGGTAAGCCTGGCTGCAGCACCATGTTGTTTACAGGTCCAGGCTGCAATCCACCATGCTCCAGCTGCTGCATGCGTTCGTACTCCGGTGTGCCATCCTCGCCGTAGCCTGGCAGCATATGGCCTCCACTGGCTACCAGCATACCCTTCTGCCCGCTGGACACTGCGCAGGACTGAGGGATGCAACTGCCGCGAACACCCAGGAAATGCCCATAGACGTCTGATTGTGGAGACATACTGGCTGGAGAGGCTCTTGATCCATTGATATAGGCAACCAGGGACGTGGGCGAAGTACGGATAATCGTATTGAAGTCAATCCCGATGCCATCAGACAGAGGAGACAAAGACAGCGCCCTCTTCTTGGAGCGGGTGGAGTGGGACCTGGTTGCTGAGTGCCGAGGGCTGTGGTGAGGAGAGTGGCTGTTTTCCATGCCAAAAAGGTAGGGTGGCATCGAGTTAGACACGCTGCTGCCAGACACTGGTGTGCCTGGAGGCAAGCTAAGGAGGTCCCCTAGGTCCGTGCCATTCTGAGAGCTGTGGCTGGACGGAAGTGAAGGGAAAGCCCTGTAGCTCTGAGACCACTCTTGCTTCACACTCAAGGCTGACTGACTCTCCGTCAGACTCAAAGTCGTGGACACCAGAGACTCTTGCAAAATAACGGACCTGGAGTAGCAGCCAGAGAGAAGGGGAAAAAAGTTTTCAGTGGGATATGTATTGCTTAAGAGCTAAGAGAATACTGCACTGAGAGTCTCTTAATTATATTGTATTCTCCACTCAACGCAAGTTCTTTAACTATGATTAGAACCCAAGGGTTAGTTCCAGGTAAATAATAGTTTACCACGACAGACAATAAAAGCTAATGCTTACTAGAATAATAAAAGAGCCGCTGTTACAAATAACTCTAGTACTTCAGTGAGAATAAATAGTCCTCACTTCAAAATATCTTTTTTATTATACAAAGGGGGGAAATCGAGGACTAGGAAAACGTTATAGATGCTTGTCATGGTAAACCAAATGAGTATTTATTAAGCACCTACTGTGTGCACCATGCTGTAATAGGTTTTGCAGGTCATATAGTTCTGAACAGCATTAACTTTCCATTAAAATCTGCTTGGGAAGGTGATAGTTTTTAAAGTAAACCTTCCAAGATAAATATTGTACTAGAAACTTACAAATAATTTTACAATTCAGTTTCACTGATAATAATCAAACTAGACATTTTTAAAGGCAATTTACAATGCAAACACTCATTCATTTCAAGTGATCTTAGAAAATTTATGAAAATATAAAATACACGGGCACAAAGTATGCCTCGGTGGTAAAGTGCACACTTAACATGCCAGAGACACAGAGTTTCTCTCTCTCTCTCTCTCTCTCTCTCTCTCTCTCTCTCTCTCTCTCT
>OU015757.1:48031083-48044869 GCA_907169655.1 Acomys percivali
ACACACACACACACACACACACACACACACACACACACACACACACAAACATGCTAAATGTTATTCCAGAAGCCTCCTCCCTCTTGGGCTCCCACCACTAGCCAAGAAGCTAGCTGCAATTGATGCTCACAAAAAGAGGAAAAGTTGAGGGTTTTTTCCAATGGAGTCTCACAAGGTAAAAATAACACCACTTCCAGGGCAAGCTCCATGCTCAGGAGTAGTTGGCGAACACAAAACAGATTCAATACTAATTTTTAGACTTTTTACCTCGTTTTGATTTGTTTGGGCTTTAAAATTTTTTTTATTGGTCTTTCACTTGTATATTTTGGTTTCCTAGGGTTTGTTGTTGTTATTTGTTTATTTGTTTTTGGAGGGGATTGGGGCTGTTTCTTCTTTATTTCTGTATAAGAGAAGGTGCATTAAGTTGTGTTGGTGGAAAAAAAAAGTTGTGTTGGTGGGACGTGGAGAGGAAGTTGAGGGCAGAGAAAAGCATGATAAGAATGTTATATGAAAATGTTTTTTAAAAAATAAAGAGGAAGGAAGGAAGGAAGGAAGGAAGGAAGGACGGACAGACAAACATATCTCCAGTACCATTTTACATTATTTCTAGAATTTCTTTTCCCTAGATTACCTGGAGACTAATGCTCACAGCCCATAGTGCATGGAACATGGACACGGACACACACACACAGTAGTTCATGGAACACATAGACACGTGCACACACAGTAATGCATGGACAGATGGACACACAGTAGTGCAAGGAACACAAACAGAAGTGCATGGGACACGGACACATAGTAGTGCATGGGGCACACAGCACACACAGTAGTGCATGGGGCACATAGACACACACAGAGTAGTGCATGGAGCACACATACACAGTAGTACATGGGGTACACAAACACACAGTAGTACATGGAGCACACACACGCACACGCACACACTCACAGTGTGCCAGGCCCTCTAGCTTTGCACCATTCTTGACTCACCTTCCCCTGTCCATCTTCTTTCTGTTCACTGCTTCAGAAAGAATCTGACCACCCCAGACCAAAGCACTAATACCAAGTGATATACCTCAACTGCACTTACAACAAAACAGCAGTACAGAAGTAGGAAAGAAAAATTCAAAAATTCCCCAGATCTGATAAAAAAAATTTTCAAAAGTCTGCAAGAGAAAAAGAAAAGTATTATCTTCAGCACTTATTTATTTATTCACTGTCTGTGTGAGTGTGCAGTTGTAAACGTAAGTGTAGGTGTGCCCACATGTGCAGTTGTATGCATAAGTGTAGGTGTACCCGTGTGTACAGTTTTAAGCATATGTGTAGGTGTGTCCGCGTATGCAGTTGTATGCATATTTGTAGGTGTGCTCCTGGGTACAATTATAAGCATATGTGTACATGTGCCCACATGTGCAGTTGTGTAAGTGTAGATGTGTATGCTGTGGTGCTCATGTAGGAATCAGAGGACAGCATATGTGTACATGTGTGCCTGTGTGTGCAGTTGTGTAAGTGTAGATGTGTGTGCTGTGGTGCTCATGTAGGAATCAGAGGACAGCATGTGAAAGTCAGCTTTCGCCTTCCATCTGGGGACTCTAATTCAGGTTTCCAGGCATGACAGCAAGACTCATCAGCTGCTGAGTCATCTCACTGGTCCCAGAAATAGTTATTTTCTTAAACTTCTCAATAAGCCTTTCACTGCACAAACCAAGCTTGTGTAAGTCTAGTCTTTCCTTTGTTCCTGGTGATCACAAAATTGAGACAGAGCTGAAAGCCAATCTTTACAGAAGTAAAATTTTTGCAACATTGAAGCTCAAAATCTTAGCACTGTTTCTAGCTCTGAGCACTGGAACTGGAGACACAGTTAGTTGTTAGCCACCATGTAGATGCTGAGAATCAGAACCCAAGTGCTCTGGAAGAGCAGCCAGTGTTCTTAACCCTGAACTATCTCTTCAGCCCCCAAATAAAGATGTATACCACTTTCAAAAGCAAGCACATTTATTGCATTTCAAGTTTAAAATGATATGCATAAAAGTCAAATAACGTAGACGCACATAAAAGCCATGGTATTTTCATGTCTGCCCAGTTGCAGCAGTATTCTTTTAAGACACCCAACTGGAACAGCCAATGTGTATCCTTCCACATGTCTAAGTTCTACAAACATGAATATGTATGTTCTAATTCTAAAAGCAATATGATTTATCATACATTGCCCCCATCTGTTCTTAAGAGAAACCATGAAAATATAGCTATTCTAATAAAGTCCCAAAGCAAATGCTGAACTAGGTCTACCTTTAGCCCCACAAATTCCTTTCTTATACTGAAACATGGGTGTTCATCCATAATATAGTGCATAGCTTGGGGCAAGGCACTGTATCCTACTGGCTCCTTTGTCTTCTCTCAAATGGGGTAAGCATGAGGTGTCTGGGAGAACTCAGAAAACTACATACTTTCCACCTGAGGCAGATGAGCAGGCTTCTCCCCGACACCCCAATGCAAAACCAAGACAGAGTGGTCAATACAGCCAGGTCATTAGGCCCTGCTGTGCCTTCACTCATAGCCCTCCTAAGAACTGACAACAAGGTGCTCCTGCCTAGCAGACATCCTAGGCTTACTGTGGAGTATTTGAACAACTCTGAGATGTCTCCCTGATGAAACACACAGCCCTGCCCATGAAGTGAATGAATATGAGGGTACAGTACGTCATTGTGAGATGCAGAAAGGCTAGATGAATAGCTAGAAATGCCAATGAACGGGAACTGGGAGAGAAAGCATTAGCAGGTGCTCAGAACTGCACATGGACTATTGGAGATAAGAAACACTGGATACAGCACCCTGTCATCACAGAGCTGACAATCTGCAGGCATCAGACAAGCTCGCCCAGGAGCCATCAGTTAAGGTTAATGCACTGTGCAGGACTAAGTATGAAGCTAAATTATAGACAGGAGGAAGAAGAAGAAAGAGCGGCTACTATGTTATAGACAATTCCCTGAAGATGATTAGCCTACAGATGTTTCTCGGAGTACTTCAGGATTTCCAAAGGTGTGTCACTTAAGTGGTAAAGGGCAAAAGAAAAAAGCTTCTGGTCAAACAACTTTAAAATGCCTTAATAAAACAAAGGTTACATTTGTTTTTTCACTACAAGGTTTTATCATAGCTCTCACAATGTACATAACGAGTATCTCAGAGGAACAAATGGCATGTAAGATACATTTGTTGGGGAGGCTGATTTTTTACGGGCTCCTCCTACTCAGAAAGTCACTCAAGAATAACATTCTAATTGTATGGACATTAATAAACTAAAACTATAGAGGAAGAAAAGACAATAAAGACAATTGGGTGAAAAAGTAACAGGGCGCAGTCATGGAAATAAATAAAGGGGAGCAGGGTGCCAATAGTAGATGTCTCCAGCACAAAGCAAGGGAGGAAACAGAGCTCAGGAGATCAGTCCTATCAATTAATCCAAAGACACAAGCCATTGTTGGGACTTGGGATGTCTTCCAATAGCCTGGAACTATCAGGGGCTGACAGAAACAATAAAGGAAGGGCTTACTAGGGAGACTGGATCATTGAGAGTGTACCCCTGAAGGAGACTATGGTAGCCTCATTATCTCTTTTCACTTCCAAAGGGGTTTGCTCTAGTGTTCCCTCCCCTCACATGTACCTTACCACATACCCAGGAGGAATGGAGCCACTGTGTACTGAACGGTTTCAAACCACAAGCCAAAATAGCCTACCCTCTCCGTAAGTTAATTGCCTTAAGCATTTTGTTATAGAAACAGAAGGCTGACACAGCATGATGCTAAAGCTGGACCTTTCCTATCATCAGTAATTCCATGCTGGGCTACATGTTTAGCATCACCAGGGTCGCTTCACTAAAAATGTGAATTCCTAGACTCTGCTCTGAGGCCACTAAACGGATAAGGCTGGCACAACCGGATGTCTATCATTGGCTGGAAGTTCTGGTACCTGCCACCGAGAGTCCACCCCAGAGTAAATTCTTTCTCCAAGAGGTGAGGAGGACCAAAAGCAATGGGTGAAAACAGAAAGCAGACAGTGACAAAGGCCCAAAGTGGGCAATGAAAAGCCAGAAAGCAATGGCCATAGAAGCTAGTTAAGAGATTTTTATAGTTAAGTTATAAAGACTTGGAAGATCAAGTTTGTGGTGGGGTGCATCACATAAAATCAATCCTGTGACTCCTTTCCAACGTGATCAAGTAAGTAGGTCAGATCCTGCCCCAGGACAGCCTCACATATCATATGCTCCCCACTAGCTTGCCCTCAGAGGTTCAGCTTGATTCTCTGGTGTTTATTTCACAAGGGTATAATTTTTACACCAACATGCTCGCAGCGTTAGTCAGCATTTACAGGAACGTTGCCCACAAGGCATGGAATCACCAGCCCTACTTACCTTATTGTATGCCTATATTAAATGGAGTCACATAAATACCTGAGAAACTGAAAACTGTCCTACACTTGTCTGCACTCTTAATAACGTCACTTGGTGGGCGTCAGTCCTCACCTTCCTTGCCACACTGCTGAGCACTTCTGGTAAGATGTTATGAAGAATACATAGCTCCCAGGCACCTACTTCATCAAGATGGAAGGTGGATTCAACGTTGTTCCTGGGGTTTATATTCGAAAGTCCCATCATCACTTAGCCATTATACATCAATTATCAGCTAATTAGTAAAGAGGGCTTCTGCTGACCCTCATGCTCTCCCTTGTAATGATTTGCCAAGTTAACTGAAAGCTTCCCTGTTCCACAGAGACTCTTAGTATAGCAGGAGTGTTAAATAAAGTTCACCCACAATTAGCCTCGAGAACCAAAGAGGAGATGTAAGCACATTTTACTGCTTTTCCCTTGACAAAATTTCCAACAATCCCATGGGAAGAGAGCAGATGTATTTGTTAAATAAGCAAATCGTTACTCCCAAAACACTGAAACATGAGCACAGGCTCAATGTAGTGATTTATTGCTCCTGGGTCAGTTATCGGCTTGCTGTGTCCTCTCTCCACAGTACTTAAATACTTCAAGGGAGTTTCGGCTCATAGATGAGTCAAGCAGTTCTTACCTACATTCTACCTTCATGGGCCTCCACCAAAGACTGTGCTGGATTCAACTGTGGAAATATACAACAGTGGCCATTACTCGGAAAAAGATTTCCATAAATACAAGGGAAAAATAAGAGGAAGTATACTTGAGGTGGAGAAAACTGACTTAGTCTCACAAAGGCCATGAGCAAATCACGTTGACCTACTGTGTGCCTGGCACTGTGCTGTGTGATGGAATCTCGCTCGGGCCACCGGGATAAGCTCTTCTGCAAAAATCTTCTGGTTGGCTGGACGGAGTTTAAACTAACAGAGAATATCAAGTCTCTTCTTGGTAACCTGCTGTCCTTCCTCTGAGTGCCACCAGGTCTCCCCCTCCAGGGGACATGGTCAAATGTGAGGCACCAGAGTACATGAGAAAGTCATACCCCACTCTCCACTCAACCCCCTCAGGAACAGTCATAGGGGAGGGAAATAAGGGGAGGGAAGAATGGGAGGATACAAGGAATGGGATAACCATTGAGATGTAACAAGATTAATAAAAAAAAAAAAGAAATTCTATCGAAAGCAAAAGAAAAAAAATAAACTAACAGAGAAGAATGTGAGCAACATCTAGTGTTGAATTAAGTTGTCTTAATGCCGAGGACAGAAAGAACAGATGAGAAACGCATCTGTAGACACTTGGCAGGAAAAGTGAGGCTCTGACTGCGCTTCCTCCATGGCTGGAGGGTGGAGGATAGCATGAACAATGAGCTGACCAGAGTGAGGAGAGAGGAGTGAGCTGAGCAAGCGTTATGGAAGTGACACAGAAGACACTGTAAGTGAAGACAAGAGTTGGAGCCAGAGAGGACTCAAAGGTTGTATGGCCATGAACCATGGGCAAGTTCCTTCAACTCCTTGCCTTTATTGCTCATCTGGAAAACGGGCGAGTTAATTAATCCCTCTTTGACAAGGCTGCTTAAAGGACTGAATGAATCAAAGTATGTCAAGTCTTCCCGTGCCTGTTCAGCACACATGAAGACACCAGGAAGCCTTAGGAGTCCCGGGTCTCACTGAAGATCTGCAGACCTCCAACCCAGCACAAGAGCTACAGAAGAAGGTTTATAAGCGTGGGAGGGTAGTGACTATCTAGAGGACAATCAAACTGCTTTCTGAAAATACGGAAACAAAGCAAAGACTGAAGGCAGAAGCCAAGCTAGGAGATACTGTCATGATCTCAGGATGAAATGTACCAAGAGCCAAGTCAAGCAGAGCTGACTGGACAAACCCAACATTCTTACTAGAAGGGAGAGAGGGAGGGAGAAGGGAGAGGGAGGAAAAGGAGGGGAGAGCACTAGGTTCCAGATCTTTCTTTCATAAATCAAAGTCATACATCTCCTAAGTGAGCTATTTCCCCTCAAGCCAAGTCAAAAGTTACAAGGGAAAAAAATCACAATGTCACCTACTAGTGACATGCTTCATCAGATGAACCAACAGAAAGCTGTGGCTCTTTGACGATTTGTTTTTATCTGTAGAGAATTGATAAAAGCAGATGCAAGTTGAAAGCCACAAACAAGGTTAAGAAATTCCTTCTTGAATGGGTATGAGTCGGCCTGCTCAAGCCCAAGGAGGCTCTTGGTAAACACAACTGTTGATACATGTCAAGCTGCTACATTGTAACAGCTGGAAATAGCAGTTTGCCCTTAGATCCATACTCCCTCCTGTTCAAAATATGCTACCAGTCAAATTTTCTCATTTTCTGTCTTCTTGAGGGACAGCATTCCACTGTGATCCACTCTGTGGGGTTTTAGGAGGATCAGGAAATACCAAGGAAGTGGACTAGAGCATATTCCTGGGGTAAATGACCTTTTGTTTTGTAATAGTTTCCTCCAAAATTAAAACACTCCATCCTGCTGGTAGCTCCTGAAGCAAGAAAGTAAACAACTCAAAATAGCTTCAGGAAATCCCTGAAACCGACCAGCTTCACAAGGTCCCTCTCCGGCAGGGTAAAACAACAAAGATTAGCCAAGCTGCCAGGAGCAACTGAGGTACCTGGAAAGGACACTTTTCTCCCAACCTACTGAGCTGCCCAGTGCAGGCTGTGAAGTGTTCTCTAGCTTCTGGTTTTTGTGAGCTGTCACTTGTGCTGCAGCAGGCTTTGGGTCATTTCTGGTCTTGTAAGTAACCCCAATGAAAATCACTGTTTCACCAAGTTGTACTTTGGTCTGTGGTGGGTGCCTGGATATCCCTTTTAGGCTATTTTGTCCCATGATCTCCTTGGAAAACCCACAGAATTAGAAGAAGCTACTAAAGCCACAATGTAGACAATAAAATGAAGCTGGGGGTCCTTTGAGGTTTCAAAGTCTTCTTAGAACCCTTGTGTGTATGTGGCAACTGGGAAAGCTCCTAGTGCCTTAGTTTCAGGAGGATCGAACCCACATACAGTTTCAAGGATGCCTAACCAGGAAGCGGCATTCTGGCCATCGAGGGACACCGATGTCAGCACACAGGTTGCAGTTTCCTTCGTTCTCTCACACCTAATCCCCACCTAACCAGAATACAGCGCTAGACCTTGCCTGCTGATCTCATTCTTACTTTCAGAACATGGATCTTTGAAGACAAGGGCTAGAATTCCCCTCTCTCATAGCATCCCATATCCATTGATAATACGATCTCAACTGGTACATTCAAAGTGGGAGTCAACTCCTATAATAGCCAATTTGGTTGACTGTAAGATCCACAGAAACCTCAGCCTGCTTCACCCAGTGAAGACCATGATGTCTTGGAATCTGCTTTGGAAAAGCAAACAATCCCTGCAACCACTGGATTATTTTAGGGAGCATGTTTGCTCCCCCCTCCCCAAGGCCCTCCCAAGATTAAGAGAAAAGTAGTCTAAGCTTACAAATATTTTTATTTAATATAAATTCCATAATAAAAACTATGGGATATTGTAGATATCTAATACCTGGTTTGGAAGCCAGGTCCCCACCAACCTTTCATGACGGATCCAGCTTCTTAGCAACTACGCATACTTAAGGTAACAGTTTTGCTCTTCACATGGTCTCCTGCTCAAATAGTTAAGCAGCAGAAAGCCACAAATGGTTGTGAACTTTATATTCATTTTATGAAAAATTAAGGCACTCTCACTTCTAAAAAAAAAAGTGGATCCCAGAAGCCCCCAAGAGGCTCCTTTGTCTCATCAGACAAATAACCCGACTCTTCCCACCTGTAGACCCTTGCCTCCAGGCTCCCAAGCCCACAGTGGCGCAAGTTCATTGACTCACCTACTGCTTGTTTCATGCACCTATATGAAGGTCTGAGTGGAGAGGGAACTTGAATTTGTCCTCTCTTCTAGTTCTGAATGAAGCCTAAATTCCTTGGGATTATTTAAAGAGCTCAGAAGGTACAAAGCCTTCCCAAAGAAAAGACTGTTCCCCAGAAAGACAGAGAAGAAAGGTAGAGAGAGAAAAACAACAGCCAGAGCCAGAAGAACAGCAGTCTGATGGTCCCTGGAGCAGAGCGGTAGTTCCCAAGAGAAGGCAGTAGGGATAGTGGAGTGGCTGCCTGCCAAGCACATGAAGTCTGTGGATTCTAAGACTCCAAGCTCCTGCAAAGCATTCTTGTCCAAGAGAACACAAGGACTGGGTCCATGGGCATCTCAGGAGAAATCTGACAAAGAAGCCAAGAAGCTCTGCTCTGAGTTTTTCATTGGGGTATCATCTCAGCCTTGCAAAATATCAAGGAACCCAAATAACAATGGCTGAGACTGAATATCCCACCAATTGGATGGATGGATGGATGGATGGATGGACAGATGGATGGACAGATGGATGGATGGATGGATGGATGGATAGACAGGCAGATGATAGGGAAGTGATGAGAGCTAGATAGTAGATAGATAATGATAGAGTTGAAATAATAAGTCATGTTGACTACTTAAAAGTTAGAGCAGAGCCAGGCATGGTGGCACATGCCTTTAATCCCAGCACTCAGGAGGCGGGTCTCTTTTGAGTTGGAGGCTAGCCTGGCCTACAGAGAGTCCAGGCCAACCAAGGCTACACAGAGAAAACTTGTCTCCAAAAAAAAAAAGTTAGAGCAGTATAAAGCCTGTAACTACCTTTTGGTTAAAAAACATATCACTCTATAAAATGATATAATGTTAATCAAACTACCATATTATAAAACAAGATTAATAGATCACAAACCTCAACTCACAGACAAGCTGGCTGGAGCCTACACACTGCAAGTTATTTCCTATTTATTTTACTTAATCCTATTTGTGAACTTAGAAGAAAAATGCAGTAATCTATGCATCTCTGTGCATGATTCAACGTGAGTTAGTCTTGGTAACTATGACTGTATTATCCGGTGCCTTGTGTATGCTGAGTCAGCCATGTTGCCTGCAATAACTCACAACCAATAATGGCTGGAATAGGAGAGAACACTGCAGTCAGCAAAAATTCTTTCTATGCAAACATGAAAGCATCAGCAGGAGAGATGACTTCATTGGTAAAGCGCTTGCTATGCAAGCATGAAGAACTGAGTTCGATTCCCAGTTGTCACATAAAAGCCTGCAGAGTAGCACGTACTGTAATTCCATTGCTGGGGAGCAGGAGGAAAGAAGATATCTGGAGCTTGCTGGTCAAGCGAGTCTTAGCCAAATCTGTGAGTTCCAGGTTCAATCAAAGACTCAAAAAAATAAGGCAGAAAGCAATTACAGATAGATACTGACCTCTGACCTCAACAGGCACAGGTATGCAAACAAACAAACAAAACTCACAGGCTAGAGAAATGACTCAGCAGTTAAATAGCACTAGTTACTCTTCCAGAGCACCACAATTGTGTGTAACTGTGTAACTCCTGTTCCAGGGGATACAACACCCTCCCCTGGCCTACATGGGCACTGCAGGCAAGTGCAGTAGAAAACACAGGGCACACATAAAATAAATTTAATTCTATGGTGGGAAAATAAACATTAAAGCAGTTAGGATAGCTCAGCAGTTGAGCACTTACCTAGCAGGCACAGCCTACAGTTCTCCCAAACGAACATGAAATAGTCCTAATACACTTTAATTCTAGCACAGAAAACAAAATCCAAATTATGAGTTGTATCTAGGTTCTCCCAGAAAGAATACTTTTTGTTGTTGTTTTTCGAGACAGGGTTTCTCTGTGTAGCCTTGGCTGTCCTGGACTCACTTTGTAGACCAGACAGGCCTTGAACTCAAAGAGATCCACCTGCCTCTGCCTCCCAGAGTCCTGGGATTACAGGTGTGCATCACTGCACCTGGCTGGAAATAATACTTTTTAAAAGGGAGTAAAGTTGGAAACCAATGTGAGGAAGACTGGAGCGCCGAGCAGCAGCCATACTTCATCAATACTATATGGCTTCGTAGACAAGAATAAGAACATATGAAGCCATTTAAGATCTTATGTCCTTCAGAGTAAATGAGAAATACAATTCTTCCCCATCTCACCTGCGGTGGTGGCACAGGCCTTTATTGCCAGCACTTGGGAGGCAGAGGCAGGTGGGTCGCTGAGCTCCAGGACAGCCTAGACTACAGAGTGAGCTCCAGGACAGCCAGAGCTGTTACAGAGTAACCCTGTCTCAGGAAAAAAAAAATTCTTGCGCATCTCTCCAAAGATGGTGTACACAGAGTTCTGATCTTGACAGACAGAGTACCTCTTGTCTCCCTGCTGCAGATGAGACCATCGAGAAGCCTGGCCCAGGATATGTTTCCTTCTGTTCCTAAGTGTTCCATAATAAAACAAATCTACAAGGAAAAGCCCCACTTTGATTTTTTTTTTTTTTTTTTTTTTTTTTTTTTTTGGGTAACAAAAAAAGGCTATGGAAAGAAATTCAGTTCGTGATAAATTGCTACCTAGTCACTGACTTAGAATAGCTCCCACTGGTGGACAAGGACATGGGAAGACAGTACCAGAATCTTTTCAACATGCAGCATTTAACTATTCAACCATTTGCCATTCAACCGTTAGACACTAGCCTCAGCAGGACCTTAATAACTGTAAATTCTCGAGCTGGAGACTCTTCGCTTCCAAACTAAATCACCTAAGTGTATGGAAGTTTACCATTTAAAGAGATGGATGCTTCAGAAAAAAAAAATCTGAGAAATCAAATTAATGTTTTAAGGCTAAAGGACTAATGAGGAACTATGTTGCTTTGGACAGATTTCACAAGTATCTGCCCTCGCTTCCTCACTGGTATGACAGCAGCCAGATTTTACTTTCGAAATACTCCTCTTGCAAAATATCAAGAACAAAAATAATAAAAGGAAGCCATTTTCTTCATGTTGTCTATCTTCATCAGAATATAACTGACAAGCAAGAGAGACCTTCATTTGAAGTACAGATGTGTAATTTGCTGGACGTGGTGGCACATGCTTGCAATCCCAGGGCTTGAGAAGGAGAGAGCATAGCACTGTTAGTTTTAGGCTGGTCTCTCCATAGCTAGTTCCTGGGCAGCCTGGGCTACACAGTAAAATCCTATCTTCATGAATTTGAACATTAGAATATGTAAGCTTATGGTACATACATTTAAAAGGGCAATCAGTACCCGTGTGTGTGGTGTTTAGTGAAACAATCATCACAAAGTAGTTTAATTATCCTTCATATCACTTGTCTCTGTGTTAAAATTTTAATCTATCCTCATGATAAATGTCACGTGTACATCGTATCACCATATTTCCCACTGTAGTCACCAATAGTGAATGTAAGATCTAAATCCACTCATCTTGCAATAAATGAACTTTCTAGTATCTTAAGAATATTTTTCTCTCTCTCACCCCTGACCCCAGTCCCCATCTCCATCCCTTTTTCTTTTTGCATCCCACTGGATCCCACACATCGGAAGGTCATCTGGTTAATTGTCTCGCAGTGGGAGCTTTCCATTTCCCCCTTCTGCTGTCAAGCACACTGAACAAGCTAGGTTGAAACTGTCAAAAGAGCCAAGAGGTTTTGCTCTGTGTTCAGAATTCTAGGACCTAGCAACAAGGACGAGGAAGCAAAAAGGAATGGCCGTCTACTTGTCCCTTTCCATTTAAACAGGGAGAACACCTTTGTTTCATGAAATTTTCCCACCGTCTTCTTTCAGTAAATGTGTCAGAGGCGTTAAGGGAAGGTGACAAGAGTAACTAGGATAGTTTCTACTGTACCTCAGCAGCAAAGGCAAAAGGGGACAGAGATTGGGAAACCGGCCCTGAGTGGCGTCCTGTCACCAGACACCAGCACTAAGAGGAATGTTAGTAACGCCTCCCTCCAGACCCAGACGAGGGAAGAATGGAGTTTGAAAGAAGTATGAAAAGAAGACATGTAATTCAGCTTGATGGACTTGTTTTTTGACACGTAGCCTTGAAAAGAACAATTTTACCTCAGAAACTTGGCAGATGCAAACTGATTTGTTTGATAAGTTGAAACATGCATGCTCCCCGAACACATGAAAGAGAGTGAAGGGGAGAAAAGGCCAGGTATCGGAGACAGGGGGGCCGTCAGGTTTCTCGTTTCTGTGTCATTTCTGTTTAGTTGGTCAGATGAAAATTCAAAACCATATAATTAGACGGTTGTTTATACATGGCTAAGCATGAGCTCACTGCTCTCCGTGTGCCAAAAAGTCAGAGGGTGGTTAAGGGCAAGAAGGAGCTATTAATAAAAGGAAATAAAGCTGTGATACATTTTTCACTTATGAATAAAAATAATTCAAAGGTCTCTTAGGTGGAAAAAGAGGCGAAATATCAACTATGACTAGGGGCAAGAAACTGGATGGTTTTATAGTGACTAGAATTTGAGAGATATAAAAGCCTAAGCCACTGATAAGGAAAAGCTTTTCCTCCAGTTTTTTAATCCCTTTTTTTTTTCTTCTCATAAATATAAATCACAATGAGAACATAAAAACTTACCTGTATTATATTTCTTTGGAATTATGGGAAATATTCAAGCAAGAACACTGTGTTCATTTACAAGCATTATTTGTTCTTTTTAACTGTCTCTCCCAGGAATCCTCTCTGGAGAACCCAAGAGCTGGCAGCAACTGTGGAAAAGGCCTATTTTTTTTTCCCCCTTTTCCACAGTGGCAGAGTTTGCATCCCAAAATGAAGGGAGCACATCGAAAGCAAAGTTTATCTGACTGAAACCTCTGTAAAGCTGAGGCAGAACTTCCCAGGCCTCCTAGAGAAGCTGTGATCTGAAATTACAGTCCATCAAGTACTCATGACCACACCCTCAGAGAGAGAGAAGGGTCCTTCAGATCAGAGAAAAACCTCCCCCAAGCCAGCCTGCTGCTCTACCTTAGAGCCACTGCTGCCACTTTCCCAAGTGGGAAAAGTCACCAACCAATAACAACAACCTGAGGAGGCCAGCCTGGCAAATGAGAACTTCATCTTGGAGTTGAGTCAATTCTTTTGTTTGCCAGTGCTGTGACTAAGTGCTTGTGCACACTGCTATGATAGATCAGTGAGACAATGTACGGGCAAGAAAAGACCTAAAGTGAAAAAATAAATAAATAAAGCCTGGAGGAGCTCTAGCATATAAGTTCTTTAAAAATTGGGCTTAAGTGAACCGACTAGCATCCAAAAAGCCCAATGCCTAGGCAGCATAAACACTGGCTTTTACAGCTTGATTCCCAAAGCCAAGTGCCCACGCCACGTCAGTCTCAGCCTGCCAGAGACCTCCGAATGCTAACTCTTTCCACCTTGTGTCCTCCCATCCCCCTCCCCTCTCCTTCCACCCTCCCTCCCTCCCCCCATAT
>OU015757.1:48047341-48075267 GCA_907169655.1 Acomys percivali
CTCTCTCTCTCTCTCTCTCTCTCTCTCTCTCTCTCTCTCTCTCACTCTCTCTCTCTCAGAAAAGACTGCGTTAGTTGTTAAGTGCACCAGGAAGTTAACATTTAACCTAGGGGCTAGAAATGCCTGCTCCTAATCCTCCCTCCCACTTCTTGTTACCGTGAAAGTGGCTTCAGGAACAATCTTACTAATTATGGCTGATTTGGGGTGAGATCTGGCTGCATCCATTCCCTTTTGTACTCACAGCCATATATACATCTCACCACAAGGCCCCCTTCACACACACTCCAGCAGGGGTCCTCCTGAATCTGTGACTAGCCCATCCCCCGAAATCCCCAATATTCCTACCAACAAAGAAGAACTGAAATGTTACCCCTTCCTTGAAAGGAATTTTCCTGCCTTGTAGTCTGAGTTCAAAGTGCATCGGCCCTCTCCTGTCTTCTAGGTAGCACTGTTTTTTAATGCATCTTTTATTAAGTTACTCATCAGGTCTACTGCACAGAGCTTTATGTTACCATCCTGCCTTCATTAGCAGGCAGATGCAGACAGACGCTGTGCCTTATCCAACTGTAGGCTTCCATCCCCCACTCCCTCCCTCTAGTCCAGCCCAAAGCTTCCTGCAGAGGACAGGCAGTCACTAGACCATGTTCAGGTGATGACCACCCCACACTGGGAGCATGTTTTAGTACAAGTAGATAAGCAGAGGGTAAAAGAAGAATGGGATTTTATTATTTAAAGTAGGATGAAAAGTAGAAGTGAAATGGGACACTTGCTGAGAAGCTAAGTGGTGACGCCCCAGTCATTTTTAACCTCACTGTGGCCCTCACACCCCACAAGCACATCCCACACCTCAGGAACCCACAGCTCTCTGCTGAGGCAGCACTTTTCAAAGTGTCTGACTCATCCATCACCTTTCTGTGAAGCCCTTGTGGAAACAGAAATGAAGCCAACCTGCCTGTCCTCCCCCCACTCTTAAGATATCCCCAGGACTCATAAAGGAGTTAAACAGGTTGACTAGCCGGCAGTGTGCGAACACGTTTTGTGCAAACACGTTTCCCTTCCAACCCTCTCAGTCTTATAAATAATGTAACTTCTACCAATACTGATGAGTCACTTATGTGTTAAAATGAGGAACTGGTATTAACAGAAGACTTGCTTGGTGGCTCTCTATTCTAACTAATTTTACAATCCTGAATATTATCATCCCATTGCACAGAGGAGAAAAGTCAAGGCTCAGAGAGCACAGGATTTTCTAAGAGTGAGGATTAGAAGGTATCTCAGGGTTACTATTGCTGTGATAAAACACCATGACGCAAAGTAAGAAATGGTTAATTTGGCTTACTTTTCCAAATTAACATTCATCATTGAAGACCTTAGGACAGGCACTCAAACAAGGCAGGAACCTAGAGGCGGAAGCTGAGGCAGAGGTCATGTAGGGGTGTTCCTTACTGGCTTGCTTCTCATGGCTTGCTCAGCCAGGTGAGTGCCATCCACAATGGATTAGGCCCTCCTCGACCAATCAAAGGCCCTACACACTTGCCTACAGCCTGATCTGGAAGCATTTGCTTAACTGAAGTTCCCTCCTCTCAGATGACTTTAGCTTGTGCCAACTTCACAGGGGTGTGTATATGTGTGTGTGTGTCCATAAGCTTTGACACAAATGAACAAGCACTTCCACATGGAAAGGGCAGAGGGTGGGCAGAAATCCAGGCTTCTCTGAGACAGAGCAAATATCCTTAACCTCAACAGCTCAGCTTCTATGTATAACCAGTGGACAATACCAAATCTCAATCTACTTTGGGTAGGAACATCAGCAATGCCATGTCCTCATGTAGAGACAAATTAACGCCAGTGTAACCTTGACAGAACAAGGTGATGCCTATAGCGTGTCAATCTCTCCTACTTTCAGGAATTTGGGGGTGCATGAGGCATGCTTATTGTTCGTTCATTTCCTTATTTATTCAGTATCAACCTGCCTGGTGTCAGTGGTGAAATAAATAAAAAGAGCGGTAGCATAAACTGATGACTGAGGGTTTTTTTTTTTAACGTTGTAGAGATAATAAAGGGGAGATGGTGGTGGTGGTGATGGCAACACTGCTATTGGGAACAACACATGGAAACACACACCAAGTCTTTCAATAGAAAAAAAAAAACCTATTGATTTATTATTCATTCAGTGGTCTTGAGTGTACACAACTTACTTAGGACTCAGCAAAGTACAAACACCTATGCCATGCACACCCACCTGCATGAACACAGACAGTGTACTAAGCATAGTAAGAACTAAATACAAAACACCATTACTGAACAAATTCCTATACAAACCTGACCTTTTATGAGACCAGTTTCAACCAGACAACATACCTTGAAAACACTACACATATAGCTGGCTAAAAGGTCTTTAAAAAGAAATTCTTCCCCAGGAGCCTATGTTTTCATCCTACAGAACTACAATTACGTAACAGGACTAGTAGAAGCTAACCAGCCAGCAACTGCCCCAGACAAACAGCAACTGTTCTCTGCTTCCACTATCTAGTCAGACAGGAGTGTGGGTACATAGGAAGGCAGGCTTAGAAGTATAAAGGCCAGAAAACCTTGCCACGGCCAAGTCATTGAGTCCCATTTGATCTGTGGCTATATGGCTGAATGAATTTGGCCAAATCACTTCAACCAGCTTGGTGACATCAGATGATGAACTAGTTAGTTCTTGGTCTTGTGAAAACCCAATGTCAACACATGCTAATTTCCCTTCACCTCTGCAATTCACAGTAGAAAAACCGTAAACTCTCATAACCTTAAAAAAAAAAAAAAAAAAAAACTACCTTGAAACCAGAACTAGTGATAAAAACAATTACAATGGCTCCCCCTATGAGAAACAGATGTATCTCTACTCCCACTAGACTCTGGATTTCAAATGTAATGTATCAGGAAGAAAGATTAGATATAATGTATACAACTTTGTCTTTGTCTTACAGACATTAAATCTCAACTCCACAGAGGTAAAAAGTGACTGCCTAGCCAAATAGTTAACAGCTGAGTCAGTCCATACACTTGTGCATGCAAACACACACACATACATACACACACACCACACACCCCCCCCCCCAAGTTTCCTGGTACCCAAGTGAACCTGCTTTCTTCTTCTACATCTGCTACCTTTACTGGCTGTAAATTAAGAGTGAGGCTTACTGGGACAAACACTTTTGAGGCACATAAAAACGTATTTCACCATCAAAACAGTGAAGAAGAGCGGATGATAGAGACTACCTAGTGAGCAGTGGATTTAGAAGTGCTCCTGAAAGGTAGAGAGCTGGAGAAAAAGGGGGTGAAAGAGGAGGGGACAGACCAGAGAAATAATGAAACAATACTACAGCTGTGCTTAAAGATCAGTCTGTTTAAGAGCACGAGAGATCTGAAAAGTGTCCCAGACAGACAGATTTCTCTTTCCTCCTTTTGTCTTCAAACCCAAAGAACTCAATAGCCTTCACTCCCCACAGATCAGACTTGAGTGCCTCTGCAGAAGCAAAGAGAGCTGAGACTGCTTCCCTCCGACTTTTTATACAGAGAGACTTGGGGTGAATTTGCTCCTGTGTTCTTAACCTGAAGTTGGCAGAGCACGGTAATTAACCACAGGTCTCAGTAGACCGAGGGCACGGTTACTTCTCTGCCCAATGCAAATGTGCCACGGAGCCCACACAGAGGTTACTCGGGAACACAAGCCCCTTGCTAAGAAGGGGAGAAAAGGTTTCATCTGAGCATATCAAACTTGACGGCATAATTTTTTAAAAAGATTTCCATCTCAAAGGAAGTTTACAAGCAGTGGGTGAGGCTAGCAGGCTCTTATTTCCTGGCATTGTAAGAACTGCAGAACAATCATCCAATTAGCAGTTAGAGACTGAGGGAATGCCTTTGCATTGTGGCCTTACTTTCTTTGTCTTTGCTCTAAAGAAAAGTGCTGCCTTCAGGAGTCTGAAATAATGGAAGGGCTCTCCACTGTCTCAATGAGTTTGGATGGAGCCTCCTGGCACTGAGAGCTCCCCTGCTAATGAAGCTTAAGAAGTAAGTGTCCCTAGTTAACCAGCTCTTACCCTCCAGCATGCATAGCCCTAGCAGAGACAGAAAATGGGCATTGGGGGTGAAGACACTCAGTCTCCCTTAAGCCAAATGCTTGCCCATATGCCTAGAAACCTTAGAAACACCACATAAGGTTCAATTCCATTCAACAACTGTTTAAGAGATTCCAAGTTCACACTGGTCTTCTATGAAGAAACAAGAGCTTCAAATGCTCCCAAAAACCTTTATTTTACCCAGACAACCCACAAGTAACACAGATTTATCCACAGCCACTGGAACCTCTACTAGTGACACTCTGGAAGCTGATGACAAACGTTCCTCCTGTATCCTGTAGCTCTCAACCACAAAGGACACACTAGCCCTAAGAAAGCAAAAATGCAGCTCAACCACAAGAAGAACTTTCTAGAAACCAGCCAGTATTGAGGACTCTTTTGTGCAGCATGGAGCTCTTATCTTTAGAAAAAGTCAAGGTAGGACTGGTTGCTAAGAGTACAACAGAAAATGTAGGATGAAGAAGAGGGAGATGTCTGGTCTGCTACACACTCCTACTTAGTGTGAAATGAGGGTGGTATCAACTTAACTTCTCCAAGTCGTGAAGGTAAAGGATTAAACTAGGTACCAGGTCCCTTCCAGCTTATTCATTTCTGAGTAAACATCACACTTACTCTTCTCATCTAATTAAATTTCAGAAGTGCTATCTACTCGAACAACTCTACAGTGTTTCCTAAAAATATTGCTATAAAAGAAAATAAAATTCAATATGGTGGCAGGACACAACATATATGACATAAACAGAAGATTTCTTATCAATTATAAATTTAAAAAACATAATTCAAAAGTGGTTAAACACCCAAGAACAGCCATGTAATATAAAGAATGCTACAGTGTTTCCATGAAGACAGGCGTAAATATAGCAAAGTATGTTGATGCGTCTAAACTATTTTACAGTTTACTGTAGTCTCAGCCTCTGCATTCCTGATATTTCATTGCAAGGAGGTACACTGTGTCACAGGAGGTTGAAAGGGACTCGTTAAAATTAACACAGAGCAGACTCATAGGATTATGACCTCAGCTATATAATAATTAGCACATGAAGACATTACAAATTAATAAGGAAAGGGATCAATAAAGAGTACAAGGGCAACTTGTGGCACAGCTTAAGGGAAAATGAAAGCTGATTTCACATTTACATTTATAAATGTTCTGATCAGCCATGGCTGTGGTAGAGAGCAATTTTGTATCTTAGTATTCTTAAAGCGGTAACATTACTTTCTGTGGCTCCTGGGATTGAAATGGACTGCAAGGCGTCCTCCAGGACACTGCAGTAGATACACTTAAAGGCTGGAAGGGTATCTAAAGTTGCTCACTTCCGTGCTGCCAAGGACCTAGCTGTCAGCACTGGGTTCATTTGGGACCATCGGTGGAAGCACATGGCCATGGCACATGACTTGGGCCTTTCGCAGAATGGTGGCCACTTCCATGAGATAGAAAGCGGAGCCCTTCATATCAGCTAAGAACCGTGCCTTCAGGGTGGGGTGATGAGGAGAGAGTGTGAAGTGCTTGATGCACTAACATTGATATTTGACCTCAGAGCCCCAGCACCCATCTAAAAACAGGGTGTGGCAGCAGGGAAAGCAGAGGCATGCAGAGGCATGCAGAGGCTGGGGGACCCACCGGACAGACAGACAGTCTACCAAAAACACTTGAGTGTCTGATTCCAGGAGAAATCCTTTTCGACAGGTGACGTGGAGAGTGATAGAGGCAGAGGCTGACCTTTGTCCTCAATACATACAAGTATGAATGAGTATGCATGCACACACCCACCAACCCCACACACCACTAAATACACATACATACATACATACATACATACATACATACACACACACACACACACACACACACACACACACACACACACACTTAACGGCATGCCTACAACAGAAACAGCTCACTTTCTGCTTGTTGCTAGCTACAGCAATCGCAAGACTCACCTAGACTCAGAAGGCGAGAGAAACAGACTCTTTTCCTGGCCGTCGAACAACAGCCACACACAGAAGAGCACAGGGAAGGAGAGCTATGGTTTCAGGCACCACAGCCTAACACAATCCCAGGGGAACAAAAAGCCAAATATTAAAAGACAAAGTACAAAAGAACTAAATGGAGATGTATTTGAATTTTTATTTCATTTGGGAAGCACAAAGAAAATGTTGGCTTAATCAAACAAAATGAAAAAGCAACAGAAAGAAGCCTGGGGAATCAACTAGAATTCTATATAGAAGCCCTTGAAGATGATATGTATAAAGAGGTTTCTGTAAATCAAAACTAATGACAGGATTTTTAGGACTTAAATGGTTCCTAAAGAAGAACCCAATAGACACAGAGAGAAATAGACAACATTCTGCCAGCAGGCTGAGCTTGACAGTGTGTGTGTGATGCAAACCTTCTGAAAGGAAACGTCTTAGCATGAAAAAGGGTATTTAGAATATTTTTGACTACATAATCTACCCTGAAGAAATAAATGGAGGTTTACACCACCACTTAAGTGCTACTTGCAATGACACAATTTTAATTTTTGAGTCCATAATTAGAATAAACTGTAGTTTAGGTATAATTCATGTGATGAAAATTCTTCTGAACTTAAAATTTATATTTAAGGCCTTTAATTCCAGCACTTGGGAGGCAGAGGCAGAGGCATGAGGATTGCTGTGAGTTCAAGGCCGGTTTGGTCTACAAAGCAAGTCCAGGACAGCCAAGGCTACACAGAGAGACCCAGTCTCGAAAAAAAAAAATTGTATTTAAAAAGAACACTGAAGTACTTGGGGGAGCCTATAACACATTATGGGGAAATAGATATCTCTAACCTAAAAATATTAATAATTGGTATCACAACATCTATGAGGTACTAACAGGTCAGTTTATTTTATTCCATATTCAGTATTTAAAATATTCCATAGTGCATTCTTCTACTGAGGGACACTAAGAAACTGTGGTACATTTACACTATGGAATACTACTCAGCTATTAAAAACAAGGAATTCCCGAAATTTGTGGACAATTGGATTGATCTAGAAATTATCATAATGAGTGAGTTCACCCAGAAGCAAAAAGAGACAAACGGTATATACTCACTTATATCAAAACACTAGTCCAAAGGATACGTCCCATGAAAAATTTTACTTACCAAGAAAGTGGGTCAGAGGAGAGGACATCCTATTGAGACTTTAGGCGAGAGTAGCATGGAAGAATGGGGAAATAGTAGGACCCACAGAGTCCTGGAAACCTAAAAGAAGAACTTTATGACAGGCAGATCTGGGGCCTGGGGTCCTCTCAAACTAAGGCACCAGCCAAGGAGAATATAGGCAGTAAACTTCGAACCCCTACCAAGACCTAGCCAACGAACAGGATATTCTCCACCGTTGAGTGGAGAGTGAGATCTGACTCTCACATGAACTCTGGTGCCCCTTTTCTGACCACGTCCCCTGGATGGGGAGGCCTGGTGGCACTCAGAGGAAGGATACCAAGTTACCAAGAAGAGACTCGATATTCTAAGAGCATATATAGGGGGAGGAGGTCTCCTTCAATCACAGACATGGGGGGGGGGGGGGGGGGGGGGGGGGGGAGGAATGGGAGGAAACAGGGGAAAGAAAAAAAATTTTTTTAAAAGAAAATATAAAAAGAAAAAAAAATTCCATAGTGGACATACAGACATTGATTTTTTTTTTAAAAAGGGGAAAATGTAATTTAAAGAAACTAAATAATGTTACGTTAGGTAAGAGGCTAACAAGGTCACATGCTAGCAAGTTACTGCCAAGAGAAAAACAGCAGGACAATGAACGAAGTGCTGCAGCCAGTGACCTGGGAGCCACTGACCCACCACATGGCCGTTCAGCAGCAGCCAAGTCATTCTCTCAGGCTCTTGTCCCAGCCACAGCATGGAGTCCTTCCTAAGCAGTTGTCCTCTGTGGCAAGTTGACTAGCTTTCTTCTCCCCAGCTCAGTAATTCACCCATTTGTTTTCAGTGGTGAGCACAAAACGTTTCTGGCTTCATAGGCCTGTTGTTGTTGTTATGGTTGTTTCACTGTTGTTGATGATTTGTTTTTTGAGGCAGAGTCTCACTACACAGCCTCACGTGACCTAGAATCCACCAGGAAGCCCAGTCTGGCCTGGATTTCTAGATCCTATCTCAACCTGAGTGCTGGGATTATATTCATTTTCCACAGTGCCCTATTTTCATAGGCTTTTCAAATACAGTGTATAATGAAGGAAAAAAAAGCATAGAGGACATTATCCACTAGCAATCTGTTAACTAAAAGTCTTCCTGGGCTTCAGGCTTTTCATGAACTGTAATAGCTGCTGCTCCTTCAGAACCATCTCCTGCCTCTCGAAGCATGCTGGGCAACTTTTGAAAATACAGGCCCAGACTGCTGGGACTCACACTCAAAGCTTCTGCTCAGGTGGACGGGGTGCAAGCCAAGCACTTGTGTCTATTAGTGCCCAAGGGTATGGATAAGCCCTTTGTGACTCTACTGTGAAAACCACTACCTCGGATCACTATTCCACATTAGTCACATTAGAAATATATTATTTTGCTTCTATTATTTGTATCATATATATTTTCCCACATATGGAAGTCAGAGGACAATTTGCTGGAGTCAGTTTGTTCCTTCTGCCACGGGGATTGCAGAGATGAGACCCAGGTGATAAGGCTGGTCAGCAAATGCCTTCCCCTCTGAGGCGTCTCTTCAGACCAGGATCTGTGATTAACAATCTGAGAATCTGTTGTTCCAGTTTAAGATGGAGCAGTACATTCAGAAAGCAAGTCCAATTAGACACGGTGGTACCTACCTGTAATCTTAGCACTAAAGAAACTGAGGCAGGAAGATGGCATGTCACAGACCAGCTGGCTTAGTAGGCCCTATTGCAACAGAATTCATACAAACAAACATCACACACACAACACACACAACACACACACACACACACACACACACCTGTGCCTAGGACCATATTTTTAAAACAATCACTGTTAAATATACTTTTCTACCATTCTTCTTGATTGATAACCCTGACAGCCATTGGCAACCATAAAGCCCCCCCCCCTTTCACTCTTCCTCTCCCCCCATGAGAAAATACATTCTTTTCAATGTTCCTAGAGAAAGGAGAATCCTTTCCTCTCTTCTTCTGTAAGGACCTTTTATTCTCCTGCTGTAATTGTCACCTTGGAGGCTTACTGCCTCTATCCTAGGTAATCTAGGCCTAGAATATTTTCAACCTCTGAGACTTACTGCTGAATAAGCTCACCCTTTCTAGCTTTTTTTTCTAAATGCTGGATGGCTGGTTCAACTCGGCTGTTCCGGATTAAAACCACTCTCCAAGCTGACTGATTCAAACTGGCTTCTCTCAGCTCTGACTGAATTGCTCTGTTTGGCCTCAAACCAACTCTAGCAACCTGTTCTAATCTTCTGGCTCCTTCTCATTCTCTGGCTTGTTCTGTCTTCACACCTGTGTCTAGCTTGTTCTCTCTGCAACCTGACTCTGTAACAAACTCCCAGTAAAACTGCCTCTGAACCTCACCAACTTAACTGCCATGGACTCAGCTCCATTGCACTTCCTCTCAACTGACTGCCTTCCAACAGACTGCCTCCTGCACTGACTGACCGCTCACCCTCCCTTCGGTGCTCTCTTAAGTCACATCTCTTTCCCGTGCTGTTCTTGTGAGAGTTGGGTGTTCCCTATTCTATCAAATCTTTCTCTGATTCATCACTTTGCCTGTCCTTCAATTAGACAACATTGTTTGGGATTACAGGTGTGTCCTAAGGGCATGTCTGCATTTCAGCCAGAGGAATTACAAGTGTGTGGGTGGTGTATGTCTGCGTTTCAGATAGAGGAATTAAAGGTGTGTGGTGTGTCTGCATTCAAGCCAGATCACACTGACCTAGAAGGCCTCTGAATGTGATCAGAGCAGCCATGCTGCTGGATTAAAATTCCTCTATGTCTTCTCATTCTTTAATCAAGTCTCAGTCCCTCCCCATGAAATGTCTCCCCTTCCACTACTATTGCTATGTTGTCTCTCAATATATTAAGTAGCAGGTGACGCCCACCTCAAAAACAGTAGAGTGAGGTATCCTGGGTAATCTTGAGATGCCTTTGTTTTCTAGTAGCAGTGTTCCTCATGAATAAGAGGAAAGAGAGGCAGGATCAACACAGACTTTAATCTTTTCACAGGATAGTCACCCACCCACATAACCCTCAGCCACTCAATATACACGGAACATGTGTCTGTTTTGTAAGAGTCTCAGAGTACGAACAGAGAGATTTGAGGCAAAAATGGCATCAGTTGGGAGGTGACTGGAGTACACCAGAGACTTCAGGAACAAGCAGATACTATGGCTTAAAAAAAGTAAGTTCAGGCCTGAATTTTATATATACCCCTAGAACCTTCACACACACACACACACACACACACACACACACACGGGAATGACCTGAGCTTTATTTAATGTCCGTGTTAAGCATAGCCCTACACGCTGCAGCTGTGAGTCTGTTTCTTTCAGCCTGCACATGACCATCACCATCTTGAAGGAAAGCCGCTGGCCACAGCCATGAGACCTTTACGAGACCATGCTCATTAACAAGGACGCAGAGGGTGAAGAACTCACAAACCTTCCCTGTGAGACCATCTCAAGGGCCCTGAACAGACTCCAGCCATCCTGAACATGGTAAACATGGCTCTGGTAGGCCTTGCTTTTCTCCCCCATTCCCTCTGCCTTGCTAAAACAAACAAACAAACAAACAAACAACAAAAACCCCATTAGATTACATTCCCGAAGCTGGCCATCAAGGTCTATTCACCTTATTTGTTCACTTCCTCCACCTAAGGCCGACTACCAAGGTCCAGCTATCAAAGTATTGAAGTCTAGCAATCCAAAGCCTCCTTTGGCTCACCTAACAATGCCCAATTAAAATTAAACACCTCATCCTAACACGGGGATTCCGTTTTTGGAATTTACAAACTGCCATTTGTCTGTGGATCGTCTCTCTGCCCAGAGGCAGTCTTTTGTTCCTCTTCAGTACAACCACTCCTTCCGGGCTCCTCAGTCCTCCCCTCTTCTCCTTTGTCCTCTATCTCTCCTTCATTTGTCTCTTATTCCCTGTCCTCTGTTCTTCTGGGGCAAATAACCCTCCTTTGTGCTGAGAACTCGGTCTTGGGGTATCTTGTGCCAATTCCAGTCCCTTCAGGCCCTCTGTTCCCCAACATTTTTAAGAGGACACAACGCACTAGAAGTAGGAGGCCCCTAGGTCCTGTCGCAGCTCCTAAGTCACCTGGGGACTCTCCAGTGGTGCATCCCCATCAGTCACCATGCTCTGGGTGGGATCCATCAGCAGTAAAGTCTTCTGTAACTTGACAAATTTCCAGGTGCTCTCGCCTCTGAGTCACCCGTGATCCTGTATATCCCAATAACCTCTTCAGCTCATCAAAATGGATTTGGACAGAATCCTTGCTTTGGTTTCCCTAAAGTGAAACCAAAAATTCTAGGGTGAACAGACATTTCCTAATGTCCTCCCAAGAAAAGTCATATGATGATTTCCAAGAATTCCCTTATCGAGGAGGAGGGCCCTGGGTGCCCTAGAGAGCGAACAGAAGCACTCTTTAGGAAAGAAAAATAACAGGGAGGAAGTCTAGCAAGTAGGGAGCTAGCCGGAGATGCAGCTCTGTGGTTAAGAGTACTTGCTCATACTGTGGAGCACTCAGCTTCAGTTTCTAGCATCCACGTCCTGGAGTGGTGCATAACCACCACCTGTAACTGCAGGTCCAGAGGGCATCTGATGTCACCTTCTGGCCTCTGCCATCATCTGCATTCATATGCGCATAAACACAAACCCACATTGAGTATGAATAAAGTCTTTTCAAGTATGTGAGACAAGCCACATCCCTACAACATGCTCATGACTTCACTAAAGAAGGTCCTGAAAACTGTCCTCCTCTGCTGTAGCTTGTACACTCTCTCCCAACAGTTCCCAGAGCTCAGTGGCAGAGCCAACAGCATCAGCAACATCAAGCAGCTTACTAGACATGCAGATTCTCAGGCCCCAGCCCAAACCTCCTAAAATCAGAACCTCTGGGGATGGAGACCTCATGCCGGGTGTTTTCAGACCGTTGGGAACTACAGATGCACCAGCAATGCAAAGCTGTGCTCAAATGTCTGCGACAGAGCTTGCTCCTCTACCATTAGCACACACTACAAGTGTTCATGCCTTGTCCAATTTTTTTTTCATTTTAAATGAGTATTTTTCTTAAGAGTACCTGCAAGGTTACAATCCACTTGCTGAAAGGCAGATCTGCAGTCTCTATGACTAAGACACCGACCGACCAACCAGAGAGCCACTGACTGAAATGGTACATGGCAACATTAACAGCTCTTTTTATTTGAGTCATCTGCCTCACAAACTGGCACGGCTTGCCATCAAAGAAGGACTGGGTTTTGCATACCTTCTCACAGTCTTGGGGTTCTTGCCAGAGCATGTTTTTTCTATGCGGTTGAAAAGGCTCCACATGAGAATTCCTGCTGTACAAGAAAACATTCACATCGTGTCTTTTAGCATCCTGAGTCTCTCTTTGGGGCAGGAGAGAAGGGCAAGTGAGAGCATGAATATTTTTAGAACCAGGGAATAAGTTTCTCACTGAATGAAACCACGTAGAAACTTAAAGTGTGTGAAAAGAATACGTTGTCATTCATCTTAACTCTACTACATTATAACCTTTAAGCCCCACAGAGCTTGACATGAAGATCCTACCCACATTGACAGGAATTGAAATTGCTGTTTCTTCCTGTAGCGCACGCTTTACAGGATGGTTTACCATCATTTCCCCCAAACCATCTATAAGGAGGGAACGTGTTATCAAAAAAGTCAGTGTAACCAGGCACGATTGATAAGCACACAGCCCACATCATATATGTATTTTGGGAGCCTTTATCTGCATTTAATTAGTTTAGCTACTGCTTTCATGGTTCATTTAGATACTTCATGCTTCATTAAGTATCAATAAATTTTATCCTTAAAAAAAAAAAACCTTTTCAGTAGAAATATGACTGTCTCTTCAAGTGATAATCTTGTTAATGGGTGTGTATACTGCAAGTGTGTCTATCAGGACTGACAAACCCCAACTGCCATGGTTGCAGTACCCTGAAGTAATATGCAAATTTTTTCTATAGTTTAACATGCATGCCTCATCCACACATATTTTCTTATAGTAGAAGAGGAAAAGCCTTTCTTTTCTCTTCCAGAAAAGATGCATCTTTTAAGCTTCTATTTTTATTTTTTCAAGAATGTTACTTATGTTTCATAAGCTTCTTTTCTCCATTAGATCAATTCCAAATTCCTTCTTATTGGAAAAGACAGACTTTAAGCAACTTCTCATAGCACGAAAGACTGCTTTCCCTAATAAAGTGCTCTTTGCTTTATCAATCTGTCCAAAGAGGGCAGTGGTCAGATGCTGGGCTCTGACCATCCCACCCTAGCAGGGAGTCACCCAGGATCACTGCATTCCAGCAGCAGGTGGGTCTACATAGGGAGGTCAGGAGCAATGAGAGCATAGGAGCAGGGCCTTCTCCTTTCCAAGCTTCCCAGGCCATTCATTCGTCCATTCTCTGAAGAGGCCTTTAGCCTGTTTACATGTCGAAGCTGTCACGTAGTTCTTTGCCCTGTACTCACACTTTCACCACAGAATGTCAACCATTCATTCATTCATTCATTCTTCCATCCATCCATCCATTCGCCTAAAAATGTGTTGCTGAGGATAAAGATGCCTTCTCCCTGCCACTTCCATGCAGTGCAGTATCCAGGGAGTGCTCAAGAGAATGCGTAAATGTACAAATGAGAAAGGCCATTTCAAACAAAGGTAAGTTCCATACAAGCAATGTCACGAGGAAGTGGAACTGTGGCTGTAGAGTGAGCAGTAGGTAACATTTGTGGCCCATAAGCTGAGCAGAAGTGAGAGAGAGAGGGTGGGGGGAGGGAGAGAGAGAGAAACAGCTGTGACAGAACAAGGGGGAGGAGAGAAGAGGAGTCTTGGGAATGAAATATAGCTAAGAATAAAGAGCACAGAGCTGAACTGACAGCGTAGCGAACAGGAAGTCCCTACGATGGCAGGTGCTCAGAAATGGGAGCACTGGTGCTAGATAAATCTGCCTGACTCGACTCTACAAACCAGTATCAGGGAGTGGGGCTTAAGTTCGTATCTCCAGCACACAGTCCCATACCTAGTGCAGAGCCCACAGTATGAGTTCAGTGAAGAAGCCCAGGGACCATCTCCCAGATACACGGGAGACTTTCCTATCCTTTTGTGCAATGTCCGTCTTCTCTCAGTGCCCTACTACGGCAGCGCACTTTATTCACTCTATAGAGAGAGGACTCACTAGGGCCCCTCACACGCTGGAGGAGGCTTTTACATCTATTTTTACATCCGCGGTAATAAATTGTGTGGCGAGTGTGTCCGTGCAGTTTCACTGATCCTTGGAGTGGCCAACATTGAAATGCACTTAGGAGGCAAGAAGTAGGAGCTCAGAGCATACGCTGCAAGGACTTCAAACAGAAGCTGAGAATTACTTACTCTTGCCTTGGTATTTATTTTTAAAAAGTATTTCAACTTGTCCAATAGTGGATAAGCAAAAAAATGAGCCCTAATATATTCATAATCATGTAATCATCGTCATCACTATCATCAACTCTCTAAACACCGAGTAATGTAAATGAACTCTCACAGTGAACTTTTTTAAAATTATGATGGATGAAGAGGAAGAGGAAAAAGGGACAGACTGTTAGGAATACTTTCATTTCCATCTAAAACACATTTCAGTGCTTCCAAATTTGGCTTATCTGTTTTGCCTATGGTAAATAAGAGGCGAAGTTTGAATACTGGATGAATGATGCTTGGTTTCACTTCCTCTAAATAACTGATGGTGATGGTGATGGTGGTGATGATGATGACGATGATGACTTCTTCACCAGGTTGGCTCTGACAGGTCTCAGGACCACCTCACTAGGTTGGCTCTGACAGGCTTTGAGACCATTATAAATCCACAAAGGCAGAGCGACTGCATTGGAAATGGGTGGGAAACACAAGCTTGCTGGGTTTATGCACACCAGTAAAAATTCCAAAGGGGTCTGATGCCAGGAAAATGCCTGATTTTGTCAGAAAGTACATCTCCCACACAGCAGCAGGTCTGGCATAGCTTGAGCCACATGTTAGAAACAAAGCAAAGTGACATGCGATAGGGGCCTCACTGCCTGATGACAGAACTCACGAGCTGTCTCCCCTCGGAGTGTTTCTGGAACAAACTGAAGTCTGCATAGCCGGAGCCTGTTTGCCAGTTGACTCTAGTTATCTATTGCCTTTGCTTTCTGCAAAGCCCTGACCTCTTAGGTGGCTGAGCTTCATTTCTGACTAGGATCTCAAGACTTATCCCATTTACAAACAAAAGCCTAAAATTCTAAAGAACTTGGTACTTTCCAGTCTGCTCTATAGCTAAGTTAATATTCATATATAGGGTTTTTTTTTTTATTTCTGGAATCATGGAGCATTTTAAAATCAACTGACAAGTAAGATATTGGGCCTTTCTCCTCATGGTCACTTTGGGTTAACTGGGATTAGAACTAGAATCTGTAGTGGTCATCCTTGTTATTCACAGTATGCTGATTTTATGAAAGTCAAAATAAATAAATAAATAAATAAATAAATAAATAAATAAATAACAAAAAACCCACAAACAAAACAAACAAAAAAAAGAAAGTCAAATAGTAAAAGATTATAAGTCTCTTCCATCAAATCTTGTCTCATTAATCTCTAACAATTGTTCTGCGCATACACCACATAAGAAGAGCTTTAACATGCCACAGAGCAAGAAACCATGACCACACTGGGTACCCTTCACCCTTTCCCTTTGGTTTCTTCATGTTTACTTCTCTTTCTTCCTGTCATCCAACCCCAACTAAAGCAAGGCATCTTTCTTGCTCCCTTAGTGTTCTGGGGGCTAGCTTAACAACAGTGGCACAAAGTGGGCAACTCTAGGCAACAGAACTTTACTCCCTTGGCATTCTCTCTGAAGGCTCTAAGAGAGGATCTCCTTCTTGCCTCATCCTGGCATCGAAAGATTGCTGGCAAGCTTGCTCACAATGACACCCCCTCCCCCACTCTCTCCCTCGTGATAACATTATCTCCCATGCTGTGTCTTCTGTATCCATGTCTCCTTCTTAGGTATGCACCTGTATCCAAACATCCATCTTCTTTATAATAACAACCATCACTGGATTAAGTCATACCCTAATCCAGCATGGTGCCATCTTTTAATTGAAATTTTTGATAAAGACTATTTGAAAATAAAATCACATTCTGAACTTTTAGGTTATGAATCTGGGGCTGGTGGGTCACTGTATGATCAACCTAAATATGAGCACAATCTTTTCAACGCCACCATTTCCAAGGACTCTGAAAAACATCTTCAATGGGAATAATCAAGAAAGAACACTGAAGAAAAGTGTAACTCAATGAAGTAAATGAATGGGAGACCTATCACAGCTTAATCATTTAGGACTCAACTATTCTTATCCGTTATGCCAATCACCCAAAGGTTCTGCCATGCAAACATTATCTACACAGTCATATCAAAAATATTTTCCCTGAACTAATCTCTTGTCTGGATCCAGCTCCCTAAGTAGACGGAGTGAGCTATGAGTACCACCTGTGCACCATTTCACAGTCTCTAGACACACAGGGCATCAGTGTCCTCAGGGGAAGAAGAAAGCCACTGAGTCCCCAATGAAGCAGTTCCCTCCGAATCATGCGGACAGCTAACCTGAGAGCGTCAATAAGCTTAGATCTTGGATCTGAAGTGGTTGTCTCAGTTCAAGAGCGCACAGGTAGGCACACACCTCAAAAATTATTTCGTTTACCTACTTTCTCACTCAGTTATATGTTCAAACCGGAAAAACATCCTATCTATCATAAAAAAAAAAAAAGACAAGCGCGTTTAATATATGAGCATGCCAGAAATGATAACTGCGTAGCCCAGATGACAACAATCAATGGACGGAAAGCTAGGTGTAAAGCCACCAACTCTTCTTGGGCTTCTAGTTCAACTTGGTAACATCTAACCTCTCTCTCTGGTGTAATTTCTACCTTCACAGATAAACCGTACACCACCAGCCAACATTGAAAGATGGTACAGACTTAAGACACTGAAGGCCAACTGCACATACTCAAATCTAGGGCTATCACTAATCTATGTGAGCCAGTCTCCATGTTCTATGGGCTACGTGAACAAAGTAGAGTTTGTAACATCTTCAACACATGAGCACGTGGTGTCCAAAGTCTCACGAAATTGTTGAGTGAATTAAATATGCCCAGAATAGAAACTCTCAGTATGTTAGTTGATACTTACTTGAGATTAATAATAATAATAATAATAACAACAACAACAACAAATGAGTGACCAATGGTTTTCATCATCATCATCCCTGTCTGGTAGCCTTATTACGTGCAAATCCTCAGTCAGTTCTACAATAATATAGTGATTTCCTGGCCCTTCATACTAATTAAATTTAAACTTATTTCCTAATCTTCTTTATATTCTTCTAATCCTTACATCATCCTCTAAGCACAAATGCACAAAGCTCTACTTTCTGGCTTTAATTTCTCTGAGTGTGTGAGTTAACATTTGACCACCTTCTCCAAATGACAGTGGGTCATTTGGTATCCTTAAAAGCCAGTGATACTGCTGCAGCCTGACCCTGACAAATCCTTGTTCTTGTCACTGGCGACTTATCGCTGTGAGCCTTGGGATGGCAAACCCTGGGAAAATTATACAAACAGCCCCAAATATTTGAAATCAGCTTTGTGCTCGCATGCTTATGTGTCTCTGAAAGCTGAGAGCAGTTCTCTTTCGGTTTTCTTTCATTAGCCCAAGGCTTGCTAATTAATTGGAATTTTCCAGAGCTTTTGTTGTTTTGACAAAGGCAAACAATGCAAAAGCTCATTTCTTCATGCTAAAGAGGGCCCATCCACCCTCCAAGAGTGCAGTAGACAGGGGATAAGAGGGAGGGTTAAGTCGACTTTGAAAGGGTCAGACTTTGTGAGCTCCTGGCCCCCTCTCCCCTACCATCTCTGTCTTCATCTTCTCCACTGCCGACTTATGAGAAGTGACATCTTAACCATGGTGTTTATCCCTCCAGAAGAGAAGCTGCTCCTCGGGCACTATGTGTGATCTGAATTTAGATGGCAGAGAACAGCCTATGAGCAAGGAGCAGATAGCACTGGGAAGCAAAAGACGTTGTACAAAGTGAAAGGCTTATTTGAAAATGAAAAAAAAAAAAAAGGAAATTTATGGATCAGAGAAGAAGGGAGTAAAAACCCAGATGAACACTTCCAAGCAAAGCAAAGCGAAGCCCAGGCTTAAAAGAAACGACGATGCTTAATCTTGACAAAAATAGCACTGTTTAAACCAAAGACAGCGAGCAGCTGGAAACTACAGGGAGGGAACAGGAGCGAAGAGACATTCGTTCCAAACTTTGCTCTGGGTTTCCTTTCCAATCCATCACCGTAGCTGGATGCACAGGGATGTGCAGCAGACAGAACCACCATGGGCTTGTTTCTGTTCACACCGGAGGAGCGTGGCCCCTTACCACTGCCTCTGCAGATACAGAAAGGAGGCTGGGAGGACTCTAACACGGCATGTTAGCTCTTGCCAGCTTTAGCTCTTCAGAGTTCTTTTTTGACGAAAAACGCCTCCTTGAATGCCCAAAGGGGAGAAAATGCCATCTGTCCTTGTAACAATCAACTTATTCTCCATAGGAGAAAACTGTTTCTTACTTATTTGCTTACAGGTAAATGCAACCAAAAAAAAAAAAAAAATGTCTTCCGTATTCTGTTCTGTATTTCTGGCACGGAGCTAGGGTTTACCACAGAGGCCTCTAAAATACCCCTACCTCCACTCAGTCACCTAAGAGACCACCTGGCCTTGAACAAGTCAATTGTGAGCCACCTGTATGGACATCTGAACAGAGCTACAGAGCAGCACCAGGAAGAGGGCTTGGACTAGACTCCGCGGTGTCATTAAGTAGGAAATCTCCAATGTAAGTGATTCTGAATTGCAACCCTGTCCTTGGTCCCCAGTGCAGTGCTCAGGGATGTAAACAGACAGGGAATCTATGCTAGACCCAGAGGAAGTATGCAGAGGTGGGATTACACGCTGAGGGAGGGTATGGGAGTCTGGAGGAAGCAAAGCGAGGGAGTACACAGTACCTAAAGACACAGACCTTGTAATGACACCACGCGGCTGCATCTCCAGAATCACTGTTTGCTGAACCTGGATGTCCTCCACAAACACAGAACTGAGCAAATCTCACATTTTCCTTCTGGAAAATGAGAGAAGCAACAGCTGTTCTAGAGGAAAGTACCTGACACCTTACTTTAATTTCAATCTTAAGTATTCTTCCAAAGGTCCATTTGTTAAAGTCACAGTTCCCAGTCTGTGGCACTGCTGGGTGATAGAGGTGTCTTTAAGAGACAGGGTTGAATGGGCGTAAGTTAGGTCATCAGGGGCATACCCATGGAAGGTACTGTGGGGCTCTGATCGCATCCTCTGTCTCTCATTCACAGTGGGCATGCGCTAAAGGCTCCCTCTGCCTCCTGACCCCATCACCCTATCTGCCTGACCACAAGTACAAAAGGAATGGAGGCAATTGGCACAAACTGAAACCTCTGTGAGTAGGAAGCACAAACTTTTCTCTCTTGTTTTAAGTTACCATATGTTGTTACTGTGATGGAGAGCTAACATACACAGTGTGTGTGCCACTGAGATGCATTAAAAACAATAAGAAAACAATAAAGTTACAAGAAGTGTGGAGAGTGAAGAGTGACCAGATTTTCCTAGAACGTCTGTGACACACTGAAGAATGCAAAATAACCTTTTCAATAAAGGAGGCCCTGGGGACACCCTTAAAAGGCTGATTGAGACTTCGTGATGAGGACAAAAGGTCTTAGGATGATCTTTACCATAAGACACGTATGCTGTTGGTCACCAACAGGTTTAAAATGAGTATGAAGAATAGACCATGAAACTGAGTTCCTGTGTGTGTAATGGTGGCAGAGGAGGGGGTCTGTGCTGGGATTTGAAGACGTGGTCCATCTTGATTGCTAGCCAATGGCATAGGCTGACCAAGATCCCTTCCTCCTACGACTTCAGCTTTCTACATCCCCAAAGGACCACTAACATCCCAGCTCTCATCACTTACAGATTTTCACTACTTTATCAGTTGACGTAAGGATTGTGGCTACAAATTGAAGCTGTAATTCGCTAACGAAAGGAAACAATGACTTCAGTCTCATGCATTCTCAGAATAGAGAACTCAGTTAAGGAGACCACACTGTACATCCAGCCACACCTCCCCTCCACTTCTCTCTCCCATTTGCCCTGAAATAAAAGCTGCTAATAGGGAGAAGCAAAGTAAACAGCCAATTCATGTTTTTACAAGTCAAAGCCAACTCCTTTTCACAGAGGCAGCAGAAGATGGAACAAGAAAAGATGCATGCCTAATGCTGTTCTAAGAAGGGAAGCCAGAAGCACAGTCATAGGCTCAGAAGATGCTCAGAGCACAGCACTTGCTGACAAGCATGAGTCTGGATTCCCAGTCTCCATGTGAAGGTTAGGCCAAAGGTTAGGTGTCTGTAATGGCTGCAATGGGGAAGCAAATCTCAAGGGCTGGCTGCACAGTTATTCTAGAGAGCAATGGAGGAAAATACCCCATACTTACACACATAGGTGAGCCCACATACCTACTTATCTGAGTATACAACACACACACACCATACACACACACACACACACACACACACACGAGGTAATATCAGCTAGCATAATATAGGATTGGTAGGATCAGAAAAGATAGAGGGTTCATCTAATGAAGTGACTGTGCCACCAAGATAAAGGACTCCCCCAGAGATTAGTGAACCATTCAAGAGCAGATGGTTCTGGGCAATGCTGTAGTGGGGGCTCACGTGTGGTGACTCAGCCCTGTGCAGATTTTACAGAACCATTATCTATAGCTGGTCACAGTCCAGACTGTGGCAGTTCCTAACAAGAGCTTCTGTAGGGTAGGTAATAAATAACGACTAATCTCAGTACACTCTTCAGGAATATCTGGACTCTCCATTTCCCCTGAAGGCTGAGAAGTCAAACAGGAAACAGAAATAAATACACTGACTGCTACTATGTGCCAGACACTCTGCTACGTGACCACACATGTTCTCACATGGGCCTCACAACCATTGAGTCTAGCCAGGTCTAGACTACCTTAAGAGAGCTCTAGTGTCTTGCAGAGAACTGCCACAGTTGAGGTCCCCAAAATACCTTTGCTGAATGAACGTGAGATGCTCCTGGTACGTGAAGCAATGACGAAGGAAATAATATAATTTATCCAAAGCAGTTGTGTCACTAATAAAAGTGACAGCCACAGGATTTGAACCTGGGACTATGATATCACTATTGATTCATGGTCTTCACTGCTGGGAGTTCTCTTTTGTATTTCTCCAGCGCCAATAAAACTGTGTGTTTGCTTGCTAGCACTGAGGCTGGCTCTTCTTATCTCACCTGTGTCTACTGCATCTTTTCATGTTTCCTCAACAATTTCCTTTGTCACAGTATTTTCTTTAAGATGTTATTTTTTGGTCTGGCCAAGCATCAGTAGAATGTTGGTTCGGATGAGGACACACTAAAGGGCCACAGCCAGGAACAACGCACAGAAGGAGCACACTCTATGGTTAGATGAAGTCTTTCTTTGCACTCCTTAACAGCAACGATTTTCAAAAAAAAAAAAAACCCTCCACAAGGATCTCTATGTGTTCTTTCTCCTTTCCCTCTAAAAAAAATAAACACAAGTTACTAATGCTTTATACTGACCCTCTATTGTAAATGATTGTCTAAAGCATATCCAAAAATAAGGCACTTTTGAATAATACATATAAGTCGAGTTATGCCTTTCAGATATTTTTTACTTGAGGCTGTTAACTGGACTCTATTTGTTCCAACCAAGAAAGCCCAAAGAGATGAATAATGATCCAAAACAGACTACACTTGAGTGGTTCTGTATATTACATGCAAAGAAATGTTCCCACAACAAAGTCACTAAATGAATGTCACTATGCCTGAATAGAGGAATAAAATTGAATTGTGATAAAAAGCAAGTTGTTTAAAGAATCTTTAGTTCGTGTCTACCAAATTATCGTGAACATTATGTGCCGAACAAAGGCTCTGATACTCATATTATTAAGTAATAGAAACATTTTGAGAAATAAGCCAACATTTTCCTGTAGAAAAGATTTATGTATCGTTTTCTGGTTTCGTTGAGTATTGCAATTGTCCTCCAAACCTTTGAACAAAGCCAAATTCTTTTTCAAGTTGGACATTCTGTAGTGTTGTGTTCTCTTTAAAGCCAGAGGCCACACTGGGATGGCTACAATGAATTAGATGACAGGCTGCATGGAAACGGCAGAGGCCTAGACACCTGGTCAAGCCTAAACACTGAAACGCATTAGCCAATCTAACAGCTTTGTGAGATGGCCAGAAGACCATGTGTGAGTCATCCTGTCAGTAGGACCATGTATGGACGAAGTACTTAGTTGCACAAAGCAGCACTTGACATTTTTTCCCCTTGGTGGAGTCAGAGATCATCACCACCATCTTCAAGGAGGAAGATGAGATGGCAAACTCTCCTTTCTCTTCATCTCAGGAATCTCCAATATCAGCTAACTGCTGGCTACATTGTGTGCTATGTCCAATACTCTCAACAGGTGGCTTTTTAAATTTTAATGTCTTTTATTGCCTGGAGGGCATAAGGAAAACATTATGAATGATATTTAAAAACTGTATTTTGTGTTCGATGACCTTTAAAAAAAGAAAAAAAAGAAAAAAAAAACACCTCCCATCACTACTAGTCCCAGATTCTAGAAGTCACTAACCAGATCTGAAAGCATAGCGCTTACTGAGGCTGCTGTCAAGCATGAGGGCGCAAGGCCTCATTTTAGCATAGTGAGGCAGGAAGGATGTCAGAGAAGATCAGGGTAGCAGCGGCACAACTGCCACTTGTATACTGTGTGACTGTAAAGACTACAGGAGACTGTGTGGGGGACAATCAGTGAAACCACTGACATCGCATGTGACAAAATGCCTGCACTGGAACTAGTTCCTTGTTTTGTGTTTGTGTTGTGCTTAGATAAGAGGATGTTGTCTTTAGGAGCCACTGAACTACACTGGGGTATGGGGTATGGCATCTTCAACTCAATCCCAATGGTTCAGAAAAGACAAAATGGTGGAGGAAATGTGGTAAAAGTATTTGGACAATCTAGGTAAAGAATGTAAGAGTATTTGTATGCTAGTCATGTGACTCTTCTACCAAGTCTGAAATTATATGAAAAAAAAAAAGGTAAGCACACAAGGAGCAGTCAGAGAATGGCCATTAAATTAAACATGGTGACTGCATGTGCAAAGGGAAAGAGATAGAGTTAAAAACAGAACAGCAAGCTCTTCTGTGTTTTATGGGCCTAGCAAGGCCGTGGCACATGTCAACTTGAAACAACCATGGCTGCCTACATAGGGCAAGCACAAGACTGTGCGTTTAGTCATAAATGAGAATCTCACCTCCCCCCAATCTTTGTTCAGAGGAGCTACTGGCAACTTCTGTCTTCAGTGATGGAGCCACCGGTGGGTCAGCTGCTCATTTTCTAGGAGATAGCTCCAGACTCGTAGCCACATAGGGTAGCCATGGTTCAACCCAGTGAGGGACTCAACAACAAAAACCAAAAACAAGACCAAAAGGGATGAAAATGGGATGAGGGGCCTTAGTTACAGGAGGAGAAGACAGAGAGCGAGAAGACTGGATTAGGTGGTGGGATGAGTGTGACCAGAATATGTTATAGACATGTAGGAAATTGTCAATGAATAAATTTAAATAAATAAATACAAAAAAACCTAGGTTTTCTTAAAAACTCAAAATACTGTCTCTCATTCTGTGATTCCTTTAGGTAGTAATTATGCTGTGACACTGGGGAAATGGCAGCAACATTAACCTACAGGAGTCCTGCCTCCAAGTATCTGGGTCCAGATGAGTAAAAGCTGATTCAGGAAAGTTTTCTAGAAAAGAGGATTTTTCGAGTGATCTCTAAAAGACAAAGCGAATTTACATACAAGTCACTCTACTAGACCAAAATGTAAAAGGAGGCCTGAGGGGGTCTGCTGTCTATGAAAAACCAAGTAATTCTTAGGTTGGGATGTGTCAAGCTGAGTCGGTCAACAGTGGTAATCAATTTTCTGAAACCACATGATTCTACAACAAAGGGCTGCAGGGGGAGGGGGGGTCTCTTGGGAGGCATACAATTCAATATCCCATGTACAGACCTAGAGTGGGGCCATACTTCAGTCTTGGTCTCTAAAAACACAGAGAAACATACCTCCCGTCCATGTGAGGCTTCAACCTCACATTGCGTTTGGAGAAAGCTTACTCTCGACTAAAATATACAACTTCAAGTCTACACCCCGTACTGCAAAGGCTGAAGAAGGCTATGTCTAGCCTGTTGGCCTTCCCTGCTTGCTCACACTGTATGTTTTGTTAGTAACTACCAAAGTCCACACAAGCAAGAACAGTAAAATGATTTCCACCATACATACAAGGCGGAGCTCATTCCTGATTTTATCCTGCCTGAGGAGGACAAGAAAGCAGAAAAATAGTGAGCTGACCAAATAACAGTTGTTTAGTCAAATTATCGCCCAGAAGATTGTGCTCATAGAGCACTTAGCATGCACAGGTCACACGAAGTGTCCTAGAAAGCGATCGAGCTTCTGTGTGACAGTCAGAACTGTCACCACCGAAGAATGTGATGAAAGTAATCTTATGGTATCACCTGAGAAGTTATGTTTCAAATTCCTGAAATACTATTGTTCTCACTGAAAGGCTGTATGCTACAAGTTGATTTTGTCGGGGTAGACATGACATTACACACTTGTGTCTACCAATACAGACACATGTAACATTGAACATAAGAGAGATCAATAGTCCTTTATTAATAAAACTCTATCAATAGCTCAAGCTAAGTCCTTAAACATGACATGTATTAAGGTCAACCCTTGTAATGAGAAGGCTATAGGTGCTACTTAGAGGTTAAATTAAAATTTAACCTATCACATTGTCTCTAACTTCAGTGTTAAATTCTGTCTTAGAACTTCCATTTTTCATGTTAAAAAAAAAAAGAAACACAGATGGAATAAACTTCATTCACTTAATTTGAAAATCAGATGCAGATTTCAAAATTTGAAATAAAGATTCTTGCTGTTTGATTTACTTTAAAAAACAGCTCTCTAAGGGGAGAACTATTTACATCTCTCAGCACAGCCTTTGATGGACTGGTAAGTTGCCACATGATCTAAAATTTTTGACAAAAGCAGTCAGGAATATGACCAAGATGGTGGGAACTCTTTTTCTTTTTAAAATAATTAAGCTTAAAGCTGCTCTGCAGTGGTTAGTCATAGCAGATTTTCAATGAACATAATTTAACACTGCCATACCCCACACAGAGCAAAAGCTCAGATGTCAGCTTGCTGAGTGATTAAATGATAGAAGAGGGCTGCCTCCAAAAGAACACTCCCCCCCCCAAATGCTTGAATATTTTACTTTGGACACACTGAGCTAGCTGCATTGAAGATGTGCCTTGGTGACACGAAGCCCCAGAGTTTAGCAGGTGACCACGGCTCCTCTTCTTAAGACTGCCTTGGCTGATTCAGAAAAGTAGCCCTTCTGCTTTGGGTTGCTCCTGATCACATGGCCATGACTGAGCCATGATGTCTGTGGATCTCCTCTTTGTAATGTCTTTTCTCTCCCTCGTCTCCAAAGTCCACCTAGCTTTATCCTCTCCAGCCTGTCCTGGCAGCAGCACCACTCACTACCTTCTACAAATGACGGTGAACACCCAGATACACCATAAATCCATCAAGGACTGCATTCTTAAAGTCACTCAAAGAGAAACCAACAACTACATGTGGTGAAATGGCCTGAATTTTTTTTTATTTTATCATCATTTGAAGTAAAAATGACCTAAAAATATCTGTCATAGTTTCTATTTTCTAACTCAAAATGAGTAACATATGTGCAGGACATTTCTTCTGTGTAGAATACCTCTTTTTATAAGTTGTAAAGTTTTAGTATATCAAAATTAAAGCTTACCTCTGCTACCAAATGCTAGATCTGGGGAGTGCGGTTGAAGGATGCACTAAAATGAGCCACACCCCAGCTGGGAATAAATCCTCATGAACACACATTTCCTCATTTTCTCAGGAAGCCTTTTGTTTGCATTTGTCTTTCTTACTGAATTGAGATTTATTTTCCAGGCCAGAGACTTACGTCTTGCCCTCACTACAGTGAAGCCCTTTGACTATTTCATTTCTTAAGGCAGGTCCCAAATCGAGTGACTGCCACCACCCTGGAAGCTATTTCCCCTCACAGTACCGTATGTAACACTGAAACCACAACTGGCTCTAAGCATCAGAGACTACCACACATCACAATGTACTTACTGTACAACATGCACCATGTGTAAGTGTTGAGCAGAACCGTCTGAACCCAAATTCATCACTAGACATGATACAACCAGAAACGTATGGATGGATGAACAGGAAATGGGGATGCATCACCTGCAGTAAACCATGCAACACACAACTCTAAGTGCACTCCTACCGAAAGGAGGAGGGCAAGACTGCAAGGCAAAACCAAATGGAAACAAGCCAACAAACAAACAAGCAAGGGAACAGAAGAGCATTGGGAGACAAGTTTCATATATAAAACATAGCCCTCGCCACAGTCAGGAAGACGGGAATTCTTTCAAAGCAACGGCTGTCATACTCACGCACCCTGCGGCCAGGCAATAAATACAGTTCAAATACCATCTAAGGCACATGGAAATACCATGTGATCACGTGGGAAAGCAGGCCCATGTATCTAGCTGTTCTTTCTGTTTTCTAGAATAGGCTGTAAGTCTGAGTTATTACATGAAAGCCTTTCAGAATGTTTTAGCTCTGTATTGTTTAACCCTCTATAGATCCAAGAAAACAGCTGAGGACCACATTCCACCCACTGACTATCGCCCCCCAGGGAAGCCTCACAGCTCAATCTCTGCACCCGTCAATAACTCACTGTGTACTTTAATCTTGTCTTCAAGTTGGACAAAAGTAGAGTGGGAAGATGTCATACCAACACCACTGAAAGAAGTAACAAGACAGGAATTCAAGGAGGTGGAGAGCACGCATGGCCTTCGGGCGTCCCAATTACAGTAAAGGCTTGTATGAAAGATTAAATCCTTAATGCCCTTAATATTCTCAAAGTTCAGCTGGTAAATTGTTTCCTATTTTATCATCCTTATCCTCACCCTCTAATTTGCCTCCACTTCTTTCTATTTACTAACCATGGCATATATGTCTCCTTTTCAGGAGCTTTTTAAACACTTCTGAGAAAGAGGCAGGGAATAGTAAATTTGAACAAATAAGTCTTTCACACGTTCCTGATATTCTAATTACAGGCAAGTGTGTTACTATATTTGGGAACTATACATTTTAACACAAGAAGTGATCCCTAAGGATGAGATGCCTCTCAAAGAATCAACGTTATTGACAGGTTCTCTGTCCAAACCATGTGTCACTGGGAATGCTGGAGGAGGCTTTGTGCAAATGATTTGTGTTCTTGGGCCTTTAGCAGAAGACATTGATGCTCGTGTGTGTGTGTGTGTGTGTGTGTGTGTGTGTGTGTGTGTGTGTGTG
>OU015757.1:48075277-48087497 GCA_907169655.1 Acomys percivali
TGTGTGTGTGTGTGTGTGTGTGTGTGTGTGTGTGTGTGTGTGTGTGTATGCACACATGCATGTTCCCCCACCCTCTTTCTCTCTCTTCCAGAGAGAAAAATAATCCAAACATTGCTCTGAGCAAAATATTAAGAAACATTTAGATTTCCACACTACTATCTCAAATTTTGACTCTCAGCCTTCAGTATACTTAGACCTCTCTAAGAAGCTCTACATGTAAGCCAGACTTTTTGCAGTAGGAACTATCTTTAGGAGAGAGTAATTGAATAATAGCATGCTCCCACTGAATAATGGCCACTATGACAAAGGAAAGAATTATTCAGTCACACGTATTTCTTTGTGTTACAATAAGTGCATTTAAATCCTAGTTAGCAGCAAATTGAACAGGCCGTGAGTGTTATATACTTGGGAAAACAATCCAGCCTATAACCTCAGCTCAAAAATATTATTTAGACATGCCAAGAGAAACATAGGTATTTTCAATTCAATGATTTTTTTTAATGTTCCTGAAATTCCAGTGACAAAACGCCATACAAAAGGTACATTAATTCTTTCGTCTTAGAATATTTAAATCCTAAAATACATCTTACAGGCACTACCAACTGCTCAAAATCAGTATGTTAGTGAAGATCACCAGAGAGAAAGGAAAACTAAATTATGCAAGAGTGATTGCTGCTTGTATGTGATATATGTCTATATAATCAATTATCTAACTGACATTTTTATAAATCTACTGCTAGCTTGCTTTTTATTGCATAAGCTAAACAAGCAGATGCTAAGTCTATAAACTGCGAATTAACCTTCCTGTTTAATTAATTGTTCCTTTGGAAATACTGGCTTTTAAATCCCATGCTGCAGCTAATTCATCCTCAAGATGAGTGCCAATCTTTCATCCAGGTTCCCGGGCTATGATCCAAACAAACGGCAGTGTGCAGTGATTCCATTTTTAATAATTAATGATTCACTTACATTTTATTTATATATTGGCATCTGACCAGGTTTAATTTTAGGTTCCTCCAACATGAGCCATCATCAAGCCTGGGGGGAAAAAAAAACTCTACAACTGACTGCCTTCATGTAAATACACCTGGAGATACGAGGATTGGTATTATGATTCAGAAACAGGTCAAGGGGACAAAGGGAAGAGCCTCAGAGGGCAATGAATTGATTGTGGTGGATTCCCTGCAAGGACACGGTCTTCTGAGCTCAACACCCCTCCTTTTAAAAAAGTAAACAGTTTAAGTAGGAGGTGTCTTCACAGAAGCAGCCTCAAAGCCTTTTTGTAGGAAAATCCTCCCGTACTAACTGGACCTGAGGTTCCATCCACACAGGAAGGTCACACTCTTCTTCCAAAGACCTTGTTAAAAGCAAATGTACTGTGGCTTGGCTCTTAACTACCACGTACAGATTTGCGCACAAGGCTGAGTACTCGGCTCGTTGCTATTGGAAATTGGCAGAAACCTTCGTAGGTGCTGCAGTGAGAAATCTTCAGACCACAGGAAGCTTAGCCATCTATGCAGGCGACTGTGGAGCAGTGGTCGTTTGCTTCCTCCTCCCTTGCTCCCTGCTCGGGAAGTGAACGGCTTTGCTCCACACCGTGACGTGTTCCTCAACACACGTTCTGAAGCAGCAAGGTCTCCACAGCCATGAACCAAATGGCTGGGTTTCCCTTCGTTAAGTTAATGATCTCCGATTTGTTCTCCACTATCATTGTTTATTTGTTTGTTTTAAAATGAGATAGTGTCACACCGTGTAGTTAGGACTGGCCCGAGACACACAGTCCTCCTCTTTGTGCCTGCCTGGCTCAGATACTTTTTTTCAGAACACTAATTTAAGCAAGCATCACAAATCTGTCGACAGCGTTAAATCTATAGCTCTTCAGGGAGATAGCACTTGACTAGCATGGAAGGGACCCTGGGCTAGATCCCCTACTCCACCACACACACGCGCGCACAAACACACACACACTCGTATGATTGTTATTTTTACAAAATGAAATACATGAAAGCTATTTTCTCAGACAAAGAAGGAAAACAGGGTGGGAGGGTAACGGACAGCGCGTGAGTTACAGCGGAGTAGAGACGTCCTCTCCATGGTCCTGGGACTTCTCCTGTCAAAGCCCCACAGCCTACCCACCTAGAGATAACAAAAGTCTGGATCTCCAGCTATGGAAGACAGCTGTCTGTTCGTTTTGTATGTCCTCTAAGAAGCACAGATTAATACACACACACACACACACTTCGTAACCTCGGCACTTGGTAGTTCTTAGACATCTGGAGGTGCTATTTGTTGCTCTCATTTGTTTGTGGGATGATCTCCCCATCTGGGACTCCCCTTCTTCTTAGGATTATATCTACTCAAGTCCTCACTGCATTTGCACAGGCCCATGTTTTCAGCGCCCAGTGCTTTCTTTCCACATGCAGCTCCCATAACCCAGGACAGCGAACCGGAGAAAGTAAGGCTATGTGGCAATGCGGATGGGCCTTTTCTGTATAACTCATGCTGTGGATTACACAGAGCATTCCTTGCCACCATGAAGAAGGGATCATAATCTACACTTGTCGGATAAGGAAACTGGTGCCCAGAGATGTTTGCCGTGGGTGAGGGACCCACTGACAGTAAAGGTTAGAGCAGAACTCCCATGAAGCCTACGTCTCTCCTGAAGAGCAAGCCTGGATGCTAGCACACTAACTGGGCCACAACTCTGAACGGAGACAGCTGACTGTGCCAAATGATACAAGGAAATCTTTCCTGCTTGTGGAGCCAAACTCTGAGATGGAAGTCGGGCTCTCTCGCCTTTCCTCATTCCTGGATTATATCAGAAAATAGCCAGGACCAAGATCCTGGTTCCAAGTTCAGGGAAACTGTCAGAAAGACAAAAACTTACTTCATTCTTTCTCATAAATGTAGCACACATTCAATGTGAGAACATTTGTGAAGCCTTGGGAGAGAAACGGCAATGACTTTCAGTCCCATTGTCTGGAAGGAACCACAGCATCCTGGGGCAGTTTCCTTGTAGTCTGTTCTTTAAACCAATTGATATGAGAGGTGACATAAAATTCTACTCATTTGGTCACACATTTGTTACTTTACCACCTTAAAAACATTTGTAAACTTATTTTTAAAATGTTACTTTACAAAAGTTAACAGTTTTGTTTAGTTATTCTTCAACTGCTAAGGATTTAATGTAGAGATTTTTTTCCCACCCCTTAAGAAAAGAGCCACTGCAGGGTGTGGTGGCACATGCCTTTAATCCCAGCACTCGGGAGGCAGAAGCAGGCAGATCACTGTGAGTTCAAGCCAGCCTGGTGTACAAAACGAGTCCAGGACAGCCAGGGCTACACAGAGTAACCCTGTCTTGAAAACAAAAACAGGAAGGAAGGAAGGAAGCAAGGGAGGGAGGGAGGGAGGGAGGGAGGGAGGGAGGGAGGAAGGAAGAAAGAAGCCGCTGCAGATAACATGTCTATGTATATTTCCCTTGGTGTGTTTTGAATTAATTTCTAGCAGAGTGGTTAGTGAATAATAGATAGTAGTGAGGTCAGCACATTTCACCCCAGAAGGTATGGATACCTTATTTTACATTATCGTTGTCAATGAATAGGAACCCCGGCCCCAGAACTTTCACAGTGAGTTATATCTTCTGTCAACGTGATAAACCAAACAACAGAATAAGTCACTACTGTTTGATGTGGTTAGTTTTCTCTCTCTCTCCCCTGCTCCCTCCCTCCCTCCCTCCCCCTCTCCCTCCCCTCTCCCCCTACCCCTCTCTCTCTAAGGCACAGCAATATAACAAGACAGGAGGCCCACAGGACCAGGCCACACATCCTAAACCTTGATCTTTGCCATTCACTGAAACTAGTTGTGGCCCATAGGTCAGAATCTTCCAAGCTTGGTTTGACACTCGGTCAAAAGAACTCTGCCACAGAGCCTGATTTTTTTTTTAAAGCAAAAACAAACAAATAACAAGCAATAAACAAGCAAACGAAACACTAAAAACTTCAGGTGAGATGTACCCAACTTCTCCTGATGCTCCAGGCCCCAGAGAAACGCTGTGGTTCTGAAGAATGAAAAACAAAAAACAAAAAAACAAAACCATGGAGCTTGCTGGTTTCTAAGATTGCTATGGTGCAAAGGGAAACCACGCTGAGACTGACCAAATGTGGAATGCCAGCATCCAGGACACAAGATAAGAAGTTCCCCGTGGGTGTCTCCTAGGGTGGGTATCTGGGTGTTTACTTTCCCTCTCTGAAAGTACACTCCGTAGCACTGAACGGGCGGGGCAGAAAGACAGCGCATTCCCAAAGCTGCCTAGTTCCCGTGACGCCACAGCTGCTCTTCACAGCTCACAAAGTCCCATCACAGCTTCTGTCCCGGAAGCCTGGAATCAATGTGAAATATTTCTTCCCCGGTCCTTCCTGCTGAAGGCGAGAGTCAAAGCGCATTGATTACCAACCACTACCTTCAGGGAAACACCTAGATTTATGGGGCGAACCTAGCCATTATTTCGTCCCTCCTCAAAAGCCCAACATTTCTGTGCAGCTTTTCATACAGCTGCTTTCAATCTTGAAGACAATTTCCTGCTTCACAGCAGACGAGCATGACTGTGGTTGGTGCACGATACAGGAGGAGCCGGCAGGCTAGAGACTGCCTCAGGGGATCCATGGTGGCATGGTCAGTGTGAGCAAGCTCCGGTTTTCACTCTCCTGTTTTTACTGCCTGAGCACCTGCTCGCTCTTCTACGTCACACTTCTCGCCTACAAAGGAAGTGGGTGGGCCTACACAGGAAGCTGCATGAACACTCACCATTCAGAAGCATCCTTTACACTCAGTACAAAGATATTTGACTCTTAAGGCACCAAGTTGGGAGAAGGAAGAGCTGGGGACTGGTAGGGGATTCACAAACTACAGCTAGACCCATCCACAGACCATCCACACTGCCAAATGCAAATAAAGAGCTGTGGTATGCTGAATTTTGCTTTTATTTCTAGGCTTTGCCTAGAACGCGACCTCTATAGTCCAATTGGAGTACTGGACCTTCAAAAGTCCAAATACCTAAGTGTTAATATAAGCCATGTCAAAGGTTTATAATAAAAAATACAAAGAAGTACAAATTCAAATCTCTTATAGAGGCTCAAGTTAACGCAATCACTTTTAAGTGTAGAGAAGTGTTCCTAGTGGATGCAGGTTAACCAGAAGTCTTCACTAATGACTTTTTTTCAGGGAATGTACCCTCAACCCACTATCCATTGGCAATATTTTATGAAAGAAATGTCTTCTAAAAAGAAACAAATATTGCCAGGCAGTGGTGGCACACAGCTTTAATCCCAGCACTTGGGAGGCAGAGACAGGAGAATCTCTGTGTTCAAGGCCAGCCCAGTCTAAAGAACGAGTTCCAGGAGAGCCAGGGCTACACAGAGAATCCCTGTAAAAAAAAAAAAAAAAAAAAAAAAAAAAAAAAGGAAGGAAGGGAGGCAAGGAAGGACAGAGAGAAACAAGTATCTTTGAGGCTACTGAGCACAAAGCACTTATTATTTAAATAAGTTTAAGAATTCAAAAGAGGTTTTCTATTTGGGTTTATATTTTACAGTTTCTAATAATTTAAAAATAAGATGTCTAGAGATAATGTGAATTATTTAGGGCTTCAATCACCAGAGTTTTTGTGATATAACTTGGCAAACAGCCATTTCGCAATCACAGAAAAATAACACTTCAGTCTAAGTCACGGTGGGTGCAAGAATTCACACTTTGGACACTGTTTCGCCTCAATCTCTTACTGCTTCATTAAAAATGTTTATACTTGGATAGTTTATAATGTCCAGAGTGGAAGACAGAATCCAAGTGCGCCATCTGAGCAGGAGAACTGACAAGGTGGTTTGAGACCCCGGAGCCAGCAGAGCAACGGAAACTCTTCTTGCCCAGTTTCAAAAGTTGGCCCTGAAGACATCCAAGTATGTCTTTCCTTCTCCTGTTCTTCTTCCTCTTCCTCCTTTTAAAGAGTCCTTAAGTTAAGACACTACCTAAAACAAATTATTGTCAGGTTCTAGAATATATACAAACAATCCAATCTTTCAGAGTCACTGTGTTCTAATGTCACCCCACCCCCACACCACCCCATACCCCCTTGTGGGTTTCTGTGTGTCCCTGTCCATGTGGAGTTTTAGGGGGCATTACTATTAACAGCAGCCAACCCCTTTCACTCTCAAAGTGTTCTCAGTTTGGGTAAGTCAATAAATCTCTCTAGTCTTTAGCCCAGTGCACACACAACCTTCCACAGAAGAGAAATATAATTTCAAATCATCATTTTAAGTTATTTTCTAAGAACAGCAATGAGCCACCAGTTTCAGAATATTATGAAAAGTAGGTTTGAAACGGAAACACCGTTTCTCCATGGGTCTAAGGCCATCTTTTTGGATGTATCTACCCAGTGCATTTCCAGTGACTAGACACCTGCTTCAGAGCGTCCTCTGGCTCCCCGTATCAAGGCTGAGCTATGGGGACCCAGCGATCAGCTGTGATCCTAGGACAGTGAACAATGCGGGGTGCAGGAAAGCTGTGTATAGTAAAACAGTGGGTGCCGGGGAGACTTTGAAGCAAAATGTTACGGCGCAGAGTCACCTGGCAGCCTGATGCCCAAAGCCACTGCAAGCCTAGATCAGCAGTAACGTTACCTCATAATTGCACTGCAACTTGCTTACCTCATGGACTACAACAGGACAACAAACAATAACAGCACAAAGAACACTGCCTCCGACTTCTCCTCAAGCTGTGTGCAGGTCTAGACCAGTCATCTGTTCTAGATCTCTGTTTCCTCATCACCGCTGGGGCTCCCTCCCCATAAGGCTTTATATGGCTATTTGGGGATCAAATGATATTCCCTGTGCCATACAACCTGTGGAATGGCCTCTGTTGACTCATGTACTTGAATGCTTGGTCGCCAGGGAATGGCACTATTAGGAAGTGTTGCCTTATTGGAGTAGGTGTGGCCTTGTTGGAGGAAGAGTGTCACCGGGGGTGGGATCTGAGGTCTTTGACACTCAAGCCAGGCCCAGTGTGGCATTGCTCTTCCTGTTGCCTGCAGATCCAGATGGAGAACTCTCAGCTCCCTATCTGCCTGCACACCGCCAGGCTTCCCACCATCACAATAATGACTAAACTGCTAACCCTGAAGGCCAGCCTCACTTAAATGCCTTCCTTCATAAGAGCTGGCTTGGTCATGGCACAGCAACAGAAACCCTAACTAAGATCCTACCAAATATGGCACACAGTTGGCACTGTTTTGGAGATGAGGAGTAAGCTGTCTTTGCAGTGCCCTTCAGAATTAAAGTAGAGTTGTCTGTCTACCCAAGGTAGGAGGCATGCGCTGAGTAGACAGCCATCCTTTATGCATGGGCATCAGCCTATTCTCCCTACTACAGGAGACTTCCCACCAATCACAGCCTTCTACAGAAGCTGCACTCTCTGTGTAGATTCACAAGCATACACTGAGATAGCAGCGTCTACACTGTACCAAAGTTGTCATTGCCAAGAGTCTTCCATTAGCGCACACAGAGACTCTTCGAGCACACATGAGATCACATGCTACTGAGAGAGCCAGGATCTGCATACACAAAAGTCTGGGCTAAGTGTCCTAGAGATTAAGGGCCTCAGGAAAGCACCTTTCAACTGGTAACCCTAGCTTGGAGCTCAGAAAGGTAAAGCCATCCTAAGCCATGCTGCTCCTGCTGGTGCAGCCCAGACTACAAGAAACAACCCCACTGATGCATGGAATGGTGAAAACTATTATGTATTGTTTTAAACCACTGGGTTGCAAAATTGTTCATTATGCAGCAGTAGGGAAGTGGTGAGGCAAGAGCCATCAGTACAGACCCAGGTGTATCCACTATTTAGGTGCAGATTTACAGTTATCATGTGCCAATGGGGAGATAAGCAGAGAATTTAAAAATTCTAATAAGCATTTTGTCCTCCGGAAATTGTTAATATCCTTGTTTATTTTGATCAGGGCGATCAAATTAGTTCCATCCGGCTGAAATCAGTGAACAGAGAGACTTTAACAGCGTGCTCGTTCTTCAGCAGGACGTGCCATTCTGCCAGTCTCCAGCACTCTCTGGTAGTCTACACTTCCTTCCATAGGTGGCTGTGTGTGGTCAACACAAATCAGATGAGGCAGCCACCCTGTAAGTTCAGGGCTTTTTATCGGAGTCCTAGCACCTTTACCCCAAGCTGTGTGTTCTTACAAAGCCCCTTACTAGTCTCTTTCTCACTTTGTAAATTAAGATTAATGGTTAGCTTTATTTCAAAGGGCTCTTTTCGAAACAACCCAAAGATCCAACTTTTTCTTACATTTAATCAGACAGTTCAAGGAGTAAAAGCACAGCTAGAAGTCTAATGACCTGAGTTTTATGAACCAACTCCTGAAAGTTGTCCTCTGATAGCGACACCTGTGGATATGTGCAATGCGCGCGCGCACACACACTATAATAAATTTAACTTAAAGATTATTATTCCTTGTAAAAGTCTTAAAAAACAATACTTCCTATATCACATTCTACTTTGTTAGTTTTAAGTTCATCAAACTAGTTACGTATGTTTCCTCTCCATTATCGGATCCTAAAGGTTAGTTACTTGGTTCTTTTATGGGTCAGTGGTTTCTATGTCAGACTTGTCACTAGTCATTAAGATCCTGAGGGTAGAGACCTGCACATGACTTTTCTAATGTACTGTTGTCACACAGTAGGCATTTTAATTAAGCTAACTAACTCATCTAAGCTTTAACTGCATTTTAACTTTATTAAGAAATTTCAATGCCTTTTATCATTATCATCATTGGAAATCAAAATCATTGGGGAACATGAAAACTGACCTTCCATTTATGAAGGAAACAAGTTCCAGGGAAATTAATTTGAAGCCTTAAAAAAAACTTTGGGTTATTTTTACTAAAAAGGTCACCTAACAGGAAATAATATTTATATGTAATTAATCACACCGTCCAAAACAAGAATATACGCTATTACAGCCAACTGTTGTTTATCCTTGGCAATAGAGAGAACTAGGATTAAACAATTCGTTCATGAACACTAAGTCTAATCTAAATTCAACAATAAAGAGCCCATATAGCCTTACATAAAGATATGGGACTGCACAAAGGCATTGTTCAGGAGAAAACATGATAAAAAATTTATTCTATCCCTGAGATGAAAGACTGCACAGCAATCAAACAGAAGTAATGTGTGTGGTGTTTGTTATCTTATTTTTCATAGCAGTTGTATTAGAATACACACTTCACCAAAGAGAGAGACTTGGTTTTGTTGGGGATGTTTGGATAAACCCACAGAATGTGCATATGAGATGAAGAAGCCACCAGAACTGAGGTCTGACTGATGCAGATATACCTACTGTGTGTCAATCATGATGAATATGTGTGCTTACAAGAAAGCAAAAAACAGCTCAACTGGCAGTGAGTAACAAATAGGAAGCACGCTGGGGACAAGGGTCCTGGCTGGAGGGCCAAGCTTGAGAGAGTTAAGGCAACAGAGGTGCTGTAGGCACTAAATCTCCCCTGCATAATCTTTGACAAAGTCTGCAATTACTTTCCATGCTTTCATGCAAGTAGATTTCTGCCATGAAGTCATCAATATTGAATGGCAGGAAACAGGATTAGATACAAAAGCACAACGTACTTCCGTTACAATCAGAGCCATATGTACTCACATTAGAAGGTACCCATTGCTCATCGTCATCCATCAGACTAAATGGAAGACACTATTGTTGCCAAAAACATCACACATTCTGGATAATGTCAAATTTCCTGAGGAAGTTCCTCCCAGCTGCCATGCTATCATATGGAGCTAGAAAGTGTTGTGCAAGTTGCTGTGGGGGCAGAGTGAACATCAGTGGTCGTACCAAGCACTGAACCCTTCATGCTACAATACCAACTTGCCAGGCAATTGTGCCCACTGGTGTTAACAGTATCATGACTGTTATGGGGTAACCAAATGCTTTCTGATTGAATTTGCACTGTGCTCCAACAGGAGATAATTCATGCCAGGTGCTCTAAACATGGTCAAAACACAAAGCTGGGGAGGTTATAAGGCCTAGGTGGAGTCTACTATTGATCTGACTATGTGGTCATGTTGTCACAATTTGCCTTTTAAACATTTATGTTTATACCCATAGGCTCACGCTGCTTTCAAACTTGGCCAGAGAAGCTTCTTTTTTAATTGGGAAGCAATCAGTGCAGAGGCTCCCAACTGGCCAAAGTGCCAGAATAAGTGACTAGGAGTGTTTATTCCTCAATGGGACATTTTAACAACTTACACACACACACACACACACACACACACACACACAGAGGAAACATTGCAGAAGATGAGGCAGAAAACACGTAACGAGCTAGAGGACGGGGAGGAACACTGTAAAAGAGTGCCTCCTAGACATGATGTGGCTATTGTGGCCACCAACTGCCAGCAGCTGTGGCTGTCTGCAGCACATCAAGCCAGTCAAAGCGCAGCACAGGTGAGCATGGAGTTCCTGAGGCCTCAGCCTAACTGAAGAACGACTAGCAGTTGACTGTTACTGAGAGAGAGAGAGACTCAGTCTTCTCTTGGGGTCTAAATTTTCCATTCTCCAGTGGATAGCCCCATACCCATGCATATATAGGTGGCACTAATTGGACTTAGTGTATCTTTTTAATTAAGGAGAAGGAAGAGGAGGCATGAAGTTGAAAGGAAAATATGTTGGAAACCTAAGGGGAATTTGAAAAACTAATCTGAGTTAATGTGATCATCTTACCTCATTGTATACATGAAATTCTCAGCAAAAAAATTTTAAAAGAGAAACGTTTAAGATGTCTAATAGATACTTCTTCAAAGTCAACCTTGTTGAAATGTAATTTATCAATCATAATTGACTTTTTAAGCACCAAACTCAATTGTTCTTAAGTCGTTTCACCGGATTGTGTAACTATAATACTTTAGATTAGAGTGTTACCATCACCCCAACAGAATTCAAGATGCCTGTATAAAGTTAATCCCAATTCCTGACCCTCTGGGACCATTGCAGTCAATGTTTTGTCTCTACTTTTTTCACCTTTCTTAATCCACAAATCAACAAATAATGAAAATCTTCATCTGGCCACTTTCATGTATACTGTTTGCAACTTTACCCATGTAACAATTTTTTCAGGAGACATTCTTTATTATTACTGAAGAGCATTTTTATGTGGATGTAGTTTGTTTTGCTTAATAGACATTGGGGTGACTACTATAATCAAAGCTCATAAGAGTTTGTGAGTACCTGACTTTGCATTAACATATGCATCTTTATATGAAAAAAAAAAGGTTGTAGGATACCAATTTTTAGTGCAGCACATTTCAACATCTTGGAAATCAGGACCCATCTTGCAACCTGTGATTAGTGTCTCAGAGTTCCAGAAGACAAGGAAGGACAAGCTCTCACTGGCATTCATAAGTGGGAAATTTACCAAGGGACAAATGAAAAAAAAGAAAGGTCAGGCCGAGTAAAGAGAAATACAGTCATGGAGATAAGAAAGTGCCCTTCTATCTTAGAGCACAGTTGGTACAAGGTGTCCTTCAGGCAAGGTACAGGACAATCCTCTTCCTTGCTCTTTTCAGTCCCTCCTGCAGAGGCCCCCTGTTGGCCAGATCCAAATGTGAAAGCCAGAAGACCAGAGAGAGACCACATATGTGCTCCAGGGGAAGGCAGGGAAAGTAGAGACCGGGCAGCCAAAGCCCAGTCAGAATACACACCTGGCACAGGCTACGGAAGCCAAACTGACAGTGTCTTTTCACACAAAAGCACACAAAAGTAATGGTGTATATCCACTCAGAAGCTTTCAATTTGATGAGGCCACATGCAATCCAGGTTTGGAAAAACAATGTTAATATATGTCTATATACATGGAAAAGTAGGTAAATACACATACCTGGTTTATGACAATGGAGTTCTGTAGGAGCCTACCTGTCTATTTCAGAAGCTGTTATAGAGCTAGGCTGATGGCTCAGCCATTAAGAATGCTTGTGGCTCTTGTAGGAAATGACAGCTCTGTTCCAGCTCTCACACAGTAGCTGGCCTCCATGGACACAAGGCCTCCATGGGCACAAGGTACATACATAGTACACATACAAACACGGAGACAAATCACTCATACACACAGCGTGTGTGTGTGTGTGTGTGTGTGTGTGTGTGTGTGTGTGTGTGTGTG
>OU015757.1:48089400-48117027 GCA_907169655.1 Acomys percivali
AGAGAGAGAGAGAGAGAGAGAGAGAGAGAGAGAGAGAGAGAGAGAGAAGGAGATTTGAAGAAAACAGAAAGACATCCCTAAAAGACAGTGCAAGATGGATAGAAAATTGTAAGGAAGTCACCAATCTGGAGAGCAGCAGGAAAAATCTGAACTAACAGACTGTGATGCCAGCCAGAGGAGTAAAAGAAATCAACAGGCCATCTTCAGGAAGAGGGGCCTTATTCTTTAATGGCCAGCTGGACAAACCTTGGGTAGATGGCAAACATTCCTGGTTATATTTTGGCTAGCTCCCTCTTACAACAAGGAAGAACCTGCTTCAGCAGCCTGCAGCCTGAGGGACTTTTGTTTGAAGCTAAGAATGGTCATTACATTTTAAAAAGATTTTAAATAAAGATTAAAAGTACTACACTTTATAAAAAGAAAGCACGGTCGTAGAGAGGAAGTAGAGACAAACAACCCTTCAGATGAGAGGATCTGAGGAGATACTATCCTAGCCAATACACAGCTGTGATGGGTCCTGCAGGGGGACAGACCCCTGTGTTCTAGAATATTAGAGATAAGCAATGTACTAGGATGGTACAACGGGGTCTCCAAGGGAACGGCAGGACTTCAGATTTGGGAGCAAAGGAGAATTTCTGACTCACGTGTCTTTGGGCCATCTTTTGTCTGGGTGGTCGTGATGGGAGTGGGCTTATAGCAACAAGAGAGGAGAGAACTCGGATCTGGGTGAACGACAAGGTCACCGCCCAATGGCTCATCACCTTTCTGTCTGAAGCATGAGAGAGAGACTGACTGGGGATGGCTTCATTCCTGCCATAGAGAAAATGGTGTCTTGAAGATCTGTAAACTGGCAGAAAGACACATCTTATGTGTCACAATTTTGCGACACATAAACATTATACAAGATTAAAATTTTGGTGTCCATAAATAAAGTTTTTTTTTAATCCTTTAGTTTTCATGTCACTTAATTGTATCTATTGTTTTTAGGGGTACCAGGATGATATCTCTATACCTGCACGTTATCTGTAATCAGGCCATGCTTGTCCATTAACATAATGCCAACGGCTTCAGTGGCCAAGACAGAGTTGAGTGGTTATAGCACAAAGCAGATGGCAAAGCCTGCAATATTTACTACCTGGTGTAGTACCGAAGAGGATTGCTGGCCCCTGCCTGAGAGACAGGTGAAGAAGGAGTTGAGGGAGGTGGCTCTTTCAAATGAATCTACCAGTTGAACGGTATATGGAACCAAAGTCAAGTAGTGATGATAGAGGGGGTGAGGGTAGGACAGGCTAGTGACACTAGGAAGTAATTGGCAAGGTGCGTGGATGTGATCGTAGGTCGTATCAGAGATGATCTTGAGTTTCCCTTTTGAATAAGCAGAGAAGATGGTGGCTTCTCTGCCTGCCCTTTAGAATGCAGGAGACATGCCAGGGGCAGTGAGGTGCTTTACTATTGTTTCTGCAGAGATGTCACTGAGGCAGCTGCTGAGAAATGGGCTGGAATAAAATGGGCCCACATGCATCCCACTGGGCTCATGGCACCCTCAACCGTGTTACTTTAATGCTGACAGACTGCACACTTTCTTCCTCCAGCTGACTCTGAATGGGCATTCTGACCCATCCTGTGTAAATAATCAGCCAGATGTTCCCCAGTGGCAGAGATAACTTCTTCACCTCTGTGTATAATTACATGGCTAGTAGTGCTCACTATTATTTTGATTTTACCATTTAACAACAGTAACAAAAGAGAAGTGGAAAGAAAGTTACAAGCACCAATGCAAATAAGGAATGTCACCTTCAGAATCGGGCATCACCAGTGTGTTAGATAGCTCCTAAGCTCAAGTTAATGAAAGCACTGTCTAAAATGAGAGAAAAGTACCAAATTAAAGAAACAGGTACACAAATTTTTTTTTTTGGGGGGGGGGATTTCTGAAGATGCCTCTAACAATGTTTTCACACACATATCACAAGGCCTTCTAGGATATGTTAGTTTTGCAAACTGAACTATTTGATGTATTATCAGGAACTCCTGTCTCCAGATGCTATAAAGATACAAAGGGAATATAACCAACGAGAGCTAGCATGGTAGGAAAGCCTATGGATCTCGGAGAAGCTGTGCTGACTGGCAAGCAAAGGAGCCCAGAAGAGAAACTCAAGTACGCACAAACCAGGAAGATCTGAAGCATCAAGACAGAAAAGAGTTGAGACCAGAGAACTGAGTTTCAGGAAGAAAATTACAGATGATGACCCATTTCAAAGACACCAGCATCCTGACAGCCTCTTCCCTCTCTGTGTGCTTTGATCTGCACCTACTAATCTCACGCCTCTCAAGCTGAACCATGGCTGGATTCAGCCAATGCTCAAACTGCCAGACAAATTAGCTTACAGGGCACCTAGCCTGTCAGTGGATGCACATAGATATGGAGTCGAGGCTCACAGGAAGATTTTTTTTCCCCTTCCTCTTTCCCTGGTGTGAAGGTGTGGTATCTAGAACTGTTTTACAACCCACCTCTGAAGCAGGGGAAAGTTCAGAGCTGGGGACCAAAAGTTGAGTGAGTATCCCTGAGGAGCTAAAGCTGCTACAGAGAAGCTATGAGCTCAAAGAGATCTCAGCTCTCTGCTGGGTTATTCTGGGCAAGTGGATCCAGCCTCACCTCAGACCAGCATCCAATTTAGGAACCTTGTGACTCAAGAATGAACCATTAAGTTTTTTTTTTTGTCTGTTTGTTCTAGTTTTTTGAGACAGGTTTTCTCTGAGTAATAGCCCTGGCTGTCCTGAACTTACTTTGTAGCGCAGGCTGGCCTCGAACTCATGAAAATCTGTCTGTCTCTGCCACCACGCCTGGCTCCAACCATTAGTTGTAAACCCAACATAGCTCCTTCAACAACGAAAGCCACGGAATTCGAAGTGATCTAGGGGGTTGGAAATGATTCTGAGTAAAGTAGCTGCAGTGGGTGGATGCACATGGTTAACGTGGACCATTTCCCTAGTTAAGAAATATGAACAAAAGGGTAAAGTTTGGACAGACGTCCGAGGAGGACAAGTGAACAATCACGTCTCCATTCCCACAGCCTGGTTTCCTGGTTCTACCTTTGCTGCAGTTCTTCACTGCTCATTTCAAGACACAAGATACCTCAGTCTAATTTAAAACCTGACAGAAGGGTCTAGGAGAAGAAAGAGAAAGTGGGTAAACATACAAGATCGTCTCACGTTCAGATTCTGGGCAGAAAGTCTCTGTTTTCTGGTCCCTGGACCTGAGGAAATCTGTGACAGAACTGTCTGGAAGGCCATCAAAGAGATTCGCAAATGAGTTCATCTTCTGTAGTTGTACCGAAGGCGTTGAAAAGAGAGCCGATCAAAGCGCTCAGCTCTGGAAGGAAGAAAGCTTGGGGATGTTAGCAAGGGTCTTCCAAAGCTTCCTAAAGCATCTCACACAGGGCCTATCTCACCACATTTCGTGATACAGAAAGACTGTCTAGCGACTCCTAGCATTGAAAGAGATGGGCTTTCTACGATTAAAATTACTATCTCCAACAGCAAGGTGCAAGATTGTGAAACTGTGAATTCCTCCTGGTAGATAACGCAGGGACAGCTTTATCGTCTGCTCCAGGAAAGCCCAGACAGTGCATACGCAGCTGGCTTGGAAAGCCCCCACCATGCTGCCTGACCTCAGAAAGGTCAATGAAATGAGAGAACCGTTTTATGGTCTTTCGCACTGCGTGTCATGGGCTGGAGGAACCCTGGGCTTCACACCTTAAATTCACGGGCCTAATGAGGAGTTTGAACCATCCATAAATGAAATGATCTATCTGTGAAAAAATGCAGACTTCTGATAACCGCCTGCATGAAGTTCTGTGATAGATATGAACCCTGGGTCAACTTACACCAGAGCTGAACTGTTTTAACTGCCTATTGAAATCTGACCTGGCAAATCTGGGTACAATTGGGAGATTAGCATAGTTCTCACATTTTAATGTGGATACTTGGCATGCTGTATGGGGGGGAGGGGCAGGGGGGTATCAAACCCATGACACAAATAAACAGCAACTGCTTAGCACCTCTATTCGGACATTCAAATCCACTGAAGCCAAGGACATTTTTCAAGGAAGGAGAGGGCCTGAAAGCTGACAAAGACAATTTGCCCTCTTAAAAAGTAGAAAATCCTCAAACCCAAACCAAATCAACACATCTTTCCCACCTCTGGCCCTCACACACTCCCTCATTTGGAATCCATTACCTTTCCTGGGGCCAGTGGCATGCTTTGTCCTGACGCCCCAATCCCCTCCTCACACAGGGGCACAGCACTGTGAGTGAGAAGGGAAGGTGGCCACGCTGGCTGTACCTAACCATGCAGCATCAGTGAGGCAAAAGGAACCCCCTCCTTCCGGAGATTTCCATTCTGCCCAAAGCCAAGACCCACCCGACTGAAACCTGTACCCCTCAACTGACGACTGAAGAAACGCTGTAGCGGGCAATCCTTTGTCCTCCAAATGACGGTGACAGAGCTCTTTACAGGCAGATCTGGAGAGAGTCCTGCTTGGTTTTGTTTCAAGTTGAGAACAGTACTCATCTCCTTCACTAGGTGCATTATACCTTGTGACATCTTTCTAACTGCACTGAAACTGGAAAGCAAAGCAGTGCTGGGACCCAAGCATGGTCTTCTTCTCATGCCGGCATTGCAGGTGAGGACACATCAGCAGGTGGGATGCAGCTCCTCCCACATTACCTAAGGTAGGACAGGGGGAATCCAGCACAGACAGGTTGAGCCCGCGCCCTCTGCCACCACTCCACTCAACTACCTCTCTAAGGAAGGTGGCATAAGATGAAGAAACAACTAGGATGGTTTTTGAAGATCTTTTAGGTCACAGGCTCTGTCATTTGAGCTCGGCTTCGTCTGGCCGAATGCTTAACAGCCACAGAAACACTGCACGTCCTTGGAGCAAAGCTGGGAGCCAATGGCTGGGTGCTTAAAACAGCACAGCTAGCTGCGTGTGTAGCTCAACAGCCATCCTGCACGCCAACAGACAGATCCTCCTGTTCTACCAGCATCACACACCCTCCTTGCCTGCCAAGAACAGGCCCTAACCAGGCCTGCAGTGTTCATTCTGCCTCTGTCCCCCGGGACAAAAGCTTCTGGTTGCCAAAGCAGAGTCTTGCCACACCTAAGTAATCTAAGAAACTAGCTGAATCCTACAATGTGGCTGCTTTGCAGGAGGACCACAGGACCACGTTCTTCCTGTGCTAAATGACAAAATGAGAATCTAATCAAGGGGCTCGAGTATGGAGTTCTAACAGAGTTTCGAGTCTAAATTTTAAGGCGGCCACAGTCAGGGAGAAGTTTTATCCTTCAACAGGCCTATGTCTGTTTTGGTCTGACGTCAGTGGGGAGGGACTGAGCAGTGACCATGGCCCTCAAAAGCTTCCCGAGAGGGGTCTTAAGAATATAAAGTCATACTAGGCTGCTCAATGAGGAGCCTGAGTGTTTGAAAACAAGTCTGCGATGCTGTTCAAGCTGGTGCAGGCAGGACTGGAAGACGCGGTTCCTTCTCAGAGTTCTTTTGTGAGAGGCCATTATGCAATTCAACCATGTCTCCATGCTCTTTGTAAAGTGTGAATCAAATTTTCTGTCAGGGAATAGCATTTTCCACACTCATGTAGAGAATAATTTGAAAAACCCTGGTGGCTTGCCAGTTTTAAAAAATTCTGACTCTGTGTGACAAGGGAATGTGTCAATTTTTGCCCAAAGCTCTGTGCCACTCTCCAAACGCCCAGAGATGGAACTCAGTGGGTGGCTGCTTCTTGGTGACACCGATGTCACCAAGATGTCCACCACACCGTGTGACCTTCAGCAGAGGTGAATACATGGGCCCTCAGCCTCGTGACATCCCTTTCCCAGCCTCCACTTCAGGGATGGAAAGACACCTGAATCCCTGACTTCACTGACCCGGCGCGCCTCCTCAGTAAGATGCACTGAGCACATTTCAAAGCAATGCATGTTTGTTTTTATATAAATTGCATGCTTTTGCTATAGCCAGGCTGTGTAAATCTTAAAATATACACCAAAAAGTCATTTCCAAAAATGACATGGGAAGACAAATAAAATGGTGGAGTTTCCTTCCTGTCCTGCACCCTGACCTGACCCCAGTGTCCCTCACTTCATACAGACAGAGTACTCCTCTAAAGCATAGGAGTAACCTCACTCGTCAGAACTCACGCACCCCAACGTCTAGGTAAGTTTCTTCCTAGAGACTCTCCGTAGGGGCTGTGTTACCTCTTCCTGCACTGTTTGACAGAACATGATGTCCCATGGTTTGTCATTATGCTGGAGGGGACAAGGTTACTGGCATTAACGAATATGTGTCAGTGTGTTTAGCATCCCACAAATCAAACAGCAATGCCACACACAGAACTCTCCCACCCCAAGGGCCCAGAGAGGCCTTGTCTGGAAACACTCTTGGGATGGGCTTTCTTTCTCCCAGGAAAGACTCCATCAACAAGTCTGTGTTGTTTAATTGCAGCTTCCAACTTTAAGTTCTCAGAAGCCACATTCGTTTCATTCCACTTTTCTCTCCAACGTTAATAACAGTATTAGTGTAAATATGTAAATAAAGTGGAGGCTCATTGCTAGAGCCTTTACAGAATTCTCTACGCCATGATGCCATGATCTTCTTTGCCCAGGGTTTCTTCATCTCTCTACCGGCATTTCCACTGGATCGCTTTTTGTTTCCAAGGCGATTCTGTGCATTTCAACAACCTAACCAAGCTGCCCATCAGAATCCACTAGCAGGCTCAGACTGTGACAATTAAATGTCTCCAGACACTGGCAAACTCATAACCAGTACTGCTGAAGCCTAGGGTGGCAATGGTCCCCGGCCACAGGCACGGAGAACACTGGTGAGACATGCCATCACCCTATCCCAGCATGCTCTCTGTCTGTCACTATCAGCCTGCAGCAGCTTCACATCAAAAGTGGGCGCAAATGTTTCTCAAATGTAAGGTTGAGACTGCCTCCAATATGGTTCCTCCATTACTAGCCTAATGCCAGGCACGTAGCAGGTATCCTCGTAAGCATTTACGGAAAGAAAGACGCCTTCAGAAGAGTGCACAGTTCGGCTAACTCAGGCTGTAATAAATGAGCCTAATTCCAGTAACAGAAGCCCTACAGACCTTCTTGAGAAAACATCAGAAAGTGCCTCTTACCATAGCTCTGCAATATAGAAAGGATTTGTGGTGTGGCTAATCATTCCATCTTTGAGCAAACCAACCAGAAAGTAACCATCAGATTATCGAGCCTCCTCTTATCAGTGAAGTTTGGCATCCAGTTGCCTTTCTTAGTTCCCGCTGGCCTCGGTTTATCTTAACATCCCCCTGTGCTATCTGGGAAAACATTTGAATGGCCAATCTATAAAGAAGGCTGTGCAACATGCTTTGAATTAGAATAGAATTTCAAATTTGACCTGCTTAAATTCACATCCAGCAAGCTGTTTGCGCCTGCTAAGCAGAGAACTGTTTTTGTTTTGCTTTGTCTTTAAGAGCACACTTCAGCCATTATATGAGTCTGTATAACCCACAAACCTTAAGTGCTCAATCTAAAGTAAGCATGTTTTTTACAGGGGGGAGGGGGGACAGAAAACAGGAATGTTGCACATCCAAGGAAGAAGGGGGCCCGCCCAGGGTGCCAGCAGCCCCACGCAGCCCAGGCTCCTACACATATCCACCTGTCCAGGCAAATGTTCATGGTCTCACCAGCAGCCAGGCTCTTCCTATTCCTGTACACCTCTAGTGTTGCCCGTCTTATACAGCTTTGCTCAGAATTGCTACTCTGTTTATGGATTTTTTTTTAAACTCTGGCATTCTCTTCTCCACTTAAAGAAACACTGTCTTGAAGGGTCAGTGTGATTTCCTACAGAACAGAATCATCTCCCAGACCATTTGGATCAGTCCAATGATTGGTGTTGGCTCAATCCTGTCACAAAAACAAAATGCTTAGGGGAAACTTGCTACTCAGGCCTTTTCTTGCTTGTGCGGAATGTATGAACCTGTATCCATGTCTCTGTGCACCTCCTCCAGACATCCCATGTGCTTTGAACAAATTCAAGAACCACTTGGGTGCAAAATGGAAGCTCGGCAGACAGGGTTTTCCAACAGACTCAGCAAGGCTTACCACTCTCTCACCCACACTGCACAAGTCTGTCCTTACATGGAAGTGCAGTTACTGACTACCAGGTAAGAGGCTAAGAGTAGACAGCCTTGGTTAGGGCTAGCTGTGGAGCGTTTCTGCTGAGGAGGCATTAAAGATCACAAGCACAAGGCCAGCTGGCATTACACAGTAAGACTGTCTCACTCATTAGGAAAGAAGAATAAAAGTCATTCTTACACACTGGTGATGGAAATATAAAGATACTCCAGCAAGTAGGAAAAACAACTGAAAGTTGCTTTTAAGGTCTACATAGAGGGAACCCAGAAACTACTCTTAAATACCTACTGAGGAGAAATGCAAGAGTGTATCCAGCAGAGTCTGTATGTAAATGTTCCCGGTAGAGGCAGGCCAAATGCCTCCAGTAGATAGAAATACATGGTGTATTATTATAATGGGTTACTATGGCAATATAAATAATGAAATGCTGATATATGCTGCACCCCATGGATGCACCCCAAGAAAAGAATGGTCAGTGAAAGAAGCCAGATGCAACAGATCACCTTCTGCATGAGTCTCATTGTATGACAAACACAGAAAAGGTAGCTCCAGAGACAGAATGATGGTGGCTGGGAGTGGGAAAGCACATCAACTCTAAATACACATAAGGAATCTTACTAGGATAATAAATGTGTTCTTAAAACACATTTTTTTGTTTGTGGTAATGACTGCATACGTGAAGAATAACCAAGTCATTGCACTGTGTTTGAAGTGAGTGAATGGTGTATACGAATTATATTTAAGTTTCAAAACTTTGATATAAAAACAAGTAACAAGAGTCATTCTTTCTTTGTGTACTGACTTGGGTCTCTCTCACATCTCTTGCTTGATTCTAAGGGGTTTCCTCAAATGGGCCAGTAATGTACATAGCTTCACCAGAAACATGCTTAAATTTTAATTCAGTGTTGGTAATCAGAACGGATTATCAATTCCATTCATTAACTCAAAAGGAAATTATGTGACCAACTCTTCTATATGTCAGACCCTGTGCAGGGCATTTGGGGCAAACAGGAAACGAGAGGTGTGTTTTCCTGAAGTATCAGGGCTGAGAGTTATTCTATAGTATCATGGATTTTTTTCCCCAGGTGGACGTAAAGAAATGCCTGTTTCTATTCACCTCAGCTAAACAGGATGTCAGTGGACCAAAGGATTCAATCAAAGTCCACCTTTGGGAGTTATTTATAGAAGGATGAGTGAGTCAAAGGCAGCTATGCCACCAGGAAGCCCCCTGAGTAGCTCATGGGCAGCTGTGCCACTGAAGAGTCCCACCCACAAAATGCACAACTCATAAAATATTTCACTACTGAGAAGACCCTGGGAAGCTACAGTCCCCAAGAGTCCCACCCTCACACCAGTCCACTGTTTATCTTTTACATAACCCCAAGAGGACGAGGCCTCATAGGCATCCCTGACATCGCATGTACCCTGTGACTCCACGCAACTAGTGAGCATTCTGGCGAAGAGCCCTGTGGGTTTGGAGAGTCTGTGGAGCCACACTCCCTCCCTCTACAGGGCAATGCTAATGCTAAGAATCCTGTGAGGGCCGTCTGGTGGCGATGGCAGTTTCTTGTTCGAGATACAACCATCAACAAGCACTTGGAGGAAGCAGCTGTAGCGTAAAGGATAAAGAATCAGAGTGCGGGAAGTATAAAGAGGTTCGAGAAAAGCAGTGGAAGGCATTCTACTTTCTGCTAAGGATGTAGGAGGCGATGGCATTTACCCAGCAGGTGAATAAATAACCTATCAGAATCAGGGTTTGTGGAGATGGATGAAGGAGTCGAAACTATAAATGAGATATCTATTTAGGCAGCCGTTAAGAGAATGTGGGCCTGAGGAAGCCAGAAACTTCCATGACCAAACAAACAAGAACCAAAACTATGTAAGAATAGGTTACTGCTTCCTATCAGCCATCCAGGTCCACTTAGTCCTCAAAACAATTCCAGGACCTCCTGTGGGTGGCCAGATGCAGGCTCCTATCCCACACCCTTCTCCTGTTATTACGTTTAACTTAAAACCATGCCCCTCCATGTCTTCAACCTGCCCCACCCTTGCATTCTTTATACCTCAGCTTAGAAGTCCCCTACAAAGCCATGCCTGATGACCACTAGTCACTGATCCTGAATACTTCCTTTGAAGCATATTTTCTCTCTTTAATATTTTTTGAGATTTATTGTGTGTGTATGACGATTTTCTGTGGAAAGTGAGCATGCAGTACCACAGGAGGCCAAAAGAGGGCATCAGATCCCTGGGACATGAATCACGAGTGGTTGTAAGCTGCCAAGTGGGTGCTAGGAATTTAAATCAGGTCCTCCAGAAGGGCAGCCAGTGCCTTTTCCACACTGAACCATCTCTCCAGCCTCCAAACTTACTCTTCTAAAAAGTGTATGTCATCTCTCTGTGCAATTAAAGTATCCACGTGCTGATCCATTTTAAAATTCCAACCAAGAAAATATTCGATGAAGATGGAGATGTTCTCTGTCTTCACCACCCAATGTGATCAACACTGGCTACATGTGACACTGGCTACATGTGAGTGACAATGGCTATATGTGACACTGACATGGCTAAGGAAGCAAAGTTTTCATTTTCATTAATTTACCCTTAAATGTCCATAGCCAGGTGTGGTTAATGGCTATATTAATTAGGTGATACATGTGCCTGTAGTTAGATAGCACAGCACCAGACATTATATCCAATGAGCCTGGGTATGAGCCGTGGCCCATAGGAAAGCACAAGGTAGGTAGATAACAGGAACTTGACACAGCCTTGCGAATGAACACCCAACACATGCAAACACCCGCGCCTGTGTTTGTTTTGTTTTGGTTTTGTGTCTTTTTTTTTTTCATTCAACAAATATTTATCCTGCACCCGCAACATGCTCCGTGTAGTGCTCAGTATTATTCTGATAACCGAGTTCTGGACCATTACTTACCCTGCTTTTATGAAGCTTATACTTTTGTATAAAGGCAACAAATAGACACAGAGATGAGTGGGTGGGGGCTCCCAAAGTAACAACAATGCAACAAACAACTCCAGAGAGAAATGACTGCTGTGGAGAAAGTAAGAGCCAGGGTAAGAGGACAGTGGTGGACAGTGGTGGAGGGAACATGTGTGACCTCAGTGAGCTGGATTCTCAAGAGCAGCGCTCAACTGTGGCTGCTGCCGCCCAGCTTAGGTTGTAGCCTCACACATATCAAACAGAACTCATAGTGAAAGTTAATGGAACAAACTTGAACAGAAAGCGGGATAATTGCTCAGAAAATAAATTCTGCTCTCTGGTGATCCTGTCATAAAAGCTTTCGAGTACACTTTTTTTTTTCTGGTGGAAAGGACGCAGCAGCAAAATTGACCCATATTCTGTTTCAAAGCTATTAATGTGTCAAATGGTTAGCCCCAGTAGGCAGAGAATTCATGCAAACTTGGGGGAAGATCATCTTCTGAATTATTTTAAGTGTCACAACATGTGTCAGAACCCGGCAGCCAATCAAAATCTCCTCTTGGACCACCGTTCTTTGCTGCGCGATTCAATTCACCCCATATTTGCTAAGCATCCCCTGCAAGATGGTGCTGTGAAGCCCTGGGGAAAAAAACCAATGTGTTCTTTTCTTTCTGTTCTCCATGAGCCCCTCCCCCTCCAGAGGGACCCAGAGAAATCTCACATAAAATACCAAAAATGGCAAAGGCAGAATGCGTATGTCCACTCCCTTTCTTTCAGATTTGCTTAGCTTCCTCGATGTCCTTTACCCCTGGTCATAAAATCTCCAAGGATGCTGCATTCTTTTCTAAGACCAAGGTTATTTAATAATTTTGCATCTTGAATAAAATGCAATTTTTCCTTAGTTACCATGACTCCTAACACCATTGAGATTACAAATTATGCAGTTGGGAAATACATTAGAATATCAAGTTCATTTTGTAAAGTGAAATTTTTAAAAAAAAAAAAATGGTGTCTTAACTTTGTAAAGCTATTCAGTGGCTTGTAACTTCTATTAACCACTTATCCAAGTGGAGCCTGAATGACAGGCTCCCCTGAACTTTAAAACCATTTAACCTACCTTACTGGGCTAAGCAATGTCAGTGAAGGAAAACGAATAGCACTTGGCACTTCGAAAAGCTTATGGTCATAGGCTAAAACTGAAGGCTCCTCATTCCCAGGCTAGCTGAGAACAGAGAAGAGGGTGAGGACACTGCCTCAAGAAGAGACGAACAAAACTTCCCAAAAATCACTGATGAATTCCTTCAGAGAAGACAGGCACCTAAGCAAGGGAAGAAAACTATGTGAAGGCCATCCTATGCCACCTTCAAGACTCCAGGTGGTACTAGAAGCTTCCATGTACAGAGTAAGTCCATGTGGCTTACCTACGAAAGTGAGTGTGTGTGTGTGTGTGTGTGTGTGTGTGTGTGTGTGTGTGTGTGTGACTTTTACATGTAAGTTTATACACAAATGCACACACAGAGAGGCTTTCAGCTGGAGAGGGAATTCTTTTCTCTTGCTAATTGACTGCAAGTTTTGTGGAGGTTAAGACACGGCCTATGATTTATGGTGGAAAAAAAAAGCCTACTTGGCCATACTACAACCACATTAAGAAAGATGCCTGGACTTTGGAGGGCTCTGCTTTCATTTTCCAAGCATCCAAAAACCCTAGAGCTTCATTATAATGCCATCTCCCTGGCCCCACGCCACAGAACCATCTTTCTACGATCCGTTTCCATGCAACGAAGAGTTCCCATCAGCAGCTTCCATTCCCAATCCCACCGAGAGCTACAGACTCTGAAAACATGTCTGTCTGATGTAACCACTTCAAAGTTTCCCTCCTAACCCTGGGTTACTACAAAGTCATGTTCCAGCTCGGTGTCTGCCTCCTTCTGCACAATGACAATGCTGGGCTGGCATCTGCCCATCTTTAAAAGAAAGGCAGACTCAGCTGTTTTCTAAATCCTTTTTAGAAATGGCTCAGCAGTGTAAGGACAGACACACAAGAATTCAAAAATCAAATGGTTCTAATGAAACTCTTAATTCAAATCTAACTGTCATTCCTACGCTGGGCTCTATGCTCCTTGGTGCAAACATCCTATTGTGGTCTTGTTAATGCTTCAGAAAACATATTCACATAAATTTATTACATATGCTCTGAAGAGATTTTTTTTTTAAGCTTTTGAGTTTTGCTTCTATTTAAACAGTTATGCCGGGGCACTTTTTCCTCCTTAGTTCTAAATTACTACCATGCAAGAAGAAAATACAGACTGAATTGGTCAATATGTTGGGATTTTCAGACCCAGGGCCCTGGTTCTAAGAACAGGCTGGAGAGAGCCAAGGCTCAGCGGCTACGAACTGAGATACATAGCTGGTAGGTTTGTGTTTTCAGCCTTAGTCAAATATCCCTACGCTTGGCAGTTCAGTTCACTCGGAGTCTAGTGTGGCCTAGGAGTCAAGTTTCAAAACTCCCTATATGTACCTGGGAAGTTTTCTTACCATAGCTATGGCTCTGTAAACAGTCATCCTCTGGCAGGTAGAGATTTAGGGGAAGGGACTGTCACCACAGAAAGAAACGATGCAGAATAAGAATGTCACGTGCATTATATTAAAAATTAAAACCCCTTCTCACTTGAACAATAAATTGGCATCTATCTAACTCGCACAATGGCATGGGAGGACGGAGACCTCAGTACGTTAACGAGTGAATGTTCAGAAAGAATGGGAACCAGGAGCTGTGGGTGTGTGTAGCATGCAAGAGCCAAGTGAACAAAGAACGAGGTCACACTGCCAAAGTCAGTGCTGGCCTGCTTTTATAAGCTCCTTCTATGATCTCTCCCACTCATACAGAATAATTAACCGGGGTCTAGAAGCATGAAGTGGGGAACCAGCATGACAAGTTTATGGATGTAACGCTGGTGAACCCCAAACCCCAGCAGCCAAAGCAGACTTCCATGCTTTAGAAGGCATGTATGTATGTGGAAGAACACAGCACAGTGTGAGCTCATTTGCTGGGTTCAGACCTCACACCTACCTCTAGGCCACCAGTCACAAAGCACCCAGGCTTTGAGGAAAACAGTGTGCGGGGGCTGGAGACAGCAACATCGGGAAAGCGCTTGGCTAAGCAGGTGTGAGTTGGCTTCCCCAGCGCCCAATTCAAAAAGCAGGAGGCAGTAACACGGAGACACAGACTGGGGTTTGCTGGCTAGAGATGTCTACCTACGTCATCAGTGCACCCTGGCTTCCACATGTGTACGCGTGCACACAAAAAGTGGGCAGCCTTCTTCACGTTGCTTTACCAGTGCCTGATCGCTCGCTGGAACGGTGCACAAGCAAGTGACTGCTAACAAGGAGAGGCAGAATTGGCAGAGGTTTCTAAGACCGAAAGGCTCCATGTGTCCGCACTAATATACACCGTACAGTACACCAACAGCCCATGTGTCTGAAAGTATCACATCAATATAAACAGACTAAGAGATGTCCTTTGGATCAAAAGATGGCTCCATACTTCACCCTCAGCTCCCTATAGTGGCTCCTTTGGAAAGAAAGCCTTCTGCATGTTTTTTAAAAGTACTCCAAAAAGAAAAGAGTAGGAGGCTTCAGTGTACTAGCGCCAGACCGCAGGCCAGGACCCTATATCTGTGGTCCCTCAGCAACTAACTCCTGAACAAGGATTACTTTCTAGTCATTTCTAGTTGGCATCCAAAAATCATAATTCAAACAAAATTTAAATTAATGAAGATTTCTGTGGAATCTAATTCTGTAGCGGCATGAAATACTACTTAATAATAAAATAACAAAGAGACAACCATGGCCTTGTGTAAAACTTAATGCAAGATGAGACTTACAAACATGAGGGGCTTACACGCAATCTGCTGTGAGAATAAAAAAGCTCATCAAGATCGGCTTTCCTTTCTCCTGACTACCTCCTTTACAATTAACTTTGACTCTGATCCGATGGAGGTGACATAACATGACAAACATGAACTCCTGACCTCTGAAGTTTTTAACCATTGCCCCAGTTGCTCCCGTCAAAAAGCCTTGATCCACACAAATGAGTAATTCCCCCCTTCTACCTCATTGTGTCAATTAGCAGACTATGAAGGTATCTCCGAAACCCCATCACAAATCTACCTACGTCTCCTTACCTTCGGTTCCCTCGCCAGGAGTTAAGCCAGAGCTCTCTGCATCAACGGGGAAGTGTTCCACGTAGGACCAACACAGTATAGACACAGTTCAAGTTCTCTATGGAATCACATGGTTAGGACAAGGCAGGGATTCCTCATTTGGGGGATTAAGGTGTAATCTGTTTGTCTTTTTAATGTAACTGGCAGAGATGGTGTAGGCTATGGAGGAGCAGGTGGGACAGGACCCCTAATTTAGTCAGAGGCAAGAACCCTTGTACACTGCTCCTCCTGGGTCCTTCTAAAGTGTCCCTGTTGTATGTTGAGCAATTTTTTTCTTTTCTCTTTTTTTTCTTTTCTTTTCTTTTACCAGCACCTCAAGTCCAACGTGCACAGGGTTTCATTCTAGTTTTACATCTTTCTGCACTATGATCTTTCCCCAACAGCAAGAACTCTGCTACTATTCTGATGCACTGTGCTCATTCTCCCGGTTCCCAGGCTATGCGAGCTGTCTCCTGGACTCTAGCCTCTCCAACACAGCCTATATGCAAGAAAGCCTCACCCTGGCTTTGCCCACCTCTGTCAGACTGCACAAGCTAAGTGTTCTTAGGCTCTCCAGCCCCTCCAATGATTAGCACTCCTTATTTTCTTTCAAAAAAAATCCATTTGTGTGTTTCACTGCAAGATGCTTAAAGCAGAGACTGCCTACTAATGTCAGACTTGTAGCTAGGGCTGTTTTGTTCCACCTGCCTTCAGAAAGGGAGGAAGAAAGGTGACTGACTTCCAACCACTTGAGTGACTGGTTAAGGCTGCTGAGTTTGATGGCATTTGCTAAGGACTGGGCTCAGTGGGTTGGTAGAGCTTTTTGAGTGAAGAAATACGTATGGCTAACAATGTACTATTATGGCATGCTAAAAAATAAACAAAGAAACCAAAAAGTAAAGATGCATAAACAAATAATATCATTTTTTATATACGTTGGAATAAAACTAATAAATTTAGAAGGAGGGACAGAATTGGAAAATACTCTGTATGACTGAAGGCAGAGAGCAAAAGTCTGATGAAGGTTAGAATATTAATCTCTAACTGTGTCCACTTTTCTAGTTTATTAATCACTTGTAAGTTAACTAACACAAAACATTTACAAAGTCTATAGTGGAGAAACATGGCCCCAGCCTTCTTCACGAGGGGATGGAAGTGAACATCACCAACACAGTCATGGCAAGTCATTGCCTCCTGGTCTGGAATGCTAACAACCATCATGTCTGGAGCACAACTGCCCACAGAGCAGAGCCTGGGCCTCAGCAGGGGGGAAAACACCCACAAAGTGAGTGGCACACTGATGAGTGCTCCTGAAGCTGCTACGCCACCAAAGGCTAATAAGGACAGAAAGCACTGAGGAGCTACCCTTGATTAAAGGAGACTAGTGAAATGTGCGGCTCTGAGCTGGATCCTAGAGCACAAAGAAGAGAAAAGGGGAAAGGGATTTCTTTCTTCTTTAACGAGGAATGTGCACTGAAGTATTTCAAAGTATTAAAACAACATGTCTGCCTCTTATCCTCAAATGATTGGGAGAAAACCATATACATGTAGGTCAAACCACTTGACATTTTTCATGAACAAAGAGGGAGAATTAATAAGGTAAAAGCCAAGCTGAAAAATGTTAAAATTCGGAGAACCTGGGTTAGGAGTATATAGATCATCTTTTTAGTTTCTTTCCTCCTTTTGTAAGTATTTTAACATCATGTAGCCCAGGCTTGCCTCAAACTCAGTATGAAGCTGAGGATGACCTTGAACTATGGATCTTCCTGTCTACCTCTCAAATGCAGAGTTTTAGGCATCTGGCATTACCCCATCTGGATTGTTTTGTTATTACTACACCTTTTCTATCAATTTTAAAGTATTTTACAAGGAAAGATTGTGTGTGTGTGTGTGTGTGTGTGTGTGTGTGTGTGTGTGTGTGTGTTTATGTGGGGTGTGTGTGTGTGTGTGTGTGTGTGTGTGTGTGTGTGTATGTAGTCTGTGTCTATGTGCACAACCCATGAAAAAGGAAATAAGTATTTTTGTATTTGGCATTTTCTTGAACTCTGAAGCATGTTGAAAACACATGTACAGTATAAGACCAGCGAATGAGATGGAAAGTATCTTTCTCCCACTCTCTTTAGATCGGTAGCAAGATCAGTCAGTGAGAGAGGTAAAATACTTTGAAATTTGTCTAGATTTAACTCAGGTGTCTAAACTTTTTCACACCTTTCCCTTTACTATGAAACAACATCTGAAGAGAGAATTAGTAGGCCAGGGGATGGAAAGCTAACCCTTAATTTTGTCTAACACATGTTTAGACGTAAAAAACAGCAGGTAAGGAGAGCATGGACATTTCAGGGGCAGAAATAGTTGAGAACAGCAATGGCTGTCCCTCCAGTAAGGGAGCAATGGCTGTCCCTCCAGTAAGGGAGCAATGGCTGTCCCTCTAGTAAGGGAGCAACAGCTCATGCAGACGAACCAGGTCCTCACAGGCAAGGTGTTCAGTTCCCATCATGGTTCAGTTCAGTGGCTGAAATCAGCTCTGAGAGCTCTAGAAAGAAAGCCCAGGATCACCCCGACAAACCTCCCCACACAGAGACCGCCGTTACCTGGGGGCAAACTACAGCTTGCCTCCATATTACAGAAGAACCCAGGATCATAATATCTCAATTCCCCATGCAATAATTCCTTGGGAACACAGGTGACCTATTTGAACGTCAAATCCAAGGTATTTTATGCTGCCCACTGGCAAGTTCAAGCTTCATTCCCCACCCATGGCTTTGAGGTGCATGCTGGGCCCATGTAAACTGTCTGTAGATAGAACCAGAGTGGTAAATAAGAAAAGCTCTTGTGTTTCTTGGGAGGGCAGAGTTGGAGCTTTGCCATACGTCCCCAAGGAGCCTCCAGATGTCCGTGGGTCATTAAATGTGGCCAGTGACGCCTGCAGACTCCTCTGTCTCACTACCTTTGCTCTGCCTAAGGTCAGTGCACTGATACATGTGACACCCCTTTGAGAGCTTTTAGTATTATATAAACATCAGCCATAATGGGCCATTGCCTCTGCACCAGGCACTGCAGAAAGAAAAAACAAACTTCTTTCCTTTCTTCTTATTGTAACTCCCATCAGAATGCTAGTCTACCTACCAAGTTTCCTCCACTACCAACTCTTCTGTGCATCGAATTCCTCATGAGTCAGTTCTTCCAGAAAGGTCTACACTGACTCATCAAAAGCCCTGGAAAATGGATAGGGAGAAATGAGATGCTTGGAACAGGCCCACCCTTTCACCCTGGGTTTACCTAGTAGTTTCTTTTATGAATCATTTAACACTTTTCACCTACAAAAAAAGCATAAACAGAGCCAGCCATAATTCTGCTTCGTCCTTAGCCAGACTTCGACAAAGGTGCCAAATCTCTCAGTCACCATCTAATGCCGAGTGCATGCACAGGTCACTCTTCACCGGGAAAGATTTTGGACTCGAAGGTCAAAGAATTGTCCTACCTTAAAAGAAGGAAAGAACCAGATCTAGGAAATACCAACTTTATGGGTATTTGTTACATTTTTTTAACTACAAGCAAGCAACCTGAGTTTCTTCAGGCATAGTATATGCTTTGTATCTGAACAAGCTATTTTAGAAAGCGCATGTGTATGAGAGAAAAGATACCAAATGCTGACAGCAAGATTAAAAAGAAGTGGTGTTCCACACTGGGCATCCTGTTCACTCCCGAGGTGTGTGCTGAGCAGAAGGCAAGTGGTGGATATGCCTCTGCTCTGAGCATCACCTCACCAGCCCCAGGTTGACTCCTTTACTGCATTCCTTAGGGAGTTGGAAGGAATCTGCTCCTTTATAGGTGGGCTTTTCTTGAGTATTTATAGCTCTGCTGCCTCCATTCCTAAGTGCCAATCTTTTATCTGTTTATGAATTGCTTTGAGATAGATTTTTAATGCTACAAAGTTAAGAAAATAAAAGACAGCTGGCAGAAGGAATTTTATACTTGCTCTCCCCATCGGGCCTTTCCAGGACCAGCACGCCCCAGCTCATCTCCTCCACACACTGAGGTGCCAAGGCTCATTCTGCGCATTTTGAACAAGTGACTTAGCTGAGATGGATGTGTGTCTTCTCCCTCTCCTTGCATCCAATATGATCCACTGCCCCAAATTAAAAGTCCCTCGAGCACACAAAAGGCCATCACAGGTAGGTAATGAGGCCAATCCTCTGATCTCTTTCCTGAGAGACCTTTGGGAGCCTTGGTACTTTTGGAGACCTGCCTTTCTCTTCTCTGGCTCTTGGCCACACCTGCCTCTTCTGAGGCACCGACGAATACTTTGTTTTAACCAGTCTTGAGCACGTCACAGGAACCTCTTGAGCAACTATTACATCAGAAGGCACTTTCTGCTAGCACAGGCAAGCAAGCATGCAAGAGAAGCAAGCCTACAATTCCCACAGGCTTCTTGTCAATGCTAGGAAATTTCATCTTTGTCTAAAAAGAAAGGCTTGGTGTTATTTAAATTTGCTTAAAATATTAGTGCTTTTCGACGTTTTCCGATTCTGGGAGTATCAGATACGAAATGATAGGGGCAGAACAGGCAGTATAATTATGAATGCTGGAAGTCTTCTATGGGAAGATTTGCTCTCTACAAATTTTTAAGCCAATGCTCAAAAAACAAAACAAACAAACAACAAATATTATGGGGAGGACAGCATCAAACGCAATAGCTTTCTACACTTCTACAGCGGATGACCAGACAAAAACAAATCACAGTCAACCGCTAAACTCACAATTAGAAGCGCGTTGGAAGTGCCAACGGTGGTTATATTGAGACCAGGCAGGCTCCCATGGTCCATAAAATTGGCTCAGAGCAAACTGCTTTGCCAGGAGCCTCACACTCACCAAGTAACCCTGAAGGTCTGTTCAACACCTCTAAGGTGCTTTGATCTAGGAAACAGTAGTGACCAGGGGATATTATTTCTAAATCCTAGCATACATTCCACCATAATGAACAAAAACCCACAAACTCACCAACAGGGAATTTAAAAATAATTTTCTTGTGATTTTTCATCTGGCAATCATCCCCACCAGCAAAAGCCTCAAAGACTGACTGCCTCCTCCCACCGGGATACTTGTAAGATACCATTCTCCATGGGTTATACTTCATGAGAACTGCCTGAGAAGAATCACCCCACTATCTGACTTCATGGAGACCATGAGTCACGCAGCCCTTAATCTTCCCACCAAGGATGTGGATGCAGAAAAGCTCAGAACCAAAGCTCTGACTCAGCTCTAGCCCACGAAACGGGGTCACAGGAAGATGCACCCAGAGTCCTGACCTCAGCCTTTATTTCACCCCATTTTCACGAAGCCTATTTTCTTATTACTTGTTTTATTTTTTTTTTCATCTTTTACTGTTATTTCCCTTTCGGAAACCCTTTTGCAAACAAAGGCGGGAAAGATTTCATCTACTTTCCTTTACCGACGTTAAGGTCAAGCAGCAGAGTTCATTCCTTTAATGACTTGGTTGTTTCCAGCTGTCACTCTACCAGCATATGAAAGCATCTAGGTTCCCATCACATGGTCCCCATATACATAATTCTAGACAAAATTTTGAGTATCGTTGTTAGAATATTTTTAAACCCTAGCAGTCACACAAATCATCACAGTGAGCCTCCTTCTCCTCCTCCTCCTCCTTCTCTCTCCTCCACCTCCTCCCCCTCCTCCTCCTCCTCCTCCTCCCCCTCCTTCTATGCTCCTCTAACGTGCTTTCGGATTTGTGGTCTCTGTAGATGTTCAGAGTAGTCATAAGAGCTACTTACAGCAAGCATTATCATGACTACCTTCTGCACAAAGGATAAGAACAAGGCTCAGATAGGTTAAAAGACCTTGCCCACAAAACAAAGTTATTAAATTACTCAGACAAGATTGGGGGAGAGAGGGTCCTTCAAATCGCCCACCACCATAAAAGGTTGTCTCACACAGAATATCCTTTGAAAGACTGGCCCAAAACCAATGACTCAAGTGTTTCACACATCTGACTTTCTAAGTAATATCAGCAGGCGAGTCAAAGCTGTCTCAATTACTGTTGGGTAATGGAACCTCTGCACAATGAGAACTAAACAGCCAAGACACTGGAAAATTTTTTAATCATTAGAACATGCGTGAGTAATCTACTTCCTCCGTTGGAATCCAGTGATGGAATTAAGAAAACTCATTCCTGCACAAGCAACAAGCACAGGCACTTTAATGTGGTCCCCCAAAGTGGTCACGGAGCAGACCTGCCTCTTGAGTCACCGGCTCTAGTGAGAGCAGTTAGCAGTAGAGAATGAAACCCATGACACAGGCTCAAGACATCTAACTGCTTCTTCGTGATGAACGCACGGCGCTTCAACCACATCTAAGGGAAAGAAACACGAAGCTGAAATCACATTAATTTTCAAGTCCTTGACACTGTTAATGTATGAGAGGGTGAAATGTTGACAACTTGAACTCTGGAGACCTTTAATAAACAAGTGTATTCATCCCACAGAGTCATGAGATAGGGGCGATGGAGGAGAGACTGTGTGTGCCATTTCTTCCAGTTTTAACTTCTTCAGGGAAAATGAGGAAGGAGAGGGTCAAAGGAACCCACAAACTTCCTACCTCAACATTCTATGGCTGTAAAAATACTTACTGGTACTACGTACCTTACGTTATCCTTTCAGCATTGGCCAGAATCTAAAACATCCACTATGTAGGTATTAGGTTCCAGCATATTTAAGTCATTATTCAAGAATATGAATATTTTCCTTTAATCAATTTCAAGCATTTACTGGTTTGAATTACTAATTCCTACCCATGAGACAATGTATTTATATAAATGTCTTTTCTCAACATATTCTCCAGCAAATACTCCAGTTAATGCTGTTTTCCAGTATTTTCACAATAGCATAAAGAAATCATTCTTTGACTTAGTTAATATCTTTTTTATTTACATTGAGCTTGCAGCCTGTAAAATTCCAGGATGATAGGTGCTTGTGTGTCTTTCTAACAGCTCTATACTTGGTGTTCAGCATGTACTTGTTACAACAAACACATCCTGACAAAGGAAGAAGTAAACAGCAAGGGAAACTTGTAAAACCACTAGCAGAGCAACAACAGTCCCCTTCCCAGAGAATCCTGAAGGGCGCTTTGCCAGGCTGGACCACTGCTGCTCAGAAACGACCCATCCACACTGAATCAGAGACACTGGTCCCCAAATGCTAAGCAGGGGTCCAGCTAAGGGAATTGTGTGCTTCCACACTCCATCCTCAAGTAGCTTTAGAGCAATATTTCAAAGTTCAGAGACAACAAAAGTATATCAGGAAAAGCCAGCGCTTCTTAAGCTGCCTGCTTCTCACCTGTGCCACCTTAAGCTGCCTGCTTCTCACCTGTGCCACCTTAAGCAAGCCGCTTAACATTCTTAAATCTTCATTTCTTCTACTGTACAATGGGGTAGGAGCTACAAGAATTACCTTGAGTTAGTGACGAAGACCACAAAGCCAATGGACAGACAACTACGGCTCACACTGTGCCCTCATTAAGCGTTCACTATGGTATGGAATCTACTCCTAGAAGAAGTGGTTTTCCAGGGGAGCGGAATGATCCGTCTATATTAGCTGTGCAGCTTCCCAGCCACATAGAAGGATGAGATGTAGAGAATGAAATCGGGCAAATCCTTGGAAGTCGAAGATGCAGCAGCAAGTGGAATGACTGGCACAGGGACAGGCTGGGGAGGGTGTCAGAGAAGATGGTCCCTCTGCTTGCTGGGAGGGTGTGACACAGAAGGGAGCACAGCAGTGTCCCTTCCTTGTCTCCAGCAGCTGGCCGCCCATCAGCCCTTTTCCCATCCACCTTCTATTAGTGTGTTAGGGAATCCTGGCTGGTGGCTGGGGCTGGTGGCTGGTGGCTGGTGGCTGTGGCTGTGGCTGGTGGCTGGTGGCTGGTGGCTGGTGGCTGGGAGCTGGTGGCTGGGGCTGGTGGCTGGTGGCTGGGGCTGTGGCTGGGGCTGGTGGCTGGGGCTGGTGGCTGGTGGCTGTGGCTGGGGCTGGTGGCTGGTGGCTGTGGCTGTGGCTGGGGGCTGGGGACTGGGGGCTGGGGTGGACTTCCTTCCTCAGTCTCAGAGAACACATGGCTGACCCCTCCAGGCTCACAAAGATGATTCCAGGTCAAGTTAAGCTACAAAACTTTTGAGAACTTAAACCTAAACAATTATCTAAACAAGCCGATCTAAAATAAATCTTGAATGAAGAGTTAGAAGAACTACTCAAGGTGTCAGGGCTGCATTAATTATTTTTCTCTTAACTGTGGCAAAACACCCAGCGCGAGACACTCCACAGGAGGAAGAGGCCATTCTGGCGTCGGGCCAGAGGAATGCGCACATCACTGTGAGGAGCACGGAGGCAAGCGGGCGTGGAGTACAGAACATGAAGCTGCATGGTCACATCCTCATCCACAAGCAGGAAGAACCGCAACTAGGGTGAAGTTACAAACTCTCAAAGCCCAACCTCAGGGAGCCTCTGCCTCCAGGAAGGCCACACCTCCCAAACCTCTCCAAACAGTGCCGGCAGCTGGAGACCAAGTGTGCACACACTTGAGCCCTTTGAAGGATATTTCTCATTCAACCCAAAACTCCAGGACTCCATGGCTGGTATTAAGTGCAGCTCCAGGTCTATCCTAACACAGTGTGAAATGTGGGACAAGGTCAGATATGTCACCGGATACTGAAGCCGGACAGCTTTCATGAGTTCAAGACCAGCTTGGACTACATAGTGAGTTCAAAGCTAGCTCAAACCACAGAGCTGCTTTAGAGCTTTGGACATAAAGAATACCCGTTATTCTGGGACAGGGGGACTTGCTCAGTGGGTAAAGTGCTGCACAAGTTAAATGACCTGAGTTCAGATCTTAAGACCCCATGGGAAAGCTGGATGCAGTAGTGGGAGTATCTGAAATCCACACTCCCCATATCATGAGACAGGAGACGGGCACCAGGAAGTCACTGGAGGTCTGTAGAACAGCTATGCTGGGCTAAGGAGTAGTGAACCATCAGAGAGAATCTGTCTCAAATAAGATGCAAGATGAAGACCAACACTGAAGGTCGTCCTCTGATCTCGAACCAAACGCATGTGCACACCCATCCACAAGAACATGTGTGCAACTGCATTCGGCCATGTGCGTGCACACACACACATACACACACACACACAAATTCAGTACATAGCTGGGATGTGTATGTTTGTCAGATTCTGACCACTGACTAAGTAAGTGGCTTGATACTTTGAAGGAGTCAGTAAGTCTAAGAGCCAGGTACTAAGGGCAGAAAGAACCAATCAAAGGTTTAATTTTAGCACAACTACTTGGAACTCCAGTAGGATCAAAAGGTTTTGTGAAGACCGAAACCCACAGGTTAGACCATGGGATGAACCCAAGGCATGATGCCAGGTAAAAGCCAGGGAGGGAAGTGTCCCCTTCAGGAAGGAAAAGACAAGGGACACTATGATGATCCAGTTAAAATGAAAAGCTGTAAAGCTCTGTTCGCTTAGTCCCAGCAACTCCATGGACCTTAGGGTGGGTACAGAGCCATGTCACATCCGAAGATATTTGCATGGGAATCTATTTGGAGCCTCAACATTTCAGAAGGATCTGTGTATGTTTGACTCGGAAAACCTTGTTGCTGAAAGACCCGTGGTATAGGTTTTTTGTTTTTTTTTTAATTTATTCTGAAGCTAGAGAATTCTTCTCCCCATACTTAAAAAGAACAAAGTGGCAAACAGCCAGGACAATCACCTACTTATGTGGTAATCAAAGCCTTGTATTGCCAGGGACCAGAAATGAAGGCAAATTTTGAAAGGCAAATTAGAAATTGGTGGAGGGTGTTTTCAGGTGGCAGTGAAAAGAAAAGGAAAGAATTGCTCTCTGGGGCTAATGAATTTGATTTGAAGAGCTGGGTTTTAAATGCTGATGGAGGTCTAGGCCCACGCAACAGGGAGCATGGAGGAACTGGTTAGAAAGGAGGCCGAGATGAAAAACAGTGGATGCCGCTTGACAGGTTAAGTCCTGAGAGTACACAGAGCCCCCATGCAGTGGTCAATTCATGTGTGTGACACCAGACAAAATTTCCAACAAAATCGATTTCGAGAAACATGCAGGAAAAGATCCATTTCATATATGTGCTAGTTATGCTTGTTCATCAGTAAATATGTCTGTGGTAACTCAATGTCTTATCTCACTAAGTGACTGCTACAAACACAGGCTGGAGTGAAGACAGAAGCCACTTCTAGTCACCGGTACCTTCCTACAAAGTGTTTCTTAATCGGCTGTGGATGTATGCATACAGGTGCCAGCCTCCAGGCTTTCAGCTAAACACATCTTTGCTCTTAATAATCTGTGAATACAACGATATGAAATGAAAAATGATCAAAATGATCATGCCTTCTCTTGCCACACAGCCCCAATACAGAAATTGCTGGTGCCACCTATTGTTGAAAACACAGAACTGAAGGGCTAGCTTCCGTCCTGAAACTCCGCAGTTACTCCTCAAACTCTGCCTACCGGGAGGCCCCGTAAACAGTCCTCACCGCTCTAACATAAAACAAGCATGTTGAGAGGCCTCACCACTCCTGTGTAACGCCTGATACAGAACTATAAGTCTAGCAATAATTTAATGCTTTACTGAAAGTAAGGAAAAAAATGACAAGGCAGCTTTGCACAGACTGATAATCAAGTTACAAAGTACACGGTTGAGTGTAAAGATGGTGCAAGGGTGGTGTGTGCTGATGCCCTGTTGTCTGTGAACAAAGAAAATATGCACATATATTTACAGGGGTTCTCAGAGAGAGCATGCAAAGACCCTAGGACTTGGAAGCTGAGGTAGGAGGATTATGGGTTCCAGGCTAGTCTGGACAACCTGGCAGGATTCTGTCTCAAGAGAGAGAACAAGAGCAAGAGAGAGGCAGAAAACAAAGCTGCGGAGATAGCTCCATCAGTGGTAGGTACTCGCAGAAGAGGACCTGGTTTCTAGCTGCAGAACCCAGATGAAAACGCCAGGAGACTGGCCTGCTTGCAATCCCAGCAGGATGGAAACAGCAGGCTCCACGGGACTCCAGGCCAATGAGGGGCTCAGTTTCAAAGGAGGTAGCCACTGGAGGTGGTTCTCAGTTTCCACTCAAGTTAAGTACACATATGCACAGGTGTGTGCATGCGTGTGCGTGCGCACACACGCGCGCGCACACACAAGAAAACACTAAAAAAAAAATTAACTATGGGTATCACCAAGGACAAAGCCTGAACAAATGCAGAAATCTCCAAGACTCAGCTCACCCCCCTCCCTTTCTCTCCATACCTGCACACGTTGACACGTATTTTTGAGACTACTTTAAAAGTAATTTAAAATTAGTACTATCTTTAATATGACAGCTGATCTGCAAATATTAGGTCTAAAGAAACAGAAGAAGGAATGCCAGCAGCTTTCTCTGGCTGACTATCAGGGCCAAGACAGGAAGAGTTGGGGAAGGAGCACAGCCTAAATGGAAAGGCGGGCGAAAAGAAGCCGGTGTGGGGCATCACAGGATGCTAGAGCAGGCCTGGAAGCTTCCACGGTGCACTGCTACCCCTAACCTAATATGTACGCAAGGTATATTTGAAAGTGCCGTGACACACAGATATTCTCTTCAGATAAATTAAGATATGAAAATGATAAAAAAAATTTCCTTATTAACATTTGCTTTTCTAAAAGCTTTTATAGGAAGTTTTTATTACAGTGTTATTTCAGATTTTAAAAGAATAAGGAAGACGGAAGGCTCTAACAACTCATGAAGCTTTTCAGCTATTTCATAGCAACATACATGAGAGTTGAGAAGTTTATACTTGAGTACACACCGTATCAAATGTCACGTCTCCTGAATATTGGTTCATGAGAATAATTTCTGTAAACTCACTTATTTCTTAATATCATTCTCCTTAACTTAAGATAACACTGACATTTACACTGAAGGTGGAGCTTTGAAATTTATTCTGAATATTGCCCAATCAAGGTAACACCAGGCAGAGAATAAATCCCTTCATTTCTGAAGCGGTTCTGCAGGAGAAGGAAGAAAAGACAGGCAGCGTACCGCAGCATCTCAAGAGTTCCTGAGGAAGGGGGGAGATGGTGTGGGCAGCCAAGTAAACCGAGCTCAGAGATTGTTCTGGTCCAACCCAGTAGTTTACATCTAAACCACTTAATTAAAGGAAGGCAGGCAGGCAGGAAGGAAAGAAGGAAGGAAGGAAGGAAGGAAGGAAGGAAGGAAGGAAGGAAGGAA